>CAKASE010000074.1:1875000-2500000 GCA_916720795.1 Danaus chrysippus
TAACTTAATTTTAATACTATTATTTTAACCACCGATCTTTTAATTATTTAAAAAATTGCAATTACTTTAGAAATAGAGCATAAAAAGTAAAGATTACCTTATACTATTATCTTATAAGTTATAAATAAATTAATAATCAATATTACCATTCAATAAATAAGGCTGAGCTGTTTGAGCTCTTTCGAAAAACCTACCTATATTTCATTCTATTTCAGCTATTAAAACGTTTTTATTCTTTGAATAAAACGCATCGTTTGAGTTCAAAAACGATTTGGGTTTTTATATTCAGAATATATGACATGCCTGTATATATAAATAAAATACCGAAGAAAAATGGTATTATATACATATATTGTAAATATTTTGACTTTATAAAAAGACACTACAGTTATAAATATTTTATAATGGATTAGTGTAAGGTTTGTATATGGTTTAGAAGATAAAAGTATTTTGAAAGTACCTGTATCGCATTTGTATGTGTTTATCGAATATATCGGAGCTAATACCTTTTATTGAAGTAATTAATAATTATGGATGGGTAAAATTATTAGATGTCTCATGAACAGGTGCAGGCACAACAATGAGTGTCGATGAGTATAAATATACTTAGAGGCGAAGATGCGTTTAAAAACAGTCTTATTTGAGCCGTTATTGACACCGGACCTCTTTGATATAAAGGATTCGTCCAGCCGTCTACTGGGCTACCTTCAATACTCTGCGACTAACAATTATCAAGAATAAAGACATTGGTAACGTTATTCTCTTTAAAAACTATGGGGGATACTAACTCCGACGTAAACATAATATTTTTTTTATATCATACAATATTTTAAAGTTTCAATACATGTACTTCTTACCAAAGGTTATTACTGGATGAGTTCTGGGCCTCACGAAGCCCTTGAATGTAGAACAGATGTATCAGTCATAATATTCAGGTCGGATATTGAATAAATCAATGTATAAATATTCATCTCATGCTTCATCCGTCTTTGAAATAAATGTTCATGAATTTTGTAGTCTCTGCTTCTATAAAAAGGCTCAATAAGTAAAAAATATTTATATTAATATATGTAATACAAAAATATATTATTTTATTTTTACAGTACAAGATTTAGGTAACATCTGACTAAAAACGCTACATAGATTTGATTTCTTCATTCATTTGAAAAGGGCTTATAGCTGGTGCTCCTTTAAAAACAAAGTGAATCACAATCTTACTTGTTTTAATGATATTCACGAACAGATCCACGTGAACTACATAGTTTTTTTTAATGTGAAAGGTGGCAAACGAGCATGGACATCCGCAACATCTTTGTTGCGAATGCGTTGCCCTTATTACCTTTGTTTTTCAGAGATAGGGAGGGGTGGGAATAGGGGAAATGCTAGGAAAGGGTGGGAATAGGGAAAGGGCAACCAGCTCTCTCACTCATCGGACGAAACGAAGCCATTAAAGGCTACTTGACGCCGATCTTCTATGAGAGGGTGGTACTTCCCCAGTCGAGCCAGCTCATGTTCGAGCTGTAGTCACTGACCACAGCTAGGCTCTACCACCTAAGAGTTGCGAGTGAATGTAATTAATGTAACGAGTTGGTAACGACACACCTCGCACCGTTTCATTAATTTAATCAAAGTCAAGTTTGTAAATACGAGTAGGACTTTTAAGTATAATAAAATAAAATAAAAAATTTAAAAATAAAAATTTTAGAAGTTTAAAAATATTTATTATTTTCTGAAGACGTAGACATAAATAGTGTTTCTGAAATGCCAACTTTTATTTATTACAATAAAATGGTTATAATTTTTTCTAAACGAGCTCAAAGACTTGATAGAGTTACAAAGAAAATTTGGAATTTTTTTAATTCTTTATCTGATGCAACTGAAGAAGTCAGTCAAATTATTTCCATTTATAATAGCTAACGGTCTATTGACGTTACTTTAACTGAGATATTGAATCTTGAATAATATCTTATATTTTTAAGATACCAAAGCAAATAATGTTACGGTCTTGGATTGTGGTATTCACCGCAACTAGTCGGTCAGTTGATTAATAAAATCCTCCATCAATATCTACATTGGTTATAAAACATGAAATATATATTAATTATAATTTGATCACCAAAATTGCAAAGTCGAGAAACGATAAAACTAAAGAATTTCTTACGCGAGCCTTAACGACAAGAAGAAAAGAAATTCCTGAGTTCAAATTTTACATGACTTTTATTAATCTATATATATAAAAGAAAGTCGTGTTAGTTACCCCACTTATAACTCAAGAACGGCTGAACCGATTTAGCTAAAAATTGGCAGGGAGGCAGTTTAGAACCAGGAAATTGCAATAGGATACTTTTTATCCAGTTCGACAGTATTCCCGTGGGACTTGACATAAAACGTCAGTCACTATAAAACGTGGAATAACGAAACACAATTGACAGCAATGCAATTGACATATAATGACAGATATGTAATGAAGTAATGATGACAATTAGATATTTGTAAGAGATCTACTATATAAAAATAAGTCCGGATTTCCATCCTGACGCTGTAACCTGGAAAGGTCTCGGGCTCCGTGAAGTTTTATAACAAAAAATTTCAACAGAAAAGCGGGAAAATCTTTTTTCACATACAGCGTCGTCATACATAACATGTACTACAAATTAATATTTTAAGTAGATGGCACCGGTGCATGATACATTGTTTGACAGCTACGCATTGTTCTTTGCTTAGTTAATTTCATGCGACAAACGGGTATTGTGTTTGTAGTTTGAACTCTTAAAACCATTTAGTATTTGCGGGATAAATTTAGAAAATCATTGTTTTTCACATGGGCGTTATATTTTGCGTGTTCACGAGTTTGGAAACCATCCGCTTTATTTGTGTTGAAGTTAGACCAATAAACAAAAAATGTGGTTTACAAAGGACCACTTCAATGAAACGGATAATTTTCGGACACGTATAACGCTTCGATTCGGTATCTACTTACTTTGGATTCACTTTCATTTACTTAGAGAAGTTTAACTAAATAACACTTCATTTTTGTAATCGAAATTTTAACATTACTGTTGTGAAATGAAATAAAAATATAAAGCAAAAAAAAAATCTTCATCTTTTAATCACCAGACGAAATGTTATATAGAAGCCTTCTGGTGGCGAAACGGAGTTCGCCGGGTTTACTAGCATCTTTATAAAAGTCAAAAACCGTCTACTGAAATTCATGAAAACTTTTTAAATCACTGTTTACCGGTGTACTAAAAAGTTTTTGCCGGATTTTTTAACAGTTAGGGTTATGCAATGTTATGATTTGAAAAATATTATACATTTTATCCTACCGATATCATATTACATTCGAAAATTCAAAAGTGCTGATTTTGATTGAACAGATGAAGAACTTTTTGGTAGATTAACAAATTATTATATAACGAACGTAGTGTATTAAAAACTGTTGAAACCTGGTGAATCAATGAACAGTGATCGATACCGACAACAAATGTTCAACTTGAACCACGCATTGATCAAAAAACATTCAGAATGTTACCGAAGACACAGAAAGTGATTCTACAAGACGATAACGCATCGTCTCATAAAGAAAAACAGTTATAGGAAGCGTTGAAAGCACTTGTACTTACAAACTTGAATGGCACATATTATTGCGCCCCCCGTACTTTCCAGACCTTGCCCCAACCGAATACTAACTTTTCACATTGTTGGGATACGAGCTTACAAAGCAGCATTACGCCAATTTAGGAGAAGTTAGAAAATGTTTAGATTAACGGTTTTGCTCTAAGAACAAACCGTTTTTCGGGATGGCATTCATGAATTGCAGGAAAAATGGGTAAGTTGTATAGAATAAAAAGGCCAATACTTTGCATAAGTTTCTATTTTCATGAAAATTACTTTGTTTTTGTTTCGAAAAAACCGCAAATTACTTTCCCGGACACCTAGATGTAAGTTCAATTTTTACGTTAAAGATGAAAAGACTACGACACATCTCGTTGATTTTTTCAGGATCTCTATATAGGATATGATAAAATCTCAATTACTCTACTGAGTAATTGAGATTTTATCATAGAGTTTTACTGTATCGATCACAGCTAGAGAAGTAATCTTCTAAACTGTAAATTGAAAGAGGTTTATTGAACAAGTGAATCAATAATGCAAATTTTAATACGTGTAATTTTTATCTGCTCAATCGAATTATTCTATAAAGTAATTTAATAAAATAAAAGTATAAACGAAACAGGGGACTAAAGATAGTATTTATTAAAAACAATCCTCATTTTCTGCCTAGTACAAACATTTCCTAAAATTACACTAACATTTCTTACTATTGTTTGATTTTTAACCACATATCTGTAAATGTATGTCTGTACTGTAATAGGTTGATGTGTACTGTAGTGATCTATAGTTCGTAGTCTACTATATTAAGAGGTCAATGTAACCCGAGAGTTTCGGAAGCTGTAAGTGCACTCTCTTGGACGGCAATTTTCCTCTTTCCTTTCCATCTTCGATCTCAATAGTCTGTAGGCTTACAATACATTAAACAAGCAAATAAACTTTAATTCCTCAGTAGTATACAGACAGTAAAATATTTGAAGATATTTTTATGTATATTTTAACTTTTAATATTAATAAAAACAGTTTATTTATTTCTAATGCTTTGATAACATACCAAAAGAAAATTCATACGTCTATATGTTACTTGTTAAAACATATGTAAGTATAATGATATTTAAAAAATATGTGCGATTGAATAACAACACATACCTATTTATTCAAATTATGGAATTATCAGGATATAAAATAAATTCCACACTAAAAATTAATATAATTTTGAGATCTATTCAAGAACTGCGTCTTATTTTTTAGCAATCTTTCTGATTACAATTTTAGTTTGCGTGATTATTGTTTAATATGAGTTGTAACAGGAAAAATGTACAAGCAACACTGTAATATAGGTATCTCAGTAACCCGTTCATTACAGTATATACCTTGTGTATGGGATTTCTAATTAGTGCAGTCTATGAAGACATCCCTCTTTATAGGGACAGCTTCAGAGCTGCAGATCAAACTGTTAAAATACCATATACTCTCGTGAGGTTGACAAAACTTTTCTAATATTTTTATTGGATTTACAATTAATTACCTTAAATTCATACAAATTAGTTACATTTTATCTGGGATTGACGCATAGAAACAGAGTTTTGTTTTATAAAACATATTTGCTAAATTATTTAGTTTCTGGAAAATGGAAATGTTATATATATTTGTTTTGTATTCATATTAGTGTGAGTTATTTTCATGTGAGGTTTCTACAAATATTAAATATTACAGGTGCTCCATAAAAGGTAGTCATAAAGTTCGTAGAGTTATAATAGAGAATTAAAATCACTTTCATTTTTAAATGGTTTTATTTAGCTCACCCCGTTTGTTTTATTTATTATTGTATATTAATAAATGAAATGTGACTTAATCTTTTCTTTATAATAGGGAATGTACACATTTTTTTTTTACATATGTATTAAGACTGCAAAATTCAACATCTCTAAGAAAATATTTTTGTGTTATTTCTTGTTAATTACACTATAAAAGATAAATATATAAAATGTTTACTTTTAAATGCATAAAAATTTCACTGTATTCACAAAATACAATGAAATTGATGTTTAATACTGGGCTAAGTCTTTAAGTGACTTAACAATTGCTATTATTAACATCACTTTTATTTACGAACATTATGAAAATCATGAACATTTGAACGGGGCTGTTGACGTTTTCATAACACATTAAAGTTATTATTTTGACAAAATCCATATCAACAACTATGAAACTTAACGATCCATGGCTTTGTAGATATGAAAGATTTATGAACATTATGATTTGAAGTCATGACGAAAGGACGGAAAGACTAGGCTTAAATAAAAATTAATGTTAAAGTTCAAATAAAATTATGATTATCTGTAATTTTGTTGGGAGAAACTAATTTTTTATGTACGGAATAAAAATTTTAATGAGATATCAGATTTTCGCAAGTTTTATTCATTTAAATTAAACTGATATTTTTCGGCCATACTAGGCTCGCTTTAATTTTATTAAAATAATTCATACTCCCTTTTAGCAACCGTGATCACGAACAGACGAGATATGCATCTCACGAACGTCGTCTTAACGTCGAGAGTATATAGTTTTTTACACAAAAGCATATATTACCGTTAGTCCATACTGACAGTTTATTGCATATTTTGACGAGCCATTAGTTAACTTCAAACAGTTACAATAAAAATGTCCAAAATAAATGTCAATAGTAATTGCATCATTCAAATATATGTGGTGTTACAATAAGTCACACTTATGTGAGCTTATACTTTTTAAATTCTACAACAATCCAATGAAGTTTACATAGTAGCCACTGCTATTGTTTTTAAGAAATTAAAATTTAAATGATTATTTTGTTAGGTAGTATATTGCATGCTGTCTGACAAACTGGTTGATTCATCTCTCAACATGATTTATAGTACAACATTTTTTCTACAGATGAATATGGTTTTAATGTTATTCTGAGTAGTTTAGTATAGAAAGTAAAGTTTTAGTAATTAAATGTATCGTAAATTATATCACGATGTCAATTACAAAGTTTAACAAAAGTAATTAATGTACCGTGCCAACTAAAGCTACCGTAATTGTAGCATTAACAGAAACTCGTTAATGGATTTATATTAATCAATGATTACAATTATTTTTTATGATTGGTTTCTGCATTGTCTTTATATTCTTAAACAGTTTTAATACGGATTTCTTTAATAATACTAGATATAACTTAAGTGGATAACAAACGTTAAAGTAGTCGCAGAATAAGATTTTTTTTGCTAATTAAAAATTTTAAAAACCAAATATATATAATGAGATCTAAGATTTATTAAAGTTCATTTTACATATATATTCAAGTGTCAATATTTGTTTGTTTCGTTTCTTTGTCACGGTGATAAGAATACTTCAGAACACAGGATATCATTTCCTCATGTATATACATACTCCAACCTAATGACTGCTTTAAGGTTTTTTTTTTCATAAATTCACCAGAGAAATTCTCGTTTTTTTTTTTTCAAATTATGTCATTCCACTGTCTTTGAAAGTTTCACAAATTCATCTATTTAAACTAAACGTATACCTATACGTATAAATTTATATATAACTGAGAGGTTTGCACAGGTTTTGTATATCGTAAACAGAATGTATGATCGTTTTTAATACATACACAATACAATGAGTAGTGAGACCATTACGATTTACTTTTGTTTAATTTCAAAAATAATAACACGGTTTTTAATCAAAATAAAGAGGACTTTTGTAAAATGAAAAAATTAAGAAATTAAATGACAAATGACTTCATTCTAGTAGTATCATATTTTATACAACTCATTTTTTGTCCTCAGTGATGATGATAAATGGACTACTCTTTGTCGTTTGAGAGGTGGATCAGAGATATACAAATTTCTGTAAGTGAGAACATGGGGAACGTATACTTGTGTTCTCTAAACAATGAACTCGATAAACTGAATTGTTTTAATTGGACATTTTGTATCGCCTGATGTCTTTATGGTGTCTTTCAACCAGCCTTGGAGAACGCTATGCGTCTTCGAAAACAAAATTGTGAGATCAAAGTGTTGCAAATCAGTTGTGGCGCTGGCCTATTGTCAAATCGACTTCTCCATACACATTGATCAATTTCTTTCTCACTTGAACAGCATTTTAAGAAGAGAAAAAGTCATAGAAATTCTGATTGTTGGTGTCCACATTTAAAGTGTTAAACCTAAAATCAGTTGACCTTTTTTTCACACAAAGTCTGTCATACCATCAGTCAAGAAATATAAGTTAAACGTGTTTAGTCTTAAAGGCAAAAATTGGTTTAAAAATATATTTATAATTACCTCTCACGTAGGAAAAACACAACTACATATTGAGTGACCTTACACTTAAATAACAGCAAGAGTTGCTTTAACTCAGCTTATATTAATATAACATTAATATAATCAATACAAATTCATATGCTTCTTACTAAGGTACTACTTTTTTTAAGGTGGTAGAGCCTAGCTGTGGTTAAGTTACTACAGCTCGAACATGGGCTGGCTCGACCGGGGAAGTACCACCCTCTCACAGAAGATCGGCGTGAAGTAGTCAGTAATGACTGCGTTTCGTCCGATGAGTGAGAAAGCCGGTTGCCCTTTCCCTTTTCCCAACCTTTCTTTGTATTTCCTTATTCCCACCCTTCCCTATCCCTAAAAAAAACAAGGTTGGCAACGCATCCGCAACAAAGATGTTGCGAATGTCAATGGGCGACGGTAACCACCTTCCATCAAGTGGGCCGTCTGCTCGTTTGCCACCTTTAACATAAAAAACTATTTCAGAGTATTTACATTAAATAAAGTTATTATGTTATATCACAGATTCATGTTCTAAATGTATATTCCTTCTCTACAAACTACTCTGCTACTAGTAATACTCACATAGTATTGTGGTTAAGTTGTACCAGTTAAGTTCGAGAACTGTTTGTGAGTGTGCTTCAATATATGGATTTATTGAAACCTCGCTTACTGAAGTGGCTTTAATAATTCCGTAGTCGGCAGTCTTTGTAACATGTTTCAGGTAAGGAGACTTTGACTTGTAGACAATAGAGGAACGGAATTTAGTTTCCGAGTTAATTGTAACATTGAACAAACTTTCAAAATATGTGAGATATTTTGAAAGTCGAGCTCGTAACATAAAGAATTACATTCACAGCGACTTATAAGTTAGTTTCATGACATTTTATCAAATGAATGTAGTTTGACATATTGTATTGATATGAAATCCATTGTAAAGCATTTTCTTTTAGTCTATTTATAT
This sequence comes from Danaus chrysippus, assembly GCA_916720795.1. Lineage (NCBI taxonomy): Eukaryota > Metazoa > Arthropoda > Insecta > Lepidoptera > Nymphalidae > Danaus > Danaus chrysippus. The sequence goes on from CAKASE010000074.1 coordinate 1,883,878, forward strand.
TATATCAGTATCTCAGTACATAAAATTCAAAGTTTATAAGTAAACAGTATTTTCACAATATATTCGTAACAGTTATTTATTTTATTTCCCTTAGTTAGCTACAAAGAACATTAAAGGTGGGGATCTTAATAAATTTTACCGACCTCTCTAGACTCAATCAAAAACAACACAAGACAGAGGCCCAAGTTTGAGTTTGAGTATCATAAATTATTCCGAAAATATATACAGATTATATTCTTTATAACATTTTCATATACCTAATCCTAATATTATGTAGAAACATGTTCATATGAGTGAATAAGCTGTTGTTTACTAGTCTGCCAGTATATTAGTCGAAGTCAAAAATAGATTAAAAAGTGTTAGGAGTTATTAAGAAAAAACAACTATTGCTTCATGATTAAATAAAAAAATGTCAGAAACAATATGTTACAAGGTGTTGATATGTACATTAGTATTATCCACAATTATTTATTCATTAATTTGTTCAGAGTAGTATTAAGACATATCGATTAATTTAATTTGTGTTACATTTTTAGTCGAGGATAGTCCACCCTAGTTACGATCACCACTAATAAGACGTATATGTATTGACTAGCTTTTGCCGCGGCTTCGTCCGCGTGGAACGTCCCACATAGTTCCCGTTCTTGCGGGGTTTTCAGAATGGTCGAGTTCCCGTAGAATTTTCAGGATGAAACCTATGTTTTTTTTTATTAATAATGAAGTACTCTTAACCAACAACATATTTATTTGTTTATATGAATAAAGATTAATATTATTATTTTGATACTACTTAAACAAATTATTTCGACAAAATTAGGTACTGTTTACTGGTACTGTTACTGTCCGGTCGCGGACTGTTTTTAGGTCATTAAAAGAGCTATTATTCTTTAATACATATTTTTTGTGTATCTTGAAGCGTTTTCACGGCGCACGCAACGGAAGGCTTCAAAGATGAAATAATTTCTCCCGTTTTTTACACATTTACCACTATATCTTTGCTCCTATTGGTCGCAGAGTGATGTTATATAGCCCACAGCCTTCCTCGATAACTGGACTATCCAACACAAAAAGAATTATTCAATTCGAACCAGTAGTTTCGGAGATTAGCGCTTTCAAACAAACAAACAAACAAACAAACTCTTCAGCTTTATAATATTAGTATAGATATGTCTGTATATAACATCTACAAGATACTTACTATTTTGGTTCCAGAAGATATTTGTACAGATACAAATACAACTCGGCGAATTCGCGGGCAAAATCTAGTATATTATATAATTTATGTTAAAATAAAACAGAAATATTTATGAATGTCAAATTAATCAATCTCCTGTCGGGCTGTTGATGAAATATAATTGAAAATAGAAGTGATTCTTTGATTAAATAAGGTTCCAGGTGCCGACTGTACCCGCCTCCGAATCTCTCTCTTTCACACACCCACTGACTCATTCATTATTATTTTATTTCATTTCGATGGACATGTTAATGGAAACAAATGTTTTTTAACGTAAATTAATGTAAATGATGCAATACAATCAGTTTCTGTCACAATCTTTTGTTAAGGAGTTTTCTGAACAAATGATTCAGAACTAAACTTTTCCAAACATATTTTTATTCTAAGACTTAAATCTCAAAGATCTCATTTATTTAAGAAATTTACTTCATCTCGTGATAAATAAATAAACGAGTCCTTTACTGTACCTTGGTATACCTTTCAGTCAAATATAAATAACTTTTATTTGTAAGTATTTATTAAGGTTTATTAACACTTTTGATTCAGATGAACTGATGAATAAAATAGCAATCTGATTTATGAATTGGATTGAGAAAAAATATTTGCTATAAGGTTTTCATGAGGTGGTTTTATTCATCTTTTGTACTTCTTTAACAAAACACTGCAATACAGTTGTCTCTATTCATTGAATGTTTGATACGAGCGACAGTTGTAGTTGAAGCTCCACCTCCCTTCCTTTCATAATCTTCACCTCATAAAACGCATTTGTCTCAAAATCGTTTCTAAGCTCGTTTGAAGTTCAACTACCTGGGCATGCAGATAGAAAGGGTTTGTAAATACATAGATTCACTGTTCATGAATATTAACAATATATTTGTAATAAGGGCGAGACAGGACACTTACTTACTTTGTACAGCTGACGAGAAAACATCAACGACAGTTTGAATGTACCAGTCAAATAAAAATAAAGCGAATAATGATATTATGTCATAATAAAAAAGAAAATTTCAGAAAAGCAGATAATTTTAAGTCATAAGAACTATTAATAGACTGTTAAATTATTATTTCTAAACAAATATACAATGATTTCAAAGATAAATGAAACTTATACTTGTGGCTTGTGGTTAAAAAGAGCTTTTTGAAATTTGCGATGATGATTAAAATGTAGAATTGTGTGTTACACACATAAACGTTACTTTTATATTATAATAATATATGGTCACGTAGAGGTAGAGTAGTCGACGTTCTTTATATACAAATATTGTTTGTATAAAACAAAACAAGGAAAGAAAATATATTTTCTAAAAAAAAAACAAACTGAGAAGGTTGGATCGATTGTTAGTTAGAGTTTAATAGTTTACAAGATCCTTTAATAACTTAACAATGATTCTTTAATAACTTAACAATGATTGTCAGATATGAAAAAAGTAGAAAAACTTGATGTTGCTTTAAAAACATCAAAATACTTCCCGTACTGTTGAAGGTAATGATTATTATCTTTTCAATACTTCGCTTCCAGTTGTTTAAAGAGTTTCCTGAGCTCGGCTCGTCGTCAGTGTTCTTATCTTGAACTTCTTTATAGTGAGGGTTACATACGTCGCTGATATTGTTTAGATTACGATATGATACTCAACACTTATGTAAATAAAATATCTGTTGAAGTTTTCAAATTAATAATCGATTGGTCTCTTCGTGGTATATTTAACCCGTGCGCCGTCCCTGAAATTGAATTCATATAATTTAAAGCAAAATTGTATAAAATATATGAATTTTAATGTTTTAATATAGGTACTTGGTCTCTTAGATTTTATTTCGATATTTCTTACTTCAATTAACTTTTACTAATTATTTGTTTCAAGACAGTGTTTGCAGTCCTTTCTTTTATTTCAATACAAATTTCTTTCTTTGTATTTCCAATCTCAGTTTCGATATAACGACATTAAATTATTGTTTATCAATATACTATTGTGAATCCAACGACAGAGTGAGCGTCATAAGACTCACAAACTTCAAATAATCTTCAAATAAACTGGAATAATATTTTAAAAGAGAACTTCAAAGGAAAATCTTTTAAAGAGATTACGTGTGTCACGTTTTTCCCATTTTCTTTTAGTTCAAAGTTAAGATATCACTAAAATGTTTCTATTGAATGCCTCGTAATTACATATATAAATTTTATTTTGTATCTCAAAATTCTTAAATGTACTATAAAGTCTCCTTAATAAATTAAAGCGTCCTTTACTTTTATAAAGCTGATATGTAACTAAGATTATTTGTTGGGTCGTAAGCAGTAAGTCAGATAGTCGATGTAGTAAAATATTTAATTTTAATTTATATTTTAATTTATACACCGCGCAGCACTTGAAGGAATGAGCTCTAATATAAATGTTACTTCTTTAACTAAAGTGAACGAGAAACACTCCGCCGAGTGGTGTTCAATCTACTGATGCGATATATGTACGATCGATGAAGAAAATAATTAGGCAATATATCTAGTGGATAAACCTTGAAAATTGACTGGGAATTTTCTAAGACGCTATATGTATGTAATTATGTTTTGATTCTTGTTTCATGTCTGCAATAAACGTATACATGTAGAGTTACATATGATTTTGAATAGAGATTAAACTATGACCTACAAATATAAAATATTCTAAATCATTTTCCTGATTATTATTTAATATAAGGGATAAGTTGTTTGAAACCTCTTGTATTGTTTTAAGACTTCATAAGCCACTCATCTCTCGTCTACAGCACATCATCTTCCACGTGTATGTATTATATAGTGATAGTTTCAGTTCACTCTTCATTCATATTTCACACCACAGTGTCGTGTAACAAACGACTCAACTGTCGAGATGTTAATTAGAATGTGTCGTGATCAGACATAGATTGATGAATATATGTATATTGTACACTGACGTCAGTGGATTGAACAAGAAACAATATATTAATGTGTATGTATATTACGCTTGTATTGTTCATACTGATTCACGATACTTTATAAGCATTACATTATTTACATTATATAAGGAGGACTAAATATATTCAAGTCAATAAAGTACACAATTATTGACTTGAATACAAATGTATTTTTTTCTCTCTGATAATTTATTCCGTTCTCGTGTTACTCCATACTTTAGGTTTCTTTCGTTTTTCTAATATATTATATTAATTTTGTAGCCAGTTTTTTCAAACTTATCCTCGTAAATCGCTGTGTACCTCATTAGGAAAGAAGTTCGAGGTGGATATACAATTATAAATATGAAAATATATCCTCTGCTAGGGTCGTTACATATTAAATTAAAAATATATATTATTACAACAACAACACAATATTCTTAACAACATTGTATCAATAAATCAACCATATATTGAATGTACTTCATATATTGTGTTATTGTAAATTTCACCCTATATGTTCACTCTATTCTATTGTACATTACTTCACAGTATCCGTGATCACGGTCACACACGATGAAAGTGTCTGTCAGTCTTATTTCTTGTCATCTCCCTCTAACAGTTTCTTAATGTTCTCACGTACTGCTCTGTATGTACACAGGCTACACTATGCGTGTCTTAAGATCTGACAGTGTGGTCACGAACATAGGAAGTTATATTTGTGATGATGGCTCCCACCTGTCCTCCTGTATTGAAGTTCAATTGTTTTTAGTGCTAATAGCCTCGGAGATCAATCTCAATATACATATTACATCCATCTTCACGAGCTGGGTTCTGGGGTTTATTAAAACTACCAACTGGTCAGTGAAGTGATGTGATTTGTATTAAGATGAACATCTCCTGTGAGTTATATATTTCATCACTAAACCCCAAAGTATTGTAAGAATTTCTACGAACGACAAGTTTGTCTAATATCTAGAAAACAATTGTTTGAATAAAATATAAATTTTAGTTTTACTGAACAAGCTCTTTCATATTTCAAATATTTTTTTATATTCCTTTAAAAATATGAAAATCACATCAAGGGCAACAATCCATAGACAATGATCATTCATAAAAAAATATGAGATATTTATATTAATCTGTTCCTCTTTGATAACAAAATTCACTGATATAAAATATAAAGAAAGAAAACTTTTATATTTCTTTTGTCAAGTTTAGTTATTAATTTCACAGTTTGATATTAAAGTCACCTCGACTTATTTGGAACAGAATTATTGGACTCAATAAAAAATCATTATTCTTATAAATTAAGGAAAAATATAAAAGAGTATCATTCTTTGCAATTTGTAAACAAATTTTACATAAAATTATATTTGAGTACCTAAAGTGGACTTTTGTTTCCAATAAGTATTTTAATCAAGAGAATTAATAAAGAATATACACACATGTTTATGTAAAACATTATTATGTTAGATTTATATATGTTACTAGAAGACCCTTTTTTTTTTTTTTTTTTTTTTTTTTTTTTTTTTGGTGCGCACTGGGAAAAAATGCTTTACGCATCCCCTCTCCGTCGGGAGACGGGGAGGGGTATGTGGGACTCCCCGGGAAAAGGATTCCCGGTATACCCACTAAAACAACCCAGTGGCGCTCCGACCTCGCCAAGTTACTAGAAGACCCGGCGAACTTCGTTTCGCCCTATAATCAAGAAATATCTGTTACGTTTTTTTATTTATATTTTTGGAGTTTACCTATTAAAGCCATAAATCTCCGTGTTTTGAAGTGATTAGGAATGATTAATAGTTAATATGAGAGTTACACTGAGCTAGCAAAATAATAATTGTCAACGTTACTACTACACTTGATGCACAAACAATAACGATGGCCGACAACTGTGTAGGGAGTGAGAGAAGTCTAATTGTGTGAGAGAAACAGAAGACCGGCTTCGTTCTCATCCCTACTCCGTGCTGTTTACTGGGTCAGAAGTGACACCTGTAGATATCTGGCGGGGATAACTTATTAAATGACGATTGATCAGTTATCGACCGGAGATGAAAAATGATTAAATTACTAAAATAGCTATTAAAAAATAAGGGTTGATTGTAGAAGGGTGAAAATTTAGGATTGTATGTATTTTTGTACGTTGTATCATAAAAAAATAGTAATTAAAAATTTTGTCTAAAAAAAAAAAAAAAAAAAATTTAGGGGTGGACTACTCCTAACATTTAGGGGGATGAAAAATAGATGTTGGCCGATTCTCATAGCTACCGAATAAGCACAAAAAATTTCATCAAAATCGGTCAGGTTGTTTCGGAGGAGTATGGGCACGAAAACTGTGACACGAGAATTTTATATATTAGATATAAATTGAAATATTTGTTTACAAATAAATCATATATGTTCAACTTAAACACTATCCGTAAGTTTTAAAATCTGTATTTAAATTAAACTTTTGGCCATTATGAATATGTTTTTAAGGCTAAGGAAGATACTTTGTATGTCACACGTATAATTATATTTTTCAATAACATTTTCAAGAACTAGGACTAGTCTATAATACACTGTAACACGATTCTTATATATAATTTTAAATTAGTTTAGACGCACGCCGTACAAACAATTTCTCTCAATTTTCATTCTTAACGTATCTTCTTATTAAACGTTTTCTTTACTGTCTTGAAGAGTTTCTAACAACTCAATATCTTTCTTTACCCTGTGAATATTTTAGTTCGTGAGCCGACCTTACAGAGTAACAATGAATACTCTTCATGTTAAAGATATTTAAAGAGCATTTGAAATATATGATCGGAACTATTTTACGGTAAGGATACAGTATTTATTAGGTATTATTTTCTTTGCACATTTAAATATAATAAAACTCTACATAGGTAACACTAATTACTCTTAAACTTGATAGTTAAATGACTTTTCATAGTTTATTTCTTTTAATTTAGTACAACTTTTCTATTCAGTTTGATTGAAACTAGGTTTAGTATTTTTTATTTTAGGTATATCATATCATGGCTTCATTCACACTGAAATCGTGGATTATTTTTCCAATGTCAACGATTGTATTTGTTGGACGAATATAATTAGTTTGTAGAATGAAATGAAGGCGTTTATTTAATTTTTATTTTTGTTTTTTGAAAGACGACTAGTTACATTTTAACAGCACTTATACAATACTTACTAATTTATATATTCCTTTTAATACAAACGAGAAACCAGTTTGAGAATAACGTCATAATTTTTGTTTTATTCATTTCTTTATAAATGTATGTCTCGTTTAAGTTTTAGTTTCAATATCTTGAACATATAACACCTCTATACTGACACAAGTTATTTAATATAGCACATAGTTCTTGTAACAAACTCTTGGGTCAGCTTACATTGATTTTTGATCTTCATATTACAAACTGTGAGTCTTAAGCGTTATATTGTGTTGTAAACTATATGACTATTATCTTTGTTTAATATAAATCAAACTTATTTCTCTCATTTTAAGTAACGAGGTTAAAAGGAATATTAATTTCATTTGCATTTGGAATTATTATCAAGAAACTCCACCAGATGGTTAGAAACAAAAATAAAAAATAAATACGCTGTATTTATTTACTAATATAATATTGAACCATTATCACGACCTTAATACATATTTTCGGTATATATTTAGTAATCTTAAAACGGCTGGACAATATACTGTAATGTAAATACGGGAACCAACTTCTCACCGAGGAATTAAAGAGTTTCAGACGAGATATTCAATTTCGGCAGAAAATATTATTAAAATGTAAATGTGGTTACATCTAAATGTAATTACAACTAATGAAATCGAGTTAGTTAAAATGATTTATGATATACAACAGTTAATATATGATAATAATATAAACAGTCAGTTCACGTACACATGAAACTTTATAAGAGTGAAGGAGTGACATTAAGATAGTAATACCTTTTGATGAACACATCTTAGAAGGAGGTCAGACGTACATATGTACGTACAGTCATCAGTAATGTGAACAGAATAACGGAACTATGTCACATAATCTGTAACTGCTTTCATATCTTGTATCGATAAACGGACCAATGTAATTTATTAAAAGATCATTCCTTTCCTTGAAAAACAAATTCGATCGAAAGTAAAGCACTACGGATACGAAACAAAATGTTGAGTTGTATTCCATGAATATCTATGAAGCGTATTGTTGTCCTAACTGATGCCAAATGACATTTATAAAAATTTTCTTCTATTCCATTGAAAGTGTTTTAAATTCAAAATCTACGGCTTTATTATATCCTGTTATAATACATAAGAGGTAGATATATACTGTTTTTATTTCACTCACGGAATTAACTGAAAATATTAAATTCATAAATTTCTTCAGGGCGAGGTCGACACGATCAGTAAATGAATGAATTATGAATAATAACACAAAAAAAAAAAGGTTTCCAGTCTATGACAAATATTCGTGAAAGTTCCGAGAATTTCATTTAATTTCGTTCTCGATAGACCAATCGTAGTCACCGTATTGACCACTACAGTTTAAATCAAAGTGTCCACTACAAGGACCTGTGACCCATGTGACAGTTTGTTAAACATTGAGGAAATAAAAAAGTTGTTTAGTTTTAAAGCCGAATGTTCAACGAGTTTAAATATAATAATCATTCGATAGGAACGTACCTTCAGGAAATTATACATTTTACGTATAGTGTAAAACTTTCAAAATCAAATATGTATTATTGTAAATTAAATAGTGATTTACTGAAGGTCTCCGATGCAACAAACTGAGAGTAAAACAGACGATAGGTATATATTACAACGATGTCATGGTTAAAGTTGCTCCAAGTATTCACAGAATTATCATGTACTCGTATATTAATGTGACTTCAGTACACTGACGTTAAATGCAATATTAAATAGATATTTTATTGTTAGATTAAAATATATGAAAGGAAGTTGTGAAGGCACACTTTTCTATAGTATGAATATAATGTTTTTAGTAGGTAAGTTTTTTATTAGGCTGTGATTTACCTTTATCTATATTGCTATACCTACTCATGTTTGCATTCCATGTGTTATGGTACTCCTAGTATGTGTTTGTATGGTGTAACTTTTATTGTTTAATGTTTTTGTTTTATTTAATAAATATTTTTAATTGCTTCATTAGAAGTACCAACTGCTTCAATATTAACAACACTAACCTACTTCTAAATTAAACTTCTCTGTAGCGATCGTTTTCACGAGAGGTCATTTATTTTACATTCAATACTACCATTTCATTGTGAACAATTAATTGTATCGTTTAAAATTAATTATTATAATACAGTTTCACTATTTCAAAGTTGATACACATTTTGAATAATAACAGTTTTAGTTGTTTTACGAAACTTAAATTTAATTATTTGTTTTATAATAGCGTGCATTTGATATTATTGTAAGATTCTTGTTTTATCCGTATTGTTTTAAAAATAAAATTAACTTTCGTTATCTATTTACAAGTAAATGATGGTGTAAGTTACATGACAGAGAGAACGGTCCGAAATATAAGAATACAATGTGGAGTAGGAATGAGGGTCATTAGGATTCAATAAACGTACAGTCACAGTCACACAATAGTTTTATTGCTTTGAAAAGAAGAATACTTACCAGAGAAGGCTTTTACAGTTTTGAATGAGTGTGTTTAATTATTTGTGTACATTTGAAGTTATGAAGGAATAGAAACGGAGTCAGAATTAACATTGACTTTGATAACTTCCTCAGTTTGAGAGGAACAATGCTAAGAAAGAGTCCTTAGGGAACGTACGGTTATAGATGACTTATAGGAAAGATTGTCTTAAGAAAACATTCATATTCTTTTAGGAACATGCTATCACACAAGAGCCTAACATATAACAATATAAAAGGAATACTGTAATTGTTTTTAATGTAATAATCTGGTAACAATATTTATTATTTTAAATGTTATTAGGTTCTTCGGCTAGCTGCGTGTTTTTTTATTATTCTATGTTAACATTTTCATCGCGTGTGACAACGGTTGATGAAAATAAAAGTTATATAATAAAAAAGGATTTGTGGTTTTGCTATACTTGTCCTATTAATGGTAGAGGCAAAGTGATTCAGATAACAAACTTCCTTACTATGATTATTTTATAAGTAGAATCAATTTTATTTCTAATATTAAAATTTTGGTCGAAAGCAAAGATGTCATATGACGTCAGATGTGTTTAATATATATTGAATTTACACTTAATACGTATCCTCGTTAGTTTCTATTTCTGTTAAGAGGTGCAGAAGTATATTATACTTACACTGAAAACTTGGGCATATGGCGTTAAAAGTGACTTCTTATGACTTAATAAAGTTTTTTTTTGTTGAGAAATTGTACATATATGGCTTACAAAAGAATGAATCCTTTTATACAGTGTATGGGAATTACGAGCAGAACATTTCTATATAAAGCATACATTTATCCGTGTTAGGCGATAAGAAAACCAATCAAGGAAACAAGTATAGCTCGAGGAAAGTTGGGATTTCTTCTGGGAGTTGATAAATATATATTTTTTTGTATTACCCAATCTGCAACATGTATTCTTCAATGACACTTTGAAATATAGTATATTTGCTTAATTTTATATTATGTAGTAATTTTTGTTTACAAATAAAAACTTTAGTATCACGCGTGGCGGTTTTTACCCTATCAAATTTGTTTTATTTCCCGCAGATAAAATCTTATTTCCCAAATCGTCATACATTACATAGTATACACATCGGCAAGTTTCACATCATAAGTTTCTTACGTTACATAAAATGTTTGTTTTAATAATTCTCAAAAGTATGATTAATGTGTCAGGTCACAGGACCATAACTATGTGAAAGAAAAGAATAGGCTTCTAATAAACTGAAAATTTTTCCGAGTTTATTTATTAAAAATGTAGTAAAGTTAAGCTGTGGTAATTAATTTAAACTGATTTCAGACTGAAGTACGTTGTATATTGCCATCCTTTCAGGGACAAGAACGAAAACCTGGTACCTAGATTGAAACACACAGTTTACTTTTACATCTAAAGATATTTCTACAAATTGGTTGTGTTTCTGTACTACAAACTCGCTCTAAAAATCTAATCTATTTTGATAGAAATAAATTATTATGGAATTACCACTTAGTAGGTCGTTTAAAAAAGTATGTATACAAAATATATTGTGTTGAATATGAAACAATATTTGCTCAAAGAAAATATTGTTTTTCTTAATATTATAGATACTGTCCGCGCCTACAGCCATCTAAGAGCAATAACGTTTCCGCTATAAATAGTTTATAATCAGGCGCTTCATATTTGTATATACAAAGAAAATATTGTTTATAATAATATAATTTGCTCAAAGAAAATATTGTTTTTCTTAATATTAAAGATACTGTTCGCGCCTACAGCCATCTAAGAGCAATAACGTTTCCGCTATAAATAGTTTATAATCAGGCGCTTCATATTTGTTTATACAAAGAAAATATTGTTTATAATAATATAATTTGCTCAAAGAAAATATTGTTTTTCTTAATATTATAGATACTGTTCGCGCCTACAGCCATCTAAGAGCAATAACGTTTCCGCTATAAATAGTTTATAATCAGGCGCTTCATATTTGTTTATACAAAGAAAATATTGTTTATAATAATATAATTTGCTCAAAGAAAATATTGTTTTTCTTAATATTAAAGATACTGTTCGCGCCTACAGCCATCTAAGAGCAATAACGTTTCCGCTATAAATAGTTTATAATCAGGCGCTTCATATTTGTTTATACAAAGAAAATATTGTTTATAATAATATAATTTGCTCAAAGAAAATATTGTTTTTCTTAATATTAAAGATACTGTTCGCGCCTACAGCCATCTAAGAGCAATAACGTTTCCGCTATAAATAGTTTATAATCAGGCGCTTTATATTTGTTTATACAAAGAAAATATTGTTAATAATAATATAATTTGCTCAAAGAAAATATTGTTTTTCTTAATATTAAAGATACTGTTCGCGCCTACAGCCATCTAAGAGCAATAACGTTTCCGCTATAAATAGTTTATAATCAGGCGCTTCATATTTGTATATACAATATTTGCTCAAAGAAAATATTGTTTTTCTTAATATTAAAGATACTGTTCGCGCCTACAGCCATCTAAGAGCAATAACGTTTCCGCTATAAATAGTTTATAATCAGGCGCTTCATATTTGTTTATAAAAAAGAAAATATTGTTTATAATAATATAATTTGCTCAAAGAAAATATTGTTTTTCTTAATATTAAAGATACTGTTCGCGCCTACAGCCATCTAAGAGCAATAAAGTTTCCGCTATAAATAGTTTATAATCAGGCGCTTCATATTTGTTTATACAAAGAAAATATTGTTTATAATAATATAATTTGCTCAAAGAAAATATTGTTTTTCTTAATATTAAAGATACTGTTCGCGCCTACAGCCATCTAAGAGCAATAACGTTTCCGCTATAAATAGTTTATAATCAGGCGCTTCATATTTGTATATACAATATTTGCTCAAAGAAAATATTGTTTTTCTTAATATTAAAGATACTGTTCGCGCCTACAGCCATCTAAGAGCAATAACGTTTCCGCTATAAATAGTTTATAATCAGGCGCTTCATATTTGTATATACAATATTTGCTCAAAGAAAATATTGTTTTTCTTAATATTAAAGATACTGTTCGCGCCTACAGCCATCTAAGAGCAATAACGTTTCCGCTATAAATAGTTTATAATCAGGCGCTTCATATTTGTATATACAATATTTGCTCAAAGAAAATATTGTTTTTCTTAATATTAAAGATACTGTTCGCGCCTACAGCCATCTAAGAGCAATAACGTTTCCGCTATAAATAGTTTATAATCAGGCGCTTCATATTTGTATATACAATATTTGCTCAAAGAAAATATTGTTTTTCTTAATATTAAAGATACTGTTCGCGCCTACAGCCATCTAAGAGCAATAACGTTTCCGCTATAAATAGTTTATAATCAGGCGCTTCATATTTGTATATACAATATTTGCTCAAAGAAAATATATGTTTTTCTTATATTAAAGATACTGTTCGCGCCTACAGCCATCTAAGAGCAATAACGTTTCCGCTATAAATAGTTTATAATCAGGCGCTTCATATTTGTATATACAATATTTGCTCAAAGAAAATATTGTTTTTCTTAATATTAAAGATACTGTTCGCGCCTACAGCCATCTAAGAGCAATAACGTTTCCGCTATAAATAGTTTATAATCAGGCGCTTCATATTTGTATATACAATATTTGCTCAAAGAAAATATTGTTTTTCTTAATATTAAAGATACTGTTCGCGCCTACAGCCATCTAAGAGCAATAACGTTTCCGCTATAAATAGTTTATAATCAGGCGCTTCATATTTGTATATACAATATTTGCTCAAAGAAAATATTGTTTTTCTTAATATTAAAGATACTGTTCGCGCCTACAGCCATCTAAGAGTAATAACGTTTCCGCTATAAATAGTTTATAATCAGGCGCTTCATATTTGTTTATACAAAGAAAATATTGTTTATAATAATATAATTTGCTCAAAGAAAATATTGTTTTTCTTAATATTAAAGATACTGTTCGCGCCTACAGCCATCTAAGAGCAATAACGTTTCCGCTATAAATAGTTTATAATCAGGCGCTTCATATTTGTATATACAATATTTGCTCAAAGAAAATATTGTTTTTCTTAATATTAAAGATACTGTTCGCGCCTACAGCCATCTAAGAGCAATAACGTTTCCGCTATAAATAGTTTATAATCAGGCGCTTCATATTTGTATATACAATATTTGCTCAAAGAAAATATTGTTTTTCTTAATATTAAAGATACTGTTCGCGCCTATAACGTTTCCGCTATAAATAGTTTATAATCAGGCGCTTCATATTTGTATATACAATATTTGCTCAAAGAAAATATTGTTTTTCTTAATATTAAAGATACTGTTCGCGCCTACAGCCATCTAAGAGCAATAACGTTTCCGCTATAAATAGTTTATAATCAGGCGCTTCATATTTGTATATACAATATTTGCTCAAAGAAAATATTGTTTTTCTTAATATTAAAGATACTGTTCGCGCCTACAGCCATCTAAGAGCAATAACATTTCCGCTATAAATAGTTTATAATCAGGCGCTTCATATTTGTATATACAAAGAAAATATTGTTTATAATAATATAATTTGCTCAAAGAAAATATTGTTTTTCTTAATATTAAAGATACTGTTCGCGCCTACAGCCATCTAAGAGCAATAACGTTTCCGCTATAAATAGTTTATAATCAGGCGCTTCATATTTGTATATACAATATTTGCTCAAAGAAAATATTGTTTTTCTTAATATTAAAGATACTGTTCGCGCCTACAGCCATCTAAGAGCAATAACGTTTCCGCTATAAATAGTTTATAATCAGGCGCTTCATATTTGTATATACAAAGAAAATATTGTTTATAATAATATAATTTGCTCAAAGAAAATATTGTTTTTCTTAATATTAAAGATACTGTTCGCGCCTACAGCCATCTAAGAGCAATAACGTTTCCGCTATAAATAGTTTATAATCAGGCGCTTCATATTTGTATATACAATATTTGCTCAAAGAAAATATTTGTCTAAGATAAGACACAGCTGACTGGCTCGCCCTTTGTTAGATATTAATATTACACATTTATATTCATAATTATGTGGGTATATGAAATACAGTCCACTCTGCTCTGTAAATTTTAAATATTAGCTAGTTACTAATAAACCATTACAACGCTCACACGTCTCTTAATTACAAATATTTCCGCACATTGAAAATTGAGCCTTATCGCCTTGAACATTTGGTCCAAAACGAGTCGGATACAGATCGCCAGCCGGCCAGTGCGCGCGCGTCGAGAACAAAGACACACCTGTGCGATAAGGATTCTCGGAAGTATTAATAATTAATTTTAAACAGTAAACTTTGTGATTCGAGTTAAAGAACAGTTCTTAAGAGTGAATATAAATATGGAAGATCTTATAATATATCAAAGCGAGTTAGCGGAAAGATTGAAAAACGCCGAAAGAAATTTCAAAAAATCACCGAAAGAAAGGATTAAGAAACCATATCTAGAAACTAAATTAGAAACATTAGAAGAACTCTGGAAAGAATTTAAAAAAGGCCACAAAAACATCATATTAACAGTCAACAAACACGAAGAAAAGCAATATTCATATTTTAAAGATAACGTATACGACACGTTTGAGGAGTCATATACACTATACAAATCATCTTTAAAGGAGGCTTTACAAACATTTGGAGATGTTTCGAATATACACGCGATTCCGAGATCCGATCTAGAAGCTTCTTCTAGTAGTGAAGCAAAATTACCTAACATCCAAATACCCACTTTTTCCGGAAAGTACGACGAGTGGCAGACCTTTCACGATTTGTTTTGTGCTCTCATTCACAATAGAAAATCATTACATCCTGCTGAAAAATTACAATATTTAAAAAGTTATGTGTCGGGAGATGCAGAAATATTATTACGCAATTTTTCTGCAACAAATGCAAATTACGACGAGGCGTGGAGAGAATTACAAGCGCGCTTTGATAATAAGCGATACAATTGTAACGAGATTTTAAGAACGTTATTCAACCAAAAACCTATACAAACAACTTCCGCTTCTTCTATAAAACAATTAGTGGATACTACATCGACATGTTTAAAATCTTTGAAGAATATGGATATGAATACGGAGACCTGTTTGGATATGTTTATAAACTATTTAATCATTTCTAAGCTGGATACTGAATCTGTGAAACTCTGGGAACAACAATTAAGTATGAGTAATGACGTCATCCCCACGTGGCAGCAATTATGTGACTTTTTGAAGGCGAGATTCCGATCTTTAGAAATGATAGACAGCCATAAACCAAGATTGGTACAATCCAAACCTACAATCAAACCCAAAATGTTTCATTCAAATATTACCAAAGTTGAAAAGAAACAAGAAGTTAAATGTTCACTATGTAATGGAGAGCATTATATTTATCAGTGTAAGACGTTCAGTGACATGTCATGTAAGGAGAGGCAGGAGTTTGTCCAGCGGAGCAAACTGTGTTTCAATTGTTTGGCGCCTACACATGCGGTGGTCAAATGTCGTCAGTCATCGTGCTGTCGACGGTGCGGGCGGCGTCATCATTCACTGTTGCACTTCGAGAAGGAACTCAATGTGCACCGGCCTGAGCAGCCTATCGAGAGTGGGTCTACAGGTACGGTGAATACAGCGGACAGAGGTAAGTCTAATCATATGTACAATGACACACATATTGTGGCCAATTTTTAACAAGAAAGCATGAGACGAAACAGTGTTATTTTAGCAACTGCTCAGTTGGTAGTATATAGTACAAATGGTTGTAAATATGTTATAAGAGGTTTATTAGATCAGGGATCACAGGCATCCTTCGTGACCGAGGAGACAGTACAGTTACTCAATCTTAAACGTCAATCGGTGAGTGGCTGGGTGTCAGGTGTGGGAGAAGGGCAAACGAGAATCAAATACATGGTTTCATTAACAGTGAGATCACGCCACAATCCTAATATATCAATACACGTAGATGCGTATGTACTACGAACGTTAACAACTTTGTTACCAGCCGCTAGTGTACGTATTCCCCACTGGTCTGACTTATTAAACATGGAGTTAGCAGATTCAGGTTTTGATACACCAGGTAAAATAGATATTTTACTTGGAGCGGAAGTATACAGTCAAATTTTATTAGAAGGCGTTCGTAAATATCCGCGAGGCAATTTATTAGCACAAAATACGATTTTAGGTTGGGTTTTGTCTGGAAGAATAGAACAAGAGTCCTCTTCTGATAGAGGAAACATCATCAGTTACCACATTCAACACAGCGAAGATGAGATGCTTAAGCTATTTTGGGAAGTAGAAAATGAGCCAAATACCATTCAAAAAAGAATGTCATGTGACGAGATAAGATGTGAAAATTTATACAATGCTACTACAGTTCGAGATGAAGACGGACGATTTGTTGTAAGATTGCCATTAAAAAATGATAATCCAGAATGTTTACAGGGCAATTCAGTGAATATAGCAACGCAGCGGTTCATTCTCTTGGAGAAGAAGTTATCGAAAAATGAAATGCTACGAAAAGAATACCATAAAGTAATGGCAGAGTATCTAAACATGAATCACATGATTGAAGTAGATCCTACGGATATCAATAACCCTAGAGCAATGTATCTACCTCATCATGCAGTAATGAGAGAAGATAAAGATACTACAAAACTTCGGGTAGTCTTCGACGCCTCATGCAAAGGTGTTAACAATGTGTCTTTAAATGATGACCTTCTTATAGGCCCTAAATTGCAGCAGGACTTGCGGCACTTACTCATGAGGTGGAGAATTTATAAAATATGTATTACTGCTGACATAATTAAAATGTACAGAATGGTACGTGTGGCAGAAGAAGATACTAACTATCAGAGAATTTTATGGAGGTTCAATGAGCATGAGCCCATAAAACATTACAAACTTCTAAGATTGACTTTCGGAACAGCATGCGCACCATATTTAGCCGTTAAATCGTTGCAAAGACTAGCTGAAGATGAAGAAATGAAATATCCACTAGCAGCAAGCATAACGAAAACCGATTTTTACATTGACGATTTAATGACTAATTGTGAAACTGAGCATCAGGCTAAGATTATATACAATGAGATGAATAAACTTATGAATTTAGGAGGATTCAAATTGCAAAAATGGAGCAGTAACAACGAGAACGTCCTGAAATACATCGGAGAAAACAAACGCATCGATGACGAGCTTCCTCTTAAGGTTAACAGCATAGTAAAGGTGTTAGGTGTAGTTTGGAACCGCTTAACAGACAATTTCGAATATACAATCTCAATGCCTAAAATAAAGCAATTAGTAACCAAAAGAAACATCCTGTCTGACGTAGCTAAGTTATATGACCCTCTGGGATGGATAGCTCCTGTTATTGTTATAGCAAAAATTATTATTCAAAAACTATGGAAAACTGGATTAGGTTGGGACGAAGCTATAAATGGCGAGTTACTCGAGGAATGGTTACATTACAGACAGAATTTGATTAACATTCAACACGTCAGTATTCCGAGATGGTTGGGATGCTCGTCCACTTCAAGATCCGAGTTACATGCATTTGCAGACGCTTCACAAGCAGCATACGGGGCCGTAGTATATCTCCGAGTTATTGACGAAGACAGAGTTTACGTTAATCTGATATCAGCGAAAACAAAAGTTGCGCCCATTGAGAAGCAACTTTCAATACCTCGGTTGGAACTATGTGCCGCAGTATTAGCATCAAAATTACTCTTCGAAATATCTGAGGTGATGCGTGTGCCGAAATCAAATTTACATGCTTGGACGGATTCAACAATAGTGCTTGCGTGGCTTAAAGGCGGAGCAAGCCGCTGGAACACCTTCGTAAGCAATAGGGTATCGGATATATTGAATATATTAGAGTTTGAGCAATGGGGACACGTTGCTACTGAAGAAAACCCTGCTGACTGTGCGTCGCGAGGATTACAGGCGTCGGAGTTGTTGAGCCATGCACTGTGGTGGAGTGGTCCAGCTTGGTTGTCAACGGACACAATTCACACACAAACGAATAGAGACGAGATCGCAGATACAATCGAAGAAGAAAAAACTAGCTCGTTTACAGTTGTGTTAAACCCAGCTGAAGAGTTTGTCTGGACTAAATTTTCAAATTTATCAAAAATGTTAAGAATAATGTCATACTGTAGAAGATGGCTAAAATACAACCGAAACTTTAGTAAAGTTATAACAGTAAAGGAACTTGATGATACTTTAAATATGTGTGTAAAGCAAGTACAGGAAAGAGAGTTCACACAAGACATTGCCCAGTTAAAAGCGAATGGAAGTGTGCCCAAAAGGAGTAAACTCCGCATGCTTTGTCCCATTCTCGACGAGCACGGAATTTTAAGAGTCAGTGGTCGAATTCAACAATCGGAAATCCCTTATGAGACTCGTCATCCTATAATTTTGCCCGATAAAAATCATTTGAGCAGACTGATAATCGCAGACGCCCATCAAAAGACAATGCATGGCGGGCCACAAATAATGTTGAATTATTTGCGGTCAAAATACTGGATATTGCGGGCTAAAGATGAAACAAAAAAATACTTTCGTGAGTGTACCACTTGTATTCGTTATTCTAACAAAAATACCTCTCAGCTAATGGGTCAACTACCGCAGGTCAGAATCAAACCTAACAGACCCTTTAGATCTTCAGGCGTGGACTATGCAGGTCCAATTAACATTAGATTTTCACCCGGAAGGGGATCTAAGTCGTATAAGGGTTATATATGCCTTTTCGTATGTATGGTAAGTAAGGCCATACACTTGGAAGTGGTCACAGATTTGACAGCTAAGGGATTTATAGCAGCGTTCCGGAGATTCACTGCGAGACGTGGGCATTGTCAAGATATCTATAGTGATAATGGCACTAATTTCGTAGGTGCTGAAAAACTTTTAAGAGATATGTTAAAATCATCAATGTCAAATGAAATCGCCAACTTGTTAACGTTAGAGCGAACTACGTGGCACTTTATACCTCCACACGCTCCAAACTTTGGGGGATTATGGGAGGCTGGGGTTCGTAGTACTAAGTCACATTTAAAAAGAGTCATAGGGGACACTACACTCACTTATGAGGAACTATCGACAGTTTTAGCTCAGGTAGAAGCTTGTTTAAATTCACGTCCTATGTCACTTCTCAGTGACGACCCTAACGACCCTCTCCCGCTGACACCGGGTCACTTTTTGATTGGCGAACCTTTAGTAAACCTCGCTGACGAAGGATTTACCAAGTGTAATGTAGGCCACCTTGAGAGATGGCGTTTAACTCAGAAAATGGTCAACGATTTCTGGAACAGATGGTATAAAGAATATCTTACAAATCTTAATAATCGTTATAAATGGAATACCAAAACAGCTGAGCCCGAAATCGATGACATAGTAATTTTAAGAGAGGACAATATGCCACCTTGTAAATGGTTATTAGGTAAAATTGTAGATAAACATGCTGGCCCTGATAAAATCACTAGAGTTGTATCTGTTAAATGTAAAAACGGTATATTAAAAAGGCCTGTTAGCAAAATAATAATCCTTACCAAATAATATGTATTGTATGTAATGTATTTTTAAATTTTCATTTCAACCGTGCTACAGTACGGTGGGCGGTTGATTACCATTTGTTTAAATTTATTTAAGGATATCTTATTTCTTTGTATTTACGAACATTTTGTTATATTTATGTATGCGAGTTAATCAGATGTTAATAGTGTTAATAGCTATGTCATGACACTTCGTCATTATTACTATTGTTAAAATGTATACTGTGTGAAAGAACCGTGTTCTTTGGTGGGCGGAATGTCTAAGATAAGACACAGCTGATTGGCTCGCCCTTTGTTAGATATTAATATTACACATTTATATTCATAATTATGTGGGTATATGAAATACAGTCCACTCTGCTCTGTAAATTTTAAATATTAGCTAGTTACTAATAAACCATTACAACGCTCACACGTCTCTTAATTACAAATATTTCCGCACATTGAAAATTGAGCCTTATCGCCTTGAACAATATTGTTTTTCTTAATATTAAAGATACTGTTCGCGCCTACAGCCATCTAAGAGCAATAACGTTTCCGCTATAAATAGTTTATAATCAGGCGCTTCATATTTGTATATACAAAGAAAATATTGTTTATAATAATATAATTTGCTCAAAGAAAATATTGTTTTTCTTAATATTAAAGATACTGTTCGCGCCTACAGCCATCTAAGAGCAATAACGTTTCCGCTATAAATAGTTTATAATCAGGCGCTTCATATTTGTATATACAAAGAAAATATTGTTTATAATAATATAATTTGCTCAAAGAAAATATTGTTTTTCTTAATATTAAAGATACTGTTCGCGCCTACAGCCATCTAAGAGCAATAACGTTTCCGCTATAAATAGTTTATAATCAGGCGCTTCATATTTGTATATACAATATTTGCTCAAAGAAAATATTGTTTTTCTTAATATTAAAGATACTGTTCGCGCCTACAGCCATCTAAGAGCAATAACGTTTCCGCTATAAATAGTTTATAATCAGGCGCTTCATATTTGTATATACAAAGAAAATATTGTTTATAATAATATAATTTGCTCAAAGAAAATATTGTTTTTCTTAATATTAAAGATACTGTTCGCGCCTACAGCCATCTAAGAGCAATAACGTTTCCGCTATAAATAGTTTATAATCAGGCGCTTCATATTTGTATATACAATATTTGCTCAAAGAAAATATTGTTTTTCTTAATATTAAAGATACTGTTCGCGCCTACAGCCATCTAAGAGCAATAACGTTTCCGCTATAAATAGTTTATAATCAGGCGCTTCATATTTGTATATACAATATTTGCTCAAAGAAAATATTGTTTTTCTTAATATTAAAGATACTGTTCGCGCCTACAGCCATCTAAGAGCAATAACGTTTCCGCTATAAATAGTTTATAATCAGGCGCTTCATATTTGTATATACAAAGAAAATATTGTTTATAATAATATAATTTGCTCAAAGAAAATATTGTTTTTCTTAATATTAAAGATACTGTTCGCGCCTACAGCCATCTAAGAGCAATAACGTTTCCGCTATAAATAGTTTATAATCAGGCGCTTCATATTTGTATATACAATATTTGCTCAAAGAAAATATTGTTTTTCTTAATATTAAAGATACTGTTCGCACCTACAGCCATCTAAGAGCAATAACGTTTCCGCTATAAAAAGTTTATAATCAGTCGCTTCATATTTGTATATACAAAGAAAATATTGTTTATAATAATATAATTTGCTCAAAGAAAATATTGTTTTTCTTAATATTAAAGATACTGTTCGCGCCTACAGCCATCTAAGAGCAATAACGTTTCCGCTATAAATAGTTTATAATCAGGCGCTTCATATTTGTATATACAAAGAAAATATTGTTTATAATAATATAATTTGCTCAAAGAAAATATTGTTTTTCTTAATATTAAAGATACTGTTCGCGCCTACAGCCATCTAAGAGCAATAACGTTTCCGCTATAAATAGTTTATAATCAGGCGCTTCATATTTGTATATACAAAGAAAATATTGTTTATAATAATATAATTTGCTCAAAGAAAATATTGTTTTTCTTAATATTAAAGATACTGTTCGCGCCTACAGCCATCTAAGAGCAATAACGTTTCCGCTATAAATAGTTTATAATCAGGCGCTTCATATTTGTTTATACAAAGAAAATATTGTTTATAATAATATAATTTGCTCAAAGAAAATATTGTTTTTCTTAATATTAAAGATACTGTTCGCGCCTACAGCCATCTAAGAGCAATAACGTTTCCGCTATAAATAGTTTATAATCAGGCGCTTCATATTTGTTTATACAAAGAAAATATTGTTTATAATAATATAATTTGCTCAAAGAAAATATTGTTTTTCTTAATATTAAAGATACTGTTCGCGCCTACAGCCATCTAAGAGCAATAACGTTTCCGCTATAAATAGTTTATAATCAGGCGCTTCATATTTGTATATACAAAGAAAATATTGTTTATAATAATATAATTTGCTCAAAGAAAATATTGTTTTTCTTAATATTAAAGATACTGTTCGCGCCTACAGCCATCTAAGAGCAATAACGTTTCCGCTATAAATAGTTTATAATCAGGCGCTTCATATTTGTATATACAAAGAAAATATTGTTTATAATAATATAATTTGCTCAAAGAAAATATTGTTTTTCTTAATATTAAAGATACTGTTCGCGCCTACAGCCATCTAAGAGCAATAACGTTTCCGCTATAAATAGTTTATAATCAGGCGCTTCATATTTGTTTATACAAAGAAAATATTGTTTATAATAATATAATTTGCTCAAAGAAAATATTGTTTTTCTTAATATTAAAGATACTGTTCGCGCCTACAGCCATCTAAGAGCAATAACGTTTCCGCTATAAATAGTTTATAATCAGGCGCTTCATATTTGTTTATACAAAGAAAATATTGTTTATAATAATATAATTTGCTCAAAGAAAATATTGTTTTTCTTAATATTAAAGATACTGTTCGCGCCTACAGCTATCTAAGAGCAATAACGTTTCCGCTATAAATAGTTTATAATCAGGCGCTTCATATTTGTATATACAATATTTGCTCAAAGAAAATATTGTTTTTCTTAATATTAAAGATACTGCTCGCGCCTACAGCCATCTAAGAGCAATAACGTTTCCGCTATAAATAGTTTATAATCAGGCGCTTCATATTTGTATATATGTACAATATTTGCTCAAAGAATATATTGTTTTTCTTAGTATTAAAGATACTGTTCGCGCCTACAGCCATCTAAGAGCAATAAAGTTTCCGCTATAAATAGTTTATAATCAGGCGCTTCATATTTGTATATACAAAGAAAATATTGCTTATAATAATATAATTTGCTCAAAGAAAATATTGTTTTTATTAATATTAAAGATACTGTTCGCGCCTACAGCCATCTAAGAGCAATAACGTTTCCGCTATAAATAGTTTATTATCAGGCGCTTCATATTTGTTTATACAAAGAAAATATTGTTTATAATAATATAATTTGCTCAAAGAAAATATTGTTTTTCTTAATATTAAAGATACTGTTCGCGCCTACAGCCATCTAAGAGCAATAACGTTTCCGCTATAAATAGTTTATAATCAGGCGCTTCATATTTGTATATACAAAGAAAATATTGTTTATAATAATATAATTTGCTCAAAGAAAATATTGTTTTTCTTAATATTAAAGATACTGTTCGCGCCTACAGCCATCTAAGAGCAATAACGTTTCCGCTATAAATAGTTTATAATCAGGCGCTTCATATTTGTATATACAAAAAAAAAATTGTTTTTAATAATATAATTTGCTCAAAGAAAATATTGTTTTTCTTAATATTAAAGATACTGTTCGCGCCTACAGCCATCTAAGAGCAATAACGTTTCCGCTATAAATAGTTTATAATCAGGCGCTTCATATTTGTATATACAAAGAAAATATTGTTTATAATAATATAATTTGCTCAAAGAAAATATTGTTTTTCTTAATATTAAAGATACTGTTCGCGCCTACAGCCATCTAAGAGCAATAACGTTTCCGCTATAAATAGTTTATAATCAGGCGCTTCATATTTGTATATACAAAGAAAATATTGTTTATAATAATATAATTTGCTCAAAGAAAATATTGTTTTTCTTAATATTAAAGATACTGTTCGCGCCTACAGCCATCTAAGAGCAATAACGTTTCCGCTATAAATAGTTTATAATCAGGCGCTTCATATTTGTTTATACAAAGAAAATATTGTTTATAATAATATAATTTGCTCAAAGAAAATATTGTTTTTCTTAATATTAAAGATACTGTTCGCGCCTACAGCCATCTAAGAGCAATAACGTTTCCGCTATAAATAGTTTATAATCAGGCGCTTCATATTTGTTTATACAAAGAAAATATTGTTTATAATAATATAATTTGCTCAAAGAAAATATTGTTTTTCTTAATATTAAAGATACTGTTCGCGCCTACAGCCATCTAAGAGCAATAACGTTTCCGCTATAAATAGTTTATAATCAGGCGCTTCATATTTGTATATACAATATTTGCTCAAAGAAAATATTGTTTTTCTTAATATTAAAGATACTGCTCGCGCCTACAGCCATCTAAGAGCAATAACGTTTCCGCTATAAATAGTTTATAATCAGGCGCTTCATATTTGTATATATGTACAATATTTGCTCAAAGAATATATTGTTTTTCTTAGTATTAAAGATACTGTTCGCGCCTACAGCCATCTAAGAGCAATAACGTTTCCGCTATAAATAGTTTATAATCAGGCGCTTCATATTTGTATATACAAAGAAAATATTGCTTATAATAATATAATTTGCTCAAAGAAAATATTGTTTTTATTAATATTAAAGATACTGTTCGCGCCTACAGCCATCTAAGAGCAATAACGTTTCCGCTATAAATAGTTTATAATCAGGCGCTTCATATTTGTTTATACAAAGAAAATATTGTTTATAATAATATAATTTGCTCAAAGAAAATATTGTTTTTCTTAATATTAAAGATACTGTTCGCGCCTACAGCCATCTAAGAGCAATAACGTTTCCGCTATAAATAGTTTATAATCAGGCGCTTCATATTTGTATATACAAAGAAAATATTGTTTATAATAATATAATTTGCTCAAAGAAAATATTGTTTTTCTTAATATTAAAGATACTGTTCGCGCCTACAGCCATCTAAGAGCAATAACGTTTCCGCTATAAATAGTTTATAATCAGGCGCTTCATATTTGTATATACAATATTTGCTCAAAGAAAATATTGTTTTTCTTAATATTAAAGATACTGTTCGCGCCTACATCCATCTAAGAGCAATAACGTTTCCGCTATAAATAGTTTATAATCAGGCGCTTCATATTTGTATATACAATATTTGCTCAAAGAAAATATTGTTTTTCTTAATATTAAAGATACTGTTCGCGCCTACAGCCATCTAAGAGCAATAACGTTTCCGCTATAAATAGTTTATAATCAGGCGCTTCATATTTGTATATACAAAGAAAATATTGTTTATAATAATATAATTTGCTCAAAGAAAATATTGTTTTTCTTAATATTAAAGATACTGTTCGCGCCTACAGCCATCTAAGAGCAATAACGTTTCCGCTATAAATAGTTTATAATCAGGCGCTTCATATTTGTATATACAAAGAAAATATTGTTTATAATAATATAATTTGCTCAAAGAAAATATTGTTTTTCTTAATATTAAAGATACTGTTCGCGCCTACAGCCATCTAAGAGCAATAACGTTTCCGCTATAAATAGTTTATAATCAGGCGCTTCATATTTGTTTATACAAAGAAAATATTGTTTATAATAATATAATTTGCTCAAAGAAAATATTGTTTTTCTTAATATTAAAGATACTGTTCGCGCCTACAGCCATCTAAGAGCAATAACGTTTCCGCTATAAATAGTTTATAATCAGGCGCTTCATATTTGTTTATACAAAGAAAATATTGTTTATAATAATATAATTTGCTCAAAGAAAATATTGTTTTTCTTAATATTAAAGATACTGTTCGCGCCTACAGCCATCTAAGAGCAATAACGTTTCCGCTATAAATAGTTTATAATCAGGCGCTTCATATTTGTTTATACAAAGAAAATATTGTTTATAATAATATAATTTGCTCAAAGAAAATATTGTTTTTCTTAATATTAAAGATACTGTTCGCGCCTACAGCCATCTAAGAGCAATAACGTTTCCGCTATAAATAGTTAATAATCAGGCGCTTCATATTTGTATATACAAAGAAAATATTGTTTATAATAATATAATTTGCTCAAAGAAAATATTGTTTTTCTTAATATTAAAGATACTGTTCGCGCCTACAGCCATCTAAGAGCAATAACGTTTCCGCTATAAATAGTTTATAATCAGGCGCTTCATATTTGTTTATACAAAGAAAATATTGTTTATAATAATATAATTTGCTCAAAGAAAATATTATTTTTTCTTAATATTAAAGATACTGTTCGCGCCTACAGCCATCTAAGAGTAATAACGTTTCCGCTATAAATAGTTTATAATCAGGCGCTTCATATTTGTATATACAATATTTGCTCAAAGAAAATATTGTTTTTCTTAATATTAAAGATACTGTTCGCGCCTACAGCCATCTAAGAGCAATAACGTTTCCGCTATAAATAGTTTATAATCAGGCGCTTCATATTTGTATATACAATATTTGCTCAAAGAAAATATTGTTTTTCTTAATATTAAAGATACTGTTCGCGCCTACAGCCATCTAAGAGCAATAACGTTTTCGCTATAAATACTTTATAATCAGGCGCTTCATATTTGTATATACAAAGAAAATATTGTTTATAATAATATAATTTGCTCAAAGAAAATATTGTTTTTCTTAATATTAAAGATACTGTTCGCGCCTACAGCCATCTAAGAGCAATAACGTTTCCGCTATAAATAGTTTATAATCAGGCGCTTCATATTTGTATATACAATATTTGCTCAAAGAAAATATTGTTTTTCTTAATATTAAAGATACTGTTCGCACCTACAGCCATCTAAGAGCAATAACGTTTCCGCTATAAATAGTTTATAATCAGGCGCTTCATATTTGTATATACAAAGAAAATATTGTTTATAATAATATAATTTGCTCAAAGAAAATATTGTTTTTCTTAATATTAAAGATACTGTTCGCGCCTACAGCCATCTAAGAGCAATAACGTTTCCGCTATAAATAGTTTATAATCAGGCGCTTCATATTTGTATATACAAAGAAAATATTGTTTATAATAATATAATTTGCTCAAAGAAAATATTGTTTTTCTTAATATTAAAGATACTGTTCGCGCCTACAGCCATCTAAGAGCAATAACGTTTCCGCTATAAATAGTTTATAATCAGGCGCTTCATATTTGTATATACAAAGAAAATATTGTTTATAATAATATAATTTGCTCAAAGAAAATATTGTTTTTCTTAATATTAAAGATACTGTTCGCGCCTACAGCCATCTAAGAGCAATAACGTTTCCGCTATAAATAGTTTATAATCAGGCGCTTCATATTTGTTTATACAAAGAAAATATTGTTTATAATAATATAATTTGCTCAAAGAAAATATTGTTTTTCTTAATATTAAAGATACTGTTCGCGCCTACAGCCATCTAAGAGCAATAACGTTTCCGCTATAAATAGTTTATAATCAGGCGCTTCATATTTGTTTATACAAAGAAAATATTGTTTATAATAATATAATTTGCTCAAAGAAAATATTGTTTTTCTTAATATTAAAGATACTGTTCGCGCCTACAGCCATCTAAGAGCAATAACGTTTCCGCTATAAATAGTTTATAATCAGGCGCTTCATATTTGTATATACAATATTTGCTCAAAGAAAATATTGTTTTTCTTAATATTAAAGATACTGCTCGCGCCTACAGCCATCTAAGAGCAATAACGTTTCCGCTATAAATAGTTTATAATCAGGCGCTTCATATTTGTATATATGTACAATATTTGCTCAAAGAATATATTGTTTTTCTTAGTATTAAAGATACTGTTCGCGCCTACAGCCATCTAAGAGCAATAACGTTTCCGCTATAAATAGTTTATAATCAGGCGCTTCATATTTGTATATACAAAGAAAATATTGCTTATAATAATATAATTTGCTCAAAGAAAATATTGTTTTTATTAATATTAAAGATACTGTTCGCGCCTACAGCCATCTAAGAGCAATAACGTTTCCGCTATAAATAGTTTATAATCAGGCGCTTCATATTTGTTTATACAAAGAAAATATTGTTTATAATAATATAATTTGCTCAAAGAAAATATTGTTTTTCTTAATATTAAAGATACT
Organism: Danaus chrysippus; assembly: GCA_916720795.1. Classification (NCBI taxonomy): domain Eukaryota; kingdom Metazoa; phylum Arthropoda; class Insecta; order Lepidoptera; family Nymphalidae; genus Danaus; species Danaus chrysippus. The sequence goes on from CAKASE010000074.1 coordinate 1,912,601, forward strand.
GTTCGCGACTACAGCCATCTAAGAGCAATAACGTTTCCGCTATAAATAGTTTATAATCAGGCGCTTCATATTTGTATATACAAAGAAAATATTGTTTATAATAATATAATTTGCTCAAAGAAAATATTGTTTTTCTTAATATTAAAGATACTGTTCGCGCCTACAGCCATCTAAGAGCAATAACGTTTCCGCTATAAATAGTTTATAATCAGGCGCTTCATATTTGTATATACAATATTTGCTCAAAGAAAATATTGTTTTTCTTAATATTAAAGATACTGTTCGCACCTACAGCCATCTAAGAGCAATAACGTTTCCGCTATAAATAGTTTATAAACAGGCGCTTCATATTTGTATATACAAAGAAAATATTGTTTATAATAATATAATTTGCTCAAAGAAAATATTGTTTTTCTTAATATTAAAGATACTGTTCGCGCCTACAGCCATCTAAGAGCAATAACGTTTCCGCTATAAATAGTTTATAATCAGGCGCTTCATATTTGTATATACAAAGAAAATATTGTTTATAATAATATAATTTGCTCAAAGTAAATATTGTTTTTCTTAATATTAAAGATACTGTTCGCGCCTACAGCCATCTAAGAGCAATAACGTTTCCGCTATAAATAGTTTATAATCAGGCGCTTCATATTTGTATATACAAAGAAAATATTGTTTATAATAATATAATTTGCTCAAAGAAAATATTGTTTTTCTTAATATTAAAGATACTGTTCGCGCCTACAGCCATCTAAGAGCAATAACGTTTCCGCTATAAATAGTTTATAATCAGGCGCTTCATATTTGTATATACAAAGAAAATATTGTTTTTATAATAATATAATTTGCTCAAAGAAAATATTGTTTTTCTTAATATTAAAGATACTGTTCGCGCCTACAGCCATCTAAGAGCAATAACGTTTCCGCTATAAATAGTTTATAATCAGGCGCTTCATATTTGTATATACAAAGAAAATATTGTTTATAATAATATAATTTGCTCAAAGAAAATATTGTTTTTCTTAATATTAAAGATACTGTTCGCGCCTACAGCCATCTAAGAGCAATAACGTTTCCGCTATAAATAGTTTATAATCAGGCGCTTCATATTTGTATATACAATATTTGCTCAAAGAAAATATTGTTTTTCTTAATATTAAAGATACTGTTCGCGCCTACAGCCATCTAAGAGCAATAACGTTTCCGCTATAAATAGTTTATAATCAGGCGCTTCATATTTGTTTATACAAAGAAAATATTGTTTATAATAATATAATTTGCTCAAAGAAAATATTGTTTTTCTTAATATTAAAGATACTGTTCGCGCCTACAGCCATCTAAGAGCAATAACGTTTCCGCTATAAATAGTTTATAATCAGGCGCTTCATATTTGTTTATACAAAGAAAATATTGTTTATAATAATATAATTTGCTCAAAGAAAATATTGTTTTTCTTAATATTAAAGATACTGTTCGCGCCTACAGCCATCTAAGAGCAATAACGTTTCCGCTATAAATAGTTTATAATCAGGCGCTTCATATTTGTATATACAATATTTGCTCAAAGAAAATATTGTTTTTCTTAATATTAAAGATACTGCTCGCGCCTACAGCCATCTAAGAGCAATAACGTTTCCGCTATAAATAGTTTATAATCAGGCGCTTCATATTTGTATATATGTACAATATTTGCTCAAAGAATATATTGTTTTTCTTAGTATTAAAGATACTGTTCGCGCCTACAGCCATCTAAGAGCAATAACGTTTCCGCTATAAATAGTTTATAATCAGGCGCTTCATATTTGTATATACAAAGAAAATATTGCTTATAATAATATAATTTGCTCAAAGAAAATATTGTTTTTATTAATATTAAAGATACTGTTCGCGCCTACAGCCATCTAAGAGCAATAACGTTTCCGCTATAAATAGTCTATAATCAGGCGCTTCATATTTGTATATACAATATTTGCTCAAAGAAAATATTGTTTTTCTTAATATTAAAGATACTGTTCGCGCCTACAGCCATCTAAGAGCAATAACGTTTCCGCTATAAATAGTTTATAATCAGGCGCTTCATATTTGTATATACAATATTTGCTCAAAGAAAATATTGTTTTTCTTAATATTAAAGATACTGTTCGCGCCTACAGCCATCTAAGAGCAATAACGTTTCCGCTATAAATAGTTTATAATCAGGCGCTTCATATTTGTATATACAAAGAAAATATTGTTTATAATAATATAATTTGCTCAAAGAAAATATTGTTTTTCTTAATATTAAAGATACTGTTCGCGCCTACAGCCATCTAAGAGCAATAACGTTTCCGCTATAAATAGTTTATAATCAGGCGCTTCATATTTGTATATACAAAGAAAATATTGTTTATAATAATATAATTTGCTCAAAGAAAATATTGTTTTTCTTAATATTAAAGATACTGTTCGCGCCTACAGCCATCTAAGAGCAATAACGTTTCCGCTATAAATAGTTTATAATCAGGCGCTTCATATTTGTATATACAATATTTGCTCAAAGAAAATATTGTTTTTCTTAATATTAAAGATACTGTTCGCGCCTACAGCCATCTAAGAGCAATAACGTTTCCGCTATAAATAGTTTATAATCAGGCGCTTCATATTTGTATATACAATATTTGCTCAAAGAAAATATTGTTTTTCTTAATATTAAAGATACTGTTCGCGCCTACAGCCATCTAAGAGCAATAACGTTTCCGCTATAAATAGTTTATAATCAGGCGCTTCATATTTGTATATACAAAGAAAATATTGTTTATAATAATATAATTTGCTCAAAGAAAATATTGTTTTTCTTAATATTAAAGATACTGTTCGCGCCTACAGCCATCTAAGAGCAATAACGTTTCCGCTATAAATAGTTTATAATCAGGCGCTTCATATTTGTATATACAAAGAAAATATTGTTTATAATAATATAATTTGCTCAAAGAAAATATTGTTTTTCTTAATATTAAAGATACTGTTCGCGCCTACAGCCATCTAAGAGCAATAACGTTTCCGCTATAAATAGTTTATAATCAGGCGCTTCATATTTGTTTATACAAAGAAAATATTGTTTATAATAATATAATTTGCTCAAAGAAAATATTGTTTTTCTTAATATTAAAGATACTGTTCGCGCCTACAGCCATCTAAGAGCAATAACGTTTCCGCTATAAATAGTTTATAATCAGGCGCTTCATATTTGTTTATACAAAGAAAATATTGTTTATAATAATATAATTTGCTCAAAGAAAATATTGTTTTTCTTAATATTAAAGATACTGTTCGCGCCTACAGCCATCTAAGAGCAATAACGTTTCCGCTATAAATAGTTTATAATCAGGCGCTTCATATTTGTTTATACAAAGAAAATATTGTTTATAATAATATAATTTGCTCAAAGAAAATATTGTTTTTCTTAATATTAAAGATACTGTTCGCGCCTACAGCCATCTAAGAGCAATAACGTTTCCGCTATAAATAGTTAATAATCAGGCGCTTCATATTTGTATATACAAAGAAAATATTGTTTATAATAATATAATTTGCTCAAAGAAAATATTGTTTTTCTTAATATTAAAGATACTGTTCGCGCCTACAGCCATCTAAGAGCAATAACGTTTCCGCTATAAATAGTTTATAATCAGGCGCTTCATATTTGTTTATACAAAGAAAATATTGTTTATAATAATATAATTTGCTCAAAGAAAATATTATTTTTCTTAATATTAAAGATACTGTTCGCGCCTACAGCCATCTAAGAGTAATAACGTTTCCGCTATAAATAGTTTATAATCAGGCGCTTCATATTTGTATATACAATATTTGCTCAAAGAAAATATTGTTTTTTCTTAATATTAAAGATACTGTTCGCGCCTACAGCCATCTAAGAGCAATAACGTTTCCGCTATAAATAGTTTATAATCAGGCGCTTCATATTTGTATATACAATATTTGCTCAAAGAAAATATTGTTTTTCTTAATATTAAAGATACTGTTCGCGCCTACAGCCATCTAAGAGCAATAACGTTTTCGCTATAAATACTTTATAATCAGGCGCTTCATATTTGTATATACAAAGAAAATATTGTTTATAATAATATAATTTGCTCAAAGAAAATATTGTTTTTTCTTAATATTAAAGATACTGTTCGCGCCTACAGCCATCTAAGAGCAATAACGTTTCCGCTATAAATAGTTTATAATCAGGCGCTTCATATTTGTATATACAATATTTGCTCAAAGAAAATATTGTTTTTCTTAATATTAAAGATACTGTTCGCACCTACAGCCATCTAAGAGCAATAACGTTTCCGCTATAAATAGTTTATAATCAGGCGCTTCATATTTGTTTATACAAAGAAAATATTGTTTATAATAATATAATTTGCTCAAAGAAAATATTGTTTTTCTTAATATTAAAGATACTGTTCGCGCCTACAGCCATCTAAGAGCAATAACGTTTCCGCTATAAATAGTTTATAATCAGGCGCTTCATATTTGTTTATACAAAGAAAATATTGTTTATAATAATATAATTTGCTCAAAGAAAATATTGTTTTTCTTAATATTAAAGATACTGTTCGCGCCTACAGCCATCTAAGAGCAATAACGTTTCCGCTATAAATAGTTTATAATCAGGCGCTTCATATTTGTTTATACAAAGAAAATATTGTTTATAATAATATAATTTGCTCAAAGAAAATATTGTTTTTCTTAATATTAAAGATACTGTTCGCGCCTACAGCCATCTAAGAGCAATAACGTTTCCGCTATAAATAGTTAATAATCAGGCGCTTCATATTTGTATATACAAAGAAAATATTGTTTATAATAATATAATTTGCTCAAAGAAAATATTGTTTTTCTTAATATTAAAGATACTGTTCGCGCCTACAGCCATCTAAGAGCAATAACGTTTCCGCTATAAATAGTTTATAATCAGGCGCTTCATATTTGTTTATACAAAGAAAATATTGTTTATAATAATATAATTTGCTCAAAGAAAATATTATTTTTCTTAATATTAAAGATACTGTTCGCGCCTACAGCCATCTAAGAGTAATAACGTTTCCGCTATAAATAGTTTATAATCAGGCGCTTCATATTTGTATATACAATATTTGCTCAAAGAAAATATTGTTTTTCTTAATATTAAAGATACTGTTCGCGCCTACAGCCATCTAAGAGCAATAACGTTTCCGCTATAAATAGTTTATAATCAGGCGCTTCATATTTGTATATACAATATTTGCTCAAAGAAAATATTGTTTTTCTTAATATTAAAGATACTGTTCGCGCCTACAGCCATCTAAGAGCAATAACGTTTTCGCTATAAATACTTTATAATCAGGCGCTTCATATTTGTATATACAAAGAAAATATTGTTTATAATAATATAATTTGCTCAAAGAAAATATTGTTTTTCTTAATATTAAAGATACTGTTCGCGCCTACAGCCATCTAAGAGCAATAACGTTTCCGCTATAAATAGTTTATAATCAGGCGCTTCATATTTGTATATACAATATTTGCTCAAAGAAAATATTGTTTTTCTTAATATTAAAGATACTGTTCGCACCTACAGCCATCTAAGAGCAATAACGTTTCCGCTATAAATAGTTTATAATCAGGCGCTTCATATTTGTATATACAAAGAAAATATTGTTTATAATAATATAATTTGCTCAAAGAAAATATTGTTTTTCTTAATATTAAAGATACTGTTCGCGCCTACAGCCATCTAAGAGCAATAACGTTTCCGCTATAAATAGTTTATAATCAGGCGCTTCATATTTGTATATACAAAGAAAATATTGTTTATAATAATATAATTTGCTCAAAGAAAATATTGTTTTTCTTAATATTAAAGATACTGTTCGCGCCTACAGCCATCTAAGAGCAATAACGTTTCCGCTATAAATAGTTTATAATCAGGCGCTTCATATTTGTATATACAAAGAAAATATTGTTTATAATAATATAATTTGCTCAAAGAAAATATTGTTTTTCTTAATATTAAAGATACTGTTCGCGCCTACAGCCATCTAAGAGCAATAACGTTTCCGCTATAAATAGTTTATAATCAGGCGCTTCATATTTGTTTATACAAAGAAAATATTGTTTATAATAATATAATTTGCTCAAAGAAAATATTGTTTTTCTTAATATTAAAGATACTGTTCGCGCCTACAGCCATCTAAGAGCAATAACGTTTCCGCTATAAATAGTTTATAATCAGGCGCTTCATATTTGTTTATACAAAGAAAATATTGTTTATAATAATATAATTTGCTCAAAGAAAATATTGTTTTTCTTAATATTAAAGATACTGTTCGCGCCTACAGCCATCTAAGAGCAATAACGTTTCCGCTATAAATAGTTTATAATCAGGCGCTTCATATTTGTATATACAATATTTGCTCAAAGAAAATATTGTTTTTCTTAATATTAAAGATACTGCTCGCGCCTACAGCCATCTAAGAGCAATAACGTTTCCGCTATAAATAGTTTATAATCAGGCGCTTCATATTTGTATATATGTACAATATTTGCTCAAAGAATATATTGTTTTTCTTAGTATTAAAGATACTGTTCGCGCCTACAGCCATCTAAGAGCAATAACGTTTCCGCTATAAATAGTTTATAATCAGGCGCTTCATATTTGTATATACAAAGAAAATATTGCTTATAATAATATAATTTGCTCAAAGAAAATATTGTTTTTATTAATATTAAAGATACTGTTCGCGCCTACAGCCATCTAAGAGCAATAACGTTTCCGCTATAAATAGTTTATAATCAGGCGCTTCATATTTGTTTATACAAAGAAAATATTGTTTATAATAATATAATTTGCTCAAAGAAAATATTGTTTTTCTTAATATTAAAGATACTGTTCGCGACTACAGCCATCTAAGAGCAATAACGTTTCCGCTATAAATAGTTTATAATCAGGCGCTTCATATTTGTATATACAAAGAAAATATTGTTTATAATAATATAATTTGCTCAAAGAAAATATTGTTTTTCTTAATATTAAAGATACTGTTCGCGCCTACAGCCATCTAAGAGCAATAACGTTTCCGCTATAAATAGTTTATAATCAGGCGCTTCATATTTGTATATACAATATTTGCTCAAAGAAAATATTGTTTTTCTTAATATTAAAGATACTGTTCGCACCTACAGCCATCTAAGAGCAATAACGTTTCCGCTATAAATAGTTTATAAACAGGCGCTTCATATTTGTATATACAAAGAAAATATTGTTTATAATAATATAATTTGCTCAAAGAAAATATTGTTTTTCTTAATATTAAAGATACTGTTCGCGCCTACAGCCATCTAAGAGCAATAACGTTTCCGCTATAAATAGTTTATAATCAGGCGCTTCATATTTGTATATACAAAGAAAATATTGTTTATAATAATATAATTTGCTCAAAGTAAATATTGTTTTTCTTAATATTAAAGATACTGTTCGCGCCTACAGCCATCTAAGAGCAATAACGTTTCCGCTATAAATAGTTTATAATCAGGCGCTTCATATTTGTATATACAAAGAAAATATTGTTTATAATAATATAATTTGCTCAAAGAAAATATTGTTTTTCTTAATATTAAAGATACTGTTCGCGCCTACAGCCATCTAAGAGCAATAACGTTTCCGCTATAAATAGTTTATAATCAGGCGCTTCATATTTGTATATACAAAGAAAATATTGTTTATAATAATATAATTTGCTCAAAGAAAATATTGTTTTTCTTAATATTAAAGATACTGTTCGCGCCTACAGCCATCTAAGAGCAATAACGTTTCCGCTATAAATAGTTTATAATCAGGCGCTTCATATTTGTATATACAAAGAAAATATTGTTTATAATAATATAATTTGCTCAAAGAAAATATTGTTTTTCTTAATATTAAAGATACTGTTCGCGCCTACAGCCATCTAAGAGCAATAACGTTTCCGCTATAAATAGTTTATAATCAGGCGCTTCATATTTGTATATACAATATTTGCTCAAAGAAAATATTGTTTTTCTTAATATTAAAGATACTGTTCGCGCCTACAGCCATCTAAGAGCAATAACGTTTCCGCTATAAATAGTTTATAATCAGGCGCTTCATATTTGTTTATACAAAGAAAATATTGTTTATAATAATATAATTTGCTCAAAGAAAATATTGTTTTTCTTAATATTAAAGATACTGTTCGCGCCTACAGCCATCTAAGAGCAATAACGTTTCCGCTATAAATAGTTTATAATCAGGCGCTTCATATTTGTTTATACAAAGAAAATATTGTTTATAATAATATAATTTGCTCAAAGAAAATATTGTTTTTCTTAATATTAAAGATACTGTTCGCGCCTACAGCCATCTAAGAGCAATAACGTTTCCGCTATAAATAGTTTATAATCAGGCGCTTCATATTTGTATATACAATATTTGCTCAAAGAAAATATTGTTTTTCTTAATATTAAAGATACTGCTCGCGCCTACAGCCATCTAAGAGCAATAACGTTTCCGCTATAAATAGTTTATAATCAGGCGCTTCATATTTGTATATATGTACAATATTTGCTCAAAGAATATATTGTTTTTCTTAGTATTAAAGATACTGTTCGCGCCTACAGCCATCTAAGAGCAATAACGTTTCCGCTATAAATAGTTTATAATCAGGCGCTTCATATTTGTATATACAAAGAAAATATTGCTTATAATAATATAATTTGCTCAAAGAAAATATTGTTTTTATTAATATTAAAGATACTGTTCGCGCCTACAGCCATCTAAGAGCAATAACGTTTCCGCTATAAATAGTCTATAATCAGGCGCTTCATATTTGTATATACAATATTTGCTCAAAGAAAAATATTGTTTTTCTTAATATTAAAGATACTGTTCGCGCCTACAGCCATCTAAGAGCAATAACGTTTCCGCTATAAATAGTTTATAATCAGGCGCTTCATATTTGTATATACAATATTTGCTCAAAGAAAATATTGTTTTTCTTAATATTAAAGATACTGTTCGCGCCTACAGCCATCTAAGAGCAATAACGTTTCCGCTATAAATAGTTTATAATCAGGCGCTTCATATTTGTATATACAAAGAAAATATTGTTTATAATAATATAATTTGCTCAAAGAAAATATTGTTTTTCTTAATATTAAAGATACTGTTCGCGCCTACAGCCATCTAAGAGCAATAACGTTTCCGCTATAAATAGTTTATAATCAGGCGCTTCATATTTGTATATACAAAGAAAATATTGTTTATAATAATATAATTTGCTCAAAGAAAATATTGTTTTTCTTAATATTAAAGATACTGTTCGCGCCTACAGCCATCTAAGAGCAATAACGTTTCCGCTATAAATAGTTTATAATCAGGCGCTTCATATTTGTATATACAAAGAAAATATTGTTTATAATAATATAATTTGCTCAAAGAAAATATTGTTTTTCTTAATATTAAAGATACTGTTCGCGCCTACAGCCATCTAAGAGCAATAACGTTTCCGCTATAAATAGTTTATAATCAGGCGCTTCATATTTGTATATACAAAGAAAATATTGTTTATAATAATATAATTTGCTCAAAGAAAATATTGTTTTTCTTAATATTAAAGATACTGTTCGCGCCTACAGCCATCTAAGAGCAATAACGTTTCCGCTATAAATAGTTTATAATCAGGCGCTTCATATTTGTATATATGTACAATATTTGCTCAAAGAAAATATTGTTTTTCTTAATATTAAAGATACTGTTCGCGCCTACAGCCATCTAAGAGCAATAACGTTTCCGCTATAAATAGTTTATAATCAGGCGCTTCATATTTGTATATACAAAGAAAATATTGTTTATAATAATATAATTTGCTCAAAGAAAATATTGTTTTTCTTAATATTAAAGATACTGTTCGCGCCTACAGCCATCTAAGAGCAATAACGTTTCCGCTATAAATAGTTTATAATCAGGCGCTTCATATTTGTATAAACAAAGAAAATATTGTTTATTATAATATAATTTGCTCAAAGAAAATATTGTTTTTCTTATTATTAAAGATACTGTTCGCGCCTACAGCCATCTAAGAGCAATAACGTTTCCGCTATAAATAGTTTATAATCAGGCGCTTCATATTTGTATATACAATATTTGCTCAAAGAAAATATTGTTTTTCTTAATATTAAAGATACTGTTCGCGCCTACAGCCATCTAAGAGCAATAACGTTTCCGCTATAAATAGTTTATAATCAGGCGCTTCATATTTGTTTATACAATATTTGCTCAAAGAAAATATTGTTTTTCTTAATATTAAAGATACTGTTCGCGCCTACAGCCATCTAAGAGCAATAACGTTTCCGCTATAAATAGTTTATAATCAGGCGCTTCATATTTGTTAATACAAAGAAAATATTGTTTATAATAATATAATTTGCTCAAAGAAAATATTATTTTTCTTAATATTAAAGATACTGTTCGCGCCTACAGCCATCTAAGAGTAATAACGTTTCCGCTATAAATAGTTTTTTATAATCAGGCGCTTCATATTTGTTTATACAAAGAAAATATTGTTTTATAATAATATAATTTGCTCAAAGAAAATATTGTTTTTCTTAATATTAAAGATACTGTTCGCGCCTACAGCCATCTAAGAGCAATAACGTTTCCGCTATAAATAGTTTATAATCAGGCGCTTCATATTTGTTTATACAATATTTGCTCAAAGAAAATATTGTTTTTCTTAATATTAAAGATACTGTTCGCGCCTACAGCCATCTAAGAGCAATAACGTTTCCGCTATAAATAGTTTATAATCAGGCGCTTCATATTTGTTAATACAAAGAAAATATTGTTTATAATAATATAATTTGCTCAAAGAAAATATTATTTTTCTTAATATTAAAGATACTGTTCGCGCCTACAGCCATCTAAGAGTAATAACGTTTCCGCTATAAATAGTTTATAATCAGGCGCTTCATATTTGTTTATACAAAGAAAATATTGTTTATAATAATATAATTTGCTCAAAGAAAATATTGTTTTTCTTAATATTAAAGATACTGTTCGCGCCTACAGCCATCTAAGAGCAATAACGTTTCCGCTATAAATAGTTTATAATCAGGCGCTTCATATTTGTTTATACAAAGAAAATATTGTTTATAATAATATAATTTGCTCAAAGAAAATATTGTTTTTTTCTTAATATTAAAGATACTGTTCGCGCCTACAGCCATCTAAGAGCAATAACGTTTCCGCTATAAATAGTTTATAATCAGGCGCTTCATATTTGTTTATACAAAGAAAATATTGTTTATAATAATATAATTTGCTCAAAGAAAATATTGTTTTTTCTTAATATTAAAGATACTGTTCGCGCCTACAGCCATCTAAGAGCAATAACGTTTCCGCTATAAATAGTTTATAATCAGGCGCTTTATATTTGTTTATACAAAGAAAATATTGTTAATAATAATATAATTTGCTCAAAGAAAATATTGTTTTTCTTAATATTAAAGATACTGTTCGCGCCTACAGCCATCTAAGAGCAATAACGTTTCCGCTATAAATAGTTTATAATCAGGCGCTTCATATTTGTATATACAATATTTGCTCAAAGAAAATATTGTTTTTCTTAATATTAAAGATACTGTTCGCGCCTACAGCCATCTAAGAGCAATAACGTTTCCGCTATAAATAGTTTATAATCAGGCGCTTCATATTTGTATATACAAAGAAAATATTGTTTATAATAATATAATTTGCTCAAAGAAAATATTGTTTTTCTTAATATTAAAGATACTGTTCGCACCTACAGCCATCTAAGAGCAATAACGTTTCCGCTATAAATAGTTTATAATCAGGCGCTTCATATTTGTATATACAAAGAAAATATTGTTTATAATAATATAATTTGCTCAAAGAAAATATTGTTTTTCTTAATATTAAAGATACTGTTCGCGCCTACAGCCATCTCAGAGCAATAACGTTTCCGCTATAAATAGTTTATAATCAGGCGCTTCATATTTGTATATACAAAGAAAATATTGTTTATAATACTATAATTTGCTCAAAGAAAATATTGTTTTTCTTAATATTAAAGATACTGTTCGCGCCTACAGCCATCTAAGAGCAATAACGTTTCCGCTATAAATAGTTTATAATCAGGCGCTTCATATTTGTATATACAAAGAAAATATTGTTTATAATAATATAATTTGCTCAAAGAAAATATTGTTTATAATAATATAATTTGCTCAAAGAAAATATTGTTTTTCTTAATATTAAAGATACTGTTCGCGCCTACAGCCATCTAAGAGCAATAACGTTTCCGCTATAAATAGTTTATAATCAGGCGCTTCATATTTGTATATACAATATTTGCTCAAAGAAAATATTGTTTTTCTTAATATTAAAGATACTGTTCGCGCCTACAGCCATCTAAGAGCAATAACGTTTCCGCTATAAATAGTTTATAATCAGGCGCTTCTTATTTGTTTATACAAGGAAAATATTGTTTATAATAATATAATTTGCTCAAAGAAAATATTGTTTTTCTTAATATTAAAGATACTGTTCGCGCCTACAGCCATCTATGAGCAATAACGTTTCCGCTATAAATAGTTTATAATCAGGCGCTTCATATTTGTTTATACAAAGAAAATATTGTTTATAATAATATAATTTGCTCAAAGAAAATATTGTTTTTCTTAATATTAAAGATACTGTTCGCGCCTACAGCCATCTAAGAGCAATAACGTTTCCGCTATAAATAGTTTATAATCAGGCGCTTCATATTTGTATATACAATATTTGCTCAAAGAAAATATTGTTTTTCTTAATATTAAAGATACTGTTCGCGCCTACAGCCATCTAAGAGCAATAACGTTTCCGCTATAAATAGTTTATAATCAGGCGCTTCATATTTGTATATATGTACAATATTTGCTCAAAGAAAATATTGTTTTTCTTAGTATTAAAGATACTGTTCGCGCCTACAGCCATCTAAGAGCAATAACGTTTCCGCTATAAATAGTTTATAATCAGGCGCTTCATATTTGTATATACAAAGAAAATATTGCTTATAATAATATAATTTGCTCAAAGAAAATATTGTTTTTATTAATATTAAAGATACTGTTCGCGCCTACAGCCATCTAAGAGCAATAACGTTTCCGCTATAAATAGTTTATAATCAGGCGCTTCATATTTGAATATACAAAAAAAATATTGTTTATAATAATATAATTTGCTCAAAGAAAATATTGTTTTTCTTAATATTAAAGATACTGTTCGCGCCTACAGCCATCTAAGAGCAATAACGTTTCCGCTATAAATAGTTTATAATCAGGCGCTTCATATTTGTATATACAAAGAAAATATTGTTTATAATAATATAATTTGCTCAAAGAAAATATTGTTTTTCTTAATATTAAAGATACTGTTCGCGCCTACAGCCATCTAAGAGCAATAACGTTTCCGCTATAAATAGTTTATAATCAGGCGCTTCATATTTGTATATACAAAGAAAATATTGTTTATAATAATATAATTTGCTCAAAGAAAATATTGTTTTTCTTAATATTAAAGATACTGTTCGCGCCTACAGCCATCTAAGAGCAATAACGTTTCCGCTATAAATAGTTTAAAATCAGGCGCTTCATATTTGTATATACAAAGAAAATATTGTTTATAATAATATAATTTGCTCAAAGAAAATATTGTTTTTCTTAATATTAAAGATACTGTTCGCGCCTACAGCCATCTAAGAGCAATAACGTTTCCGCTATAAATAGTTTATAATCAGGCGCTTCATATTTGTATATACAAAGAAAATATTGTTTATAATAATATAATTTGCTCAAAGAAAATATTGTTTTTCTTAATATTAAAGATACTGTTCGCGCCTACAGCCATCTAAGAGCAATAACGTATCCGCTATAAATAGTTTATAATCAGGCGCTTCATATTTGTATATACAAAGAAAATATTGTTTATAATAATATAATTTGCTCAAAGAAAATATTGTTTTTCTTAATATTAAAGATACTGTTCGCGCCTACAGCCATCTAAGAGCAATAACGTTTCCGCTATAAATAGTTTATAATCAGGCGCTTCATATTTGTTTATACAAAGAAAATATTGTTTATAATAATATAATTTGCTCAAAGAAAATATTGTTTTTCTTAATATTAAAGATACTGTTCGCGCCTACAGCCATCTAAGAGCAGTAACGTTTCCGCTATAAATAGTTTATAATCAGGCGCTTCATATTTGTTTATACAAAGAAAATATTGTTTATAATAATATAATTTGCTCAAAGAAAATATTGTTTTTCTTAATATTAAAGATACTGTTCGCGCCTACAGCCATCTAAGAGCAATAACGTTTCCGCTATAAATAGTTTATAATCAGGCGCTTCATATTTGTTTATACAAAGAAAATATTGTTTATAAATATAATTTGCTCAAAGCTCAAAGAATATATTTTTTTTCTTAATATTAAAGATACTGTTCGCGCCTACAGCCATCTAAGAGTAATAACGTTTCCGCTATAAATAGTTTATAATCAGGCGCTTCATATTTGTTTATACAAAGAAAATATTGTTTATAATAATATAATTTGCTCAAAGAAAATATTGTTTTTCTTAATATTAAAGATACTGTTCGCGCCTACAGCCATCTAAGAGCAATAACGTTTCCGCTATAAATAGTTTATAATCAGGCGCTTCATATTTGTATATACAATATTTGCTCAAAGAAAATATTGTTTTTCTTAATATTAAAGATACTGTTCGCGCCTACAGCCATCTAAGAGCAATAACGTTTCCGCTATAAATAGTTTATAATCAGGCGCTTCATATTTGTATATACAATATTTGCTCAAAGAAAATATTGTTTTTCTTAATATTAAAGATACTGTTCGCGCCTACAGCCATCTAAGAGCAATAACGTTTCCGCTATAAATAGTTTATAATCAGGCGCTTCATATTTGTTTATACAAAGAAAATATTGTTTATAATAATATAATTTGCTCAAAGAAAATATTGTTTTTCTTAATATTAAAGATACTGTTCGCGCCTACAGCCATCTAAGAGCAATAACGTTTCCGCTATAAATAGTTTATAATCAGGCGCTTCATATTTGTTTATACAAAGAAAATATTGTTTATAATAATATAATTTGCTCAAAGAAAATATTGTTTTTCTTAATATTAAAGATACTGTTCGCGCCTACAGCCATCTAAGAGCAATAACGTTTCCGCTATAAATAGTTTATAATCAGGCGCTTCATATTTGTTTATACAAAGAAAAAATATTGTTTATAATAATATAATTTGCTCAAAGAAAATATTGTTTTTCTTAATATTAAAGATACTGTTCGCGCCTACAGCCATCTAAGAGCAATAACGTTTCCGCTATAAATAGTTTATAATCAGGCGCTTCATATTTGTTTATACAAAGAAAATATTGTTTATAATAATATAATTTGCTCAAAGAAAATATTGTTTTTCTTAATATTAAAGATACTGTTCGCGCCTACAGCCATCTAAGAGCAATAACGTTTCCGCTATAAATAGTTTATAATCAGGCGCTTCATATTTGTATATACAAAGAAAATATTGTTTATAATAATATAATTTGCTCAAAGAAAATATTGTTTTTCTTAATATTAAAGATACTGTTCGCGCCTACAGCCATCTAAGAGTAATAACGTTTCCGCTATAAATAGTTTATAATCAGGCGCTTCAAATTTGTTTATACAAAGAAAATATTGTTTATAATAATATAATTTGCTCAAAGAAAATATTGTTTTTCTTAATATTAAAGATACTGTTCGCGCCTACAGCCATCTAAGAGCAATAACGTTTCCGCTATAAATAGTTTATAATCAGGCGCTTCATATTTGTATATACAATATTTGCTCAAAGAAAATATTGTTTTTCTTAATATTAAAGATACTGTTCGCGCCTACAGCCATCTAAGAGCAATAACGTTTCCGCTATAAATAGTTTATAATCAGGCGCTTCATATTTGTATATACAATATTTGCTCAAAGAAAATATTGTTTTTCTTAATATTAAAGATACTGTTCGCGCCTACAGCCATCTGAGAGCAATAACGTTTCCGCTATAAATAGTTTATAATCAGGCGCTTCATATTTGTTTATACAATATTTGCTCAAAGAAAATATTGTTTTTCTTAATATTAAAGATACTGTTCGCGCCTACAGCCATCTAAGAGCAATAACGTTTCCGCTATAAATAGTTTATAATCAGGCGCTTCATATTTGTATATATGTACAATATTTGCTCAAAGAAAATATTGTTTTTCTTAATATTAAAGATACTGTTCGCGCCTACAGCCATCTAAGAGCAATAACGTTTCCGCTATAAATAGTTTATAATCAGGCGCTTCATATTTGTATATACAAAGAAAATATTGTTTATAATAATATAATTTGCTCAAAGAAAATATTGTTTTTCTTAATATTAAAGATACTGTTCGCGCCTACAGCCATCTAAGAGCAATAACGTTTCCGCTATAAATAGTTTATAATCAGGCGCTTCATATTTGTATAAACAAAGAAAATATTGTTTATAATAATATAATTTGCTCAAAGAAAATATTGTTTTTCTTAATATTAAAGATACTGTTCGCGGCTACAGCCATCTAAGACCAATAACGTTTCCGCTATAAATAGTTTATAATCAGGCGCTTCATATTTGTTTATACAAAGAAAATATTGTTTATAATAATATAATTTGCTCAAAGAAAATATTGTTTTTCTTAATATTAAAGATACTGTTCGCGCCTACAGCCATCTAAGAGCAATAACGTTTCCGCTATAAATAGTTTATAATCAGGCGCTTCATATTTGTTTATACAAAGAAAATATTGTTTATAATAATATAATTTGCTCAAAGAAAATATTGTTTTTCTTAATATTAAAGATACTGTTCGCGCCTACAGCCATCTAAGAGCAATAACGTTTCCGCTATAAATAGTTTTTAATCAGGCGCTTCATATTTGTTTATACAAAGAAAATATTGTTTATAATAATATAATTTGCTCAAAGAAAATATTGTTTTTCTTAATATTAAAGATACTGTTCGCGCCTACAGCCATCTAAGAGCAATAACGTTTCCGCTATAAATAGTTTATAATCAGGCGCTTCATATTTGTATATACAAAGAAAATATTGTTTATAATAATATAATTTGCTCAAAGAAAATATTGTTTTTCTTAATATTAAAGATACTGTTCGCGCCTACAGCCATCTAAGAGCAATAACGTTTCCGCTATAAATAGTTTATAATCAGGCGCTTCATATTTGTATATACAAAGAAAATATTGTTTATAATAATATAATTTGCTCAAAGAAAATATTGTTTTTCTTAATATTAAAGATACTGTTCGCGCCTACAGCCATCTAAGAGCAATAACGTTTCCGCTATAAATAGTTTATAATCAGGCGCTTCATATTTGTATATACAAAGAAAATATTGTTTATAATAATATAATTTTCTCAAAGAAAATATTGTTTTTCTTAATATTAAAGATACTGTTCGCGCCTACAGCCATCTAAGAGCAATAACGTTTCCGCTATAAATAGTTTATAATCAGGCGCTTCATATTTGTTTATACAAAGAAAATATTGTTTATAATAATATAATTTGCTCAAAGAAAATATTGTTTTTCTTAATATTAAAGATACTGTTCGCGCCTACAGCCATCTAAGAGCAATAACGTTTCCGCTATAAATAGTTTATAATCAGGCGCTTCATATTTGTTTATACAAAGAAAATATTGTTTATAATAATATAATTTGCTCAAAGAAAATATTGTTTTTCTTAATATTAAAGATACTGTTCGCGCCTACAGCCATCTAAGAGCAATAACGATTCCGCTATAAATAGTTTATAATCAGGCGCTTCATATTTGTTTATACAAAGAAAATATTGTTTATAATAATATAATTTGCTCAAAGAATATATTATTTTTCTTAATATTAAAGATACTGTTCGCGCCTACAGCCATCTAAGAGTAATAACGTTTCCGCTATAAATAGTTTATAATCAGGCGCTTCATATTTGTTTATACAAAGAAAATATTGTTTATAATAATATAATTTGCTCAAAGAAAATATTGTTTTTCTTAATATTAAAGATACTGTTCGCGCCTACAGCCATCTAAGAGCAATAACGTTTCCGCTATAAATAGTTTATAATCAGGCGCTTCATATTTGTATATACAATATTTGCTCAAAGAAAATATTGTTTTTCTTAATATTAAAGATACTGTTCGCGCCTACAGCCATCTAAGAGCAATAACGTTTCCGCTATAAATAGTTTATAATCAGGCGCTTCATATTTGTATATACAATATTTGCTCAAAGAAAATATTGTTTTTCTTAATATTAAAGATACTGTTCGCGCCTACAGCCATCTAAGAGCAATAACGTTTCCGCTATAAATAGTTTATAATCAGGCGCTTCATATTTGTTTATACAAAGAAAATATTGTTTATAATAATATAATTTGCTCAAAGAAAATATTGTTTTTCTTAATATTAAAGATACTGTTCGCGCCTACAGCCATCTAAGAGCAATAACGTTTCCGCTATAAATAGTTTATAATCAGGCGCTTCATATTTGTTTATACAAAGAAAATATTGTTTATAATAATATAATTTGCTCAAAGAAAATATTGTTTTTCTTAATATTAAAGATACTGTTCGCGCCTACAGCCATCTAAGAGCAATAACGTTTCCGCTATAAATAGTTTATAATCAGGCGCTTCATATTTGTTTATACAAAGAAAATATTGTTTATAATAATATAATTTGCTCAAAGAAAATATTGTTTTTCTTAATATTAAAGATACTGTTCGCGCCTACAGCCATCTAAGAGCAATAACGTTTCCGCTATAAATAGTTTATAATCAGGCGCTTCATATTTGTATATACAAAGAAAATATTGTTTATAATAATATAATTTGCTCAAAGAAAATATTGTTTTTCTTAATATTAAAGATACTGTTCGCGCCTACAGCCATCTAAGAGTAATAACGTTTCCGCTATAAATAGTTTATAATCAGGCGCTTCAAATTTGTTTATACAAAGAAAATATTGTTTATAATAATATAATTTGCTCAAAGAAAATATTGTTTTTCTTAATATTAAAGATACTGTTCGCGCCTACAGCCATCTAAGAGCAATAACGTTTCCGCTATAAATAGTTTATAATCAGGCGCTTCATATTTGTATATACAATATTTGCTCAAAGAAAATATTGTTTTTCTTAATATTAAAGATACTGTTCGCGCCTACAGCCATCTAAGAGCAATAACGTTTCCGCTATAAATAGTTTATAATCAGGCGCTTCATATTTGTATATACAATATTTGCTCAAAGAAAATATTGTTTTTCTTAATATTAAAGATACTGTTCGCGCCTACAGCCATCTAAGAGCAATAACGTTTCCGCTATAAATAGTTTATAATCAGGCGCTTCATATTTGTTTATACAATATTTGCTCAAAGAAAATATTGTTTTTCTTAATATTAAAGATACTGTTCGCGCCTACAGCCATCTAAGAGCAATAACGTTTCCGCTATAAATAGTTTATAATCAGGCGCTTCATATTTGTATATACAGAAAAAGAAAATATTGTTTATATTAATATAATTTGCTCAAAGAAAATATTGTTTTTCTTAATATTAAAGATACTGTTCGCGCCTACAGCCATCTAAGAGCAATAACGTTTCCGCTATAAATAGTTTATAATCAGGCGCTTCATATTTGTATATACAATATTTGCTCAAAGAAAATATTGTTTTTCTTAATATTAAAGATACTGTTCGCGCCTACAGCCATCTAAGAGCAATAACGTTTCCGCTATAAATAGTTTATAATCAGGCGCTTCATATTTGTATATACAATATTTGCTCAAAGAAAATATTGTTTTTCTTAATATTAAAGATACTGTTCGCGCCTACAGCCATCTAAGAGCAATAACGTTTCCGCTATAAATAGTTTATAATCAGGCGCTTCATATTTGTTTATACAAAGAAAATATTGTTTATAATAATATAATTTGCTCAAAGAAAATATTGTTTTTCTTAATATTAAAGATACTGTTCGCGCCTACAGCCATCTAAGAGCAATAACGTTTCCGCTATAAATAGTTTATAATCAGGCGCTTCATATTTGTTTATACAAAGAAAATATTGTTTATAATAATATAATTTGCTCAAAGAAAATATTGTTTTTCTTAATATTAAAGATACTGTTCGCGCCTACAGCCATCTAAGAGCAATAACGTTTCCGCTATAAATAGTTTATAATCAGGCGCTTCATATTTGTTTATACAAAGAAAATATTGTTTATAATAATATAATTTGCTCAAAGAAAATATTGTTTTTCTTAATATTAAAGATACTGTTCGCGCCTACAGCCATCTAAGAGCAATAACGTTTCCGCTATAAATAGTTTATAATCAGGCGCTTCATATTTGTTTATACAAAGAAAATATTGTTTATAATAATATAATTTGCTCAAAGAAAATATTGTTTTTCTTAATATTAAAGATACTGTTCGCGCCTACAGCCATCTAAGAGCAATAACGTTTCCGCTATAAATAGTTTATAATCAGGCGCTTCATATTTGTATATACAAAGAAAATATTGTTTATAATAATATAATTTGCTCAAAGAAAATATTGTTTTTCTTAATATTAAAGATACTGTTCGCGCCTACAGCCATCTAAGAGTAATAACGTTTCCGCTATAAATAGTTTATAATCAGGCGCTTCAAATTTGTTTATACAAAGAAAATATTGTTTATAATAATATAATTTGCTCAAAGAAAATATTGTTTTTCTTAATATTAAAGATACTGTTCGCGCCTACAGCCATCTAAGAGCAATAACGTTTCCGCTATAAATAGTTTATAATCAGGCGCTTCATATTTGTATATACAATATTTGCTCAAAGAAAATATTGTTTTTCTTAATATTAAAGATACTGTTCGCGCCTACAGCCATCTAAGAGCAATAACGTTTCCGCTATAAATAGTTTATAATCAGGCGCTTCATATTTGTATATACAATATTTGCTCAAAGAAAATATTGTTTTTCTTAATATTAAAGATACTGTTCGCGCCTACAGCCATCTAAGAGCAATAACGTTTCCGCTATAAATAGTTTATAATCAGGCGCTTCATATTTGTTTATACAATATTTGCTCAAAGAAAATATTGTTTTTCTTAATATTAAAGATACTGTTCGCGCCTACAGCCATCTAAGAGCAATAACGTTTCCGCTATAAATAGTTTATAATCAGGCGCTTCATATTTGTATATATGTACAATATTTGCTCAAAGAAAATATTGTTTTTCTTAATATTAAAGATACTGTTCGCGCCTACAGCCATCTAAGAGCAATAACGTTTCCGCTATAAATAGTTTATAATCAGGCGCTTCATATTTGTATATACAAAGAAAATATTGTTTATAATAATATAATTTGCTCAAAGAAAATATTGTTTTTCTTAATATTAAAGATACTGTTCGCGCCTACAGCCATCTAAGAGCAATAACGTTTCCGCTATAAATAGTTTATAATCAGGCGCTTCATATTTGTATAAACAAAGAAAATATTGTTTATAATAATATAATTTGCTCAAAGAAAATATTGTTTTTCTTAATATTAAAGATACTGTTCGCGCCTACAGCCATCTAAGAGCAATAACGTTTCCGCTATAAATAGTTTATAATCAGGCGCTTCATATTTGTTTATACAAAGAAAATATTGTTTATAATAATATAATTTGCTCAAAGAAAATATTGTTTTTCTTAATATTAAAGATACTGTTCGCGCCTACAGCCATCTAAGAGCAATAACGTTTCCGCTATAAATAGTTTATAATCAGGCGCTTCATATTTGTTTATACAAAGAAAATATTGTTTATAATAATATAATTTGCTCAAAGAAAATATTGTTTTTCTTAATATTAAAGATACTGTTCGCGCCTACAGCCATCTAAGAGCAATAACGTTTCCGCTATAAATAGTTTATAATCAGGCGCTTCATATTTGTATATACAAAGAAAATATTGTTTATAATAATATAATTTGCTCAAAGAAAATATTGTTTTTCTTAATATTAAAGATACTGTTCGCGCCTACAGCCATCTAAGAGCAATAACGTTTCCGCTATAAATAGTTTATAATCAGGCGCTTCATATTTGTTTATACAAAGAAAATATTGTTTATAATAATATAATTTGCTCAAAGAAAATATTATTTTTCTTAATATTAAAGATACTGTTCGCGCCTACAGCCATCTAAGAGTAATAACGTTTCCGCTATAAATAGTTTATAATCAGGCGCTTCATATTTGTTTATACAAAGAAAATATTGTTTATAATAATATAATTTGCTCAAAGAAAATATTGTTTTTCTTAATATTAAAGATACTGTTCGCGCCTACAGCCATCTAAGAGCAATAACGTTTCCGCTATAAATAGTTTATAATCAGGCGCTTCATATTTGTTTATACAAAGAAAATATTGTTTATAATAATATAATTTGCTCAAAGAAAATATTGTTTTTCTTAATATTAAAGATACTGTTCGCGCCTACAGCCATCTAAGAGCAATAACGTTTCCGCTATAAATAGTTTATAATCAGGCGCTTCATATTTGTTTATACAAAGAAAATATTGTTTTTCTTAATATTAAAGATACTGTTCGCGCCTACAGCCATCTAAGAGCAATAACGTTTCCGCTATAAATAGTTTATAATCAGGCGCTTCATATTTGTATATACAAAGAAAATATTGTTTATAATAATATAATTTGCTCAAAGAAAATATTGTTTTTCTTAATATTAAAGATACTGTTCGCGCCTACAGCCATCTAAGAGCAATAACGTTTCCGCTATAAATAGTTTATAATCAGGCGCTTCATATTTGTATATACAAAGAAAATATTGTTTATAATAATATAATTTGCTCAAAGAAAATATTGTTTTTCTTAATATTAAAGATACTGTTCGCGCCTACAGCCATCTAAGAGCAATAACGTTTCCGCTATAAATAGTTTATAATCAGGCGCTTCATATTTGTATATACAAAGAAAATATTGTTTATAATAATATAATTTGCTCAAAGAAAATATTGTTTTTCTTAATATTAAAGATACTGTTCGCGCCTACAGCCATCTAAGAGCAATAACGTTTCCGCTATAAATAGTTTATAATCAGGCGCTTCATATTTGTATATACAAAGAAAATATTGTTTATAATAATATAATTTGCTCAAAGAAAATATTTTTATTTATAATGTTTTTCTTAATATTAAAGATACTGTTCGCGCCTACAGCCATCTAAGAGCAATAACGTTTCCGCTATAAATAGTTTATAATCAGGCGCTTCATATTTGTATATACAATATTTGCTCAAAGAAAATATTGTTTTTCTTAATATTAAAGATACTGTTCGCGCCTACAGCCATCTAAGAGCAATAACGTTTCCGCTATAAATAGTTTATAATCAGGCGCTTCATATTTGTTTATACAAAGAAAATATTGTTTATAATAATATTATTTGCTCAAAGAAAATATTGTTTTTCTTAATATTAAAGATACTGTTCGCGCCTACAGCCATCTAAGAGCAATAACGTTTCCGCTATAAATAGTTTATAATCAGGCGCTTCATATTTGTTTATACAAAGAAAATATTGTTTATAATAATATAATTTGCTCAAAGAAAATATTGTTTTTCTTAATATTAAAGATACTGTTCGCGCCTACAGCCATCTAAGAGCAATAACGTTTCCGCTATAAATAGTTTATAATCAGGCGCTTCATATTTGTATATACAATATTTGCTCAAAGAAAATATTGTTTTTCTTAATATTAAAGATACTGTTCGCGCCTACAGCCATCTAAGAGCAATAACGTTTCCGCTATAAATAGTTTATAATCAGGCGCTTCATATTTGTATATATGTACAATATTTGCTCAAAGAAAATATTGTTTTTCTTAGTATTAAAGATACTGTTCGCGCCTACAGCCATCTAAGAGCAGTAACGTTTCCGCTATAAATAGTTTATAATCAGGCGCTTCATATTTGTATATACAAAGAAAATATTGCTTATAATAATATAATTTGCTCAAAGAAAATATTGTTTTTATTAATATTAAAGATACTGTTCGCGCCTACAGCCATCTAAGAGCAATAACGTTTCCGCTATAAATAGTTTATAATCAGGCGCTTCATATTTTTTTATACAAAGAAAATATTGTTTATAATAATATAATTTGCTCAAAGAAAATATTGTTTTTCTTAATATTAAAGATACTGTTCGCGCCTACAGCCATCTAAGAGCAATAACGTTTCCGCTATAAATAGTTTATAATCAGGCGCTTCATATTTGTATATACAATATTTGCTCAAAGAAAATATTGTTTTTCTTAATATTAAAGATACTGTTCGCGCCTACAGCCATCTAAGAGCAATAACGTTTCCGCTATAAATAGTTTATAATCAGGCGCTTCATATTTGTATATACAAAGAAAATATTGTTTATAATAATATAATTTGCTCAAAGAAAATATTGTTTTTCTTAATATTAAAGATACTGTTCGCGCCTACAGCCATCTAAGAGCAATAACGTTTCCGCTATAAATAGTTTATAATCAGGCGCTTCATATTTGTATATACAAAGAAAATATTGTTTATAATAATATAATTTGCTCAAAGAAAATATTGTTTTTCTTAATATTAAAGATACTGTTCGCGCCTACAGCCATCTAAGAGCAATAACGTTTCCGCTATAAATAGTTTATAATCAGGCGCTTCATATTTGTATATACAAAGAAAATATTGTTTATAATAATATAATTTGCTCAAAGAAAATATTGTTTTTTTCTTAATATTAAAGATACTGTTCGCGCCTACAGCCATCTAAGAGCAATAACGTTTCCGCTATAAATAGTTTATAATCAGGCGCTTCATATTTGTATATACAATATTTGCTCAAAGAAAATATTGTTTTTCTTAATATTAAAGATACTGTTCGCGCCTACAGCCATCTAAGAGCAATAACGTTTCCGCTATAAATAGTTTATAATCAGGCGCTTCATATTTGTATATACAAAGAAAATATTGTTTATAATAATATAATTTGCTCAAAGAAAATATTGTTTTTCTTAATATTAAAGATACTGTTCGCGCCTACAGCCATCTAAGAGCAATAACGTTTCCGCTATAAATAGTTTATAATCAGGCGCTTCATATTTGTATATACAAAGAAAATATTGTTTATAATAATATAATTTGCTCAAAGAAAATATTGTTTTTCTTAATATTAAAGATACTGTTCGCGCCTACAGCCATCTAAGAGCAATAACGTTTCCGCTATAAATAGTTTATAATCAGGCGCTTCATATTTGTATATACAAAGAAAATATTGTTTATAATAATATAATTTGCTCAAAGAAAATATTGTTTTTCTTAATATTAAAGATACTGTTCGCGCCTACAGCCATCTAAGAGCAATAACGTTTCCGCTATAAATAGTTTATAATCAGGCGCTTCATATTTGTTTATACAAAGAAAATATTGTTTATAATAATATAATTTGCTCAAAGAAAATATTGTTTTTCTTAATATTAAAGATACTGTTCGCGCCTACAGCCATCTAAGAGCAATAACGTTTCCGCTATAAATAGTTTATAATCAGGCGCTTCATATTTGTTTATACAAAGAAAATATTGTTTATAATAATATAATTTGCTCAAAGAAAATATTGTTTTTCTTAATATTAAAGATACTGTTCGCGCCTACAGCCATCTAAGAGCAATAACGTTTCCGCTATAAATAGTTTATAATCAGGCGCTTCATATTTGTTTATACAAAGAAAATATTGTTTATAATAATATAATTTGCTCAAAGAAAATATTGTTTTTCTTAATATTAAAGATACTGTTCGCGCCTACAGCCATCTAAGAGCAATAACGTTTCCGTTATAAATAGTTTATAATCAGGCGCTTCATATTTGTATATACAAAGAAAATATTGTTTATAATAATATAATTTGCTCAAAGAAAATATTGTTTTTCTTAATATTAAAGATACTGTTCGCGCCTACAGCCATCTAAGAGCAATAACGTTTCCGCTATAAATAGTTTATAATCAGGCGCTTCATATTTGTTTATACAAAGAAAATATTGTTTATAATAATATAATTTGCTCAAAGAATATATTATTTTTCTTAATATTAAAGATACTGTTCGCGCCTACAGCCATCTAAGAGTAATAACGTTTCCGCTATAAATAGTTTATAATCAGGCGCTTCATATTTGTTTATACAAAGAAAATATTGTTTATAATAATATAATTTGCTCAAAGAAAATATTGTTTTTCTTAATATTAAAGATACTGTTCGCGCCTACAGCCATCTAAGAGCAATAACGTTTCCGCTATAAATAGTTTATAATCAGGCGCTTCATATTTGTATATACAATATTTGCTCAAAGAAAATATTGTTTTTCTTAATATTAAAGATACTGTTCGCGCCTACAGCCATCTAAGAGCAATAACGTTTCCGCTATAAATAGTTTATAATCAGGCGCTTCATATTTGTTTATACAAAGAAAATATTGTTTATAATAATATAATTTGCTCAAAGAAAATATTGTTTTTCTTAATATTAAAGATACTGTTCGCGCCTACAGCCATCTAAGAGCAATAACGTTTCCGCTATAAATAGTTTATAATCAGGCGCTTCATATTTGTTTATACAAAGAAAATATTGTTTATAATAATATAATTTGCTCAAAGAAAATATTGTTTTTCTTAATATTAAAGATACTGTTCGCGCCTACAGCCATCTAAGAGCAATAACGTTTCCGCTATAAATAGTTTATAATCAGGCGCTTTATATTTGTTTATACAAAGAAAATATTGTTAATAATAATATAATTTGCTCAAAGAAAATATTGTTTTTCTTAATATTAAAGATACTGTTCGCGCCTACAGCCATCTAAGAGCAATAACGTTTCCGCTATAAATAGTTTATAATCAGGCGCTTCATATTTGTATATACAATATTTGCTCAAAGAAAATATTGTTTTTCTTAATATTAAAGATACTGTTCGCGCCTACAGCCATCTAAGAGCAATAACGTTTCCGCTATAAATAGTTTATAATCAGGCGCTTCATATTTGTTTATACAAAGAAAATATTGTTTATAATAATATAATTTGCTCAAAGAAAATATTGTTTTTCTTAATATTAAAGATACTGTTCGCGCCTACAGCCATCTAAGAGCAATAACGTTTCCGCTATAAATAGTTTATAATCAGGCGCTTCATATTTGTATATACAATATTTGCTCAAAGAAAATATTGTTTTTCTTAATATTAAAGATACTGTTCGCGCCTACAGCCATCTAAGAGCAATAACGTTTCCGCTATAAATAGTTTATAATCAGGCGCTTCATATTTGTATATACAATATTTGCTCAAAGAAAATATTGTTTTTCTTAATATTAAAGATACTGTTCGCGCCTACAGCCATCTAAGAGCAATAACGTTTCCGCTATAAATAGTTTATAATCAGGCGCTTCATATTTGTTTATACAAAGAAAATATTGTTTATAATAATATAATTTGCTCAAAGAAAATATTGTTTTTCTTAATATTAAAGATACTGTTCGCGCCTACAGCCATCTAAGAGCAATAACGTTTCCGCTATAAATAGTTTATAATCAGGCGCTTCATATTTGTATATACAATATTTGCTCAAAGAAAATATTGTTTTTCTTAATATTAAAGATACTGTTCGCGCCTACAGCCATCTAAGAGCAATAACGTTTCCGCTATAAATAGTTTATAATCAGGCGCTTCATATTTGTATATACAAAGAAAATATTGTTTATAATAATATAATTTGCTCAAAGAAAATATTGTTTTTCTTAATATTAAAGATACTGTTCGCGCCTACAGCCATCTAAGAGCAATAACGTTTCCGCTATAAATAGTTTATAATCAGGCGCTTCATATTTGTATATACAAAGAAAATATTGTTTATAATAATATAATTTGCTCAAAGAAAATATTGTTTTTCTTAATATTAAAGATACTGTTCGCGCCTACAGCCATCTAAGAGCAATAACGTTTCCGCTATAAATAGTTTATAATCAGGCACTTCATATTTGTATATACAAAGAAAATATTGTTTATAATAATATAATTTGCTCAAAGAAAATATTGTTTTTCTTAATATTAAAGATACTGTTCGCGCCTACAGCCATCTAAGAGCAATAACGTTTCCGCTATAAATAGTTTATAATCAGGCGCTTCATATTTGTTTATACAAAGAAAATATTGTTTATAATAATATAATTTGCTCAAAGAAAATATTGTTTTTCTTAATATTAAAGATACTGTTCGCGCCTACAGCCATCTAAGAGCAATAACGTTTCCGCTATAAATAGTTTATAATCAGGCGCTTCATATTTGTATATACAATATTTGCTCAAAGAAAATATTGTTTTTCTTAATATTAAAGATACTGTTCGCGCCTACAGCCATCTAAGAGCAATAACGTTTCCGCTATAAATAGTTTATAATCAGGCGCTTCATATTTGTATATACAATATTTGCTCAAAGAAAATATTGTTTTTCTTAATATTAAAGATACTGTTCGCGCCTACAGCCATCTAAGAGCAATAACGTTTCCGCTATAAATAGTTTATAATCAGGCGCTTCATATTTGTTTATACAAACAAAATATTGTTTATAATAATATAATTTGCTCAAAGAAAATATTGTTTTTCTTAATATTAAAGATACTGTTCGCGCCTACAGCCATCTAAGAGTAATAACGTTTCCGCTATAAATAGTTTATAATCAGGCGCTTCATATTTGTTTATACAAAGAAAATATTGTTTATAATAATATAATTTGCTCAAAGAAAATATTGTTTTTCTTAATATTAAAGATACTGTTCGCGCCTACAGCCATCTAAGAGCAATAACGTTTCCGCTATAAATAGTTTATAATCAGGCGCTTCATATTTGTATATATGTACAATATTTGCTCAAAGAAAATATTGTTTTTCTTAATATTAAAGATACTGTTCGCGCCTACAGCCATCTAAGAGCAATAACGTTTCCGCTATAAATAGTTTATAATCAGGCGCTTCATATTTGTATATACAATATTTGCTCAAAGAAAATATTGTTTTTCTTAATATTAAAGATACTGTTCGCGCCTACAGCCATCTAAGAGCAATAACGTTTCCGCTATAAATAGTTTATAATCAGGCGCTTCATATTTGTATATATGTACAATATTTGCTCAAAGAAAATATTGTTTTTCTTAGTATTAAAGATACTGTTCGCGCCTACAGCCATCTAAGAGCAATAACGTTTCCGCTATAAATAGTTTATAATCAGGCGCTTCATATTTGTATATACAAAGAAAATATTGCTTATAATAATATAATTTGCTCAAAGAAAATATTGTTTTTCTTAATATTAAAGATACTGTTCGCGCCTACAGCCATCTAAGAGCAATAACGTTTCCGCTATAAATAGTTTATAATCAGGCGCTTCATATTTGTATATACAAAAAAAAATATTGTTTATAATAATATAATTTGCTCAAAGAAAATATTGTTTTTCTTAATATTAAAGATACTGTTCGCGCCTACAGCCATCTAAGAGCAATAACGTTTCCGCTATAAATAGTTTATAATCAGGCGCTTCATATTTGTTTATACAAAGAAAATATTGTTTATAATAATATAATTTGCTCAAAGAAAATATTGTTTTTCTTAATATTAAAGATACTGTTCGCGCCTACAGCCATCTAAGAGCAATAACGTTTCCGCTATAAATAGTTTATAATCAGGCGCTTCATATTTGTTTATACAAAGAAAATATTGTTTATAATAATATAATTTGCTCAAAGAAAATATTGTTTTTCTTAATATTAAAGATACTGTTCGCGCCTACAGCCATCTAAGAGCAATAACGTTTCCGCTATAAATAGTTTATAATCAGGCGCTTCATATTTGTTTATACAAAGAAAATATTGTTTATAATAATATAATTTGCTCAAAGAAAATATTGTTTTTCTTAATATTAAAGATACTGTTCGCGCCTACAGCCATCTAAGAGCAATAACGTTTCCGCTATAAATAGTTTATAATCAGGCGCTTCATATTTGTATATACAATATTTGCTCAAAGAAAATATTGTTTTTCTTAATATTAAAGATACTGTTCGCGCCTACAGCCATCTAAGAGCAATAACGTTTCCGCTATAAATAGTTTATAATCAGGCGCTTCATATTTGTATATACAATATTTGCTCAAAGAAAATATTGTTTTTCTTAATATTAAAGATACTGTTCGCGCCTACAGCCATCTAAGAGCAATAACGTTTCCGCTATAAATAGTTTATAATCAGGCGCTTCATATTTGTATATACAAAGAAAATATTGTTTATAATAATATAATTTGCTCAAAGAAAATATTGTTTTTCTTAATATTAAAGATACTGTTCGCGCCTACAGCCATCTAAGAGCAATAACGTTTCCGCTATAAATAGTTTATAATCAGGCGCTTCATATTTGTTTATACAAAGAAAATATTGTTTATAATAATATAATTTGCTCAAAGAAAATATTGTTTTTCTTAATATTAAAGATACTGTTCGCGCCTACAGCCATCTAAGAGTAATAACGTTTCCGCTATAAATAGTTTATAATCAGGCGCTTCATATTTGTTTATACAAAGAAAATATTGTTTATAATAATATAATTTGCTCAAAGAAAATATTGTTTTTCTTAATATTAAAGATACTGTTCGCGCCTACAGCCATCTAAGAGTAATAACGTTTCCGCTATAAATAGTTTATAATCAGGCGCTTCATATTTGTTTATACAAAGAAAATATTGTTTATAATAATATAATTTGCTCAAAGAAAATATTGTTTTTCTTAATATTAAAGATACTGTTCGCGCCTACAGCCATCTAAGAGCAATAACGTTTCCGCTATAAATAGTTTATAATCAGGCGCTTCATATTTGTATATACAATATTTGCTCAAAGAAAATATTGTTTTCTTAATATTAAAGACACTGTTCGCGCCTACAGCCATCTAAGAGCAATAACGTTTCCGCTATAAATAGTTTATAATCAGGCGCTTCATATTTGTATATACAATATTTGCTCAAAGAAAATATTGTTTTTCTTAATATTAAAGATACTGTTCGCGCCTACAGCCATCTAAGAGCAATAACGTTTCCGCTATAAATAGTTTATAATCAGGCGCTTCATATTTGTTTATACAATATTTGCTCAAAGAAAATATTGTTTTTCTTAATATTAAAGATACTGTTCGCGCCTACAGCCATCTAAGAGCAATAACGTTTCCGCTATAAATAGTTTATAATCAGGCGCTTCATATTTGTTTATACAAAGAAAATATTGTTTATAATAATATAATTTGCTCAAAGAAAATATTGTTTTTCTTAATATTAAAGATACTGTTCGCGCCTACAGCCATCTAAGAGCAATAACGTTTCCGCTATAAATAGTTTATAATCAGGCGCTTCATATTTGTTTATACAAAGAAAATATTGTTTATAATAATATAATTTGCTCAAAGAAAATATTGTTTTTCTTAATATTAAAGATACTGTTCGCGCCTACAGCCATCTAAGAGCAATAACGTTTCCGCTATAAATAGTTTATAATCAGGCGCTTTATATTTGTTTAAACAAAGAAAATATTGTTTATAATAATATAATTTGCTCAAAGAAAATATTGTTTTTCTTAATATTAAAGATACTGTTCGCGCCTACAGCCATCTAAGAGCAATAACGTTTCCGCTATAAATAGTTTATAATCAGGCGCTTCATATTTGTATATACAATATTTGCTCAAAGAAAATATTGTTTTTCTTAATATTAAAGATACTGTTCGCGCCTACAGCCATCTAAGAGCAATAACGTTTCCGCTATAAATAGTTTATAATCAGGCGCTTCATATTTGTATATACAAAGAAAATATTGTTTATATTAATATAATTTGCTCAAAGAAAATATTGTTTTTCTTAATATTAAAGATACTGTTCGCGCCTACAGCCATATAAGAGCAATAACGTTTCCGCTATAAATAGTTTATAATCAGGCGCTTCATATTTGTATATACAATATTTGCTCAAAGAAAATATTGTTTTTCTTAATAGTAAAGATACTGTTCGCGCCTACAGCCATCTAAGAGCAATAACGTTTCCGCTATAAATAGTTTATAATCAGGCGCTTCATATTTGTTTATACAAAGAAAATATTGTTTATAATAATATAATTTGCTCAAAGAAAATATTGTTTTTCTTAATATTAAAGATACTGTTCGCGCCTACAGCCATCTAAGAGCAATAACGTTTCCGCTATAAATAGTTTATAATCAGGCGCTTCATATTTGTATATACAAAGAAAATATTGTTTATAATAATATAATTTGCTCAAAGAAAATATTGTTTTTCTTAATATTAAAGATACTGTTCGCGCCTACAGCCATCTAAGAGCAATAACGTTTCCGCTATAAATAGTTTATAATCAGGCGCTTCATATTTGTATATACAATATTTGCTCAAAGAAAATATTGTTTTTCTTAATATTAAAGATACTGTTCGCGCCTACAGCCATCTAAGAGCAATAACGTTTCCGCTATAAATAGTTTATAATCAGGCGCTTCATATTTGTATATATGTACAATATTTGCTCAAAGAAAATATTGTTTTTCTTAGTATTAAAGATACTGTTCGCGCCTACAGCCATCTAAGAGCAATAACGTTTCCGCTATAAATAGTTTATAATCAGGCGCTTCATATTTGTATATACAAAGAAAATATTGCTTATAATAATATAATTTGCTCAAAGAAAATATTGTTTTTATTAATATTAAAGATACTGTTCGCGCCTACAGCCATCTAAGAGCAATAACGTTTCCGCTATAAATAGTTTATAATCAGGCGCTTCATATTTGTATATACAAAAAAAAATATTTTTTATAATAATATAATTTGCTCAAAGAAAATATTGTTTTTCTTAATATTAAAGATACTGTTCGCGCCTACAGCCATCTAAGAGCAATAACGTTTCCGCTATAAATAGTTTATAATCAGGCGCTTCATATTTGTATATACAAAGAAAATATTGTTTATAATAATATAATTTGCTCAAAGAAAATATTGTTTTTCTTAATATTAAAAATACTGTTCGCGCCTACAGCCATCTAAGAGCAATAACGTTTCCGCTATAAATAGTTTATAATCAGGCGCTTCATATTTGTATATACAATATTTGCTCAAAGTAAATATTGTTTTTCCTAATAGTAAAGATACTGTTCGCGCCTACAGCCATCTAAGAGCAATAACGTTTCCGCTATAAATAGTTTATAATCAGGCGCTTCATATTTGTTTATACAAAGAAAATATTGTTTATAATAATATAATTTGCTCAAAGAAAATATTGTTTTTCTTAATATTAAAGATACTGTTCGCGCCTACAGCCATCTAAGAGCAATAACGTTTCCGCTATAAATAGTTTATAATCAGGCGCTTCATATTTGTATATACAATATTTGCTCAAAGAAAATATTGTTTTTCTTAATATTAAAGATACTGTTCGCGCCTACAGCCATCTAAGAGCAATAACGTTTCCGCTATAAATAGTTTATAATCAGGCGCTTCATATTTGTATATACAATATTTGCTCAAAGAAAATATTGTTTTTCTTAATATTAAAGATACTGTTCGCGCCTACAGCCATCTAAGAGCAATAACGTTTCCGCTATAAATAGTTTATAATCAGGCGCTTCATATTTGTATATACAAAGAAAATATTGTTTATAATAATATAATTTGCTCAAAGAAAATATTGTTTTTCTTAATATTAAAGATACTGTTCGCGCCTACAGCCATCTAAGAGCAATAACGTTTCCGCTATAAATAGTTTATAATCAGGCGCTTCATATTTGTTTATACAAAGAAAATATTGTTTATAATAATATAATTTGCTCAAAGAAAATATTGTTTTTCTTAATATTAAAGATACTGTTCGCGCCTACAGCCATCTAAGAGTAATAACGTTTCCGCTATAAATAGTTTATAATCAGGCGCTTCATATTTGTTTATACAAAGAAAATATTGTTTATAATAATATAATTTGCTCAAAGAAAATATTGTTTTTCTTAATATTAAAGATACTGTTCGCGCCTACAGCCATCTAAGAGTA
The DNA here is from genome assembly GCA_916720795.1 of Danaus chrysippus. Taxonomy (NCBI): domain Eukaryota; kingdom Metazoa; phylum Arthropoda; class Insecta; order Lepidoptera; family Nymphalidae; genus Danaus; species Danaus chrysippus. The sequence continues at coordinate 1,946,958 of CAKASE010000074.1, forward strand.
ATAACGTTTCCGCTATAAATAGTTTATAATCAGGCGCTTCATATTTGTTTATACAAAGAAAATATTGTTTATAATAATATAATTTGCTCAAAGAAAATATTGTTTTTCTTAATATTAAAGATACTGTTCGCGCCTACAGCCATCTAAGAGCAATAACGTTTCCGCTATAAATAGTTTATAATCAGGCGCTTCATATTTGTATATACAATATTTGCTCAAAGAAAATATTGTTTTTCTTAATATTAAAGATACTGTTCGCGCCTACAGCCATCTAAGAGCAATAACGTTTCCGCTATAAATAGTTTATAATCAGGCGCTTCATATTTGTATATACAATATTTGCTCAAAGAAAATATTGTTTTTCTTAATATTAAAGATACTGTTCGCGCCTACAGCCATCTAAGAGCAATAACGTTTCCGCTATAAATAGTTTATAATCAGGCGCTTCATATTTGTTTATACAATATTTGCTCAAAGAAAATATTGTTTTTCTTAATATTAAAGATACTGTTCGCGCCTACAGCCATCTAAGAGCAATAACGTTTCCGCTATAAATAGTTTATAATCAGGCGCTTCATATTTGTTTATACAAAGAAAATATTGTTTATAATAATATAATTTGCTCAAAGAAAATATTGTTTTTCTTAATATTAAAGATACTGTTCGCGCCTACAGCCATCTAAGAGCAATAACGTTTCCGCTATAAATAGTTTATAATCAGGCGCTTCATATTTGTTTATACAAAGAAAATATTGTTTATAATAATATAATTTGCTCAAAGAAAATATTGTTTTTCTTAATATTAAAGATACTGTTCGCGCCTACAGCCATCTAAGAGCAATAACGTTTCCGCTATAAATAGTTTATAATCAGGCGCTTTATATTTGTTTAAACAAAGAAAATATTGTTTATAATAATATAATTTGCTCAAAGAAAATATTGTTTTTCTTAATATTAAAGATACTGTTCGCGCCTACAGCCATCTAAGAGCAATAACGTTTCCGCTATAAATAGTTTATAATCAGGCGCTTCATATTTGTATATACAAAGAAAATATTGTTTATATTAATATAATTTGCTCAAAGAAAATATTGTTTTTCTTAATATTAAAGATACTGTTCGCGCCTACAGCCATATAAGAGCAATAACGTTTCCGCTATAAATAGTTTATAATCAGGCGCTTCATATTTGTATATACAATATTTGCTCAAAGTAAATATTGTTTTTCCTAATAGTAAAGATACTGTTCGCGCCTACAGCCATCTAAGAGCAATAACGTTTCCGCTATAAATAGTTTATAATCAGGCGCTTCATATTTGTTTATACAAAGAAAATATTGTTTATAATAATATAATTTGCTCAAAGAAAATATTGTTTTTCTTAATATTAAAGATACTGTTCGCGCCTACAGCCATCTAAGAGCAATAACGTTTCCGCTATAAATAGTTTATAATCAGGCGCTTCATATTTGTATATACAATATTTGCTCAAAGAAAATATTGTTTTTCTTAATATTAAAGATACTGTTCGCGCCTACAGCCATCTAAGAGCAATAACGTTTCCGCTATAAATAGTTTATAATCAGGCGCTTCATATTTGTATATACAATATTTGCTCAAAGAAAATATTGTTTTTCTTAATATTAAAGATACTGTTCGCGCCTACAGCCATCTAAGAGCAATAACGTTTCCGCTATAAATAGTTTATAATCAGGCGCTTCATATTTGTTTATACAAAGAAAATATTGTTTATAATAATATAATTTGCTCAAAGAAAATATTGTTTTTCTTAATATTAAAGATACTGTTCGCGCCTACAGCCATCTAAGAGCAATAACGTTTCCGCTATAAATAGTTTATAATCAGGCGCTTCATATTTGTTTATACAAAGAAAATATTGTTTATAATAATATAATTTGCTCAAAGAAAATATTGTTTTTCTTAATATTAAAGATACTGTTCGCGCCTACAGCCATCTAAGAGCAATAACGTTTCCGCTATAAATAGTTTATAATCAGGCGCTTCATATTTTGTTTATACAAAGAAAATATTGTTTATAATAATATAATTTGCTCAAAGAAAATATTGTTTTTCTTAATATTAAAGATACTGTTCGCGCCTACAGCCATCTAAGAGCAATAACGTTTCCGCTATAAATAGTTTATAATCAGGCGCTTCATATTTGTATATACAATATTTGCTCAAAGAAAATATTGTTTTTCTTAATATTAAAGATACTGTTCGCGCCTACAGCCATCTAAGAGCAATAACGTTTCCGCTATAAATAGTTTATAATCAGGCGCTTCATATTTGTATATACAAAGAAAATATTGTTTATATTAATATAATTTGCTCAAAGAAAATATTGTTTTTCTTAATATTAAAGATACTGTTCGCGCCTACAGCCATCTAAGAGCAATAACGTTTCCGCTATAAATAGTTTATAATCAGGCGCTTCATATTTGTATATACAATATTTGCTCAAAGAAAATATTGTTTTTCTTAATATTAAAGATACTGTTCGCGCCTACAGCCATCTAAGAGCAATAACGTTTCCGCTATAAATAGTTTATAATCAGGCGCTTCATATTTGTATATACAATATTTGCTCAAAGAAAATATTGTTTTTCTTAATATTAAAGATACTGTTCGCGCCTACAGCCATCTAAGAGCAATAACGTTTCCGCTATAAATAGTTTATAATCAGGCGCTTCATATTTGTATATACAATATTTGCTCAAAGAAAATATTGTTTTTCTTAATATTAAAGATACTGTTCGCGCCTACAGCCATCTAAGAGCAATAACGTTTCCGCTATAAATAGTTTATAATCAGGCGCTTCATATTTGTATATATGTACAATATTTGCTCAAAGAAAATATTGTTTTTCTTAGTATTAAAGATACTGTTCGCGCCTACAGCCATCTAAGAGCAATAACGTTTCCGCTATAAATAGTTTATAATCAGGCGCTTCATATTTGTATATACAAAGAAAATATTGCTTATAATAATATAATTTGCTCAAAGAAAATATTGTTTTTATTAATATTAAAGATACTGTTCGCGCCTACAGCCATCTAAGAGCAATAACGTTTCCGCTATAAATAGTTTATAATCAGGCGCTTCATATTTGTTTATACAAAGAAAATATTGTTTATAATAATATAATTTGCTCAAAGAAAATATTGTTTTTCTTAATATTAAAGATACTGTTCGCGCCTACAGCCATCTAAGAGCAATAACGTTTCCGCTATAAATAGTTTATAATCAGGCGCTTCATATTTGTATATACAATATTTGCTCAAAGAAAATATTGTTTTTCTTAATATTAAAGATACTGTTCGCGCCTACAGCCATCTAAGAGCAATAACGTTTCCGCTATAAATAGTTTATAATCAGGCGCTTCATATTTGTATATACAAAGAAAATATTGTTTATAATAATATAATTTGCTCAAAGAAAATATTGTTTTTCTTAATATTAAAGATACTGTTCGCGCCTACAGCCATCTAAGAGCAATAACGTTTCCGCTATAAATAGTTTATAATCAGGCGCTTCATATTTGTTTATACAAAGAAAATATTGTTTATAATAATATAATTTGCTCAAAGAAAATATTGTTTTTCTTAATATTAAAGATACTGTTCGCGCCTACAGCCATCTAAGAGCAATAACGTTTCCGCTATAAATAGTTTATAATCAGGCGCTTCATATTTGTTTATACAAAGAAAATATTGTTTATAATAATATAATTTGCTCAAAGAAAATATTGTTTTTCTTAATATTAAAGATACTGTTCGCGCCTACAGCCATCTAAGAGCAATAACGTTTCCGCTATAAATAGTTTATAATCAGGCGCTTCATATTTGTATATACAATATTTGCTCAAAGAAAATATTGTTTTTCTTAATATTAAAGATACTGTTCGCGCCTACAGCCATCTAAGAGCAATAACGTTTCCGCTATAAATAGTTTATAATCAGGCGCTTCATATTTGTATATACAAAGAAAATATTGTTTATATTAATATAATTTGCTCAAAGAAAATATTGTTTTTCTTAATATTAAAGATACTGTTCGCGCCTACAGCCATCTAAGAGCAATAACGTTTCCGCTATAAATAGTTTATAATCAGGCGCTTCATATTTGTATATACAATATTTGCTCAAAGAAAATATTGTTTTTCTTAATATTAAAGATACTGTTCGCGCCTACAGCCATCTAAGAGCAATAACGTTTCCGCTATAAATAGTTTATAATCAGGCGCTTCATATTTGTATATACAATATTTGCTCAAAGAAAATATTGTTTTTCTTAATATTAAAGATACTGTTCGCGCCTACAGCCATCTAAGAGCAATAACGTTTCCGCTATAAATAGTTTATAATCAGGCGCTTCATATTTGTATATACAATATTTGCTCAAAGAAAATATTGTTTTTCTTAATATTAAAGATACTGTTCGCGCCTACAGCCATCTAAGAGCAATAACGTTTCCGCTATAAATAGTTTATAATCAGGCGCTTCATATTTGTATATATGTACAATATTTGCTCAAAGAAAATATTGTTTTTCTTAATATTAAAGATACTGTTCGCGCCTACAGCCATCTAAGAGCAATAACGTTTCCGCTATAAATAGTTTATAATCAGGCGCTTCATATTTGTTTATACAAAGAAAATATTGTTTATAATAATATAATTTGCTCAAAGAAAATATTGTTTTTCTTAATATTAAAGATACTGTTCGCGCCTACAGCCATCTAAGAGCAATAACGTTTCCGCTATAAATAGTTTATAATCAGGCGCTTCATATTTGTTTATACAAAGAAAATATTGTTTATAATAATATAATTTGCTCAAAGAAAATATTGTTTTTCTTAATATTAAAGATACTGTTCGCGCCTACAGCCATCTCAGAGCAATAACGTTTCCGCTATAAATAGTTTATAATCAGGCGCTTCATATTTGTATATACAATATTTGCTCAAAGAAAATATTGTTTTTCTTAATATTAAAGATACTGTTCGCGCCTACAGCCATCTAAGAGCAATAACGTTTCCGCTATAAATAGTTTATAATCAGGCGCTTCATATTTGTATATACAAAGAAAATATTGTTTATATTAATATAATTTGCTCAAAGAAAATATTGTTTTTCTTAATTTTAAAGATACTGTTCGCGCCTACAGCCATCTAAGAGCAATAACGTTTCCGCTATAAATAGTTTATAATCAGGCGCTTCATATTTGTATATACAATATTTGCTCAAAGAAAATATTGTTTTTCTTAATATTAAAGATACTGTTCGCGCCTACAGCCATCTAAGAGCAATAACGTTTCCGCTATAAATAGTTTATAATCAGGCGCTTCATATTTGTATATACAATATTTGCTCAAAGAAAATATTGTTTTTCTTAATATTAAAGATACTGTTCGCGCCTACAGCCATCTAAGAGCAATAACGTTTCCGCTATAAATAGTTTATAATCAGGCGCTTCATATTTGTATATACAATTCATCACCAGTTTTAAATCTACCGACTACATGTTATTATTACATATTTTATTCATTTCAATTTTGCTGTATACTTCTAACTTTGCACTCGAACCTTTGTACACGTTTATAATAATTGAAGCAGTATAACATATTTGGGTTTAATTTCAACGAGAATTAGGCTCCATAGTGTCCACTACGGTCTACGAGACAGATACTTACTCCCTTTTTTCAATGTATTTTCTCTATGTCAATTTCTCGTGACCTGTTAATTTCTAAAATGATACAACATTTTAGACGGGAACAGTAACTCACATTTATGTTATGAAATATTTACATTTCCTGAAAATGAAAGCTCCTAACGAAACAATCTTGGTTGTTAACAACATGACGTTGACGAGGGTCGCTTTGATTGAAATCAAAATAATATTTAATAATTATCTTAACGCGCTTTACAAAGCCCACAACAAATGATGTTTATTATAAAAATACCATAAGGATTACTGTGGGTCATAAAGAGAATGAGACTTAAAGTAACAGTTATGAAATTAAGTTAATGCACTTTAAACTGGAGTACTACGAGATTGCTCAGAGAGTATAATAATATATTCCAGAGGGACATTCTGAAGCTCTTAATTATATTAACGAGTCCGTATTACTACGTTTATTAATTACAACTAGAAAAGAGAAGTTGATAATGATAACAACGAAATCAATTACTAATTCATAACATTATTTTAAATAGGAATAGTTTTAAAATAAACTTGATTTATAAAGGGGTCTTTACATCCATTTTATTTTATAAAATACAATTTATAATATTCTATATTTCTGTGAACATTCCCTCAACCAGTAGACACACCATGCATGTCGTATTAGATGGACCGTTGGTGAGTGTGTAAAGTTATTGTGAACGATCCGATACTATACAATCTACATATATCAATACACGAGGCTCGAAGCTCATGAATCATTTGAGAATTTTAAATTATTTTGAGTTGTTTTTCATTTTGTGATTTTTAACACCTAAAGTGACATCAGTTGACATTATAAGAAAATTTAAAAATATCGAAAGTTGTACATCAATAACATAAATGTATTGGAATGTTAAAATACATTAGAATGTAAATGAATTTTGATATATGTACGAGAATATGTTGCTGGAGGTAGATGAAAAGTGAGTTTATGAGTTTAAGAAGAAATAACGACCACAAACAACTGTAATAACAAGTCTATTGCTTATTATCAAAGCTTTACTGTATTTATACAAACTAAACTATAACATTTTTGCACTATCATTAAAATCACATTATTCTTTTGGCCTCTTCAAACTGACAATAAGTTTAATCAATCACTTGTCTCTGCACAGAGTCTATTAGATTTACGTTATATGAACTGACGGTACAATCATTCCGTCCCTGATAATAATCAAACAATCTACTTCACAGCCAGTGATTTACATAGTATATGGTTTGTTCGCAATTACAGAGATCGATTGATAACAAAATATTATTTATAAGAAGATGGTAGTGATTTGAGATTTTTAGTAAGAATCTCGATGTTCATAACAGACCTGAGAGTCAAGATTTAATTTTAAATGAAGTCGTCATGAAGTACAACTTAACAGTTAATTTCTTTATTAACTGGCTGAAGGCTTTGATTTCTGAAAACAGAAACGAGCCGGGAATGTAGGAAATTCTGTATGGATAATAACATTATCTTCTATTTGAAGTACTGGAAATGTAGTCGGTTGAAAACGGATACTTATTTCACGGGAAATTAACTCCTAGAACACTGTATAAGGTTCATTTTTATATATCACTTGATATGTAATTAAATTTTCTATAAATTCCCAAACCGTATGAAGAAGCAGTTTTGTTCATAGTAAATGAACATTTCAATCTTTATTTTCTATCGAATTATAATTCAAGTAATATATAATCAATTATATATTATTTTAGGAAATTGATTCTCTGTTTAAAAAGTTAAAATCTGGATTATCATTTTATTTAGATTTAAACCCCTCCGTACACCGCTCTTGTTTTCGAGAAAATTGGAGAAAGTCATTTCCTTATGTATAATAAGTAAAGACAACTGTAAGAAATTCTTTTTCACGTATTAATATCACTACATCCTCCAACTACACAACAACTTTTCCAAACCATTTAATCGTTAAGTTAATAATGTTGTTTAAGGGATGGATTCATTATACATTAGGCGATATTCCGTATTCAGTCATGCAGCGTTATTCCGTATTCCTTATTTAATAATCCTCAGTTACTAATTGTGAATACATACTTGTTACCAACTGCCTATCGATCATGGTGAACACTGTTTACGAACTCAAACTATCATCTACTTTACAGTCTACATATCAAATGTTTTTCTAAGATTACTGTTTGAAGAGATCACTTAAAAGTAAGTACCATAAATACAAATACACATATTTTAAAACAAGTAATCATTTATTTCGGTTTAGTTTCCGATAGACCTTAGTAATAATTATCTTAATATAACAAACATGTTCATCTCATCATTCCTCACTACTGACTGTTAGTTAATCATATACAGAACTCATACACGTATTTATCACAATGTAATTATACAATTTGATAAAAATGTTTGTTGTTTAGAAGCACTGTTTATTTTCTTAGACAGCAAGCTTCTCCAGTAGAAGCACCAAATTCACTCAAGTTCCAAATCTTTAGCCTCTTAACTTAAGGATAATTTTTGATTCCATATTTGAGACTTAACAAAATCACTCAATAAATATAATAACTAAATAAATCAAACCACATTTCACTCCACTTATAACTGAAATTCCATCAACGCGGTCCCCGGTTCGTTCCCGTGCACGCTACACTCACTGTATCCACAGTCACACTTCAAGTCCTAACTTGTTCCGTGTGTGTTCAGAGCCTGTCTGTTCACGTCTCTTCTCTCCACCGTCTGTATTTTAACTGCCGCCGGCCGCGTCCCTCGTGGCTCCTCTCACTGCTCCTCGCCGCGCACTCACGGACACAGACGGCGCAGATAACTTTACATTCTGTTAACAAACTGACTGAACTTTCAGACTATTTTATTATTATTTTCATGATGGTAATGATTGGAGCGTGCTTTTCTTTTTGCTTCTAATGATAAAGTTTATATGACGAAATAACAATTACAGATTATTGTACCAAGAGTTTAATCATGTGAGTTACTATTAATTACTTTTAGTTACTATAAAGCGATTAAGAAAGAAAGCGAAAAAATTATTTTACTTTCCGATCGACCTGATCAGTATTTAAATTGTTATTTTTTTAAATGTGATTTTAGAATTTATATTAAAGTTAATAATTAGATAAAAATGTCATACACATTTCATTTAGGATAAATCACGATATTTAGCGGATTGGCGAGAAGACTGAGTTCTGCGGCATTCGCGGTCAAAAAAATTAGATTATGTACCGATGTTGATACGGCTCGCTTAGTATATTTCAGTTGCTTTCACAGTATAATGTCATACGGTATTATGCTGTGGGGCAACGCAGCCGCTCTCCATACTACATATATTTGTGCTACAGAAGAGGGCTATTCGCGCAATCTATAACCTAGGAGCTAAAGAATCGTTAAGGAATAAATTTAAAGAAATAAGGAACAAACATAAACTTGTTACTCCTGTTACTCGACTACATAGTGTCAGTAACTCCTTTGTGGGGCAATGTATACTGTTTTACAACAGGATCCCAGAAACCGTTCAAAATGCCTCTATTGCTAAATTTAAAAAAATTATTAAGGAACGCTTGTGTGCAAAAGGTTACTATACAATTAATGAGTTTATGAACGATAGCACACCTTGGGAATGAAACGATCGCCTCCTGGCTATTTCATCTCATATTAAATTGTGTATATAATATATGAGATAAATTTATATATATATATATATATATATATATATATATATATATATATATATATATATATATATATATTTAAAAAAAATAAACCCGCTGAGTTTCTTTCGCCGGTTCTTCTCAGGTCAGGGTATTTTCTTTTCCGAACCGGAGGTAGTGTCTCAAGTGACCTTCAATAAGAAAGTGTAATGCTTCTATATTGAATAAAGTTGTTTGAGTTTGAGTTTATTAGGTATTTTTCTTTTCCCTGAATGGATATTGATAGCGCATTTGTTGCAACAAGTGGCTGTTAAATAAATTATCGAATACTGTCTCCAATCACATTTCTTACTATTTAAAAGTGTGACGAAATATTTCTGACTAAAATAATGATTTCATTTCTTATAGTTTAGTCAATATAATATCCCTCAAATATTATATAATAACATACCTAGTTATAGGAATAGTTGGTCAGTGGTGGCCCAGTGGTCAAAGGGCCCGCCTCTCGTTGCCGAGGGCGCGGGTTCGATCCTGGCCCGGGCAAGTACCAATGTGATTTTTCCGAATAATATGTATTTTCTAAGAATATTTAGACATCACTGATTAATGTTGATTCCCAAAAGAGGGTTGATGTCTGGCAGGCGGCCGGTCGTAAAAACAAATAGCCAAAACCATTCACAACATGTAAGGCAGACCCTGGCTATAGCTGGGAAAATTGCCAGGTAGAAGAAGATAGTTATAGGAATAGTTGGAAAGATAATTTTACACAAAATTAACTATTGTAATGTTGTTATTTGCAGGTCAAATATTTTACCATATGTTGATGTGAAAATGGCAGAATAACGAAGTTAAGAATTTAAAACAATGAAGACTAAATATATACTCTTTGTTTTACGGGTGCATCAGAAACAAGTTAAAAATCCAGCAAAAAATTTATTTAGTCTGCCAGAATTTATGTAGCACTTTGTCCTTCGCTGCTCTGTAAAACGCCTTATTCATCAACCGTCTGCATCGATAAAAAAGTTAAAGTAGAAATAATGAAAGTTTGTAATAAAATAATACATATATTTAATTTAAAAGCTGATGCAGAATTTAGGTATATTGGTATAATAACAATTATGTTGCTTAATGACATCTAAGACTTTCGCGAGTATTCATTTAAATGAAATTAATATTATTCGGATTACTTCTCGTTTTTTATTATTTTATATCTACATACTCCCGACGTTCCGGTTACTTTGCAGCAACCGTAATCAAGTGCAGATGAGATGTCAATGTGAATTATATCTAATCAACATAATTCTTAACTTAATAGCTTGGTGAATTCAAAAAGGTTTGTTATTTCCATATTAATTGATAATCTACTGTGCCCTTTATAGACAACTGATCAAGTGTTTATTTATTATAAAGTAGCAGGTTTATCATGTCCATGGACATTCTACTATTATTAATAAATGTATACAATGAAATTTTTGTCCATTTGAGGATTACTTTATGTAAAACGTTAAAGTAACTTGTTCGTTTAAGCAATAAGATACCAAATATGATTGAAATGGAAAAGGTAAAGTTAAAAATAATCCAAAAAAAATGTACTGACATATTTAAAAAAAATACTTGACTTGAAATTACTAAAAGCAAAAAAAAACTCTATGATGATAAGAATGAAAAAGAAGTTGATTAGATATACAAGTTGAATAATGTTATAAAAATATCGGATTTATTACAAATTCGTTGTTTTTAAAGAGAGCCTCGCTGACGTTACTAATGTCACTTCTACGTACGTTCCATGATATTTTAAAATGAAACTTCAATTGTTCTTAATGCTCCTGTATTTCTCGAAGGTTTTTCATAATTACATACTTCAATGATACGCACTCACTGAACTCTGAATTCTGCCGTCGTGCGTACAGAGGTCATATTTGTACCAAGATTTAAACATAGTTCTATTCTCCTTTTAAACAATCTTTGATTTCGTTTTACTTTTAACAATAATCATAAATACTAATGAGTTTTAATAAGAATAGATGACGGCCTCAAATTATTTTCATTCGCATCCGTTATTAAAGCTGGTAGCGCCGATATATATAATGGTAGATTAATAGACTTGCACTTGCATAGATTGTAGGACATTCTTATAACAATTGTGTACAGCATTAAAAATTTTATGCTTCGTATGATATATTTATAATACTTTGGCCAGTTGAACCTGCAATAAGTAATTAGGTACGCATTTCAAATACCGGAATATGTCGGGTGTGGGCTCATTTTACCTGGTGTTAATTTTCGAAATGACGCTCAAAAGGTCTCGGGATGATTTGATTGTACGTAATCCCAAAACAGTATGAAGTTGTCAGAGATCATACAAAGCATATAGGAGAACCAAGCTAGGTGTTTCGGTTTACATTAATCAGTATTCAAACAGCCTTTGTCTACTAATTAATATCAATAATTTTTAAATAATCTCTTTCTCGACATTTTACTGTTACAAATAAAGCTTGTTCATTTGCGCATTATTGAGATAATCCGAAAGTATGAAACTCCCATATTTTTTAAAAAAACTTTATGTGTTTTGTTTGCAGTCATTTAGAACGTTTTGTTACATTATGTTCATACCTATTAGATATTTTCAATACTATTATATAGCAAATTTAAAAAAAAATAATTTTAAATATTTTGTTCAACCAAATAACAACTTAATTTCATTTTATAAATTATATACAGATCAAAGCAGACATACAAATTGGGAATTAACTTTTTAACTGGATCGTCAATTAACGGTATAAAATTATAACAAACAAAGGTTTTTAAACAACTTTATCTTAAGATAGGCGCAATAGTTTTGTAATAACTTTTCGATAAATATTTTTGATTATTCTGATTATTTTTAGAAGAAAATTAACCTTTTCAAATATTAAAATAAAATTAAAAATATACAAATGTTAATTTCGATTAATTTTCTTTCATGTTTTAACCTTTTTATTTTATGTTTTAATTTTTACATTTCCTAGTGTATTTGGATATTTTTAATATTCTTTTCACTTTTATCGTCTCTCAGGAAGCAGCGCCAGTCGATCAGCTGCTCCAACGCCACCTGCCGCGCGGCAACGCTCCTCTCCTCCTGGAAATAATTAGTATTAAATAGTGAGATTAATGAACCAGAATTACCTGTGGTTATACATATCAGAACAGATTTATCTCATGAGATATACTTTCACGGGTAGTCATTGAAATGTTACTAATATTTTTTGTTTTTACTATAATCTACTCGTGATGCACGTGAAATATCGATAGTACGTTATAAAAAAATAACTATAAACACTTAGTAAAGTAAATACAAGAAATATTACTTTTCTTCCCAAAGAGGGTTGATGTCAGGCAGGCGGCCGGTCATAAAAACAGTTAGCCAACACTATTCACATCATGGAAGGTAGAAGAAGGTACTATTGCTAACATGTCTTTCATATTATAATATTGTTCCAGTGTGTACTAGCCGCTGAGCTGGGACGTTCCTCATCCAGTAACCTCTGCCCCCTGGCCAGTACGTCCTTGAACCAGTCGTCGCGCGCCTCTTTCTCCGCCCTCAGCTGCTGCTGAGCCTGCGGCAGCTGAGGACGACATCTCGCTGCGGAGGGATGACGACCACGAGATGACGTCACGGAGCTGGGGAACGATATTCATGATATATATATAACTTATATATAAAATTCTCGTGTCACAATGTTCGTTTCCGTACTCCTCCGAAACGGCTTGACCGATTCTCATGAAATTTTGTAAGCATATTGAGTAGGTCTGAGGCTCTGAGAATCGGCCAATACCTATTTTTCATAACCTAAGTAATAGGGGCTGTTCACCCCTAAATTTTGTTTTGATTTGGACGAAAGGTTTTGTTTTTATTTTTTTATCAAGTGTCATAAAAAAATACATAAAATCCTAAATATTTTTTTTATCACCAACCCCTACTTTTGATATAACAACGTTTGCGGGGCAGATAGTATATATTAAATAATAAATAATCAAAACTAAGATAACCATTAAATTAGTGCTTAATATAAAAAAATTCTCTTAATTAAACGTTATTTCATTTAATTTTTGTTACAAGTGCGATGTCGAACTGTATATTCATAAATGTTTTTGTTATAAGTGTAATTCTGATATAAGTGATAATAATGTCTTAATGGAAATAAAATATCATAAAGGATACATTACTTATAGGCGTAAAATCGTTAATAATTAATTAGTATATAAAGAAAATATATATAAATTAGATAGATTAATCAAATGTAGCAATATATTAAAACACTATCAGATCATAAAGGTTTTGTATAATAGTGAAATCCCACAGTAATACCTCGGATAGGAAGGTCTGTAATTCCAGGAGTTGGTGCAGCAGTTTCCTCCTAAGATCTGCAGCTCAGCGCTATCTGCTGGGAGTTACCGCCGGGGCATAACCGCTGGAGGCGAGATCCTTCCTCCTGGAGCACCTGGAAATAGATTTAATATCACTACAACTATCTCTTCTACCTGGCAACTTAGCAGCTTTAGCCAGGGTCTACCTTACATGTTGTGAATAGTTTTGGCTAATTGTTTTTAGGACCGGCCGCCTGCCTGACATCAACCCTCTTTGGGAATGCATTAATCAGTGATGTCTAAATATTCTTAGAAAGTACATATGACTCAGAAAAATCACATTGGTACTTACCCGGGCCAGGGTGTATATTACTACAACTATAAAATACTGCAAAAATCAGTTAAAATCTTATTTAGGCAGAATTAGGCTACATTAAATAAGGAGCTATGATATTATGAAATAGATTTTGACAAGTATTCATTTAAATGAAACTAATATTTATCATATTGTTTGCCCGTGATCAGGATACTGTAAAGTAAGATCGCTGTTTTAGCGATAAGGCCGCCTATTTGTACATTTTCCTTTCTTTGTTTTTCTCTTGTAATTTCTGTCTATATTGGTGTACATTAAAGAGTAAATAAAAATAAAATAAATAAAGTAAACGAAACGTCGGAAATATGTATTTTTTTATCAAAACGTTCATCCAAGAAATATTAGTTTCATTTAAATGAATACTCGCGAAAATCTTAGATTTCATTATAAGTCAATCTTAATAGTTACTTTGTGTCTATGAGTTTGCATTTCTTATCACTGTTTTGTACACAATTATTTTTAATTTATTGTAAGAATATGTTAAACTACCTAGTGATACATTTATTATGATTGTCGAGGTTTTAGTTTAAAATACATAATATGTTTAAAGTCATAATTTTCTCAAGTCTGCGCGTCTATAGCGACCATATCGTTCTCGGCTGCGTCGTGGTCCCTCAAGAGGGCAGTGGCGGCGCGCAGGTCGCGGGGCGCGGGGGACGGGGCGAGGCGTGCCCGGCGCTCCCGGGCCCGCGCCAGCAGGTCCCCGGCGTCGCGGTGGAAGCGGTGTATCTCGCCAGCAGCAGCCAGGCGCTGGCTGCGGGACTGGATCTGTTCTACCAGACGCTGCCAGGACTCGCTGGAATAAATGAATTGTATTTGAGTTGTGGATTATGTAAATTAGATCTTATAAATATGTAATTAAAATTTATTTTGCCTTGTTTTAAATGACATGTGGAATTTTTGAATTAGATCTTATGTGTAAGTTATTAAGTCTCATTTTTCTTTGTCTAAATTAAATTCCATATCTAGTTATTATGTCTTATTTTAACTTGTACAAATTTATTTGCATTTGTGGAATTCTTTGGTATAAATTTGATTCGAACATGTTGAGTATCTATATTAGATCCTATATTTATGTTATTAAGGGTCATTTTCCAAGTTCTCCTCACCCGAGCACTTCCTGTCTCTTTTCAATGTCAACGATGTATGGGCTGTCTGAGGCGACCAGCTTCTTGGCCAGCTCCTCACACTAGTTGAACCTCTTCGCCCCACTCTCTCAAACTCAAACTCAAACAACTTTATTCAATATAGAAGTATTACACTTTCTTATTGATGGTCATATTGAGACTACCACCGGTTCGGAAAAGAAAATACCCTGACCTGAGAAGAACCGGCGAAAGAAACTCAGCGGGTTTTTTTTTATATATATATATATATATATATATATATATATATATATATATATATATATATATTTCTCTCATATATTATATACACAATTTAATATGAGATGAAATAGCCAGGAGGCGAGCGTTTCATTCCCAAGGTGTGCTATCGTTCATAAACTCCTTAATTGTATAGTAACCTTTTGCACACAAGCGTTCCTTAATAATTTTTTTAAATTTAGCAATAGAGGCATTTTGAACGCTTTCTGGGATCCTGTTGTAAAACCGTATACATTGCCCCACAAAGGAGTTACTGACTCTATGTAGTCGAGTAACAGGAGTAACAAGTTTATGTTTGTTCCTTGTACCAATGCTATGAGTATCACATTTTCTCATGAAATCATTAATATTTTTTCGTACATACATAACATTGCAGAATATATATTGAGAAGCAACAGTCAATATCTTGATTTCTTTAAATTTATTCCTTAACGATTCTTTAGCTCCTAGGTTATAGATTGCGCGAATAGCCCTCTTCTGTAGCACAAATATAGTATGGATAGCGGCTGCGTTGCCCCACAGCATAATACCGTATGACATTATACTGTGAAAGTAACTGAAATATACTAAGCGAGCCGTATCAACATCGGTACATAATCTAATTTTTTTGACCGCGAATGCCGCAGAACTCAGTCTACTCGCCAATCCGCTAATATGGGGGCCCCATTGCAACTTAGCATCAACAGTAAGGCCAAGAAACTCAGCAGAATCAATTGGATCCATCGATTCCCCGTTAATGAGTACATCGGCTTTTACATTATGTACATTAGGTGTACTAAATTTTACAATTTTTGTTTTATTATTATTTAGCCTAAGATTGTTTACACTAAACCAATGTACTATATCAGCTATAGCATTGTTTACGTCGTCGTACTGTACCTGTTTTCTATTAATTTTAAAAACTAATGAGGTATCATCAGCAAACAATACTATATCATGTTTGTTCCCAACAAGAAAGGGCAAGTCATTTATATATGTGAGAAACAGAAAAGGTCCAAGAAGTGATCCCTGAGGGACCCCCATACCAACTGAGACCCCAGGAGACCTTTTTCCTTTAACGTCAACCCTCTGAATTCTATTGTTGAGATAAGAAGTCAGAAGGTCGAGCGCACATTCTCTAATTCCATAGTGATATAGTTTCCTGACCAGAGTCTCATGTTGAACACAATCAAAGGCTTTGGATAAGTCACAGAAAACCCCTAAGGCATCCCGTGACTCCTCCCAAGCATCATAGATATTCTTAACAAGCTCGATACCAGCGTCTGTTGTCGAGCGACCCCTCGTGAATCCAAATTGTTTACTATGAAGCAGATTATGTTTGTTAAAATGTTCTAATAATTGATTTAGAATTATTTTCTCAAATATTTTGCTCAGGGTAGGTAGAATTGAAATTGGCCTATAGTTATTGGGGTCTGAGGAACTACCCGATTTAAATATTGGAATAACTTTACTATGTTTCATCAGGTCAGGAAATATACCACGTTGGACACAACTATTAAATATTACAGCAAGAAAAGGTGCAATCACATCAATAATCGAACTTATAACCTTTAGAGAAATACCCCATAAATCAGCTGTTTTCTTGATGTCTAGTGACTTGAAGGCTCGTATTATGTCATTGGGGTTTACAAGGGTAAAATTAAAGTTAGATTTACAAGCTCTTACATTTTCTTTCATCAGTGACACGGCAACATCTGGAGAAGAAATAAGTAACTTAGTTGTCAAAACTGGTACGTCAGCAAAGAATTTATTAAAAACTGTAGCAACTTCCTTTTGACTATTTACTACTTTACCATTATAATTCAGGCTCAAATCGGAGTTGCAACTGCCAACTCTACCAGTTTCACAACCAATAATTTTCCAAGTCATTTTTATCTTGTTTTGTGCATTCTTAATTTTATTTTTTATGGTTAGAGATTTTGCCAAAAAGCACACTTTTTTAAATAATTTAGAATAGTTACTTACATAATTGGCAAAAGTGGCACTATGATTGTACGTTCTTTCATTGTAAAGCTCATACATTCGCTGCCTGCTTTTATGAATTCCAATAGTCGCCCAATCACTGAATTTTAAAAAGTTATTTGTATTGACTGTTTTAGAAGTGAATATTGATTTAAAACTGTTTCTAATTAATTTAAATAGATTGTTAAATAATACATTGGGATTATCACTAAGATATATGTGAGGGAGATTAGCCATTATATTACTTCTAAACTTCTCAATACGACTTGCGGTCAAAGGAACAAACATTATCTTTTCAGAAGTACTTATTTTTTTAACATGAAAATTAAATATGGCTTGTTGTCCACAATGATCTGAACTTAGGTTATTAATAATAATTTTGTTTTGTGGAATACAGGAAGCAAATATGTTATCAATGCAAGTTGCTGTGGAATCTGTTATTCGAGTTGGTTCTAAGAACAGATTTACCAGATTATATGAACTTAACAAAGATCTGAATCTAATACTTGTGGTTGAATTATGCAATAAATTTATATTAAAGTCACCACAGACAATAATTTCTTTATTAGATCCAGATAATTTAGATAGAACATTGTCCAATATATTTTCAAACAATTCATATAATCCACTAGGGGGCCTGTATACGCATACAACAATGACACGCTCAAGCTCTGCACAGGCTATTTCAATAGTTTGCTCAATAGAAAGGCTCACAATATCTTTACGTTCTTTAAATTTTATATTTTTACACAGGAGTATTAAAGAGCCACCTCGTATGGCTTTATTTCTACTGAACAGACTAGCAATCTGGTGCCCACTAAAGTTAAACATAGCCTGATAATTTAGAAGCCAATGTTCAGTTAAACACAAAATATCAATGTCATTACAGGTCAAAAATAATTCAATTTCTAAGTCTTTCCCTAACATTCCTTGAATATTTTGGTGCACCAGATTTACATTTTGTTTGTTATTTATTTTCTTATTATTTAAATTGGCTTCTATAGTAACTATTTTTTCATAATTACAGTTGCCAGAGACTACCTCTATTGTCTTAGAACTTAATTTAAATTACTTGGAACGTGTTCCAAAATATATAAATTATTATTATTATACTGCTCAATAGAAGCAGTTGTCTGGTCAACCAAACCATTGGTTGATTTTTTTAAAATAAAATATGATAGCAAACTAGCTATCTGTCTCTTATAAAAATTAGATAGGTGACACCTATCACATGTCAATAAACAAGAATTATTATTAATTATGTTATTAATGTCAATTAGTTTAATTTTATTACATATATCATTTTTTGTTACATAATAAGTATTTGACATGATATGTAACATATTATTTAATTTAAATCTAATAGAATTTTCCTGTGGCACATCTTTAATATAAGGAAATGTGAACATTAATATTCTATCGACATTTAAATTTGATAATTTAGAATAATAATTTTCAAGAATTTTTTTGTTCACATTTCCCCTTCTCCCAACTAATATAATTAGTGTAGTATTGGGACAATGAGTATCATTCAAAACACTGTTCATAATATGGGAATAACTTGCCCCCGGCATACAATAATTTGATACTGATTGTCCCTTACACAAGTCATTGAGCAAAACACCCAAGTTTCTTCCCAATTCATCACTATACAATTTAGTACATTTATTGGTGGGAACATGAAGTGTTTCGTTGGGTATGGCGCTGCCATGAGCTGTCGGCTGAGACAAGGACACTACATCATTGAGCAGCCCTGAACTATCCCCTGAGACTAAACGGTCCTGACAATCACAAGTATAGTTTTTTATAAGAGAGTCAAAGTGCTCGGAATTGTATTTACTCAAGTCTAGTAGATCGTTCATGGCAGCAATATGACCAGATATTTCTTTTTGAGACATTTCATATTTTTTTGACATTATATCTAAAGAGTTATGTAAGTGTGTTATCTCAGCCTGAAGAGCACTCACGTCAGCCTCATAACCTTGTCTAATTACTTTAACATTCTTAGAATATTCAATAATTTTTTGTCTGAGTGTGTTTCTTTCTTTATATATTTTTCCATAATTTAAGCAACAATTTCTTGATTTTATTAATTTTTGAGTTTTCTTAATATATTTATTAATTTTAACATATTTCTTTAATTTATTTTTACCTAGTACTAGAATGGAAGAACCCGAGTCATCACCAGTTAAATCAATTGTTGTGATGGTATTGGTGATTGGGGACACTAAAGAGGGCGCATTTCCTACCAGTTCATCAAATAGACATTGGGTTTGAGAGGCCTTATGGTTAAAGCTATTATCTTCCAATTCCGAGATATATAATTGGGCCTTATGTAATTTAATTTTTAACTCATTGGTGAGCATGAGGGCTTGCTCATACTCATCTCTGCAATTATCAAACCCATTGACTATTTGTTGCAGATTATTTCTTTGTTCTTCCATATCTAGGTATTTCAAATGTAACTGAGAAAGCTCAGTTTTTAGACTATTGTTTTTATTAAGAATTTGCAAGAGTTCATGTTCGTTATCATCCCTTTCTTTTAATAGTAAATCACACTGTGTCCTGGATGCTCTTAGTTCCTGGAGCGTCAGCTGGAGTTGTTCCTCCGCCTGACGTGCCTTGATACCACGAGTCATCATATTGGATTTAAAAAAAAGAAATTGTATGAACAAATAATATAAAAGTAAGCAGTGTGATTAAACTGTTAATAATATTTAGTAAGTAGTAATGTTAAAAAGGGTTTCTGAAGTGAATTAAAGGGATAATAAGAGATCGAACAAGAAAACTTTTCAAAATTGAGTTCGTTACCTGCGTAATGTCAGCTGACGAACACAATACAAAAGAAACACTATGCACTTAAACGCACGACACTCAGTTTATTGTTATATTTTATATATAACTGATTAATATATCAATAAGAATGTAAGATAAGAACTAATTACAATGAATTTAAAATATAAAATAATTTTAATTTATTGAGAGAAGTTTTTTTATGACATTTAGTAAGTGTTGCCACAGGAAAAAGTCCGGAAGTCTACACGGTGACAGAGCTCTTCAAACTTGGACCTAAGGATCTGTGGTTGGGGAAATATGATGTCTTAGATTATAGATATAATTAAATGGTTTTGGAGGATATTTTAATGAAGCTGTAAAACTTAAGGTATATTTAATATTATGACATGCTAATCTTTGCACATCCTTCTGAGATACAAAAAATAAAAAAAAAAACACTAAATTACGTACTAAATGCTCAAATTGACTTAAATTTCAAAGAAATTTAGCATTCATTCGTTAGTTTCTAAAAATAGGATTGCTGAACGGATTTCCGTGAAGTTTCAAGCTTAGTATTTGAAGATATAACTGAATAATGTCTCCAAACTCAAACTCAAACTCAAAATTATTTATCTAAATTTAAAAAAAATCTCTCACCTGCACACACTCTCCACGAGCGCGGCCTGCCTGCTCGCTGCCAGTCTCTGCAGCCTAGCCAGACTGCCAGCCAGCTGGTCATGTCTGGTGACTAGCGCGGCGCCCTCAGGATCACCACCGGAAGCCATGGATTGCGCCACGTGACCCATTTCCGCTATGATCGCCGCGTATGTGTCCAACTCGAGTTCTACGGCCTGTTGGTAGGTTAAAGAGGAATTGTATGATAATGCTGAATATACTCTGTATTATTATATTTCTGTTAATTGAAAGTGTTAGAAATTTAAATAATGACAACTTCTTCTGATTTAAGTCCATATATATATGTTAGATGTCATACTCCTGCCAAACGGCTTAACCGATTTTTATGAAACTTTATATGCATACTAGCTTTCCGCCCGCAGCTTCGCCGCGTGGAGTTCGGTTATATCGCGTTTCCAAGAGAACCTTTCAAAAGTCTGGGATAAAAACTATCCTATGTTCTTTCTCAAGGTCAACTCTATCTCTGTACCGAATTTCATTAAAATCAGTTCAGTGGTTTAGGCGTGAAAGCGTAGCAGACAGACAGACAGACAGACAGACAGACAGACAGACAGAGTTACTTTCGCATTTATAATATTAGTAGGGATTCAATCATTTTAACAATTGGCTACTATCTATATTTCATACCCCTAAGTATAAGGGCGGCCCACTTTTAACACCTTATTTAATTTTTTTTGGACAACCTTTCATAATGTGGCATTATAAAATACATACAACCCTTAATTATCACTCTTCTATCACCAACCCCTATTTTTAATACATGTTTTATAAATATTTGATCCTACTCAATGACTGATAAATTTTCACTTCATAAGTCACTTGATGACTTACATATATATAGTGATTTATCATTTCTTGTAGCTCAAAAATTGAGTGATATGACGAAAATCTAATTCTTAGCGATGTATATATATATATATATATATTACCTTATGCCGTGTGAGTAATTGCGTCGCTCTATGCCTATCATTGCCGACGTCACCGGAAGCCAGTGCGGCGGCCTTGTCAGCCAGACAGGAGTCTACTTCCGCTGCATCATGCAGGAACTGCTGGGCCTTGAGCGCCGCCTCCTGCCGGGCCGCGCGCTCCTCCGCCGCTGATGATACAGAGGAGTATGCCTCTTCAAGCTCCTGGCACAGCTGCTTGATCTGGAATGTGATCGTTATAGTTTAGTGGGTGGAGTAGGGATATAAATTATATGTTTTTTTTTATGTTATAGGTGGCAAACGAACAGGCGGCCCACCTGATAGAAGGTGGTTACCGTCGCCCATGGACATCCGCAACAAATATGTTGCGGATGCGTTGCCAACCTTTTCTTTTTAGGGATAGGGAAGAGTGGGAATAAGGAAATACAAGGAAAGGTTGGGAAAAGGGAAAGGGCAACCGGCTCTCTCACTCATCGGACGAAACGCAGCCATTAAAGACTACTTCACGCCGATCTTCTGTGAGAGGGTGGTACTTCCCCGGTCGAGCCAGCCCATGTTCGAGCTGTAGTAACTTAACCACAGCTAGGCTCTACCACCTAAAAATGTATAATGTATATGCATAAATTTATCTTCTTCTTCCTGGCAATTTCTCAGTTTTAGCCAGGGTCTGCCTAAGATGTGTGAATAGTTTTGCCTAATTGTTTTTACGACCGGACGCCTGCCTGACATCAAACCTCTTTTGGAATACATTAATCAGTGATGTCTAAATACTCTTATAAAGTACATATGACTCGGAAAATCACATTGGTACTTGCCAGGACCGAAACCGCGCCCTCTTGCATGAGAGGCGGGACTTTTAACCACTAGGCCACAACTGACTGAGGAAATGAATTATATGTATATACATAAATTAATATAATACAAATTGGTGTTTCAGTTAATGTGGCGTTCACACTGTTTACTTCGCTGTAAGCAACAGTACTATGCACATGTGCTTGGAATCTACTCTCAATGTCTCTCCTACTTTCTACATTTGTGTATCTTTCTTTCCCTTCGTTGAACGTTTAACGCAACCTTGTTGGTAGTCGCATAAGAAGTTTTACTTCAAGAATTCACTCAAAAAATATTTAAAAAATTCAATTATCAGCCGAACTTTGTCCAAGAATAATTTAATTGTGCATGCTGTATATAATATTTCAGATGAACCAAGGTATGGTGTGGAGATCCAGAATGAATTTAACTATGATACTATGACGTTGGTAAGATGGACATTTTTTACTATGCGTCAGTTCTGCACTATCGAACGGACGCGTGTTTCTCTCTTAGAAATAAATACCTACATATAATCACTACAAATACAATGGAACATATAACTATATAACATTACTATGTAATACATGAGAATGTGAGTTATATATATATAGTCCACCTTCCCAGCCTGTGGATGCGTGTCCAGCTCCTTGCCCCGCTGGAGCACCCTCTTCACGACAGGCCTCCGCCCCTCGAGCTCCGCCCTCAGCTTGGCGTGTTTCTTCTGCGCCTGGCAGATGAAGCGGCGGCCTGGCGCTCCGACACCCAAGCTACGAGTAGCTCTCCTGAAACCTCGGCAGCGAACTTGTGTGGTCTGTGGAGGATTTGGATAAATAAAATTAGTCCTCAAATTGGTTATGTACTATTACTATCCTACTAATATTATAATTGCGAAAGTTTGTGAGTGTGTATGTATTTATTTATTTATTTATTCACACAAACAGAATATAAGCCGGATTACATATGAGTTACAGTCTAAAATTATTTTTAGTTTGATTATATTCCTAAGTATGTGTCACGGCATAATCATTACAAAAACAATATTTTTGTCAGGTGCTACATTATTTAGGTACAATTTAAGACTAACGAATAAACAGGAAAATGTACGTTTGTTACTTCTTTACGCTCAAACGGCTGAACCGATTTTGATAAAATTTTGTGTACAGGAAGCTGACGTCCAGGAATAACACATAGGCTACTTTACATTTTGGAAATCTCGGAAATCCGCGGGTAAAATCTCGGGGCGCAGCTAATATGGTATAAATTATAAAACAGTTGCTTTTCTTGTCCCTATATCCGTATGCATTCTTAATAACTTAAAAAAACTACGCAGTGGATTTTGGTGCAGTTTTTTTTAAAGATAGATTGTTTGAAGAGAAAGGTTTGTATGTATAATGATATCCATAAATAAGTGGAGAATCCTTATCCAGTTAAATAACTTTAATACATTTTTATTTAAAATAGATCTACGTCCCGGCTCAATTGTATATATGTATTACATACATATATATTGTTCCGTCAACCGTTAATCATTTCTTATATAATATTGTATTGAATCATATTTTAGTTATATCGTATACTGACTGTAGACTAGTTTCCAGCGCCTGTCTCTTCTCGGCCGCTCGAGGGCGGAGCGCCCGGACGGTCTGCAGCAGCGCAGCGGAGTCTCTCTCGATGGCCGCGCCGTCGAAGTGACCACTGGAGACCAGGTCGGAGCCCTGGACTGCGAGGGACTCCGCTCGTTGTTCGCATTGACTCAACTCTTGTTGCAGAGCCTGTAGACATTTATGTTACTATTGAATATTATATAAATATAGATATATTATGTTCTAGTAAATACAACAAGGACGGAATCGCATTTTTCTGTAAACAATAATTGTTTTTATCAATACACATTCCTAAACAATATAATTCTACTTGTTTTACTTTAAAACAAATTGTTTTCTCGCCTGAGGAGCCCTTAGTTTAAATCTAGTTATTAAAGCACCAGCAAATAGCTCTTTACACTTTGATTTTATAAAAATAATCTCAGCAAAAAAAGAAATCTTTAAAACCACATCATCACTCCCACACTGACAGTTACCTCAAATTATATCAGTTAGCTGGCATAACTACGACAGATAATAATTTGAAAAGCAATACTATATATCTATACTAATATTATAAAGCTGAAGAGTTTTTTTGTTTGTTTGTTTGAAAGCGCTAATCTCCGAAACTACTGGTTCGAATTGAATAATTCTTTTTGTGTTGGATAGTCCAGTTATCGAGGAAGGCTGTGGGCTATATAACATCACGCTACGACCAATAGGAGCAAAGTTATAGTGGTAAATGTGTAAAAAACGGGAGAAATTATTTCATCTTTGAAGCCTTCCGTTGCGTGCTCCGTGAAAACGGTTCAAGATACACAAAAAATATGTATGAAAGAATAATAGCTCTTTTAATGATCAAAAAACAGTCCGCGACTGTATGTCTATCTTTTAAGATTAACTCACAAAAACCGTTTTTATGGTACAGGCAGTCCTCGTACTTACGGCATGTTAGGTTCTTGAAATACGCGACGTAAATCGAAACGACGTAAGTCGAGACATATTTTTTCATATGTTTACATGTAAAACTCAAGGGTTAGGTTCCACACGGACTCGAAATAATAAAAAAAACTGCATTTATAACAAAGGACGTACTTTATTATTAAAAGTAAGTTCTTAAAATAATTATATATTATGCACTTATGAAATTGCTAGTTATTTTTGGTATTTGTGTGTTACATATGTAAACACAATAACTGTCAAAGATGCAAAAAAACTAATTTATTACGTCTTGATTGTCCGTTGTCCCTGAATGTACTAAACAAAATCAGCGACATTTGCGGGGTATTCCCCGCATGAGACGACACCGCGCCCCGCCCGCGCCCCTCACGGACATTACCTTGCGACAAGTGAATTCTCCGATATGCCGGAAATCGAAACAAATGACGTATGCTTGAGGAATAGTGTCAAAACATTGTTCGACGTAACTTGAAACGACGTAAATCGAAACGACGTAAGTCGAGGACCGCCTGTACCTAATTTGGTCGAAATAATTTGTTTAAGTTGTATCAACATCAATAATATTAATCTTTATTCAAATAAACAAATAAATATGTTGATGGTTAAGAGTGAAAATTCATTGTGAATAAAAAAAACATAGGTTTTATCCTGAAAATTCTACGGGAACTCGACCATTCCGAAAACCCCGCAAGAACGGGAACTATGTGGGAAAAACCAAAAATCTGTCGGAAGTAACTATTCCACGCGGTCGAAGCCGCGGTAAAAGCTAGTACTATATATATGTATTTATATAGTATATCTAGTAGGTATGTTATATGTTGGTATATGTTGGTCTTACAAGTAAATTATCCTAACTGATTTTGATAAAACTCTTCTATAAGGCAATTTAGACCTCACAATGACATCCATTATATTAGATACACATTAATCACCATCTGAGTAATTCCTAATACACGCATGAAGTCGCAGTAAACAGCTAGTTTGTGATCTAACCACCTGGTGTAGTAGCAGCAGTCTCTTGCAGGATCTCAAGTCTGAACCCAGCTCGGAGCTGTTCAGAGCTCGCTACACCTCCACCAACCTCGCTTTGGTGTCTTCCACCGACCTGGGAAATCATAATTATATGAATATATTCAATGCATATTCATAATATAGGAGATTATATGAGATGTTTCCATCATCATCATCCTATCAGAGCCCACTGCTGAGCCTCTTCTCACATGGAGAAGGTTAGAACATTAATCACCACGCTCGCTCAAGACGGTTTGGTGATGTCAAACTTATTATATGATATTATTGAATGTATAACCACGCTAAGGGTGATAGATGTATTACATACATTTAACAAGATTAGAACTTACAATCTGTACATAACGCGGTCCAGATTTTATGTTTTACTGAGAGATCATAAAGTATTTAGCGCAAGTTCGCACTTGGGTTGCTACGAAATTAAATTCAGAAATTTATTATCAATATGTGCCTAAATATATTTTATATCATACACTTCTCGTCTGCCCGTCATGACTGTTTCTTATACATTGAATGCAAAAACTTTTAATAGTTATTATTTAACTTGCAATGTATGTATGTTATTTTATTTTATTTTAGGGAAACAAACAATAAGATAAACTTATGGGATATAATTATACAAAATTACATATATCAGCTAAGTTTCCACTGGTAATTAGACACATATTATTAAAATTAAAAAAAGACTAATTAACATTAAAAACGTATACTGACGACTTTCTTCGGCAGTTATGAATAAAATCTAACATAAATATAATTAAACGAAACAAATTTAAAAAAAAAGAACCAACAAAACACATAAAATTGAAGGCATTAATGGCTACATCGGTTAGTTAAATTACAGGCAAAACATTTAGAGTAAGATCCCAGAGCGATATCCCGGGGAACGAGTCCGGACCGGGATCGGGTGGATAGTTGGCGACGATCTGCGCGGTCGTCCTTGTTCCATCGGTGGAAGCAAAGGCTCTCTGAGCCAGTGGCCGGGTTGCGAACCGTGGAGGCTATTCGCCCGCTCCTCATGGAGTGGGTGGACCGCCGACACGGATCCTTAACCTTCCGGCTGGTGCAGATCCTCTCGGGGCACGGTTGCTTCGGGAGGTATTTGTGCCATATAGTCGGGAGAGAGCCGACAGCGACGTGTCACCACTGCAGTCGCGTGGAAGACACCGCTGACCACACACTGATGGAATGTCCAGCGTGGATATCCGAGCGGAGCCAACTCATCCGCGTGGTTGGCGCAGACCTTTCGTTGCCGGCAGTGGTCCAGGCCATGGTCGGCAGCGAGAGGGCATGGCAGGCGGTGGCCGACTTCAGCGAGAGAGTCATCTTGCAGAAGGAGGCTGCTGAACGAGTGAGGGAAGACGACCCCTCCTCGGCGCCGCTGCGCCGACGAAGGCTGGGTCGAAGGCAGCGGGCTTATGCTCGCGACCTGCCTCCCCAGTGAGGAAGCCTCCGGGCGTCGGTGGGGAACCGGCGTCCGGGTAACATAGGCTAGAGGAAGAGCGGCGTGTTTGGCGTTCCCGGCACGCTGCTCTTGAGTCGGAGGGGTGGTGTGGTCAGCCACTGATACCCCTGCCGAAGGCGGAGTCCCTTTCGGGACTCGTGCGTAGTGAGCGGAAGTATGGCTTGCCGTTCCCGCTCACTAGTCTACGCACAGCGCAGAGAACGCCGAGGAGTTTAGTGGGTGGAAATCCCACACGCCCCCGTCGTGTTTTCCCCCGCGGCGGGAAGTCTTTGAAAGATTCTCCTCGTTAAAAAAAAAAAAAAAAAAAAAAAAAAAAAAAGATCCCAGAGCGATAAGACACAACTTATTTTCTAAAGCATAGAACTTTCGGTTCTAAGTAGTCTCTCATGTACTTTTTAATACCTGTATGCTTGTGGAGTTGGCTCGGTGACACCTGCGCAGGTACCAGGTGAGAAAGGTAACTAAAAATCAGAATTACTTAAGTTAAATTTAAATTACTGATTTTTATATATATTTTGTAGAACAATACTCTGAAGTAATATCAAAAAAATCTGACGCTTTCCATGGGCCAGAACTTTTGTCAGACGCTTCAAAGCTCTACAAAAAATAAATGAACTTAATTTACTTTTAAATGTCTCTTTTTTATATAAATATTCGAAGTTATATTTAATCAGTCAGACAAATGGTAATGACCAAACATCCCCTAAACACAAAAATGACTCAACCATGAGTATGAGCGCGAGAGCACTATACATGCGTTTCAGAGCGAGTGAGACATGGTCTCGGAATAGAGTTTTCGGAATGGTTGAGTTCCCGTAGAATTTTCAAGATAAAACCTATGTTTTTATTTAATTCATAATGAAGTACTCTTAACCAACAACATATTTATTTGTTTATTTGAATAAAGATAAATATTATTACGTGAATACAACTTAAACAAATTATTTCGACCAAATTAGGTACCATAAAAATGGTTTTTGTGAGTTAATCTTAAAAGATAGACATATACTGTCGCGGACTGTTTTTTAGATCATTAAAAGAGCTATTATTCTTTAATACATATTTTTTGTGTATCTTGAACCGTTTTTTCACGGCGCACGCAACGGAAGGCTTCAAAGATGAAATAATTTCTCCCGTTTTTTACACATTTACCACTATATCTTTGCTCCTATTGGTCGTAGCGTGATGTTATATAGCCCACAGCCTTCCTCGATAACTGGACTATCCAACACAAAAAGAATGATTCAATTCGAACCAGTAGTTTCGGAGATTAGCGCTTTCAAACAAACAAACTCTTCAGCTTTATAGTATTAGTATAGATATCAGTTAACCTTTTTAATGTTCATGAAATCCGCGTTGGTATTAGATAGAAAAAATAAATATATAATGAGAGATTTTAGTGATTACGAAAATTCAAAACTAGACACTCTTTTAAATATTTCATATCTAAAAAGTACTTGATGTAAAAACTGCTCTGGGATCAAGCGGAGCTTGATATCTCTACCAGGTAAGGAACGACAGTTCAGTGGCGTGCCTAGTAGGCCTCGGCCTCGAATCTCGCGGGTAGCGGGGCGGCAGCGGCGGCGGCACGAAAACGCATACTATTCTCCAAACTAGCGGGCAACGGGCACGGAGAAATGTATGCGTTTTCGTGCCGCCGCCGCTGCCGCCCCGCTACCCGCGAGATTCGAGGCCGAGGCCTTACAGATTTAAGGTACGGTAAACAGAATATTAATTTCTTCCTCTTATCATTTATAATAATGATATCTTTCGCAAGTATTGATTTGAATTTAGAAATGAAACTAATATTTTATTGTTTTTAACGGGCAGACGTCGGAAACGTCGGAAGTATACTACCCGGCACGAAACCTGACCTAACATGGCGTCCTCTGCGCAGGTATAGTCGTTGCGAAAATCACGTAGGTACTATCTAAAAATAAATATATTAAAAGGAAGGAACGTAAAAAACACAACTGGTTAATTATTTTATCTTTAGCATTATTAAAAAACAGTAAACATCTTAAGTCATTTTTCGAGCTTGTCTTTTTAGAACTATATTATTTTTTCTTGGCATTTTAGTAAAATTGTGTCGCTGCGCGGGGCCACGCATCCACCCGTTGCAATGGTTACTACTTACTAGTAATGGCTTCCTTGTTTCATGTTTGCTGTAGTAATGAGCTCCTCGCCTCAGACCGCACATCAAACGACATCTAATATTTGTTACTGCGCAGGGTCAAGATTCGTCCCGGATATTATATGTAGTTTTTAAACATAATAAAATATGTACGCGAAGAAATCCGAAAATATTAATTTCATTTAAATATTGATAAAATTCGCGCATAATGTTACAACTTACAGCAGGCCGATCAGAACGAACATCTATATACTTTATGAATCTCTCAACTAGGTACCTCTGAGCCACGAAAGTACCTTAAAACGATTACGATCTGTTCCTCACAACTTTATAAAAGTTATTTAAATAGGAATATCCAGTGGAGATTCAAACATTCTTATTATTATCATTTGAAAAAAAAACACACAAGGCAAACAAAGTAACTTATTTTTGTGTACACAACCTGCTAACTAATTAAAACTATCATAATACTTTTTATTAAAATGAATAACATTACCTTTCTTTTAGTTCAATCTTAACTGGTCACAAGTCACAACTCACACGCCGTCACTTTACACTTATTTTAATTTTATTACCAAACTACAATATTGAAAATCTACTCGTACCTAACTAGGTAATTTCATTAAACACATATCACAAGCACAGAACTCACAGCCATAATTTTCCATAATTCGTTAATAAATTAATTCACTGTTCACTAATAAAAACTTATTCACTTGTGCTTAGAAAAACAAATGACAATGTAACAATATTCAACAATAATAAAATGGCGAAAAAATATATGAACAGTTTACCGACCAATCAGAGAGCTCCATTTCATTTGACAATTAACGAACATTAAACAATACAAAATAATCAGTGCTTCCAGTGTTACCAGAATATTTTTTTGCGAGTGTAGTTAAGGCGGGAAAGTTGAAATAAATTCATGATTTATTATTGGTTTTGTATTCATTAAATTCGTACTATTATTTAACAATAATTTAGTTTAAATAGAAATGAAATTCAATTATTGAAGTACAAATGGTCAAGATTTTTTTTAATGTTTATTGATTGCACTTTGTTTTAAAAAGTAGTTAATATCCTGTACAGCAATTTGATAATAACTTTATTTGAAAAGGGTTTCATAGCAAGTGACACGTAGATGTGGAATCATCCCATGGCAACCCTTTGAATTTACGGACTATCGCCCTTACAAGGTAAATTTATAAGACAATACATCTGTCGACTTAGTGAAGTATAATAACTAATGTCTTTGATCGAGTGTTAAATGAAATAGATATAATACATACGGCACGTATACTTCACTTTGATGTGATCAATCAATGACTTCTGTTTTCTGGAAATGTTTTATTAATTATTATTTAATATTATATTTTAGTATATTTAAATTTAACATCAAGTTTACTAGAATGTTTAAAAGAGTTCATTGAATCTCGATAGCTTTTAAAATTCAAATCACTAAAAGTAGAAAAATTCTATGGAATAAATGTTCTTTCTCAGATACGTGTCTTCTTGGTGTCACACAAAGGAGATCGAAAGTATTGCATACAATTCTGGGCCCACAATGTAAAAACATGAAAATAATATTAATTAAAAGGTTCAAAATTAAGAGTTTCTTCATTGAAAATTGTATAGTAATTGACAATCAGATAGCTGAGTTATTGAAGGTTCAGTAAAAGTGAGGTTATATTGCATTATCTTTAAGAGTTAGATGAATACACTTAAAAGTATGTGAAAAATAATAATTTTATTTAGAAGAGAATATATAACAAGGCGAGAAAGACTCAAAGATATACAAATATCGTTAACAAGTATGGAATTTTACGAGGAACAGGAGTAGTGAACTATGTGATAAAAGTCATAAAATAAAACAAATAATTTTAATGGAATATGTATTTTATTCCTCTTCAGTAATAATTACAATATCGACTAGGAACTATGCAGGGGGTACAATGTTACTAGTTGCTATCCCACAATTCACACAGCGACCAATCGTTTCAGTAATATCCAATCCATAAGCCGGCGAAATAATCCAAATAAACAATTCCAAGTTAAACGTGCAGGCGATCGTCGGTGTCCAATGTGAAAGCAAGGGTCGTAAAACGTTAGGCGGGTTCGGAGTCTGTAAAAAACAAAGCAGTGGTCGTTGAAAACGTAAAATGATCAGGAAAGCACTCGAAACTTATCAAAAAAAACACGAAACAAGTCAGACTCAGATACCAATGCATCTGGCATGGTAATTGTTAAGTGTCAATGTTATGTTGCCATAGACTATATACTGAATGATTTCGATCGATATGGAATCGATAATCGAAAAGAATGTTTTAAAATAATATTTAATATTATTATATATTAATACACGTTATTAAAAGTTATTTTTATTGAATTGTAGACATATATGGTGTAGTTTAAATGAAGTTACTATAAGTTGAAAACTAGGAGTGAAGTTTTTATTTTGAAGTTAAATAATCGAATAATTATTTTTATTTAATTAATCGTTAATCGATTGCTTCATAAAAATAGTTATTTGCATATTTCTCCGCTTGTAGATTGAGAATTTATGCAGATTTTTGGTATTTCATACAAAAATAAAATAAATCAATTTTGAACTCATAACATTTTGGGTAAACCAGTAGTTTCCATCTCCTTTAATTATATTTGTTTAATTATTGTTTAAAACTTATTTAATATTTTTCTTTCTTGCGACGGACAAACTTCTTATTAAATTGTATATATCGAGGATGTGCAATGTCGCCGCTAGCCAGCTGAGCGGACATTGAGCCTCAGTTTTGTTAGACGGGGCTATCTCCCTTACCGAGCTGCGATATTATTTTATTCGCTGGCTAAAGGTAGCCGAATTGGCTATATATGTATATTTTTTTGAAATATTTAATTAACAAATCATTTTTATGCAGAAAAAAAAAGATTATCAACATTCAACACTCAATTTCAATAAGTTATGTATAGTGTATAGCATGGATTTTAAAACGTAAACTGTCTGGCAATATATATATGTATATACAGGGTGACTGGTGAATTACTATCAATATTTAAGGAGAATACTCGGTACATGATTCTCATTCGAATTATGTAAAAAAAATAGGTACTTAATTTTTGACAAAATTTCCGTATAAATAAATAAAGTGTTGACACGTTCCAAGTGTGGACGCGTGCGGCGGCGTGCTGATACAACACAACGCCGCCGCACGCGTATGTGTGAGTGTGTGTGTATACCTAATCTGTAGGGTGTTCACACGATGCGTAATTAATTACATAACTTTTGGTTAACTTTACTCAGAAGTTTATTAATATTTATGTTATATTAATTTTTATTTTGTTATATATGATCGTCAAATATCACGTCCTCAAATATCGATAGTAATTCACCAGTCACCCTGTATAGGTACATAATTTTATATCAAATCCTAGTGGCTTCACTACTAATGTGGGTTCGATGGTATCTTACTGTCCGTTGGAAAAGGACCGGCTTACCTTTGTTCCTGTTGATTGTAATTTTTAATTTAATTTTGATTGTAATTAACTTATCGTATTCTTACAAAATAAGAAAATGGGTACTTATTACTTCTAAATTAAGTACTTTATCCTATTTTAGTTGCTTTGGGAAGTACCTGTGTCGAATAGGGCGGGAGGAATCTCCGGCATGCCACCATTGTGCGGATTGCCCCGAGGACACGGCGCAGCACACCTTGGAGGTGTGCCCAGCATGGGCGGAGCAGCGCCTTGACCTAGTTGGGGCAATGGAGGCGGGGGCCTTATCGCTGCACCACATGGTGTGGTGCACGGTGCGGCGTGAGTAATTATAATTATACTCCAGCCAAATTCGATGTGGAATGTGTAATAACAAAGCGTTGCTTAGCAACCAACGTCAGGCAGATGCTCAAAATATTTTTAGAAATACATATTAAAAAAAAATAATTAAATTCTTATTTTATAGTACTTATTAAGATAATATTTTATAAAACTTAATTATTTAATAATACTATTTTAAAACAAAATGCAATCAATAAAAAGAAAAAATCTTGATTTGAAAAAAATATATTCTGGTAACACTGCTACGCCGGGCACGTCACTCGTCACCAGTGTTTCCACATTGAGGGGAAAGTAGGAAATTTAGGGGAAATTAGGGTCAAGAGGGAAAAGAAAAGGGGAAAGACTGGGAAGGAAGGGGAAATTGGGGAAATCAAAGATAAATGAGGGTTTTGAGGAGGAGACGTAAAATATTATTTTGTGCAAAAATGTATGCGCTGACAGCGTTAACTGATTTGGAATAAAAAATGAGTATACAACTCCATTTTTTGTTTTTATTATATTTCTGGTCAGTCTGTAAATAAAACACAAATACGATAAATTTTAGATGTGGCGTGTGGTGTCAATACTACAGCAAAATAATTTTTGAGGGGGAAAAAGTCCGTAGAAGGGGAAATCTGAATTGAAGTGTGGGAAAAAGAAATCGTTCTAGTGGAAACACTGCTCGTCACTCGTCAGTGACTGACGGTCAGTCCGCTTAGACTGTAGTTGTGTAACGCTTGTCGTTTATCGCTACGGCGACACTCGCACGCGCACTCTCGCTTACGAAAAATAATCTCCTTCTGTATTAATAGCTTGTAAGTAATTGAAATTATTAAACCGTAATTCGCTAAACACATAATACAATAAAATAATGATTCGTTGCTAAAATGAGGTATAGTTATAATATTTCTTAGTTAGTATACATTCTTATTAAGAAAAGAAGATAATAATAAATAATTACTTAAAATAATGAATTCCAAAGATTTTTCTTGCAAGGATAAGCTTTTGTAGTCATATAATGGTTGTGTCCCTTTCTAATTTTATTGCATTACATTTGTTATCTTCTATAATATAATCAATTGTCTTTAGACTAATCTATGAAATGGAAATCGCGGAGAATTTCTTATACCTATTTCTTTTCAGTTTAATAATTAGCGATTGTTAATTGGATATAAGTTATAATACCATTTTTATTTACTTAAAGGATCGATGATATCCAGGACAACTCTTTAGTTCGTCGAGGAAATCTAACAGCACATTTGGTCTACGGTGTTCCCTTGACCATAAACTGTGCTGTTCAAGTAATGGCGGAGTCAATGAAAATAGACCTCGAGTACCAGATGCTTCGGTCTGATTATAACTATTTATTAATGTAATTAATAATTAACAGAAGTAACTTAAAATATAAATTGTAGAACGAAATCCTTTCATAAAGTGTAGTTGAAAACTGTAGAAAATTTTTATGATACAATAATGTAGACTACGTATAATAATTATGTGAATAATAAATTGGTATTTTTACAGAAAGTCAAGGGATTTGCGGATCGACATTTGGCAGGAACAAGGCACTGAGATTTATTGGGAGCAAAACTTCGTTTGGCCCACTGAGGATCAATACTAAAAGATGACACGTATGAGTAATATGTATATAACTTATAAATTTTTCTAACCTCTACGTTTTTACAAATCTGTCCTATATAAATAAATATCGTTACTATCAAATGAACAAATATCTCACTGATAATATAATACATTAAACAGACTTTATATTTCCAACAAATTTAAATTTATCATAACAGTTTTAGAGAACTTTAATTGAAATGTGAATGTTTTTCCAATTAACGATGATCATTATATTTTTTATTCAGCTTCGACATGACTATTGTAATCTTCGTGCGGAGGAGGTTGTTTTTGTGTTCCTAATATAATTGATTTATATATATCATTTTCGAAAAAAATATATATCATACAAGCTTTCCCCCGCAGCTCCGCTCGCGTGGAGTTCGGTTAAATCACGTTTATAAGAGAACCTTTCAAAAGTCTAGGATAAAAAGTATCCTATGTTCTTTCTCAAGGACAACTCTATATCTGTACCAAATTTCATGAAAATCAGTTCAGTGGTTTAGGCGTGAAAGCGTAACAGATCGACAGACAGACAGAGTTACTTTCGCATTTATAATACGAGTATTAGTAGGGAATCATTATGTGTATTACTATTCCAGTTAAACAGCAATGGCAGTTTCTGTGAAGATTTATCAGAAGGAAAGATCACGTTACCCATCATACATGCATCCAAAACATCAGTGAGAAGCGAAGTTTTACGTGAGTACACTAAACCTCAGTTACTAACTGTATACATACGAGAACGTATTTGTGTTGGTCAAACATAGTAGTTTTTACTGTAACCCTTTGATAAATATGGAATCATTATTCTCAATAATTGCATCAGGTTATTTCATAAACTTGATGAGTTACATATCAATGTACAATTTAGAGTTTTGAGAACTTCGTGTGTTTTTTAATAGTTTCATGAGATCAGGCCCGCTTAGGAAGGTTCTTCCTTGATCCTCTGTTTTTTATACTTTATTGATGTTCATTTTTGTCATTATTTTTTGTGTTTGGTAAATAAGTATAAACATAACTATCTGATAATTCAGTTACAGTAAATTTTTATCACTTATCAGGTATCTTGCGGCAGCGTACCCGTGATATTGACTTGAAGAAGTACTGTATGTGTTTGTTGTAAAAGGCGGGCAGCATACAGTACACGAGAAACAGACTCAGTGAACTTGATCGAGAAGCTCGGGCTGAGGTGAATCAAGTATATACACATAGTATTCATTGAAGTATAGTTGATTTAAATTGAAGTATACAATCTAGGTTTCTTACAGGTCGCCCGGTTAGGTGGAAACCCACTACTGGAAAAATGTTAGCTGGAAGGATGACGTAATCTTCTTCTTCTATCTTCTATCTATCTTCTATATATATAAAAATGGATTGCTGTTCCTTAGTCTCGCTAAAACTCGAGAACGGCTAAACCGATTTGGCTAATTTTAGTCTTGAAATACTCCTGGAACTCCAGGAAAGGTTTAAAAGGTGAGAAAAATTGGAATAATTGCCGGGAAAACTCTAAAAACAGCCCTTTTCTATTTCCCATACAAACGATTTTTTGACATTAGACTTGACAACTAACTAATATGTCAATCATTCTGTTCAATTGAAACAGTAGAAATTTAATAAATACCAATACCGGGTTATTGAAGAAGGAATAGAGTTTACCCGGTCAGCTATACCTATATTACTAATGACTAAATTAACGCGGACGAAGTCGCGGGCAAAAACTAGTATATATATAAAAATGGATTGCTGTTCCTTAGTCTCGCTAAAACTCGAGAACAGCTGAACGGATTTATCTTATCTTTGTCTTGAAATGTTCGTGGAGATTCAGGGAAGGTATAAAAGCTGAAAAAAATTTATTAATTACTGGGAAAACCATAAAAACAGCCCTTTTCTATTTCCCATACAAACGTTTTTTTTTGACATTAGATTTGACAACTAACGAATATGTAAATCATTCTGTCGCACTTCAAAACACGGAGATTTATGGCTTACAGGTAAACTCCAAAAATATAAATAGAAATACGTAATAGATATTTCTTGATTATCGGGCGATACGAAGTTTGCCAGGTTTCTAGTGATTAAATAATTATTACACTATTTTGTTACACGGGACACTGTTTGTATTTAAAAAGTCTAGCAAGTCTTCAAAATATATGTTTGTTACAACGTTTATCCGATATTATAAGACATGAATATATAAGCATTTTTTGTGTTTTTACTATTTCAACAAATTATTTTAATTTATTCAAGCTTTATAAATGTACAAGATTACAATTCTCCATAAATTTCCTATATAACAAGATCCTTCCCAATTTATAAAATGTAATTTATGAATGTTCTTGTCACAATAATCAAAGTGGACTAAATATATTGTATTCTTTCCTTTTATTTACAGAAAAAAATAATGTAAGTAATTGTGTGATGATTCATACAGTCATTAAAATCTAATGAGAAAAACAACCATATGAATAGGTAAGTGGTTAAGTTAGGAAAGTTTTATTAATATACAAGGGCTATCATATAGATAAGAATTTAATCCAATACAAAAAATACATTATTTTTAAACAATTTATTCAAACATTTAACTTTTGTTAACAAAATCCATCATTTTTAAATATGTATTATTATATTAAGAATAGAGATAATATTACCATTTAGTGACAGAAATTTATATAATGTAATGGCATAGTATTTCATCAACAAGAAGGTAATCTTTTGTTTCAAATTAGAATTAATTCTCTTACTATTCTGATGTGTTTTATGTTAGTATCAACGAGGATTGTATATTAAATAGAACTAATTTATAAAGTTATAGCAACAGTTTTCTTTTATAACTACGTAAATTTTATTTTTGCTTGTCTGAATAAACTAAGCAAAACATATTTGATGAGATCTAAGGCTTTAGAACTAAATATTTGTTTAAATAAAACTACTACTTTCGGAATACTAGATGTTATTTTTTTTATTTTCAAACTACATACATACATATTCCCAAAATTTCGGTTATTTTGCAGCAACCGTGGTCACGGGCAGACAATATGAAAATGAAATGTTATTTTCTTCTAGTTGTGTATAAAGATTTTTAAAATATTTTTTTACTGTTTATAACAGAATAATAGCATATAAGATAATAAAAATAATTCTTACCACCGGCGTACATCTTAGATCTAATAAACTGAAAATCGTAAACTTTTGAAACATCTAGTGTATACAAGCATCGTTTTTTTTAGTTTATATATTCATAAATTCTTTTAGTATTACAATATATTATGTTTATGATTTTAATATGTGTCACATTCTATTCTTAATATTAATGTGACCAGTTTCGAATCAATTATTTAAATGATAATTTAGTTTTAAATGCTTAAAGTCAACATAAATAAGAACACACATTTTTTCCAAACGTCAATATAAAAATCACAATTGGAAGTTTTTTCACCTGTATATAAAATCTTTTATATAATCAACATCAAAGGAACATAAATCAGTTGTTGTATGGGTCTTATTAATAATTTAGTTAACAGAAAATTTCAAAAACATTTGCTTATTTATAAAATAAAAAGTATGTGTATAGTAATAAAATTTGTTAGGTGATTAGATACTAAAAAAATGTATATATTTAGTAAAGTATGAAATTACAATATTGGAAAATAATTCCTTTTTATTATGAATACAAATTTTTGAAGCCTACAATGTATGTTTTTTATGTCACATGCTTCAAATTTATAAGTAAAAAGATGTAAATTTTAAAATAAGTTGAAAATAAACACAATATGGAAATATAAAATTTAGTTTATATCAGAATGTATAGAAGTGTGTTGTTGAGTACACTTCATCTGGCCAAGAGTCAGTGCTGACAGTTCAGTAATTGACCCGCTACTGAAGAAGTGATTTTTTGCTCTTATTGTTTTAGAAACAGATGTTTCAGTAACGTTCTTAGCAACAAATATTTAGGGGTAATAGTATATATATATATATATATATATATATATATATCGGATTTATTACACATTTGTTGTTTTTAAAAAGAGGGACGCCAGCCTCGCTGACGTTACAAATGTCACTTCTTCCAGAACGGCCCATGATATTTTAAAATGAAACTTCAATTGTTCTTAATGGTCCTGTATTTCTTGAAGGTTCTTCATAATAACATACTTCAATGATACGCACTCACTGAACTCTGAATTCTCAATTCTGAAGTCTGAAGTCCAGACGTCATATTTATACCAAGATTTAAACATAGTTCTATTCTCCTTTTAAGCAATCTTTGATTTCGATTTACTTTTAACAATAATCATAAATACTAATGAGGTTTAATAAGTATTGATGACAGCCTCAAATTATTTTCATGTCTCATCCGTTATTAAAGCTGGTAGCGCCGATGTATATATATATATATATATATATATATATATATATATATATATATATATATATATATATATATATATATATATCTTTCCAATGATTCATACAAAGAAGAATAATAAAAAGACTTCAAAAAAATATTTTTATACATTGAGTCATTTAAAATGTATGAGTATTGATTTCGATTTTTAAATAATTCATAAAAGTTGTAAGGTATCTTAACAATAAGGTCTTCCTGTTCTCAATAGTAAGGATTTTATTTTAACTCTAGATAAACCTATATATGTTATTATAACAATATATTTTATGAATCGTTGTGACTTTTTCCACGTTTTTCTATAATATCAACAGTTTAAATAATAAAAATACTTCTAATTTATATGGCTGATGGTAAGGTTTAAAAGAAGTCTATTACTACGAGGAGGAAAATTTATAATAGTCTTGAAAGTTGCCGTTCTTTGATGTAGTTCCCTTTTCACAAATGTGTCTTATTCAATGTTTGATCTGAGTCATAAACGAAATTTTAAGTAAAAAGACTCATGTCTATTTATTTACCAAATTAAATTATTCGTAAAATAAGGATAACAAATACAATTGCAAATATTCACTCATGCCGTTAGACTATAATATATAGTACATAATCAGTAGAGCCTGTAAAGAAATTGGTATATGATATAGGTATATAAAGTAATTAGCAGTTATTCTATTTAAATGAATTTCATATTTGAAGGTTTTCAATTTGTTATTTTAAAGTAAAATGAAAGTTTTATGTCATAGTATTGATTGTTTTTTTTTTTTTATCTCAAGACTCCATACTATGTGATTTTTGGTATTTATCACAAGTTAATGTTCTATTGATATGTAAATGTAAATGTAAGAGAAAAAATATTAATATCAAAAATCGGACAATGCGTAATCGTATTGTTAAACTATTGTGATTATTTCTGATATGAAAAGTAAAATATGTGTAAAAGATTTAGATTTAGTTTGGATTAAAATAACGCTTAATACATGTTCGCGGTAAACTGTTAGTTTGTTGAACAGAAATGTTGTGAATATCTTGCCAACTAGCTTAAGAGCAGCAACAAAATTAAATTAAATAAGACATGCATCGTACGAAGAGGTTAGATACAATACAAAATTTTTATGTTTGTACATCAATATTGCTAGTTATGTAGAACAAATATAAACAAAATGGTATTTATATTCTTATTAAAAATTTAACTTTGCAATCAACTTTACTTGTTACAAATCAATCACTTTTTAAAGAAAGCGCTTATTGTATTCAAAAGATATTGGATTCTTTCTCATTTATATTATTATTATACATACTTTATGAATTAACTATTTCATATCAAATGTTGTTTTAATTTTGTCTGAAAATACATTATTTTGTTATTTTATATGTCTTGTAAATTAATATGATACCAGTGTCTTTATACTTATAGTTTATTACAATAATGAAGAATTCGTATGTACTAGAAAATCCCAATATTATCCAAACATTAAGTTTATATACGGACCGAGTGTAAGTAATAAATTTAAAATTATACATATTTAGTAATGATTCGGCTTTGAGATATTATATTCATTTATATACAACAAATATACATAGCAGTATTTTAATAAATTAATAGTTGATGTTATAACGTAATACTAAGAGTATAATATGTTTACAGAAATAATTAACAAAAATACAATGTTTTAACTTTATTTTGTTCCCAAGGATAATATAAAAACTAATTATTATATTCTCAATGAATCGATTTTAACATCAAAAAAACTGTTTATTAGTTAGTTGTTAAGGCAACATAATAAAATATAATAGATTGTACTTAGCTTTAGGTGTCAGGTGCACCACTGAATTTCTTTTTAAACAAATTATGAAAGAAGCGACCGGTGATCAGTTCTCAAGCTATTTTTTGTTCGGAAAATATTTTTTGTAATTTCGTAAATAAAAAATGTAGTTATGTTTTACAAACGACCAACTGTTTACAAGTATTATAACACAAGGAATATAATTATATAACAACTGGGGACAGAGTTTTTGCTCCATAAATTTATGACAAGAGGTCGGGTCACTGAGTATAAGGGAATAGTCATTAAAACGTTCTCTTTTAAATTAATTATAGTTGAGATGTATGATGACTGCTCTTGTTATAAATGGCTTGTTTTATTTATTATTATTCCAGTTATAAGGGGCTATATACAAAATAAACTTTTGTTATTTTTATAAACTATCCTCTTTTTAACTAATTAATTCCATGACCACTAAACAGTTAATGTCGAGATATTATTTGATTATAACGGTTTATAAGTACATTCTTAAATTGAATTCTTAATTTTTTTATTGCTTGTCTCTTAATTCAGTCTCATCAATTGACTTTGTTTAATGTTTAGATCTATTCTGAATATGGCTCACATTGATTTCATAGTGTCCCCTTGTCATGTATTCCCGGTGTAATTTAGTTTTTGGTCCTTAGATATTAAAAAAATCACTTGATCAATTTCAATTTCATTATTATTTGGATTAACACTAAGCTGTTTTTAATAAATAGCATTTAAAACTTATTGAAATTTGAAAAACCCTTTTTAATTTACTGACTCGATAATGAAGTTTCTTTTTGCTGTTGAAGTGATTCGGTTTAATGATCTCTATTTACTTGATGAATATTTAATTCAACGTTTCTTAATTAAAATGATCAAATTATTTTGTTAATATTTAAAAAAAAACATGTAATTGCGTCTTAATAGTTCATTTCTTAATCTTATTTCATCACGCACATACAGATTTTTACGTGTTTTTTATGTACATGTACACTCTGCCACGATAAATTTAATCGGCCAATAATTCAAAATTGTATGGAGTAAAATAATATGTCATAGCATAATAGGCTAAAATTGATTGATACAAGACCATAATTAATAAATTGTTAGTTCATGTTTATTAGTCCTATTTTTATGATTTTAGTGTTTTTTTTACATTTATTCCGAATTCATACATTGATGAATCTTCAGGGCTTAACATGTTATATGAGTATGTCAACGTCAGTATGTACATATGTATCAGTCAGTATGGCAGTGTGCGTTATATTCATCGTAAATTATTTAATGATGTTCTAACACATTTAACATGAAAGAAATAACTTTTCACACTTATTCTCCACATAAATATTGATTGTGTTAAATACCTCGTTCATGGACTCACGGAATTGAAAAGTATTACAAATTTCCCGTTTTAATATTTTAAAAAATTGCGAAAGCTAACATATTTTATTTAACAAAATTAAGGGATGTATTATACATAATTTTAACTTTTTTTTACAAACCAAGCTTATGCTTAGTTTTTAGTATTAAAAGTATATCTTTTTCTAGAATAAAGCATCGTGTCCTTACTCATTTGACTAATGTAATATACTTGTATGGTATCTTACAATATGTTAAATATCTCGGTCCACATTAATCCGTCTTGTATTGTATAATAATTGAAATGTGTCATACATAAACACGAATAAATATTTGGTGTTAAGAAATTAAAAAAAAATCAATAGAGTTGTAACTGCTATTTTATAAATTGACAGTATCTTTAGGTTACAGTTAAAATAAAAAAATATTAC
Organism: Danaus chrysippus; assembly: GCA_916720795.1. Taxonomy (NCBI): domain Eukaryota; kingdom Metazoa; phylum Arthropoda; class Insecta; order Lepidoptera; family Nymphalidae; genus Danaus; species Danaus chrysippus. Next base: position 1,990,188 of record CAKASE010000074.1, read on the forward strand.
ATACTTAAGCTTCAATAATAAATAACTTTATAATATGAAATATTAAAATTTTAAAAAATGTTAAACAATTTGTCTATACAACATTAAAGCTAGTTCTGTCTGCTGCTCCACTATATATTTCAAAGTTCTCAATGAAATAACTTACTGTAAAGATCTTTATCATCATTTACATAATGAAATTCACTGTCCATCAGTGAGCGCCTCATAAGTATGAAATATAACGAAATATAAGCTATGAAACATATTTTAGACTTTGATCTTAAAATCCACTTTGTGTTTTATACAAGCATTTACTTTACATACTATAGCTGATTAAATATTATTTAACTGTAATGCAGAAATGGTAAGAAATACAGTTCTGACTCGGCAAACAGCAATCAACCTGAGAATTTAAACATTTAAAAGTTAAATGAAAGATACGAATAATTATTGAGAGTTCTGGTTAAAGTAAATTATCCATGTAATAAGTAAAAAAAAGTCAATTGTATATATTTTACATACTTACGCTTTTAATTTCTTTATATGACAATAATTGATCGAGAAATTAATACATATTAATATGAAAACTACTATCTTTAAATCGGGAATGTCGTAGAGAGAGAGAGAGAGAGAGAGAGAGAGAGAGTGTTTATAAAAAAAATATATGCAAACATAAAATTTCGACAAAGATGTTTCGTGAGAGATACATCTAATTTGTTTTGTTACGTAAAATACCTCATTTGGTCTGTTTATTTATAAGCAGTATTGAGATGTCAGGTAATTACAAAGGTTAAAAAATAAAGTTGCAAAACTAAAAATAATAATAATTAAAATAATATATGACAGACAAATTTTCATTGTCTTTTTATGTCATATGTCAAGAACGAGATTCGAGGACAAGTATGTATGGTGTTTTATTTTTATTACTTTATATTAATTGATAGAATTTGATATGTTGTGATCACTACTTGTATTTCATCAGTATCTACTTCAAAATTATCTGTGTGCTCTGAGCAATATCTTATCGGCTAAATTATGAGAAATTCATACCAGGTTCTATTTAACTAATTTATTTTCCCAACTGGATCGTGTTTAAATAATTTATGTCCTAGATTTCAGCATTATGATACATCTTCCCGAATGTATGATGGTAGTCGGATCCGGTGAAGTATGTTTACACTCTACCGCGGTCGGTGGTGGGCAACTAGTAGGGTAAGCCCGCACGATAGTTTGCTCTGAAAACTTTATATAACCACAGGGTAGCCCTGCTAGTATAAAACCACTGGTAGTGTTATTGGGGTTCTATTTCAAGGAGTCCAACACCAGTCTTAGAACCTACGGTCTCATTTCCATCTTCCACTCGAGGAAACGCAGCCATTAAAGTCTTCTTCACGCCGATTTTCTGTGAGAATAATATTTTTTAATATTTCTTGTTATCATAATTAAATAACAAATAATTATAGCAACTGTACCTTTTATAAAGTTGTAAAAAATATAATAAAATACTAGTTATTTCTTTAGACGAATTTCAGATTACAGATAATCTGGCAATATAGCAAGAAGGTATAGCATCGCGTAAATGAAACAAGGTCTTAAATAAGAAAGAAGAAAATTGTTCCTTTGGCAACTTACTAGGAATATTTTTTTAGTTTGCTCAACAAGTGAACACGATTCACGCCCACTTTCATCGCGTCTTCCGAATCCGAAAAACTTAGCTTCATTTAAAAATATTTTCGTGAAAATCTTACATATCATTACTTCTTAATCACATTTCGTTAGTACAATAAAGAGCAGTAACAAGTGTTTTAATGTCTATTAAATCCAAATGCGACAACAAAGACTATTAATAGTTACTTATAAAGACCTTCTGATTATCAGGATTGATTAAGCTTGTATTTTGTAAGTCAAGGATCATTGACATAAGAAATATTACGTTATCAACGTTAGCAGAATACACCGTATTTGATATGATTTGATATAGAGTTAGTTTAACTTTGAAAGTGAGGTCTTGATTGTTCCGTTATAATATTATATAGTGTATTCACGATTCCCGATAATTTAATATACAAGATTTTAATTAGTTAATATGATTTATCGAACCTTTGAAATTGACGTTATTTTAACAGCCGTATGTTATCACTTTATTTTTTGTACAGTACCGGTTTCGATACGTAGGTAAACTTTCAGAGTCATATTAACATTAATAAACTGCTTAAATTAATTAGTGAATATTTAATTACTAGGATGTAATATTGATAAATATAATTAAAAAAAATTATTTCAATATGATTAATGCTAATTATATAAAAGTTACAAATTTACTTGTTATTATAATCTTAAATAAAATTAACTTATTGAAAGGTTTTATAACAGTAATGTCAATAATAAATAATAAAAGATTGAATTTAAACAGACCAAATATACCAATTTGTGTGCTCCTATATTAAGATCCGAAATCTAATTATTTTTTGACCAAAATAAACTAATGGGGTAGTATGCACTATCATATCAACTTCAAGAAGTTAATAAAATATGTACATTGTACATAAAAATAGAAACTAATGAATTATATTTTCCTCTTTAATAAAAAAAACATTAATTTTCTTTCTACAATACTTAATACAGATGATTTTATAGTTATGTATTTATAGTGGCATTATCGTAATTTCATTTGTGGCGATTGACCCAAATAGTGTTCAAGAACTGCGTTAACCTAATTTACAATAATATTTCATCCCGAGATAATAGAAGTGAGAACTCACTCACTGTCGTTTATTATTCAAGTACATTTGCTTCTTTTATAATAATTTATAATTGAATGATTATCTATTTAATAAAAAGTCTATTATATGTATAATATAACATTATCACGACCGTCAGTCTTCGTAGATTCCAATTTTTTTTATATATTGAGTGTATTCAAACTTTCAGATGAGTACATTAACAGTTAGTTATTAAAGTAATTGAATAATGATAATTCAAAAAGATAACGCCAAAACTTTAATTTGTTCAAGACTTTGTCTCATCAAGTATTAATTCTAGACATTTCAATAGTTAGAGCAATTCTGTATCATATTTTGTTGAACAAACTATTTTATTATGTCTGAAGACTTTTTATTCTTTTATTTTTGGGTCAGCATATAAAAATCGTCTGAGATGGCCTTATACAGATCCATTTTAAGAAAATTATATGTGTTAATATTAAAAAAATAGTTAAAAATGAAAAAAAGAATATATGGAAACAAATTGGTTTTTGTATAAATCAAAGGTTTTATAAGGACCTTAGGAACTTTTTATGTTAAGGGTTAGGCAATGTTAATAGAAGCAATAATGGTAGATTATCTTTTTATAAAAAAAAAACAATAGTACAAGTATATTAAACACAAACAAGAAATGTAACTATTTGGGGTGTTACGGAGGATTTATGATACAAAACGATTTAGATAATTGAAGTAAAGATATGTGAAACAAGTTCTAAGTTAACTTTTAATGTGACGGGAGGTTATTGAGGCTTTGTTTGTACGATATGTATAGGGAGAAACTTTTTTTATAAACATCGAAAAACCATCAATACTGTCATTATTTATTTTATAGTTATCACCTTTTTTAAGATTTAATTTGAAGGTGTTACAGTTTTTTAACTGCAACGTAATGTTTATAAGCAAATAAATTACTGAAATATTTTTTTTCATAAAAAATTAAATCTTAGACAAATTAAGTTAACCTTATCTTGACTAAAGTCACGAATTGTTATTCAAATAAATTATTTTGATTAAGAAAAATTTAAGCGTCAAATGAAGTCAGTCGTATGGAGTTATTCGCTTCACTGGGTTGCGATAAGGAATGGTACTCTTCAATATCGATAAAATTACAATAGAACCATATTGTAAATTTTAATATTTAAAACTATTGTTAAATTAAATATTCAGTCAGCCATGCCTTTAGAAGTCTAAAATATTAGTAGTATTATTTATTATAAAAATAAGATTCATTCGTGTGTTCCAAATTTTAATTTTAATTGTAGTTTAATCATAAATTCGTTTATGTACCAACGTTATAATACACATAAATTTATTAATTCTTCTAATTGACTAACACATGTACGTACTTTAATATAATAGTCACATTTAACTTGTTTTGTATAATCTTAACTTATGAGGTGTAGAAGATAAGTATAGTATATAAATCACATAACATACCTACATTTATTTGAATATGAAGTTGTAGTAAAAAAAAGCAGTAACAGTTGGCCTCTCAACTAATAACTGAGTTTCTTGATATTAAAATCTCAATAAATTTAAATACTATTTGCAATTTTAAAAAGTCCATTATAAACTCTAAACATAAACATAAACAAAACTTGCATAATTTTGAAGACATTTTAGTCGAATTAGAAATAGATGATTTTAAGACTTTTATTTAATGAAAAATGTGGGGCTTTGTGTGGGTTCTGATGATGATGATGATAATGATTTAATAAAAAAAATTGTGTGTTTTATCATAATAAATGATTTTAACTTATGTATTAAATTAATAATTTTAACTTATAAATGATTTTACTAATATATTTCACTAAAATAAAAAAGCAGTCATCTTAATTTTTAATTATTGCTTTGATAATTGACTGCAAAATTTATAACCTTACCATAATGAAGTACTTAACTGAACCAAGTTAATTGCCGCCGGCAGAACTTAAGTTCTTTGGTAATTTATCAGAACCATAAGGTTTAACGAAAATAAGCGTTGAGATTTCTTAAAACCTTGTTTAAAAATAAACATTCTCTCGCAGATCACAAACAATTCCTTTCAGTTTAATAATATTTGTAAAGGAAGTGACAGAAAGATCGAGAAAATCACATAAAAAACTGACCACACACTTGTTTGAAAGACAGAATTGAATAAATATTCTAGTTAAAAGAAGTGGAATCAAATGTTTGCTTAGTAAACAATTTCATTGGCCTTCATATGTTTACATAAGCGTCAAAGACCACTTCGAGTATCTACTACCAACTAAATATACCAAAGACTGATAGATTGTGTGTATTTTACTCTTTATTACGATAAAAATAAATAAACCTAATTAAATAACAGCAATATCTCATTACTTGAAGATTCAAATATTAAATTAACTCTTAAATCATGTTAAGAACGATGTGGTGTGATTGTGAGGGTTCCACTGAAGTATTGAGTCGGTGATGTAAATGTTTCAAATTTGATTATATATCTCAATATTTAATATATTGCCTTTACCATATTTAATATGATAAACTGAAAAGATTACGTTAAAATAAAGTTAATTCATTTTTCTTATCACATTTTTTACACATACGAAGTGTATTAAATTGGAAAGTCTTTTAAATATTTGGAATATTTAAGTAACCTCATCTTACAATGTATTTAATTTTTTCCGCATGTATACACTATATTCATATATATGTATCAATATATGTTTAGAAACCTTGTTGGTCTATTTCTCCGTCTATGTTTTGTCTAAAACTAAATCGGCTGGGATTTTTTTTGAAGGGATTTTTTCCTCCATAGAGCTGAGGTAATAAAAAATAAATTAGATAACTTTTATTTTAATTTTAAATTTATCAAGTTTTGTTATAGTAGAATTTGCTTAATATAAACTTTAATGAAGACAGAATAGAGTTTGTCATATAAAAAAAATACATAGTTATGTGCACTTTTTGAAGTAATAAAGTTATCTTTTTTAATTATATTAATCGTCACAAGACATTATCCTTTAATACACGATATAAACAGCTATTTCATTTTTGAGGTAAAATTCTCTTAGCCTCAACGCCTTCATCGCCACTCGGGAAATAGAGTGTCTTTTATTTTCATTTTTATTTCCACTCTGGCGTTATTAAAACTAAGCTTTCTTGTAATAATCACGCTTACTTAAATATTTTACATGTTCTTATCTTAAATAAAAGTTTTATTATTATAATTAAAATACAACTTCTCATGTTTTTTTTTTGTTTTGTTATAATATTTTTTTTATAATAATGTAATAATCTCTTTATGTTCAAAGAATCGTTAAATGCTTACAAATAATATTTGATTACAATCAAAGACGTAAAAGATGTTGTTTTTAATTTTAATAAATTCTTTAAAAAAGAAATAACATGTTATTTTTCATCTCAACTATAACTAGTAATGTCAAATTAAATATATGTACAATATGTATCAACCCAACCCTGCTAGTACTTTAATAATATACGTATGGGTATCATTTTATGCAGTAATTAAAAAATTAAAATGATATTAATAAATAAAAAAGATAAATAGAATTTCAAAGTGTAAACAATAATATTATAAAATAAAATATTAAATGACAATTATGTGAAGTTAATTAGAATATTATCATTTAAAGAATGTACGTGTATGTATTATGTACATATGTAAATTTAATCATTAATGAATATCTTATAATAAATATTAAATCTCAAAGCATATTCTCGCATCACTATTTATTAATAACATCTCTTGGATCCTGTTCTAAAATCATTTGCGTAACGCAGTAGACATCTTCGTGTTTATTTCAATATTATCTGTTATTGAGTGTTTGTCAAATAAACGTTACTATCTCAATCTGTTTATAGAACAGATACTACATGATACAACTCAATATAATGAATATTCACGAGAGACGTCTGACAATATTTTCCAACTCCATATAAAAATAATCACTGACGCGCTTAATAAGAAGTAACGGCAATTGATTTTTTCTAATGAAGGGATATGTAAATATGAACCCTTTATTATAACTGGGACAATCCCTGAAGCAAACAATTTAAGTAGAATAATATCGATTTTGTACGATTTGATTTTATTTTGTTGTATATGAGTATATAACAGTAGTTTTATAATGAGATGTAAGACTTTTGCGAGTATTCATTTAAACGTATGTATCTGATTTTTAATTGTCACAATTTAGTTGACTCATGAAAACTCATGATAAGTGTTTCGAAAATGTATTACGACTTAAGAAAACATAAACGAAGTTCATTAACTATAAAAATTACAGTAACATCCTTATCAAAACATAATTCAACTTTAAGTAGAGTCTGTGTTAAGTAAATGATTAAAACTGAGTGGGCAGTTTGTATCATGTTTCATTTCTCTGAAGTTGTATAATGTTTATAAACGATCTTAAGTTAAGGTTTCATTATACTCCATACAATTTATAATATTCAATCAATACTAATTAATCAACAGTAAATTATTTCTTGATAACTCGACTGGAAGTAAAGAAATCTTTAATTGTAAGAGGGAAAAATAAAATAACAAATGATTGCCAAACATACGTATAAATGAAACTAGTATTATTCGGATACACCACGCGTACTTTATTATTAAAAAAAGAACATACTCCAGACGTTTCGGTTACATTTTAGCAACCGTGATCATGGATAGACGAGTACTTTTATTATATTATATCGTGGTCCAGTTGTAGTTAATAGCTTGTATAGAGGCTAGAATCCTCTCAACCTCAGAAGAAAATGGACAAGCACAGCTGTGTTCTCTGAGTTTACGCTTAGCGTCAATTACTCTCAAAAAACACGCCATGGATTAAGCGTCCGACTAAGTTGGAAAATGTCATATTACTAATAAATATAGATAGCAGTTATTTTAACTAAAATTCAGTAATAAATGTGGAACAATCCATTCTCAAAGACACTAATTGAAGACCATCTTATTTAAGTTGTATAATAAACAAAATACTGGTAGCATAACACTTTTACAATTTTAAGAAAAGATATATAATTCCGACACTTGTTTAGAACAGACCCTTGCACATATTTCGAACAGAAAATACTCACCTATAAGTTATCGATGAGAATTTGGATATTATATACAAAGAAAAATATCATGTAAATACAGGAAACACCGAATGAAATGTTTATATCAATGATGTGTCTTCCAAATGACTTTTCTAAATGAAACATAATTTACTCTACTTATTATAAATATTGCTTTATTATAAAAAATCCAAAGCCGTTACTATCTTTAATAATTCCGACACTCAATCTTTTTCGCACCTAAACGAGATTACTATCATATAAAATTATTACGCCACTTAAAAGTAACATTTTGCTCTTGTTTATGTACGTTTTATTAGAAACAGACTAATTGAATCATCATGATTGATACAATAATATTTAATTTTCAATTGCAATATTAGAAATACTTGCAGTACAAACATTTCTTAAAAATAACTTTAAAAGACATACCTCTGAAGTCTAAACGAAACTTAGCCGTATGATTATATATCTATGTATATCTTATATATGCGATTGAGTCAGTGGTGGCCTAGTAGTTAAAAGGCCCGCCCCTCATGCATGAGGGCGCTGGTTCGACCCTGGCAAGTACCAATGTGATTTTTCCGAGTCATAAGTACTTTCTAAGAGTATTTAGACATCACTGATTAATGCATTCCCAAAGAGGGTTGATGTCAGGCAAGTGGCCGGTCGTTAAAAATAATTAGCCAAATCTATTCACAAGATGTATAGCAGATCCTGGCTAAAGCTGGAAAATTGCCAGGTAGAAGAAGAAGCGACCTATATATGAGATTAGAAATTATGTATATCTGATATGTAACAGATCATGCTACATAGTTGGAAAACTGCCACGACACTGCAGATGGAGTAGATTTATAGTCAGAACAGAATGAAATATTCTATATGACTTAAATATTAAATAAATAAATATATATTTGAAACTTAAAAGTTGTTCCCAAAATATGTTTAAATATAATTGACTGCTGAATAGATTGAAAACATATTATATAGTCATGAAAACTGTTAGTTTTAGGGAAAATAGAGAAATAAAATTAACATCAATATTTTCTCCTTTATTAACGATGTACAAAATGGATACTTAAATCGTAGATTTCTTCTTAAAACTCATTTTGATATCAAAATATTTTAAACATATTTTCATAAATAGAAAGAGTCATAGACAAGTTATTTAAAAACAAAATAATTTTAATACTAATATTTAAGTAACTCCTAAGCCATCTGTGAAATTTAAATCTTCAAATTGTGAAAGCTCCATCTCGAGATTGCCAGATAAATCTTAAGAAGATACTGTTGAAGAATTACCTTATTAAATAGAGTAGTTATTCTTTACTTTAACGAGTATCAATTTAACTTAATTGTTATCTGTACAGGAAATATCTGGTAAAATATAAAATTTGTATTAAATCTTGATAATAATTCAACAAACATGTTACTATTTTATTAGGAAGGTTCTTAAGTTGTTACATATATATATATATATATATATATATATATATTGTACATATATATATATATATATATTATATATATATTGTACTATACTCTTTATATAACAAGATTATATATGTATTAAATCAAGTTAATCTTAGCTTTATTCTTAATTGAAAATGTCCTGTTTTGATTCACAGTGTAATTATATATAACTGAAAAAATACATTCAAAGACTGCTTAATGAAACACTGGAATAAAACTAAAACTTTACCGAAATGAAGAAGATAATTTAGATCTATTTATATAATTTGTTTCTTCAACTTAATTTAACTTTCATTTTGTCATTTCGTAATTGAAATATATCTATAGTATTATATTAATAACTAGTTTTTGCCCGCGACTTCGTCCGCGTTAATTTCATCATCTTCTTCTTCTATATACATATATAAAAATGGATTGCTGTTCCTTAGTCGCGCTAAAACTCGAGAACAGCTGAACGGATTTATCTTAGTTTTGAAATGTTCGTGGAGGTTCAGGGAAGGTATAAAATCTGAAAAAAATTGATTCACTACTGGGAAAACCATAAAAACAGCCCTTTTCTATTTCCCATACAAACGTTTTTTTTTTTGACATTAGATTTGACAACTAATATGTCAATCATTCTGTCGCACTTCAAAACACGCAGATTTATGGCTTACAGGTAAACTCCAAAAATATAAATAAAAAACGTAATAGATATTTCTGGGTTATAGGGCGATACGAAGTTCGCCAGGTCTTCTAGTTAGTAAATAGCTGACCGGGCGAACTATATTCCGTCCTAGAGGCCATAAATAATCAGGTTTTTCCTGTTTCAATCGAACAGAATGATTGACATATTAGTTAATTGTCAAATCTAATGTCAAAGAAAACATTTGTATGGGAAATAGAAAAGGGCTGTTTTTAGGGTTTTCCCGAAAATGAATCAATTTTTCTCACCTTTTAAACCTTCCCTGAACCTCCACGATCATTTCAAGACTAAGATAAAATAAATCCGTTCAGCTGTTCTCGAGTTTTAGCGAGACTAAGGAACAGCAATCCATTTTTATATATATAGAAGATAAGCCAAGTTTATTTGTTCGGGTCCACTTGAGCTGTTGACGTTTGTATTGTATGCGGAGTTTGTTGTTCTACAATAAATAATATTCCTGGCTTTAAATATGTTATACTATTTGAACATTGAGATCAGAAAACAAAAAATATACTATTAATTAATGAAATCACATCTCCGATTAAATTATATAGTTTCTTAAATATAATATAATTTTACAAAAATTAGCTGTAATGAAAATGTTGATGGCAATTAAGAAACTTTAAAATTCTATATTTACTGGATTAAACTTGAAGCTTGGAATGTAAATGCAATTATGTGGTTAAAAAAAAACGCATTGTCTATAATTGTAAATAATATTCTTTTCGTATAAAATAGACGTATACCTATGTATATCATAAATAAAAATTTAACATTTGTCATTATTCCTATTAAAATTATAATTAATACTATAAAATATCGTAATTAGATTTAAAAGTTAACTGGACCATTAACACAGCTTAAATTTAATTAAATTTAAATACAGTTTAAATTTAACTTATGCATGAGATGTTACACGATTGTTTCACGGATACGTCTCTTGAAAACTAACAACCTCACGTTTGTTAAATTATATTGAAAATTTCCATTTCATTGTATTTCACATGAAATAAAATTTTATTTTTACTAAAATTCTTGTTAAAGATAAATTTAGATAAATTCAAACAGCTATTTTTAACCATATCGATTGCTTTTACCCTCAACTTTGAGTCACCGTGGTATTGAAATAACCTTACATATATAGTTTATCTAACGAGTTAATTAAATTATTTTTTATTAGACTAGAACTTTTTTTGTACGGTTTTTTATATAACTCTTTTTCGGATCATATCCAACAAAAAGATTTCCGAATATTTGTCAGTTTATATTATTATCAACGAATTAATATCGTATGCGCCACCGCATTGGCCTTGGCTGATCCGTCGCGGTCGATTGAATTTCTCTTTAATGAAACGTGAAATCGCGGAATGCTGTAATGCGACATGCGATAGAGAGATTATTTCACATATTATATTATTATGAATTTTCACTACGTATCAAATTACAGGATATTTTTAAGCTTTGTTTTATATCATTTCTATAATAAAATAAATCTCTATCCCGTAGTGTCCATTGTATGATTTCTATTATGTTTCTATAAACGGACGATTCGGGTCGTGCGATAAATTACATTTGCGTAACCCGATCTTCCATTGTTGGGAATGCTCTTCAAACGTCTGTTATCTATAATGTACCAATAGAGTATGGACTCACATTAAGGTTATCCAGCCTTCTGTCAAGTAATGGAGTGTTAGGACGAATATTCCGAGGGAATTAATTCAAATATCATTTATATTATTCAGTGTTCTACACTGACCCTTTTCTTTAGATCGCTCAGATACCTGATACCTTGAAAAATAAAATACTCATCATTGAGATTTCTCGCTTCAGGTGTATTGTATCGTTGGGCTTTCTATTTAATTGAGGCAAGATATTATTTGGTAATATGAGGATTTTATTTGTCTTTAAATATTTTCGTGATTTGTTACCTGGTTTGTGAATATTATGGAAGATACTACTTTAAATTCATCATCTCTTTTCTAGTCGATGTAATCCTTGGGATTGAAATTCAAATACACTATTGAATTCTTTTGGTGTACTAAATCACTTTCAATAAATTTGTACTTAATTGTATTTTTTTTTTTATCTTTCTTCAAACTGCTCAAGTAATATTTTATATTTTTCTACTTGATAATGGTATTTCTATTGAAAACCTTACATATATTTCTTTGTACTTCAGTGACGTTTCTAAGACCTACATCAGTAGGTCTTAGTTAGCGATCACGCTATGATAAGAATTGTTATAAGTTACTTATAAGCTAGTGATCTGAATGTTGTTATATCAGGTTAAATTCAATATACATCTGACACTGAAAATACGGATTCTAATAAGTATTTAAGGAAGATTAAGAGATTCATTGAAAAGGCGTCAGGAATTTGTATGAGTTATTAAAATAAAAATTTGAAAAAGATATTTAAATATTATTTTGTTAAGATGGTTAGGGGTGGAGTCCTATTAAAGATAAGTATATTTCTTTATATACATATATGTATAATTATGTTTTTTTTTTGTTTAATTGTTAAAATTAAATTATATGCTATATCTAATTTGTTTACAATAAAAAAATAAGTTTACTTATTTAGCGTATATTGACATTTAAGGAATCAGTAAGAAGAAAATATAAAAATGTTTAAGCTATGTAAAATTTGCCTAAAAATATAATTAATTTTTCATTATGTCTCTGTAGTAAACTTATAGCGAAAGCACTCCAAAAAAGTTAATTTTTAGATTATAAAAATCGAGACGAAAGTTAGTAAAAGACAAGTAATAATTACAAACTGGTTTATTAAATAAATTAATAATAATTATATCACACAGTTCACACTGCTATATAAATCACAGTGTAATTTTTTTCATACAGTAAGCTGTCACTCTTCTTTGTTCTTTTTGAATGATCAGACACAAACTGGACCTCGTCTTCTTTGACCTGATGCGCATCTTCCATTTCCTCGTATAGCGAATCTATTAACTAAATCCAAAGCGTCAGTTTCCTTTTCATTAAATATTATTGGTGACTCATGTCTTTCTTCATCTTCAAAGTGAATTCTCGTATCTGCTACAACTTTTCCAGCTGGATAAACCAGAGCACCTTTTCGTAATTTTATGTTGATAGATTCTCCCTCGTTCAGAGATACGTCTCCTACTTTGATCACTGAGCCCGCTACAGTTAGGAGCACATACACACTTAATGTCAGAAGTATAAGTCTCAACTTATACTGTGTATGTCTCAACATAGCTGTGTTTTAATGACGAAAGTTGACGAGCATATGAGTATTTCAACTAAAGAGATCTCTATTTATATGAAATGTTATTATTGAACTGCTTTCCTTGTACAATCATATGAATTGGACTTTATATGACTCCAGAATGCAGTAGTACTTAATCGTAAGGAACGGTTAATAAAACTGAAAGTTGTTTGGCAAAATCTGTTCGGATCTTTAAAATATCTGCAAAGACCCGATCATGCAAATCTACGTTTCCATAAACTTTGAACAATATTGCTGAATTGCAATTAGTAACACTTTGAAATTGCAAGTTATATGTATTTATGCCACACAAAACCCAAACCTATATTGAATTTGAAAACAAAAATATTTATTCAATTAAGCTCATAATATTAGGTTGTTTCTTTCAAGTTTACAGTACTAGCTAGATATTATCTTTACGTGAAAACAACTGTGATCCGATGTAATTACTTAATATTTTAATTATAATTATATTTTACAGAAATAAAAAAACAGGACAGTAAGTAATGTTATTTAAAAAATCCTTGTAATGTTATTGTTTTTTGTATTTATTCAATTAAGAAACATTTATTGTACTCTGTGTTTTACAGAAGTACTAATCAATAGTACTATGAAAAATACAACCAATAATATTGGCATTTTTGTTAGTTATTTTTGTTTTATACACCACTTAGAAATAGATTGAATTTTGGCTAATGATAGGGATTATATTAATATTTTTGTAATTGTCAGTATTTATTTTATTCGTTTAGTTTTGAGAAGTGAAGTCACTTTGTCTAAATAACTATTCAAGTACATTAAAAGATAGACAAATATTCTGAATTTACTATACTTACATATATGATGTTTGTAATCAGAAGTTAGTTTCTTCTCTAATGTCTTTTATATTATTTATTTTAACGTCACTACTCTAGAAATTTCGTTAGATCGTACTATTCTACAATTATTATCTTGGACATGGAACAGTTTTTCCATCCAAAAAATTGCATCTGTATTGTCTTTTCTTGAGAATAGTAATAAATCCTTTATAGAAGACGGTTGTTGTATAACTTTCACAGCTAAGTGTTTAGTTTGTTGAATGAGGAAGTTTGTATCTCTGAGTTTTTACTTTTCTTCATCCTTAACTTATAATAACGGCTTCCTGTATATTCATGCAATATACATGATGGAAACATATAGCTTATGCAGTTATACGTGCTTATGTATAGTATAAGCATCCTAGCAGCATGGGTGTTTTGTTATCTAGTGGCCATACTTTAAATATGGTGTATAGAGAAGAATTTTTGTAAAGTAATTTTTATACCACAACAATGGTGTTAAAAGTCACAATAAACCAAAACATTAATTAAAAATATGCTAACCAGATTTCCTTTTCAATCGGGACAAAGTATCGAGTATAGCTACTTGTTTATATTTAAATAGACAACAACTACTTTATAAGTATTTATGTATAATATTTTTTTTATGTGACAGTTGGTCAGTATATAATTCATTTTACATAAAGTTTCGCTGGCAATTATATTTAAATCTTTAACCTTTGACCTTTAAATTTGTACAATGCAGAGAATTAGAAACAAATATTTGAACAAAATTAAGATGAAATTAATTGAAGTGTTTGATTGGTTGAGTCTACTGTTATATTTCACCTCGCCAGTGATTCGTCTTTTGTTACATTAAAATATAATTTAAATCTATATAGTCACATAATATATCAATTTAATTACTTGGAAGATTACGTCACCCTAATTTTGTTTAATAATAGCTAGACATTCATGTCCTAAACTTTTTAACAAAAGTCCCGGAAGGTTTATCTGTTTTAGTTGCTCACTGATTTTGACTTTAAGAATTTTTATTATAATTCCTTACACGTCTTCGATGTGCTCATTGAAGGTATTAGTGCAGCACTTGGGTAATAACTCCAAGGAAAGGTTGTGTTAAGGTTCTATATAAAGTGAGTAATTTTCGAGAAGGGTTTTATGCCCACATCATATCAAGCTTTATAGCATTTATATTATAGCATTTATATTACTTGGAGTTGTTAGATTTTTTATTATATTTATTTCTTTTGATTCCTTAATCTAGGTATCGTGTAAGTGAAAAATGTTCTGTAAGGCAAAGTATTTATAATTTATTTGTTTTAAAACGGCACTTAATTTCCAGTTGACGCATTTCTCAATTGTTATATATTAGTTATTTAAAAGAATCTTTGTTTATGAATAAATCGTTTTGTAATTATCTTTAAAATATAGGTCACAAAGATTTTTTTAATGTGTGTTAATATTTAACATACATATTTTAAATTGACAGACGTATTTGTCGACCTTTTTTGTTTGTTCTGTTTAAAAGTACAAAATTATTCCCAATTATAAAGTATAGGTCACTGTAAATGTTTTCTAAGATGTTAGAATGAAAAAAATAATTTTGTATTCAATTGACTTATTTTTATGAGTATCCTATCATTTTTACAGTTACCCTGATCATTTGTTTTGACACTTTCATCTCATATTTGAAACGTGTGTATCAAACGAGGATATATATTTCTAACTAGTAATATTTTATTGTAGAAGCAATGTTTTAAATATAATAATGTGAAAAGTATTACTTTCATAGTATGTAGAACAATATATAAAAGTAGCTTGGTAAGATACTATTGTTGCTTATCACGTTACTTTCAAAATAATTAAATATATTTTTCTATTAAATATAAATATCTTTTATAATAAATCAATATGTCTTCAATGATGTACAAATAATAAAGTTGACTAATGTGAGACACTTAATAAAGAAGCTTCAATTCGACTTATATTTTTTTTAAATCTTAATAAACATAAAAGGTTCTATACAAGATCCGCTGGTCCAGGTCAAAGTCATTCTGTCACAGAAAGTGATATATTATAAATTAATTATTAAAGATGTTCTCAAGATGTTTATTAAGAGTGCATGAACTCCTAACTTCATTCTCTCTTTCAATCCAATCACATTATTGTTTTAAACTTTAAATTTTTTCATTGACCTACAATGTTTTAAATTATAAAATACAAAGCTTACAATTTTCTTCTTAAATCAATAGTGTTATTTATTATCATAAATACAAATAATGTTCTTTTATATTCGTTTCAATACATTTATTATGAAGAACCTTATAACCTTAACTTTAAACAAGAGTTATTAATTATTTTTAAACATTCGTCTAGCCTGTTTTCGTTTTAGACTCTCTAGATCTTTCTAATTTTTAAAAGATTATCAATAAAGATATATGTATGTTACATGTATCTTTATTTTCAGAACTTCTAACTAGGTCGAAACTTTCTCTCGTATGTCAAACATATCATTCTGTGACAAGTTTTTGTCTCTTCCTTGTACAAACAATTAATCGAATGATTTGTGCTTACAACATTAATATTTATTTAGAATATTTCTATCTATCAGCAGATAAGGCAATCAGTCGTAGGTAAGGGTAAGTAAAAATAATCAACTAATAGCCTGTGTATAATAATAAATAATTAATATGAGTATGTAATGTATGAAAGAAAGAAAATTAAGATCTCTATACATAAGGTTTCATATATTTAGGTTTAATGAGCGAAACCGGCTGATGAAGTTAGTATAAAAATAATTTCACTCAAATGAATGGGTCGTTATTTTAAATCTAAATATATCGCTGTTTTTGAGCGAATTTTTCAAAGCGTATAAGAACTTGAGATTAATTATGACTAAAAATTTTTTATTTACCGCCCATTTAACTCATTAGTTTGTTTTGGTTAAGCAATATTAATTTTACATACTTTCAAATATCAGTATATAAAACGTATGTTAAGTGTTTTTTTATAGAAACGACCAGTAAAATACGAGTAATAATTTGATAAACTAGGTGGTAGAGCCTAGCTGTGGTTAAGTTACTACAGCTCGAACATGGGCTGGCTCGACCGGGGAAGTACCACCCTCTCACAGAAGATCGGCGTGAAGTAGTCAGTAATGACTGCGTTTCGTCTGATGAGTGAGAGAGCCGGTTGCCCTTTCCCTTTTCCCAACCTTTCCTTGTATTTCCTTATTCCCACCCTTCCCTATCCCTAAAAAAAAAAGGTTGGCAACGCATCCGCAACATATTTGTTGCGGATGTCCATGGGCGACGGTAACCACCTACCATCAAGTGGGCCGTCTGTTCGTTTGCCACCTATAACATAAAAAAAAAAAAAAAATAAACGATTTGAAGATTACCTTTGTGAGGCTTGAAGGTTGAAAGATGAATAGAAGAAAAATTGTTGTTGATTGTTTTATCTTTGAACAAATTAAAACGTGATTATTTCAAAGTTACACGAAGACTTAAGTCTTGTTTATATAAATATATACAAGGGTAACAAGGGTAATATATATAAGGGTAACAAGTACATTAGTTTTAATAGATTTTATTCTTAAAATGTATCACAAAACAAAAACAATTAGATAATTGAGAGTTAGCAGTTTGTGATTGTGAATTACTTCTAAAGTTAGTAAAATAAGATAAAGAGCCACTTCTAATGAACAAATAATTAATTATTTAAAATCAAACAGGTGTTAAAATTTTTCTTCCTTCAGTCTGTTACTTTAGAAAAAAATGGGTAAAAGTCGGTAACTTCTTATATTAATAATGTATTAGAATAATTATATTAAATATATTCTATGAACTTTTTCGGAACTTTTGACATATTGTCCTGATACTGTTAAAAAGCATATCTTTTATATTTCTAAAGTCTGTACTTACATACTTTGCCTCGTAATAATCAGAAAACTAATTAACTATCGCGTTATGAATGAAACTAGTGAAATGATTAATATAAAGATTGACTGTAAAAAATATACGATAACATCGTATATAAACATAATGTAATGCTTAATATGTTTATCTGTGTATGCGTTTTTGGTTACTCATTGTGATAAGACTCGCTGTAAATAAAGTATTTGTATTTTTTCAATTGCAGGGTCATGAAGTTAATTATTTAATTAACAAAGAGTTAAACAATTGGCTCTTGCTCTTTTTTAAATACATTCAGACTGTGAATTAGTTCTCGATTTCGTTGAATGTGATTTTCACAACAATGGCCTGAAATTGTATGAGCGGGTTACACACCATTTATTATTCACCTGCAGTTTGTTTTTTCTCAATACAACTGTATACATATTATGTTTTGAATCTTTTCTATGTAGTAATTTATTGTTTTTTACTGTTTTATTTTTGTAGGAATTAATTGATGTTTAGTTAGTCTAATCGTAATTTAATTTCATACAAATTCATCAATAGACATATTTATAAGTAGTTTTTATGTGGCACAATAACTAGCTTATGTGTTTCACAGCTAATATACGAGTAGCAAAGATTTTTTAAATAGATTGAATAGTAATGTTACATAATTAAACAAACACATACAAAGTGACGCATTGATAATACTCATCGGATTTAATAAATACGTTATATTTCTAAAAATAATGTAATAGAATATCTTTCGATGCTTTTAAAAATCCGTTTTCATTTGTATTTCTGTGAAAACAACACAAGCCTTTCTGCATCAGGTAACATCAGAGCACATCATAGTAAAGAGTCGTTTCTCATTTTCTTAAGGGTGTAATTTGAAAGCCGGTCGTGACAGCTCTTTCCATTATTTGACTCTCATCTTTCTAGTACATTTCTTGAATATTCTTAATAAATTAATAGTAATATTACTTGTAAATAAAGATAGTTACAATAACGTTTTAATTTATTAAATAATCGGGTAATGATATTTAGTTTAAATTGAATTTTTGTTGATCTAAACACGAACCCTGTCGCTGGATATATTGACGTAACGTAGGTCGGGTTGTGTTATTAAAGTAACAGAGAGACCGCAAACAGATATCAAAAGCAGAAATCCAGTTGAATTTAGCTATAAATGATTTAAATAACTAAACGAAATATTTGATAAAACATATAAAATAATAGTAAAATACATGCTTTTCATTTTAGGACACACGATCTTTATACCAATTTCAATAATTAAGTTCCAATTATACACACATATTTATGTATAACGTTGACACATATAAGTCTTCTTCTTGAACTTTCTCACCTGTCATTTTGGGAATAGACGTTGACAAATATTTGTATTGGACTTAATCTTGTTTAATAATGTATTTTTGATCATCAAATCTGAAGTTCTAGAGATGATATTTTAATTATTGGCTAAATACCCGGTCATTACAATTCAAGCAACATACTTTAATTTTACTTACTGCTAAGCACTAGCTCGATATTACCTAAAATAAACATTTTAATTATGACACATTATAAAATAACAAAGTTAACTAAAAATTAGTTCAGCTTCGTACTTTAATAAATTTAATCAATAGTTTAAAGATGTCAATTGCAAAAAGAAACCGATCGGGTTGAAAAAGCGCATTGCTTTGTTGGTATTGTTGTTAGTGTAGCCATTGTATTATTTGTAATATAATATATAATAAGTGAACTATTATATAGCAGTAGTATTACTAAGTTATATACTATATTTTGGTAGTATTACTATATTTTGGTAACCCTCTTTTGTTTTAAATATGTATCAGATTTGAATTATAAAATTAATTTGTAATCAAAGTAACTAAAATGGTTGTGAATGTTTTTTTTATGCAATAAGGATTTATTATATTAATTTATTTCCTTAACAAACAACGTCAATTTACATAATAGTTTTACTATTTGTGAATAAAATATGAGGCATTTAACTTTCGATCTATTCCAGCTTACATATATGAATAATAAACATGAAACAAAAATTGATTCCTGATGTGTTGAATCCGTAGCGATGACAAATTAATTATAAAACATTTAAATGAAGAATAATATCTTTTAAAATTTAAAACTCCCAATTAACTTCGTAAAAGAATGGAGTAATTTTGAGTCCTTTTTATTTTTATATCGTATATTATATACGTATGTAAGAACATTATTTTCCTTATACACGTTGCGTGGGAATTATTTTTAATTAATTTCCGTATTTATTGATAACAGAGACTTGATTCACATCAGTTGAATGGTATACTTTTCATTTTTTTTTACATGTTTTCTTAAAAGCCAAATGTATGTATCTATGTCTATGTACGTATGGATAATAGGTCAAGCATGAAAAACTTTGTGATCTTCGTTCATTCTAGTAATGACAGAAATGTGAGATGGGACTAGGACATTTATATAAATATATATATATATATATATATATTTATATATAAGGTTTTAAAAAAGGCTATTATCTTGTATTCTTGTATTTTTTTTCTTACAGTTATTGCGTTTCACTGTTCTATTTCTATATAATGCTATAACTGTCCTAGTATTTATTATAACTGATATAAAGTTGGATTTTAAAGAAATGGTTTGGTTCAGTCTGTCCATTTCAAATTGCCTGAAATCGATTTATTTTTGGTCTTATAGTATTCTGAACAATAAACATCTTGATGAGTATTCAGGCTAAGTTTTAAAATAGCAGCCAACTTTAAATTTTATTCACTACGGTTCATTTTGGAGCTTGAACTTAAAGTAATTTCGTGGAAGTTTTCAGAGACATTATAAATAGGCTTTGAAGTGTAGACGAAGATAATTCACTCTAGAGAATTTATAGTGTAGATGATAAAGTTGTAATATTTATAGAATTTATATTCAGCTTTTCATTTAGATCTTGATTAATATTTTACAGATTTTTTAAATCGTACACTTTCTGAAGGAAATATATCCTTGAACTTTAAATTTTATTTGTTTTACATATGTAAGTAATAATCCGAATAAGAAACGGTTAAGATGGGTCACGGAAAATAAGAATAATTTTAATATATATTTGACAATTTGTTTTAAATTATTTTAGACAACAATTGAAGAACATTTTTGTATTCAGAAAAAAAATGCACTTTGAGGAAGTAAGAACTTTGAATAAAGGTGATAAATGTCATGACTATTTTATAACAGGATTTCATTTGTAATAGGAAATGTTAGATAAAACGTATTAATACATATATAATGCTATAAAAGACTTAAATTAGTGTCAACATAGAAGAATATTGGTATGACTAAGTATTAATTCTCTATGTAATGTATTTTTTTATCATCTTAACTACGATAGTTTATTTTTATTTTAACTTTGTAATCGCTTTGTCCCCGTGAACGTAACCTTCTAAATCTTTCTTAGACCTTCCACTCTACACTTTTCGTTGTTAAAAATCCTTTTTTAAAGTGTCATTGTGTAGATACTATGTTTAATTCTAATTTGTTTCTTATGTGTTTCCCACCAAGATGATGAGACAGGACCCATTACTGTTTACGTCTTATGAAAAACTTCAGATTTCAGTCCATGTAGAATTTTGAATTGACGAATATAATTAATTGGGTAGCTTCAAATACTTATATTATTTTTTTTTGCATGCTACTTAAAGATTCTTTAATAATAAAGAACTGGAATTGTGTTTTTATAATTATTACTTGTAATGTTACCTGTTTGTAATTGGTTTTGTTAGTGTTTTTTAACGTTTTCTCTGTTTTCATAGCTCAACTTCAACCTTTGCCAAAAGCAGGTAGTTCCTTCCCACTAAGGTTTTTCCAAAATATGTTTCCTTTTATATAAAAACCACTAATCTTATAACTTTAAAATAACTTAACTGCTGTCGATATAACACAGGTTTTAATCAATTTAGTTATGAAACTAAAGTATTCAAGTCTTCTAAAATTCATTCAGGTGAAAGTTTTAGTTTCTGAAACTCGTCAATCTTTAAACTCTAAAAACCTATAAAAGTTTCACGTAACTAGAAAAAATATTTCTAAAAGAGTCTTTAAGAAATACAATGAAAACTTAAAATAAAAACCCGTGCATAATTCACCAAATAAAAAGTCAAATTAATTCGAATTAATTTCCTGAATCACAATGACCCTTAAGACTTCATTATCACCTTTGTAGTTTACTTTCTGTAACGAACACAAATCCCGTGACACCAGAGCTCATCACTCCGTGACACAGCATTATCAGATTGAATAAGACGTAAAATGTGAGAACAAAGGATCTTATGGCGACGGATTTGTACTAAATAATGTTTATTGTTATAAAGTTTATAATTGAAGAGGGAAATCTGACAGAATGATCCGAGGCCCAGGGATAATGTTCATACAATGAGATCTAATATTTTCACGAGTACTCTTTTAAATGAAACTAATATTTTCGGATTTTTACTAAGCGTTTTTATTTTTGATTATGACACTCACATCTCGTCTGCCCGTGGTCACGGTTGCTGAAAAGTAGCCGAAACGTCGGGAGTATGTAGTTCATATTCAAAAATAAAAACGCGACGTAAGAATCCGAAAATATTAGTTTCATTTATAATGTTCACACACTATTGTTCCGATACTGCTTTGTTCTATCATTGATTATTATTATTGAGTTATTTTAGTTTGTATTTATAACTATCTAATAATACTCACCTACCTCTATAAATAAAAGATTATTAAATTCCTATCGAATCAAAAACGATTCCACTAGTTTACTGTTTACATGTTTTTCAAATAACTGTTAAACCTACACCTGGATCGCAAGTCCTAGACACTGTTGAAGCTTCTCTCCCTGCATCGACCATTGGCCACTAGGTTAGGTCCATCGACCTAACACCCGCATGGTGAATACATGGAATGATGAAAAGTTTTCGTCGTTGAAACACCATTCTAAAACTAAATAAATTCCTACAAACTCAATAATGAAGTCGTCTTAAGAGATAAAATTAATATTAATTGAAATATCATTGAACTGATATTTATTACAAACCGCAACAGTTCTTCTATATTGATTTCTACAGCCAAGTCATTGAGGAATGAGCACGGAAATGTACGATAATATAAATAAATATTAATTAGTGACAATAAATATTATTATATAAAAATTTCAATATTATATCTTCACATACGATTATTGTAATTTTTCTGTAAATTGATTTTTTCTTAATTATATCAGAAACTATAGATGTATTTAAATATATTTTACTATTCTAAGTCGTGGTGGCTTAGACGTTAAATGTTCTCCTCTCGTGCATGAGGGTGCGGGTTTCGAAGCCTGGCAAGTACCAAAGTGATTTTTCCGAGTCATATGTACTTTCTAAGAGTATTTAGACACCACTGACGGACAGTGAAGGAAAACATCATGAGGAAACCTAGACCTATCATTCGAAATTATAAATTGAAGTCCCCAATCTGTCTTGAGCAAGCATGGTAATTGATGCTCAAACCTTCTCCACGTGAAATCCTTTGCTCAGTAGTGGCCATATTGATATTTTACTCCAACTTTCGAATATTTATATTACGTTATAAATACATATATGTATATACATACAATATATAGATTTCCTATTTGCATCTTTCAAGAATATTCTCAGTATAAAGTTTGTAGATCCATTAAGTTGAAGGCGATTAACTTGATTTATTTCTGTCTTTAACTTAATAGTCTCCAGTGATTTCTGTTTAAAGTATGTATTTCGTGCTGAGTCTACGTATTTTTATATTCAAGACACCGTTAAGCTTTAGGATCGTTTTAGAGTTATTCTGAATAACAAGTATAGATTGAATGAGTTTAGAATATGTTTGTTCCTTTCTGAGTAATACTTTTTTCATATAAATAATTTTCCTCTTTCTATTTGTCTCGTACTTTTTATATTTATTTGATTCACTGTGTGTATGATGATTTTTAGTTTTTCTTTTATTGGAATTCCGAGCACACAATATGAGCAAAATAAATAGGATTTATTTGTAATGTTTTCCTTATGAATATAATTAAAACTATGCAACACTAAACTAAACTCAACTTCTATATTTAATAAATACAATTTAATCCTTAGTTATTTTCTAAGTCAATTATTAAATTATTCTTTAAAACTACGAGTTTACTACATAATACTTTTAATATATTGAACCTAGTATGTGGTATGGTTGGCGGTCATCTTCCTACATTGGTTCATTATTTTGCTTTTACAGAAGTTGTCATTTCAAGATATGTTTTTCCCTATAAAACCTTGTTAGTTCTGATATCTTAAACTGAGTTCAAAAATTTATGAAAAAAAAACAACTTTTTTGTTATCCTAACTCTAAATAAAAGTATGGATTTTTTTATAGGTATGTACTTTTTGTAATTATTTCATACCTTATATGTGCTTTTGTAAATTTCTACATAGCTCTTTATATATATTTTGATCAAACATGTCTAAACTATTAATATAAAACAATACAAACTTAAAACATGGAACAATTTTGTTTCAGACTTCCATATTATTTTGTAATAACTCTCCCAGTCAAATATCGTTCCACTTGTGTCGCTGTACAATAAAGTAACAAGATTTTCTCAATGCAATAACTACGGCTTACTTTGCAAATAAAGTTCTTGTTACCAAAAATATGTTAGTAGTTGGTGTTAGCATTTTCTTTACTCATTTCAGCTATGGTCGTCTGTTACAGAAGTGTTACTTATTCATGGACTTTATAAAGATATTATCAGGTTGTCACCACCGTAGGTTGCTGTTCCTTAGTGACTGTAAAAAATTTTCATGACCTATTTATTTTAGGAGCATTATGACTTGGAGTTTGAACCTCCCATAATTATATATTGACAGTTCACGGGTGTAACATATGAGATGAATAAAAATAAACTGAATAAAAACCCCCCGTACCAACTCCTGCTCTGAGACTGGCCGCGGTACAACATGTCACTTACACCCGCGACGGTAATCTCATCTAGAAGATTCCGTGTGTACCTAAGGTAAAGTCTTTGAGTGGTTTTAGCTTCTTATACTCGAGATCTATTTAATAATGAGATTTAATGAACATATTTGGGTTTCAAATATGTTGTTACATTCAGGATATTTAATAAAAAAAATCCGTAGTTTTAAAGGAGATTTCAGATTTATTTTTACAATTAACTAGTTTCAAGCAAGACCATTTCTAAGCCAATCATGGTTGACAGACGAGCTAACTATCCGTTTGATATTATGTAGTTTCAGTGCCCTATGGCATTACATGGTTGGCAAAGTTGTGGGTGTGTTGAAGGCATTATAAGTCATCGTTTAATTTGATAAATGGACGATTTAGAGAAGTATGGAGGTACAAGTTTATTTCATGAAACTAATAATATCTTTATATAGTAGTCTAAATAGACATTCTGATATCTGGTCGATCATTTCTTAATGTAAGTGGTGAGGCCGTTCGTTGTTTATATTAATATTTAGTCAATTTCCTCGGACTTCAGATAAACTTTATGTTAATCAAGAGACAGGCCTGCTTGTTTTAATAACTATTATTCTGTAGACTAAGGCAGCATCTGCAACACGCATTTAAATTATTTACAAATATAACCAACAATCAAACAATTAATTGTCAAAGATTTGTAAAATTATAAATCAAAGAAATCATGAAACTAATATATTTTGAGGATATACTCGTGTAATATATATAATTTAAATGACTCGCGAAAATCTCAGATCCCATCAAAGAAACTATTTTTAAACATTTCAGCATTGAATGGTTTGGTCAAATTTTTCAGTATTTGATCTTGATATTGCATTTCCTCGTGATTGATTTATTACTAAACTTAATTTCTCTCGACTTTTACAATATATTTATATCAAATAACTTTACATATCTAAGAAATATTTTTTTCAATTTACCTTTTTTGTAATAGTACAATCGTGTTGTTGAGACTTCTCTTCAAGTGTTTCTCGGATGTGAAAAAAAGTCAGTCAGTACAGTCAGTCAACTCATCGGATTCTAAAAACTTACGTACTATTCGGCAGGTATTCAGAATTGCAGCTTTTTGCATTGTGATGTATGCGAGTGGTGGTAAATCCAGAATTTTTGAACTTTGGTGTGTTTAGGTATAATTCCAGTAGTGGAAAGCACGATTGGGACAATATAAACCTTATTTAATTTCCAGATTCTAATTACTTCTTCTTTTAACTCTGTATATTTATTGATCTTTTCCGTGATTGTTTTCAATAAGTTATGTGTGTTTGGAACAGAAACATCAATTAAGTATGCTGTTTTTGATAATTTGTTAACTAAAGTTTTATCCGGCCTATTGTAATGTATAGTTTTGTCAGTAAGAATTGCTCTATCATAATATATTTTTATTTCATCATTTTCTAAAACGGGGACGGGTAGGTATTGATAGTAAGGTTTAAGTGGAGTCTCTATGAAGTTATATTTGTGTGCAAGTTTTTGATGTAGGAAGTTAACTATTTGGTTGTGGCGATGGGTGTAGTCTGTTTGAACAAGAGTAGGGCAAGCTCCTGTAATATGTTGTATATTTTCTGACATTCTGTGACATTTTCGACATAAATCTGATTCTATTGATTCTTTAAGTATATATTTTTTATAATTTCTTGTATTGATAACCTGGTCTTGAATAGCAATTAGAAAGCCTTCTGTTTCAGGGAACAGGTAGCCTTTTTGTAACCATTTATTTGACGCATCTAAATCAATGAAATTTTGCTCTAGGTCGTGGATATGCCTACCATGCAGTTCTTTTCTTCTGCAATCCTTAATTTTTTCATGTATTTGTTCCTGGATAGTTTTAAATTCTTTCTTTTTATTTTTTAGATTTAACGGTGTGAAATTATCATCAACTTCTACTGTAGCTGCATGTATCTGGCTAATATTAATTTTGTTGTAAAAAAAATTTTGAATATTTTGTATTTGGTTTTGCCAAAGTATTTTTAAATCAACTACCCCTCTTCCTCCTAATTGTCTTTTCAGTGTTAATCTTTGTATAGCTGATTTCGGATGGTGATAATTATATTTGGTTAGTATGACTCTAGTTTTTATTTCCAAATTATTAATATCTGTATGAGACCATTTGATTACCCCGAAGGAGTAAGTTAGAACCTGAATAGCAAAAGTATTGATAGCTTTTATGAGATTTCGAGAATAAAGTTGTTTTTTGCACAGCTGGTTAACTCGTTTCATGTATTCAGTAGTACGATCTTGTTTTAATCTTGAATGATTAATATCCTTAGCTTGAAGTATACCCAAATATTTATATAGATCCCCTTCTATCATCCCAGTTAGATTTATTGCCTCACCTATTTCGCATTCTTTCTCAATTAATTTTCCTCTCTTTATAATTAAAGTTTTGCATTTATCTAAGCCAAAATTCATATTTATGTCTTTACTGAATTGCGCTGTAATTCTTATCATTTCTTTCATTTCTTTCATGGATTTACTAAACAGTTTTATGTCATCCATGTACATCAAATGGGAAATGACTGTATCACGTGTCAATCGTGCTCTGACCATCAACAGCCTGCCTGTGCCTCGCCAGCATCGCAAAAACCAGACGAAGCCACCTACAGTTGAGCGACAACCTGCAACTCTACCATATATGAAGGGAGTTACTGACAGAATAGGCAACATCTTGAAGAAGGTTTCAATCAAAACTATTTATAAACCACATAAGAAAGTGAGCCAATTCTTGAGACCAATCAAGAGTAACATTCCGTTACAACAAGCGGGTGTATATAAACTTGATTGTGACTGTGGCTTGTCATACATCGGACAGACAAAGAGAAGCATCGGTACAAGGGTTAAGGAACACATACAGGTATAGTAAATAAATAGTTAACATTTTTAAGGAGTCATTCCGTGACGTGAGTGTCTCTCGATGTGTCTCCATCCGTCTCTCTGACTCACGGCTACTTTTAAATCCTCGACCTTTCTTAATGACACCTATCAATATCTTTTTTAGTGTCAGCGAAACAATTTTATTAATTCATATAATTCTCTTTCCCCTTCACGTCCTAGTTATTTTAGTCATTTATTATAAGAATATATTTTTATATAATCTATATTAATAAAGAGGAAAGATTTGTTTGTTTATTTGTTATGAATAGGCTCCGAAACTACTGAACCGATTTCAAAAATTCTTTCACCTTTAGAAAGCTACATTATTCCCGAGTAATATGGGCTATATTATATAAAAAAAAAAATAGAGATCCTTACTAAAACTCCAATAACGTAACCCAAGGTGTAAAAGAATGATCTGAAAAATTCCTTACGTCGCGTGCGCTGCGAAAACTATTGATGATAGAACCAAATCATTTACTACGACTTTGCAGAACTCATTATCATCTACAAAAAGTGTCGCGACAGCATATGTCTAAATATTATAGTTATGTCACAGTAAGCGGTTTATTATTCTAAAAATTAAATTTATATGCCGCCGCTTGAAAAGGCTCTTTATTTGTACCTTGGTATTAATCCTTATCAAAATTCAAAATAAATTACTTTATATTCAAGACTGCTTCAATACCTTTTTATAACTCTTTGAATTATTCAATTCGGACATTTCATTCGGAAGATATCACGAGTTTAAAAATGCAAGTATTAGAAATAAGTCGCGTGGTTGACGCTCATCGCGCTCAGCTAGCCAGCATGCGATGTAGGCTCCATGTAAGCGTCACTTGGGTCCGGGGGGGGGGGGAGTCAATCACAACTAATATTATAAATGCGAAAGTAACTCTGCCTGTCTGTCTGTTACGCTTTCCCGCTTAAACCTCTCAAACGATTTTGATGAAATTTGGCACAGACAATTTTTAGACCCTGAGAAAAATATAGGCTACCTTTTACTGCGAAAAAGGGGATGAAGAGGTTACAATAGGGGTTCTGAATTTTAAGAGAGAAAACCATGAAACTTTATATTTAAGCACTTGATAGGATATATTTAAACATTTGATCTAGCGTTTTTGAAATTTCGACCAGTGAAGGGGTGAAATAAGGGTTGACAGTTTGTATGGGATTTCTTAATTTTAGAAGATAAAACCATGAAACTTTAAAATTATAGATCATTTAGTTTTGAAATAACTGAGATACGGAGTTATGAGACAGCACATACGCGATTTTCTCATAGTGCACTTGGGAAAGCCCCATACAAGGCCGTCTCAAAACCCCTTCACATGAAAGTCATTTTTATATAGTAAAACTAAATTATTAATTTAGTCTTATAAATAAGCTTTCTCTTCTATATTTTTAAATTATTTTTTGCAAACCATAATATATATTAAAAAGCATCAAAGTTGACTCATGTTCAATGGTGTTATTTTGGCCCAGTAGGTACATTATACTACAATTCAACGCCACATTACTTGAAAGTTTTACTAATATGTATTATAAATGCGAAAGTAACTCTGTCTGTCTGTCTGTTACGCTTTCACGCCTAAACCTCTGAACTAATTTTAATGAAATTTGGTACAGAAATAGAGTTGACCTTGAGAAAGAACATAGGATAGTTTTTATCCCAGACTTTTGAAATGTTCTCTTGGAAACGCGATATAACCGAAATCCACGATCGCGAAGCCGGGAGCGGAAAGCTAGTCAACTATAAAAGTATTATTTTCACATTATGTATCACACACCTCAGGTTACAACCAAAGACTGATTTTTGTTTTAACATATAATATTATATATTAAATATCTAGATATATCCATAGAATATTCTTAAAATTTTCATTTTAGTACAACTTATAATCAAATTAACTGATGGCCACTTTAAATGACATCGCTTTGTGAATAAATAGTTCTGTCTGTTATGTAACAATCAACATTCTGGTTTGTTTTCATTTATCTCATATATAATAGGATTTTACTAGATCCATCCAATATTCTCAATTATATTTTTTAATTGAAAACTATCATTACTAAATATTAAATTTAATAAATAAAACAAACATCTTCTGAGACAATCAATTAATAAATCTCAAAATTTTAAAGTCAGTTCGTGTTACTTAAACTATAGTTTATTTAGAGTTGTTGTGTTCCGAAACAGGTGAGTAGTTATTACTTTCATTTCATTGCCTTCTTGAAACTCAGTAAACTTTGAGAGACCCCTTCTTATGTTATATTATTAACCCATTGTGATTGGCATTCCTTCGCGACCTCAACCTCTTCAATCTCAATCACGTCTAGTGTTCGTCTTGTCTATTCGTGTTCGTGTTATGAAATGTTTTAAAATGTGTTATCTAATGTTATAAAATGAGAAATGTCTCCCTTATTCTGAATTTCCTTGATTACAATGTCTCAATATATGGATAAATAACTTATCGTATATGTTGCAATTAAAATAAAGCAGACGCGATACTCGGCCAACAAACGTGTGTGTGGAGGTGTGAGGACTATAATGAAACTCCGTCGTCCGTCCTGTGTCACATATAAAAGTTTCCCAATGAGAAACTTCAGGCGCTTTTCCTTTTTGTTACCACATTTGGAAGTCAGTGGTGGCCTAGTGGTTAAAGGGCCCGCCTCGCGTTGCCGAGGGCGCGGGTTCAAACCTGGCAAGTACCAATCTGATTTTTCGTAGTCGTATGTACTTTCTGAGAGTATTTAGACACCACTGACATACGGCGAAGGAAAACATCGTGAGGAAACCTGGACTTATAGTTTCACAATTATAAGTTTAAAATCACCAACCCGTCTTGAGCAAGCGTGGTGATTAATGCTCAAACCTTCTCCATGTGAGAAAAAGGCCTTTGCTCAGCAGTGAGCGCTGATAGGCTCATGACGATAACACATTTTTACGTGTTCTCTAAAACTGTTTCTAATGAAACCAAAAAAATATAATAATGATATTTAAATTTACATTATTTACTGAAAAGTCGTTCTATTTTCTCATACAGACGTGCTATTACAATGGAAAAAAACTTCTTAGATTTTACATTTATAAAAACGATGAAGGAATCATTTAAATTAATTTAAAAGAAATAAACAATTTGTTTATATCGATCAATGGTGATACCGATCGAACTGGAATGTTTAAAATAATTTAATGAAGCAGCAAATGATTCTATAGAACTGTTCTCTTCAGATTCCTCTGTAATAAAACCTCTTCTATATTAGACTAATGACGTAACTCTAGTTTATGTTGCGTATATTCGTACTTCTTTTGTATACTGTAGTACTAATTCAATTAATAATTTTAATTAACAGCCATGAAGGATAATCGTACATAAAATAAAGATATCGAATCATTTTTTATTTTACAATATCCTCTAAAGATCGGATAAAAGGTTCATAAAACCTCCTTACTTTTAAATTATATTAAAAACTTACATTCCTTGTTGTCAACGATCTGCTCCTTCATGTAGGTATATAAAGTTACTATCACACGTTGCTGTTCATTAATGCTACTTATATGTATAATGTATCACCAAGTGTATTTGATTTTTGAACCACACAAGGCCAATGGCATTTTGTGATTTTTTATAGTAATTAATAATTAAGACTTATTCTTATATAAAATAATTCCCATTATAATATTATATATTTATGTTAACGTTGTATAATCAAAAAATTAAAAAATCACATTTAAAAAAATAACAATTTAAGTAAATACTGATCAGGTCGATCGGAAAGTAAAACAATTTTTTCGCTTTCTTTCTTAATCGCTTTATAGTAACTAAAAGTAATTAATAGTAACTCACATGATTAAACTCTTGGTACAATAATCTAAAATTGTTATTTCGTCATATAAACTTTATCATTAGAAGCAAAAAGAAAAGCAGCTCTTTAATCATTCCCATCATGAAAATAATAATAAAATAGTTTTTTTTTTTTTTTTTATGTTATGGGTGGCAAACGAGCAGACGGCCCACTTGATGGAAGGTGGTTACCGTCGCCCATTGACATCCACAACAAAGATGTTGCGGATGCGTTGCCAACCTTGTTTTTTAGGGATTGGGAGGGGTGGGAATAAGGAAATGGCAGGAAAGGGTGGGAATAGGTAAAGGGCAACCGTCTCTCTCACTCATCGGACGAAACGCAGCCAGTAAAGGCTACTTCACGCCGATCTTCTGTGAGAGGGTGGTACTTCCCCGGTCGAGCCAGCCCATGTTCGAGCTGTAGTAACTGACTACAGCTAGGCTCTACCACCTATAAACATTGTAACGCTTTGCCTCAGTCCGGAGTGCACGAGAGACTGTGGAAAGGAACAGAGATGTATTATGGACCGGGAGTTTTATATATTGATCTTAGTTTATTCAGTCATTATAATATCAGTACAACTCATTTTGTACATGCATGCAGTTTATCAAAAAAAAAACTGACATTGATTTTTTGGACAACTCACATTCATCTCTTTGAAGAAAACTATTTGAGAGAATACAAATAACCGTGACAATGTTAAAATGTATAGTAAAAATATTTAAAGACTCGATTTTTTAAATTTTTTCTTATTATATGTATATTAATATCACAAAGGAAATCATTAGTTTTATCATCAGGATCATAAAAAAGCGTGTGATAATGAACTCAAACTAAAACAAGTTCCTACTTTAGGGGAGTTATATTTTTTACGGATTATTTATTTTTTTGTTCAGTGGAGTGAATTACTTTAATTTATTATTGAATTATTTATACTTGTTGCTAGAGAAATTAATAAGTAATAATAAAATGTTATTTCAACAAATTGTTATCAGAAGAAAAGATTTATTGAAGCAAGTCTCACTTCCATATTAATATGAAAAATCGAACATCGAAAGTGTTCGAGTAATAGTTTTGATAACAAAATGATCATAATCATAACATCATTAGCCATTTATATATTTATACATATTTTATATATTTATACACATTTATATATTTATACACATTTATATATTTATACACATTTATATATTTATACACATTTATATATTTATACATATTTCTCCTCTCTGTACTAAGGCACAGCTTCCCGAAACACCTCATATTTCTAGGTCAATGAACAGTTATTGATTCTTATTTAGTTAATTAAACGTTAATTTAACGTTACGGATCCGTTGTCAACCTTTATTGTCGAGGAAACGGGATCGGTGGGAATAGGGACATAGCAGGAAAGGGAGGGAATAGGGAAAAGGCAACCGGTTCTCTCACTTATCGGACGAAACGAAGACACTAGAGGCTACATCACGCCGATCTTGTTGAAATCCTTTTAGGAAAAAAAGACTAATTTATTTAGTATTAAACTATTCTTGAATATATAAAAGAACATTGTAGGTGCATAGAGTTACGAATAGATAGATCGTTTATAATTTATTTTTAGGAGACAATATGCCCAAACACACAAATATATGTACATATTATATCAGGTTAACAAAATCTTATTATGAATACAGTTGTAACATTTCAGATCGAGTCTATTGAAGCTACAAAAACACTGTCAAGGGAGGTGAAGTAATCTTTTCATTTCACTCTCTCTAATAACGTGATACAAATATAACAATAGCATCATTCATATTCCTGCTCGTACTGCCAACACTGGCTGTTGTTAGCTCACCTCAGGATACGACTAATTATATATGTATAACATTTGTTTGAGTAAATACTCGTAGTTTAACACAGTTTTATATAAATACGAACCAGACCAGTATACACATTGAACGTACTTATGTTAAAATTCATCTTGAACTGTGTTTATTGACAATAACTCTGTTTGTTATTCGTGAAATTTATAAATAATGACTAAATAATGACTTCATCCATGTCTCGTGGAATGTTAGTTCTCCCTTCACTCACTATATTTGACACTCCGTCTTGATGAATATAACTATTTGGCATATAATAACCAAATCACTAGTTTATTTTCATTCAATTATCATTACTATAATGTGCATATAAATGATATAAACACAAGTCAGTGAATGTTCCTCATTAAATCACATTATGTATGTCTAATACAAATATCTAATATATTATTAAATCGTTTCAAACAGCGACTCTCTGAGTGAGTTTTTAAAGTAAAGCACGTTGACTATCATCATCTGTGTGTGTTGCAACATTAACAAACAGTAAGCTAGATACATTAAAATATTGAACTTCTGTAATGTGAACATTTCGTCAGCATTTTATTGAGGTCTTTAAGTATTGAGAAGCAAGTGCAAACATTTTATCTAACAAGTTAAAATGGGTTTTATGTTAGAGGTACATATATTTTAAAATGTATATATATAAAACTTTATTTTATTTATTTATTTATTTATTTTTGTACCAATCGAGTATACAGAAAATTATCAATAACAGATGTGTACAAAGGAACATCTTATCTCTTACAAGAGATCTCTTCCAGAAATCCTGATTAATGGGAGACCATTTGAAATATAAAATTTTAGTGTAGGTACACTATCAACAAACTACTGATTAATTATTATAACATTAAGGTAGACTTTTTTTTTTTTATAAATATACTAATACATATCCCTAACATACATACATTCAATTTACATACATACAAAAATACATATATAAAAATATATAAATATTTATATACATACATTTTATATATACATATACATACACATATATATATATATATATACATATATACACACACACACACATATATATATATATATATATATATATATACTTAATTCGAAAGAAGGTGTTGCTTAACTCTGATTTTAAAGGTTCTTATTGTAACACCATTGTGGAAAATACCATCTGGAAGAGAATTCCATAGGCGAGCGGCAACAACGGAAAACGAGTTACCATAGGAAGTACTGTTGAAATATGGTACCTCAAGACTCTTCGATGCCACACATGCGCGCACTGGTCTTTCACGAGCAGTACAAAACAGAAAACGCTCATGTAGGTAACCAGGGCTTCTATGTTGCAATATATTAAAAAGAAGGGATAGTATGTGCAAGTTCCGGCGAAGTCGGATAGGGAGCCACTTTAACTGACGCCGAAATTGAGAAATATGATCAAATTTGCGCAGACCGTAAATGAACCGAATGCTCAAATTTTGAAGTCTATCTAGTTTGTCAAGTAGCTCTTCATTCGCATCAAGATAGCAAACATCGGCGTAGTCCAGGATAGGAAGAAGAAGGGATTGTGCAAGTAATATTTTTGTTTGGTAAGGAAGAAAATTCTGCAAACGTTTTAGTGAATGCAAAGAGAAATGGACACGTTTACTGACTTCGTTAACCTGAGCCCTCCATGATAAATTGCAATCCATGACTAACCCCAAATTAGTTACTTGGTCACTAAATGCAATTTGAGTTCCATCATAGACAATTGATGGTACAATGTCCATTGTCCAATGTCCAATGTCCTTTATATTTATCCTAATAAATAACTTCATATTTGTTTTCTGTAATGATCTATCGGATAAATTTAATTCTAACCGAAATAAATGATTACTTGTTTTATAATATGTGTATTTGTATTTATAGTACTTACTTTTAAGTGATCTCTTCAAACAGTAATCTTAGAAAAACATTTGATATGTAGACTGTAAAGTAGATGTAGTTTGAGTTCGTAAACAGTGTTCACCATGATCGATAGGTAGTAGGTAATAAGTATGTATTCACAATTAGTAACTGAGGATTATTAAATAAGGAATACGGAATAATACTGCATGACTGAATACGAAATATCTCCTAATGTATAATAATGTATAATAATCAATCCATCACTTAAACAACATTATTAACTTAACGATTAAATGGTTTGGAAAAGTTGTTGTGTAGTTGGAGAATGTAGTGATATTAATACGTGAAAAAGAATTTCTTACAGTTGTCTTTACTTAATATACATAAGGAAATGACTTTCTCCAATTTTCTCGAAAACAAGAGCGGTGTACGGACTGGTTTAAATCTAAATTAAATGTTAATCCAGATTTTAACTTTTTAAACAGACAATCAATTTCCTAAAATAGTATATAATTGATTATTATATATTAAATTTTGATTTATATTTAGATAGAAAACAAAGATTGAAATGTTTAAGTAGTAAATGAACAAAACTACTTCTTCATACGGTTTGGGAATTTATAGAAAATTTAATAACATATCAAGTGATATATAAAAATGAAACTTATACAAAAGTGTTCTAGGAGTTAATTTCCCGTGAAATAAGTATCCGTTTTCAACCGACTACATTTCCATTACTTCAAATAGAAGATAATGTTATAGTCCATACAGAATTTCCTACATTGCCGGCTCGTTTCTGTTTACAGAAATCAAAGCCTTCAGCCAGTTAATAAAGAAATTAACTGTGAAGTTGTACTTCATGACGACTTCATTTAAAATTTAATCTTGACTCTCAAGTCTATTATGA
The DNA here is from genome assembly GCA_916720795.1 of Danaus chrysippus. Taxonomy (NCBI): domain Eukaryota; kingdom Metazoa; phylum Arthropoda; class Insecta; order Lepidoptera; family Nymphalidae; genus Danaus; species Danaus chrysippus. Next base: position 2,026,474 of record CAKASE010000074.1, read on the forward strand.
ACATCGAGATTCTTACTAAAAATCTCAAATCACTACCATCTTCTTATAATTAATATTTTTTTATCAATCGATCTCTGTAATTGTCAACAGACCATATACTATGTAAACCACTGGCTGTGAAGTAGATTGTTTGATTATCAGGGACGGAATGATTGCACCGTCAGTTACTATTATTCAAGTCTAATAGACTCTGCGCAGAGACAAGTAATTGATTAAAATTATTGGCAGTTTTAAGAGGCCACAAGAACAATTTGCTTTGAATGACAGTGTAAAAATGTTATAGTTTAGTTTGTGTAAATAAAGTAAAGCTTTGATAATAGTCAATAGACTTGTTATTACAGTTGTTTGTGGTCGTTATTTCTTCTTAAACTCATGAACTCACTTTTCATCTACCTCCAGCAACATATTCTCGTACATATATCAAAATTCATTTACATTCTAATGTATTTTAACATTCCAATACATTTATGTTATTGATGTACAACTTTCGATATTTTTAAATTTTCTTATAATGTCAACTGATGTCACTTTAGGTGTTAAAAATCACAAAATGAAAAACAACTCAAAATAATTTAAAATTCTCAAATGATTCATGAGCTTCGAGCCTCGTGTATTGATATACATATGTAGATTGTATAGTATCGGATCGTTCACAATAACTTTACACACTCACCAACGGTCCATCTAATACGACATGCATGGTGTGTCTACAGGTTGAGGGAATGTTCACAGAAATACAGAATATTATAAATTGTATTTTATAAAATAAAATGGATGTAAAGAGCCCTTTATAAATCAAGTTTATTTTAAAACTATTCCTATTTAAAATAATCTTATGAATTAGTAATTGATTTCGTTGTTATCATTATCAACTTCTCTTTTCTAGTTGTAATTATTAAACGTAGTAATACGGATTCGTTAATATAATTAGGAGCTTCAGAATGTCCCTCTGGAATATATTATTATACTCTCTGAGCAATCTCGTAGTACTCCAGTTTAAAGTGCATTAACTTAATTTCATAACTGTTACCTTAAGTCTCATTCTCTTTATGACCCACAGTAATCCTTATGGTATTTTTATAATAAACATCATTTGTTGTGGGCTTTGTAAAGCGCGTTAAGATAATTATTAAATATTATTTTAATTCCAATCAAAGCGACCCTCGTCAACGTCATGTTGTTAACAACCAAGATTGTTTCGTTAGGAGCTTTCATTTTCAGAAAATGTAAATATTTCATAACATAAATGTGAGTTACTGTTCCCGTCTGTAATGTTGTATCATTTTAGAAATTAACAGGTCACGAGAAATTGACATAGAGAAAATACATTGAAAAAAGGGAGTAAGTATCTGTCTCGTAGACCGTAGTGGACACTATGAAGCCTAATTCTCGTTGAAATTAAACCCAAATATGTTATACTGCTTCAATTATTATAAACGTGTACAAAGGTTCGAGTGCAAAGTTAGAAGTGATACAGCAAAATTGAAATGAATAAAATATGTAATAATAACATGTAGTTGGTAGATTTAAAACTGGTGATGAATTGAATATAGAAATATGAAGCGCCTGATTATAAACTCTTTATAGCGGAAACGTTATTGCTCTTAGATGGCTGTAGGCGCGAACAGTATCTTTAATATTAAGAAAAACAATATTTTCTTTGAGCAAATGTTGTATATACAAATATGAAGCGCCTGATTATAAACTATTTATAGCGGAAACGTTATTGCTCTTAGATGGCTGTAGGCGCGAACAGTATCTTTAATATTAAGAAAAACAATATTTTCTTTGAGCAAATGTTGTATATACAAATATGAAGCGCCTGATTATAAACTATTTATAGCGGAAACGTTATTGCTCTTAGATGGCTGTAGGCGCGAACAGTATCTTTAATATTAAGAAAAACAATATTTTCTTTGAGCAAATGTTGTATATACAAATATGAAGCGCCTGATTATAAACTATTTATAGCGGAAACGTTATTGCTCTTAGATGGCTGTAGGCGCGAACAGTATCTTTAATATTAAGAAAAACAATATTTTCTTTGAGCAAATTATATTATTATAAACAATATTTTCTTTGTATATACAAATATGAAGCGCCTGATTATAAACTATTTATAGCGGAAACGTTATTGCTCTTAGATGGCTGTAGGCGCGAACAGTATCTTTAATATTAAGAAAAACAATATTTTCTTTGAGCAAATTATATTATTATAAACAATATTTTCTTTGAGCAAATATTGTATATACAAATATGAAGCGCCTGATTATAAACTATTTATAGCGGAAACGTTATTGCTCTTAGATGGCTGTAGGCGCGAACAGTATCTTTAATATTAAGAAAAACAATATTTTCTTTGAGCAAATGTTGTATATACAAATATGAAGCGCCTGATTATAAACTATTTATAGCGGAAACGTTATTGCTCTTAGATGGCTGTAGGCGCGAACAGTATCTTTAATATTAAGAAAAACAATATTTTCTTTGAGCAAATTATATTATTATAAACAATATTTTCTTTGTATATACACATATGAAGCGCCTGATTATAAACTATTTATAGCGGAAACGTTATTGCTCTTAGATGGCTGTAGGCGCGAACAGTATCTTTAATATAAGAAAAACAATATTTTCTTTGAGCAAATTAATTATTAAAACAATATTTTCTTTGAGCAAAATTGTATATATATGAAGCGCCTATTATAAACTATTTAACAATATTTTCTTAGATTGTAGGCGCGAACAGTATCTTTAATATTAAGAAAAACAATATTTTCTTTTGTGTATATACAAATATGAAGCGCGCTGATTATAAACTATTTATAGCGGAAACGTTATTGCTCTTAGATGGCTGTAGGCGCGAACAGTATCTTTAATATTAAGAAAAACAATATTTTCTTTGAGCAAATTATATTATTATAAACAATATTTTCTTTGTATATACAAATATGAAGCGCCTGATTATAAACTATTTATAGCGGAAACGTTATTGCTCTTAGATGGCTGTAGGCGCGAACAGTATCTTTAATATTAAGAAAAAACAATATTTCTTTCTTTGAGCAAATTATATTATTATAAACAATATTTTCTTTGAGCAAATATTGTATATACAAATATGAAGCGCCTGATTATAAACTATTTATAGCGGAAACGTTATTGCTCTTAGATGGCTGTAGGCGCGAACAGTATCTTTAATATTAAGAAAAACAATATTTTCTTTGAGCAAATTATATTATTATAAACAATATTTTCTTTGTATATACAAATATGAAGCGCCTGATTATAAACTATTTATAGCGGAAACGTTATTGCTCTTAGATGGCTGTAGGCGCGAACAGTATCTTTAATATTAAGAAAAACAATACAAATATGAAGCGCCTTTTCTTTGAGCAAATGTTGTATATACAAATATGAAGCGCCAAATATGAAGCGCCTGATTATAAACTATTTATAGCGGAAACGTTATTGCTCTTAGATGGCTGTAGGCGCGAACAGTATCTTTAATATTAAGAAAAACAATATTTTCTTTGAGCAAATGTTGTATATACAAATATGAAGCGCCTGATTATAAACTATTTATAGCGGAAACGTTATTGCTCTTAGATGGCTGTAGGCGCGAACAGTATCTTTAATATTAAGAAAAACAATATTTTCTTTGAGCAAATGTTGTATATACAAATATGAAGCGCCTGATTATAAACTATTTATAGCGGAAACGTTATTGCTCTTAGATGGCTGTAGGCGCGAACAGTATCTATAATATTAAGAAAAACAATATTTTCTTTGAGCAAATATTCAAAACAATATATTTTGTATACATACTTTTTTAAACGACCTACTAAGTGGTAATTCCATAAATTAGGCTATCAAAATAGATTAGATTTTTAGAGCGAGTTTGTAGTACAGAAACACAACCAATTTGTAGAAATATCTTTGGATGTAAAAGTCAACTGTGTGTTTCAATCTAGGTACCAGGTTTTCGTTCTAGTCCCTGAAAGGATGGCAATATACAACTCACTTCAGTCTGAAATCAGTTTAAATTAATTACCACAGCTTAAATTTACTACATTTTTAATAAATAAACTCGGAAAAATTTTCAGTTTATTAGAAGCCTATTCTTTTCTTTCACATAGTTATGGTCCTGTGACCTGACACATTAATCATACTTTTGAGAATTATTAAAACAAACATTTTATGTAACGCAAGAAACTTATGATGTAAAACTTGCCGATGTGTATACTATGTAATGTATGACTATTTGGGAAATAAGATTTTATCTGCGGGAAATAAAATAAATTTGATAGGGTAAAAACCGCCACGCGTGATACTAAAGTTTTTATTTGTAAACAAAAATTACTACATAATATAAAATTAAGCAAATATATTATATTTCAAAGTGTCATTGAAGAATACATGTTGCAGATTGGGTAATACAAAAAAAAATATATATTTATCAACTCCCAGAAGAAATCCCAACTTTCCTCGAGCTATACTTGTTTCCTTCATTGGTTTTCTTATCGCCTAACACGGATAAATGTATGCTTTATATAGAAATGTTCTGCTCGTAATTCCCATACACTGTATAAAAGGATTTATTCTTTTGTAAGCCATATATGTACAATTTCTTAACAAAAAAAAACTTTATTAAGTCATAAGAAGTCACTTTTAACGCCATATGCCCAAGTTTTCAGTGTAAGTATAATATACTTCTGCACCTCTTAACAGAAATAGAAACTAATGAGGATACGTATTAAGTGTAAATTCAATATATATTAAACACATCTGACGTCATATGACATCTTTGCTTTCGACCAAAATTTTAATATTAGAAGTAAAATTGATTCTACTTATAAAATAATCATAGTAAGGAAGTTTGTTATCTGAATCCCTTTGCCTCTACCATTAATAGGACAAGTATAGCAAAACCACAAATCATAGCTAAGATTTTAGCGAGTACACATTTTAAATTAAACTAAGTTTTTCCGATAGCAACTCCTTTTTTATTATATAACTTTTATTTTCATCAACCGTTGTCACACGCGATGAAAATGTTAACATAGAATAATAAAAAAAAACGCAGCTAGCCGAAGAACCTAATAACATTTAAAATAATAAATATTGTTACCAGATTATTACATTAAAAACGATTACAGTATTCCTTTTATATTGTTATATGTTAGGCTCTTGTGTGATAGCATGTTCCTAAAAGAATATGAATGTTTTCATAAGACAATCTTTCCTATAAGTCCTCTATAACCCCACGCCGTACGTTCCCTAAGGACTCTTTCTTAGCATTGTTCCTCTCAAACTGAGGAAGATATCAAAGTCAATGTTACATCTCACAAGAACATAAATTGATTTATTTGTGACTCCAAATGTATGTATGTTCATAACTTCAAATGTACACAAATAATTAAACACACTCATTCAAAACTGTAAAAGCCTTCTCTGGTAAGTATTCTTCTTTTCAAAGCAATAAAACTATATTTTTTCCCAGTGACTGTACGTTTATTGAATCTTAATGACCCTCATTCCTACTCCACATTGTATTCTTATATTTCGGACCGTTCTCTCTGTCATGTAACTTACACCATCATTTACTTGTAAATAGATAACGAAAGTTAATTTTATTTTTAAAACAATACGAATAAAACAAGAATATTACAATAATATCAAATGCACGCTATTATAAAACAAATAATTAAATTTAAGTTTCGTAAAACAACTAAAACTGTTATTATTCAAAATGTGTATCAACTTTGAAATATTGAAACTGTATTATAATAATTAATTTTAAACGATACAATTAATTGTTCACAATGAAATGGTAGTATTGAATGTAAAATAAATGACCTCTCGTGAAAACGATCGATACAGAGAAGTTTAATTTAGAAGTAGGTTAATGTTGTTAATATTGAAGCAGTTGGTACTTCTAATGAAGCAATTAAACATATTTATTAAATAAAACAAAAATATTAAACAATAAAAGTTACATCATACAAACAGATACTAGGAGTACCATAACACATGGAATACAAACATGAGTATAGCAATATAGATAAAGGTAAATCACAGTCTAATAAAAAAATTACTAAAAAAATTATATTCATACTATAGAAAAGTGTGCCTTCACAACTTCCTTTCATATATTTTAATCTAACAATAAAATATCTATTTAATTATTCATTTAACGTCAGTGTACTGAAGTCACATTAATATACGAGTACATGATAATTCAGTGAATACTTGGAGCAACTTTAACCATGACATCGTTGTAATATATACCTATCGTCTGTTTTACTCTCAGTTTGTTGCATCGGAGACCTTCAGTAAAACACCATTTAATTTACAACAATACATATTTGATTTTGAAAGTTTTACACTATACGTAAAATGTATAATTTCCTGAAGGTACGTTCCTATCGAATGATTATTATATTTAAACTCGTTGAACATTCGGCTTTAAAACTAAACGACTTTTTTATTTCCTCAATGTTTGACAAACTGTCACATGGGCACAGGTCCTTGTAGTGGACACTTTGATTTAAACTGTAGTGGTCAATACGGTGACTACGATTGGTCTATCGAGAACGAAATTAAATGAAATTCTCGGAACTTTAACGAATATTTGTTATAGACTGGAAACCTTTATTTTTTATGTGTTATTATTCATAATACATTCATTTACTGATCGTGTCGACCTCGCCCTGAAGCAATTTATGAATTTAATGTTTTCAGTTAGTTCCGTGAGTGAAATAAAAACAGTATATATCTACCTCTTATGTATTATAACAGGATATAATAAAGCAGTAGATATTGAATTTAAAATACCTTCACTGGAATCGAAGAACATTTTTATAAATGTCATTTGGCATCAGTTGGGACAACAATAGCGCTTCATAGATATTCATGGAATACAACTCAACATTTTGTTTCGTATCCGTAGTGCTTTACTTTCGATCGAATTTGTTTTTCAAAGAAAGGAATGATCTTTTAATAAATACATTGGTCCGTATGTCGATACAAGATATGAAAGCAGTTACAGATTATGTAACATAGTTCCGTTATTCTGTTCACATTACTGATGACTGTACGTACATATGTACGTCTGACCTCCTTCTAAGATGTGTTCATCAAAAGGTATTACTATCTTAATGTCACTCCTTCACTCTTATAAAGTTTCATGTGTACGTGAACTGACTGTTTATATTATTATCATATATTAACTGTATACATAATCATAAATCATTTTAACTAACTCGATTTCATTAGTTGTAATTACATTTAGATGTTACCACATTAATCTTTTAAAAAATATTTTCTGCCGAAATTAAATGTCTCGTCTGAAACTCTTTAATTCCTCGGTGAGAAGATTTAAGATTATTAAATATATACAGAAAATATTAAGATAATGGTTCAATTTTATAATACACAAAAAATATTATTAAATATTGTTCGTAAGTGCTGTCATAAAACACACATAGATATATAAAAGTATATAGCAATAGATAAATATTTATAGTTCGTAGTTACATGTCTCTCACCCTTTATTTGTATGTATATTCTTATTTTTAATTTTTTTACATCAATCACGGGAATAAAACTACAAAAACAAGTCCATAATGATTTCCTCAATACTTCTCAACTAATTATATTGAGCTTAATTAATAACAACTAATTTATAGACATTCTCTGTACATAAATACAGCGTATTCATTTTTTATTTTTGTTTCTAACCATCTGGTGGAGTTTCTTGATAATAATTCCAAATGGGTAAAGAAAGATATTGAGTTGTTAGAAACTCTTCAAGACATTAAAGAAAACGTTTAATAAGAAGATATTCGACTTACGTTAAGAATGAAAATTGAGAGAAATTGTTTGTACGGCGTGGGTCAAAACTACTTTAAAATTATATATGTATAAGAATAGTGTTACAGTGTATTATAGACTAGTGCTAGTTCTTGAAAAATAGAATTACACGTGTGACATACGAAGTATCTTCCTTAGCATTAAAAACATATTCATAATGGCCAAAATTGTAATTTAAATATAGATTTTAAAACTTATGGATAGTGTTTAAGTTGAACATATATGATTTATTTGTAAACAAATATTTCAATTTATATAACATATATAAATCTAACATAATAATGTTTTACATAAACATGTGTGTATATTCTTTATTAATTCTCATGATTAAAATACTTATTGGAAATAAAAGTCCTCTTTAGGTACTCAAATATAATTTTATGTAAAATTTGTTTACAAATAGCAAAAAATGATACTCTTTTATATTTTTCCTTTATTTATAAGAATAATGATTTTTTTATTGAGTCCAATAATTCTGTTCCAAATAAGTCGAAATAATGAAATTAATAACTAAACTTGACAAAAGAAATATAAAAGTTTTCTTTCTTTGTATTTTATATCAGTGAATTTTGTTATCAAAGAGGAACAGATTAATATAAAAATGTCATATTTTTTTATGAAGGATCATTGTCTATGGATTGTTGCCCTTGATGTGATTTTCATATTTTTAAAGGAATATAAAAAAATATTTGAAATATGAAAGAGCTTGTTCAGTAAAAATAAAATTTATATTTTATTAAAACAATTGTTTAGGTTTTCTAGATATTAGTCAAACTTGTCGTTCGTAGAAATTCTTACAATACTTTGAGGTTTAGTGATGAAAAATATAACTCACAGGAGATATTCATCTAAATACAAATCACATCACTTCACTGACCTGTTGGTAGTTTTAATAAACCCCAGAACCCAGCTCGTGAAGATGGATGTAATATGTATATTGAGATTGATCTCCGAGGCCATTAACACTAAAAACAACTGAACTTCAATAGAGAGGACAGGTGGGAGCCATCATCACAAATATAACTTCCTATGTTCCTGACCACACTGTCAGATATTAAGACACGCATAGTGTAGCCTGTGTACATACAGAGCAGTACGTGAGAACATTAAGAAACTGTTAGAGGGAGATGACAAGAAATAAGACTGACAGACACTTTCATCTTGTGTGACCGTGATCACGGATACTGTGAAGTAATATACAATAAAATAGAGTGGACATATAGGGTGAAATTTACAATAGCACAATATATGAAGTACATTCAATATATGGTTGATTTATTGATACAATGTTGTTAAGAATATTGTGTTGTTGTTGTTATAATATATATTTTTAATTTAATATGTAACGACCCTAGCAGAGGATATATTTTCATATTTATAATTGTATATCCACCTCGAACTTCTTTCCTAATGAGGTACACAGCCATTTACGAGGATAAGTTTGAAAAAACTGGCAACAAAATTAATATAATATATTAGAAAAACGAAAGAAACCTAAAGTATGGAGTAACACGAGAACGGAATGAATTATCAGAGAGAAAAAAATACATTTGTATTCAAGTCAATAATTGTGTACCTTATTGACTTGAATACATTTAGTTCTCCTTATATAATGTAAATAATGTAATGCTGATAAAGTATTGTGAATCAGTATAAACAATACAAGCGTAATATACATACACATTAATATATTGTTTCTTGTTCAATCCACTGACAGTGTACAATACAGTGTACAATATACATATATTCATCACTCTATGTCTGATCACGACACACTCTAATTAACATCTCGACAGTTGAGTCGTTTGTTACACGACACTGTTGTGTGAAATATGAATAAAGAGTGAACTGAAACTGTCACTATATAATACATAGACGTGGAAGATGACGTGCTGTAGACGAGAGATGAGTGGCTTATGAAGTCTTAAAACAATACAAGAGGTTTCAAACAACTTATCCCTTATATTAAATAATAATCAGGAAAATGATTTAGAATATTTTATATTTGTAGGTCATAGTTTAATCTCTATTCAAAATCATATGTAACTCTACATGTATACGTCTATTGCAGACATGAAACAAGAATCAAAACATAATTACATACATATAGCGTCTTAGAAAATTCCCAGTCAATTTTCAAGGTTTATCCACTAGATATATTGCCTAATTATTTTCTTCATCGATCGTACATATATCGCATCAGTAGATTGAACACCACTCGGAGGATTGTTCCTCGTTCACTTTAGTTAAAGAAGTAACATTTATATTAGAGCTCATTCCTTCAAGTGCTCCGCGGTGTATAAATTAAAATATAAGTTAAAATTAAATATTTTACTACATCGACTATCTGACTTACTGCTTACGACCCAACAAATAATCTAAGTTACATATCAGCTTCATAAAAGTAAAGAACGCTTTAATTTATTAGGGAGACTTTATACATATTACATTTTAGAATTTTGAGATACAAAATAATTATACAAAATAAAATTTATATGTAATTAACGAGTAAAGTGTAAGTAACGAGGCATTCAATAGAAACATTTTAGTAATATCTTAACATTGAACTAAAAGAAAATGGGAAAAACGTGACACACGTAATCTCTTTAAAAGATTTTCTTTTGAAGTTCTCTTTTAAAATATTATTCCAGTTTATTTGAAGCTTATTTGAAGGTTGTGAGTCTTATGACGCTCACTCTGTCATTGGATTCACAATAATATATTGATAAACAATAATTTAATGTCGTTATATCGAAATAAAAGAAAGAACTACAAACAATGTCTTGAAACAAGTAATTAGTAAAAGTTAATTGAAGTAAGAAATATCGAAATAAAATCTAAGAGACCAAGTACCTATATTAAAACATTAAAATTCATATATTTTATACATACAATTTTGCTTTAAATTATATGAATTCAATTTCAGGGACGGCACACGGGTTAAATATATCACGAAGAGAAAAATCGATTATTAATTTGAAAACTTCAACAGATATTTGATTTACATAAGTGTTGAGTATCGTATCGTAATCTAAACAATATCAGCGATGTGTGTAACCCTCACTATAAAGGAGTTCAAGATAAGAACACTGACGACGAGCCGAGCTCAGGAAGCTGTTGAAACAACTGGAAGCGAAGTATTGAAAAGATAATCATTACCTTCAACATTACGGGAAGTATTTTGATGTTTTTAAAGCAACATCAAGTTTTTTCTACTTTTTTCATATCTGATAATCATTGTTAAGTTATTAAAGGATCTTGTAAACTATTAAACTCTAACTAACAATCGATCCAACCTTCTCAGTTTGTTTTTTTTTAGAAAATATATTTTCCTTCCCTGTTTTGTTTTATACAAACAATATTTGTATATAAAGAACGTCGACTACTCTACCTCTACGTGACCATATATTACTATAATATAAAAGTAACGTTTATGTGTGCAACAGACAATTCTACATTTTAATTATCATCGCAAATTTCATAAAACTCTTTTTAGCCACAAGCCACAAGTTTAAATTTCATTTATCTTTGAAATCATTGTACATTTGTTTAGAAATAATAATTTAACAGTCTATTAATAGTTCTTATGACTTAAAATTATCTGCTTTTCTGAAATTTTCTTTTTTATTATGACATAATATCATTATTCGCTTTATTTTTATTTGACTGGTACATTCAAACTGTCGTTGATGTTTTCTCGTCAGTAAGTGTCCTGTCTCACCCTTATTACAAATATGTATATTGTTAATATTCATGAACAGTGAATCTATGTCTTTACAAACCCTTTCTATCTGCATGCCCAGGTAGTTGAACTTCAAACGAGCTTAGAAACGATTTTGAGACATGCGTTTTATGAGGTGAAGATTATGAAAGGAAGGGAGGTGGAGCTTCAACTAGAACTGTCGCTCGTATCAAACATTCAATGAATAGAGACAACTGTATTGCAGTGTTTTGTTAAAGAGGTACAAAAGATGAATAAAATCACCTGATGAAAACCATATAGCAAATATTTTTTCTCAATCCAATTCATAAATCAGATTGCTATTTTATTCATCAGTTCATCTGAATCAAAAATGTTGATAAACCTTAATAAATACTTACAAATAAAAGTTATTTATATTTGACTGAAAGGTATACCAAGGTACAGTAAAGGACTCGTTTATTTATTTATCACGAGATGAAGTAAATTTCTTAAATAAATAAGATCTTTGAGATTTAAGTCATAGAATAAAAAGATGTTTGGAAAAGTTTAGTTCTGAATCATTTGTTCAGAAAACTCCTTAACAAAAGATTGTGACAGAAACTGATTGTATTGCATTATTTATATTAATTTACGTAAAAACATTTGTTTCCATTAAAATGTCCGTCGAAATGAAATAAAATAATAATGAATGAGTCAGTGGGTGTGTGAAAGAGAGAGATTATTTATTCAAAGAATCACTTCTATTTTCAATTATATTTTATCAACAGCCCGACAGGAGATTGATTAATCTGAAATTCATAAATATTTCTGTTTTATTTTAACATAAATTATATAATATACTAGCTTTTGCCCGCGAATTCGCCGAGTTGTATTTGTATCTGTACAAATATCTTCTGGAACCAAAATAGTAAGTATGTTGTAGATGTCATATACAGACATATCCAATACATATACGTCTTATTAGTGGTGATCGTAACTAGGGTGGACTATCCTCGATTAAACATGTAACACAAATTAAATTAATCGATATGTCTTAATACTACTCTGAACAAATTAATGAATAAATAATTGTGAATAATACTAATGTACATATCCACACCTAATAACATATTGTTTCAGACATTTTTTTATTTAATCATGAAGCAATAGTTGTTTTTTCTTAATAACTCCTAACACTTTTTAATCTATTTTTGACTTCGACTAATATACTGGCAGACTAGTAAACAACAGCTTATTCACTCATATGAACATGTTTCTACATAATATTAGGATTAGGTATATGAAAATGTTATAAAGAATATAATCTGTATATATTTTCGGAATAATTTATAATACTCAAACTCAAACTCAAACTTGGGCCTCTGTCTTGTGTTGTTTATGATTGAGTCTAGAGAGGTCGGTAAAATTTATAAAGATCCCCACCTTTAATGTTCTTTGTACCTGACTAAGGGAAATAAAATAAATAACTGTTACGAATATATTGTGAAAATACTGTTTACTTATAAACTTTGAATCTTATGTATTGAGATACAGATATAATATAAATAGACTAAAAGACAATGCTTTACAATGGATTTCATATCAATACAATATGTCAAACTACATTCATTTGATAAAATGTCATGAAACTAACTTATAAGTCGCTGTGAATGTAATTCTTTATGTTACGAGCTCGACTTTCAAAATATCTCACATATTTTGAAAGTTTGTTCAATGTTACAATTAACTCGGAAACTAAATTCCGTTCCTCTATTGTCTACAAGTCAAAGTCTCCTTACCTGAAACATGTTACAAAGATAGCCGACTACGGAATTATTAAAGCCACTTCAGTAAGCGAGGTTTCAATAAATCCAATAATATATTGAAGCACACTCACAAACAGTTCTCGAACTTAACTGGTACAACTTAACTACAATATTGTGTGAGTATTACTAGGAGTAGAGTAGTTTGTAGTGACGGAATATTATACATTTAGAATATGAATCTGTGATATAACATAATAACTTTATTTAATGTAAATACTCGGAAATAGTAAGAAGCATATGAATTTGTATTAATTATATTCATGTTATATTAATATAAGCTGAGTTAAAGCAACTCTTGCTGTTGTTTAAGTGTAAGAATAGGTCACTCGAAATGTATTTGTGTTTTTCCGACGTGAGAGGTAATTATAAATATATTTTTAAACCAATTTTCGCCTTTAAGACTAAACACGTTTAACTTATATGTCTTGACTGATGGTATGACAGACTATGTGTGAAAAAAAGGTCAATTGATTTTAGGTTTAACACTTTAAATGTGGACACCAACAATCAGAATTTCTATTACTTTTTCTCTACTTAAAATGCTGTTCAAGTGAGAAAGAAATTGATCAATGTGTATGGTGAAGTCGATTTGACAATAGGCCAGCGCCAGAACTGATTTGCAACACTTTGATCTCACAATTTTGTTTTCGAAGACTCATAGCGTTCTCCAAGGCTGGTTGAAAGACACTATAAAGACAACAGGTGATGCAAAATGTCCAATTAAAACAATTCAGTTTATCGAGTTCATTGTTTAGAGAACACAAGTATACGTTTCCCATGTTCTCACTTACAGAAATTTGTATATCTCTGATCCACTTCTCAAACGACAAAGAGTAGTCCATTTATCATCATCACTGAGGGCAAAAAATGAGTTGTATAAAATATGATACTACTACATAGAATGAAGTCATTTGTCATTTAATTTCTTAATTTTTTCATTTTACAAAAGTCCTCTTTATTTTGATTAAAAACCTTGTTATGATTATTGAAAGTAAACAAAAGTAAAGCGTAATGGTCTCACTACTCATTGTATTGTGTATGTATTAAAAACGATCATACATTCTGTTTACGATATACAAAACCTGTGCAACCCTCTCAGTTATATATATATATATATATATATATATATATATATATATATATATATATATAAATTTATTTATTTACGTATAGGTATACGTTTAGTTTAGTAAACAGATGAGTTTGTGAAACTTTACAAAGGCAGTGGAATGACATAATTTGAACAAAATCATTAAAAACGAGAATTTCTCTGTTGAATTTATGAAAAAAAAACCTTAAAGCAGTTATTAGGCTGGAGTATATACATGAGGGAATGATATCCTGTGTTCTGAAGTGTTCTTATCACTGTGACAAAGAAACGAAACAAACAAATATTGACACTTGAATATATAAAATGCGCTTTAATAAATTATGAAATGAATTAAAAATATTTTTTATTAAATTTTTTATTATAAAACATGTTTATATTTTAATATTCAACAATCAGATATAAATTTAAGAGGAAATGCTTCGGCCATCAACAGTAGCATATTTATAAATTCTTTGATAAAAGATTTAAATATACAAAAACAAAAATATAAAATTTATATAAGTTTTTTATATGTTTTTCACATTTACATTATTAACTAACCTAACCTAGTCCATAGTTACTTTTGTTATTAGTAATTATATTATTTGAAACATATTAAATATTATTACTAATTCCATTGTTACAAAGTTTTTGAATAAATCTTATAGTATCATGTTTTACTTTTTTTTTCATATTTCCAATAGCTGCAGAAAAAATAGATAGTATGTATTTTTATAAGACGCCTTGTAAGTTGTGAACAACATTAAAAAACATTCAATTAAAATAGTAAGAAACGTTTACTGAGTCGAGAATATAAAATGTCTTAAACTATATAACAATAGAATTTGTATTATTTATAAATTTTTAACATTCATGTTGTTTAAAAAAAAAAAGAAATAAGAGAAACGAATTTAATTGTTTCCAGAGACTTTATAATTGCTTTTAAAATGTTTTATTAAGAGACCTCAAAAGGTAAAGAAATATTACATAATCTATAAAGACATTTAACATCGTTATATGGTTTGTTCATAGACGGATAATGTTTTAAAAAGAGAAGAGAGAAATATATTAATAAAAACATTTATTAATGAAATATAAACATAATAAATGTTGTGTAGTATGAAATAAAGTCTGCGACGGAATTCATCATAACGATAAATTCACGACATTCAACCTTTTTATACACAGAATAAAATTATAAGAGTTCTGTAACGTTACTACAAGCATAGTATGACGGTGGTTTGATTTCATACATTAGTAACTTTATATAATATAATTAATTCAAATAAAAAATAATGTATATTACATACTAATCGCGGAGCTTTGGAACTGACGGGTAGTATCGTCAGGGAGAGCATTGTTGACAAATTGTATTCAAAGTATTATTAGACTACACTATGAGGTAGCCAGTGTGACAACTTGTTAATTAAGAATAAGTTTTATATAACAATATAATTCCTTCCCATATACTCAACGGGGCATACAACTTCAACAAGCAGTGACGAGACGAACGAGAGATTATAATAAAAATATAATATTATTACAAAAATATCATAAAAATAACAACAAAATATTTCAAAGGGACGGCCTGGCTCATAATGATTATTATTTATAAATTTCCTTAAATTACAGAAGGGATCAATAATGAGAGAAGCTAACAATGAAGGTCCCGAACCTGTTTTATAATAATAATGTTTTATATATATTTGATGTTTATTAAAGTTGAGATGATGTTTTTATAATTTTAGTTAACATTTTCCTTAAAGAAGTTTACATTTTGTCTGCATAATTTAATGATTCCAAATTACTTTATAAGATATGACTCTCGGATTTGTTTCTGCTGAATCTACACTTTAATAAAATTTTACAATTTGTAAATAAAATAATAGAAACAATATTAAATGAGAAGTGAGAGTGTCGGAAGAAAGTCACTAAATATTTCTTATAAAAGAAAAGCTGAAGTCTTCTGAGCATCATATTGTTGTTTTTTAACATCAGATCCATATTTGATGTCGGCGAGGCTCAGAGTGTGACTACGTATTTCAATTACAGTTCATATATGTATATTCTGTGGAGTAAAAGATTAATTGAGAGTTTAAATAATTCTTAAGCAAATTGTGTTTTTTTTACTGAGACATAAAAGTATTGTGTTATTCAGATTAAAAATATAAAATTGGATAAGTTTATAAATTACGTCTCGTCACTCAATTGAACACACATTGTTACAGTTAGTAAACGAGAGAAAGAAAAGGGGAGCTTTGTGAGAAAAAATGTTAAGGCTTGTTTAGGTATGAGAGAGAGTAATATAAAATATAAAATTACTTGACTTCTCATACGAATTTTAATTAATTTATCTAAAGTAAACTTTGCATTATTTGTTTGAGTTATTTTTTAATTTTTAAATGATATATATTGTTATTCATCTTATTTTTAATGTATATATAATATTAATATTCATTGAGCACAGAATCAATCCTGTGATAGCACTCAATAAATATTTAACGTACGGTTCAGTGTAAACGTGACCGGGCCCACACACGGACAAACAATAATCCTTTAATGTTATAGGAAAAATACATTTAAAATCTTATTAAATATTTAATATCTCGTAACTCAAAATAAAATCATAAAAGTAACTTGAATATGGATACACATAAAGACAACATACCTTTGAAACAACGAAATAAATTTGACCTACGAGTACATACAATTATATGGTTACTTTAATTTCAAATAATTATATATAATAAAAAAACCATCGCATTATTTGTCATTTAAAGATTACCACGGATGAGGCACATAATTGAGTAAACTTAGACCAAAAAGTAAAAACATGATTTTAGCAATGTGTTGATACTCTTACTCATTAGAACTGATATTAAGTACACTTAGATAAGAACATTATATTTGATTTGAAGGTACACTCAATGATGGAATATAAATAGTAATTAATTATAAGTTGGAGTTTCCCAGCATGTATCTCGGTCTGTTTTTAAGAACATGTTGTAAATAACAATATTCTACATCTCATAAAAAAATCTCAAATCAAGTCAAGTTCAGAGAAAACATTTGTAAATTTCTCAGTTCACTTGTTAAATTGTAGAATTGATTATTATTCAGCGTTTTCATAATATCACTGTGTCAAAATCAAAAATATCTGTGACATTTAAAAATAAATAAAATATAAGAGCTACATAACATGTAAAATAAATATTGTTTAAGAAATTCTAATAAAAGTTCTAATAAAAAAAATATTGGTTGTTTGTAAAGAAGGTTTACGATCGAGATGTTTACGTGATAACGTCTTATCGGTGATATAAGTTTTTGGGAAGTAAAACATTCAACGAAAACTTAACCGCACGAGAAAATCTCCATTCGTTTGTATGCCGCTAGAGTAAGAGAGACGGAAGATCGGTCCACTCACTCGAACGCTATGCCTGCCTCCGCTCGTGAGGATTCCGCGTGACAAGTTTCACGGAATGACTGGCAGCGCTCGAGATGAGACGGGAGATCGGTCCGTCTCTCTCTCGTTATACCTGCGATCGCGCTCGTAAGGTTTTGGTGTGACACAAGTTTCTGAACATGTCACCCGACTAAAACGATTTTAAAGACGTTATCACGTCAAAAATAAAATTAGACATTGACAGCTATGTATTTTCTGAATCACAAAACAACTCTAAAACGATACGACTGCGAATGAGAGGTGCTTTACAGACTTAACATAGAAAAGTATTTTGTACTATAATAAAATGTCTGAAAATATACCGAACGATTATATTGAATACATCTTTCAGATCTTTGTAATACGTAGGAGATACATATACACATGGAATTATATGTCACAATGAATCATCACAATAATGGAGTTGATTTATACAAAGTCATTGTTCATTTTGATCACTTTGAAATCAGATTCAATAATATACATTTATTTAGTTAAAGAAGCAGAACAAACAGTTTTATGTAAAATGTTTCAAAACCTTAAAAATCATATTATACCTAATGTTATTACGTTTTCGTTGTTATAAATAACCTCTCGTCCCTTGAACAGGCTCTCTGTAGGACGAGCTTGTTTGTTTGTTACGAATTTTAATTGAAAAATAAGAAGATAATGAACTGATGCTATCAAAGAGAAAAGGTGCCTCTGCAGAGCGGCACAACTAGAAATTTAATAAATTTTAGTTGGACGAGAATGTCCGTTTCTCTAGTGGAAACTTTATAGTTTTGATTCCATAATATGAAAAAGTGCAGTCTCATTCAATAAATGTAGCACTAACGACAAATTAGTTAGCAGTTTTATCATTAAACATAATTGTGAGAACGTAATATGTGATCAATGCTACGAATATTTTAGTTTAAAGTCGATATTAAACTTAACCGTTCTTTTGATCTGTTATTTTTATTTTGCACGAATTATATATCCATTGACCCTGTTTCACATAGGTATGTACCTAATGAGGTCGCTCATACCTGCTGCTTCAGAGTACTAGATGGACGTGTTATTACTATGTTGCTTTTTTATGCAAATAGCACGTGATGAGAGTTTTCGATAAAACCCTCCGCAGTGTAACTTTGACTTACAGGGTTTGCGGGTTTTAAGTTCTCCTGAAACTATCACACCTTCGAGAGGGAACACGTCATAACTTTATTTAATTATGTTTCTTCACTTAATCAATAAATTAAATTTGTTTGTATAAAACTAAATTAAAACTAATATTAAACAAAACTTTACTTGTTGTGGCTGATTTTGTTATTACGAGAATTGCTTAAATAAAAAACCGTAACAGTTAATGTACGCAGGGACGGTTAGACTTAGTTGTTTATTGAGAAAGTCCTTCTTAATTCATACCCAGCTTTACAGTGTTTATATTCCGTCAAAATATTTTTAATCCTCCTCAAAGCGTTTTTAATTATATTTCTATATCACTTCAGGGTCCTGAAGTAATGTTTTGTTTGTTTCAGTCGGAATAAAATGTCTCAAGGGATTTAAAGTTTAATTGAAAGTACAGAACACAAACCGACACCCGACAGGCATAATGATGTGAAGGTTTTGTTGTAAATAGAGTGAGCTGGATTGTTGTCACGTGTCCTCGGGAAGTGTGAAGACCATCAGTGTCCAGTGTGATTCATTTTAATACTTTGATCGTTAGGAAACAAAGCGAACTTAAATTACGTCATGAAGATTTATAATGTAATGAGGAGTGCGACTTAGAAATACTTTGTAATTGAATGAAGACTTCTATTATAATATAAAGTCATTCCTAAACATTTTAATACTATTTGTAATTGAAATCTCAGATTGTATTCATGATTCGGTTCAACAAAACACTATTAAATTTAATTGACTGAAAACTTAAAACACTGCTGTCACTTTTTATTTAAAATTAGATTACAGCAAAATACAATTAAGATTATTTTAAAATAAATGCTTTTATTAATTGTGCACTTCGGCTTTGAATTGCAGTGACATGAGTATAAACAGTGACGCTAGTAACATTACAATGACAGTGTAAGAAGAAAAAAACATTGTAATTGCTTGATGAATCTACTGTATGTAGAAGGTTTCATTGAGTGTTTCATTAACTTGCAGTTTTTAACTGATATAGTTCTGTTACACATTCTTTTATTATACAAAGAGTTTATTAACACGAATGTTCATAGATGTTTTTATGCTGTTTAAAGTATATTTTAATATTTAGTTCTACAATACTATAAACATTGTGTATTGAATTAATATAATTTACACAAATATAGGGTAAATATTTTTCATTAAATGACTGTATT
This sequence comes from Danaus chrysippus, assembly GCA_916720795.1. NCBI lineage: Eukaryota > Metazoa > Arthropoda > Insecta > Lepidoptera > Nymphalidae > Danaus > Danaus chrysippus. Next base: position 2,046,728 of record CAKASE010000074.1, read on the forward strand.
AGCTCAAATAAAATGTTAATTTTTTTCCTTATAAATAAGGCGAGATGTTTTCATCATTAACTGACTTCAAATTATTGCCTTTGAAGATAAGACTCCCGAAAGAAGTGTTTTAATTGAAATTATTGAACCGCGAACCTCGGATCTGTAATAATCAGTCGAAGGTCTATGAAGCAATTTTTTCCGGAACATTAAAATAATATGTAATCCTTACAATAATGTTTCTTGCTTTTCAATTTTAAGTAAGTTTCTAAAAAAGATGCTATTATAAACGAAGCTATCATATCTTAGTACTACCTCACTTAGTACTTTATATGGGGAGGCTATTGGCACTACTAAGAACTGCTACCTACTAAAAGACTGTTTCCTATCTAGAACTAACACAAATTCATTCTTAGAAGGTACTTAGAAGGCAGCCCTAGTAGGACCGTTTCAAATTTTGTTAGCTAGAAAGAGGAGCTTGGACAGTTGAGGTGAGCGTTTACGTTTCGTTAGATAGGGGCTCCTTAAACCTATACCTGGGTTGCAAGTCCTAGGCACCGTTGAAGCTCCTCTCCCTGCAACCCAATCACCCGGCACACGAAAGGTATTTAGCTTAGATTTTATTTTGTATTCATTAGTTGTAAGTCTGTTTTGTAAACTTAAAAAAAAGAGCTGATATTTAGCTTGGACCAATATTTTATATTAATAATATTTTAATGACACCAAATTATTTTGATTTTCAGAAACCTTTAATTTATTTATAAAACCTATGTGCAAAATTTCGAAAAATAACGTTTTTCAGTTATATTTTTTTAATATGGGAGTAATTATAGCATTTCAATCTCACAAACATATTTTATATATAAATTTTTTACTTCGCTATCTTTTGGCATTAAAAATTATATCATCTGGAAGCCAATGCATTTATACAAATATATCATGATTATTATCTTAGTTAAATTAACGAACAATAAATGAAATTTAACTTACCGAATTATTTGCCCGGGCCTAATTCAAACGGAAAAATCAATTTCAAATGAAAAGTATTTAAAGATGATATACATACAATCACTACAATCTTTATGCATGATTTCATCATATTGTGTTTTAATATTGACTACAAATATAAATATTTTCTGTGTTAACTTTACAATCACTTCAATTCATGTTCATCTTTTACTCTCCCATTTTATAATTGAAGTCTAATTCTGAACCATCACTCTGTCACTTGTCATTTTAATCTCTTGGTTTGTGTTTGTCTGTTATCATTGTTAAGATCTCTTATACATATGTACAGCATCGTGCAGGTTCTAGTGTATACAGCCGCGGATGTTCATTAATATTTAACAAGTCTAAAGCCCACGTAACGCTCACATTAACATGCTCTCTGTTTAGTTGTAAAAAAGAAATCAATACAATACATTAATATCACACTCCGCAACTTAATTAGCGGGTCGATTGACTCACAGAGTCGGGAGCTCTAATGTTATATTATGTGAACAATCTTATTTTATACATACTTATTATATCATATTATATATTGCTTTAATGTTTTTGCTTCCTTGTACTGATTCTAAAAGATTTTTGTATATTGAATTCAAAAATCATGTAAATAACTTTTACATTAATATTTAAGAAAGGTTTCTATCGTTTATTTCTTTCAGTATAAAGAAATATAATACACACAGAAATATTTAATACCTCATCATTAGTTTATAGCCGCTTTGTTAAAGTAACAGATAATTATATAATTTAGTGCTAAACAAGTTCCACTAGTACCTAAAATTTTCATTCAATTTTTCTATGTGCTTGCGATCCAGCAATATTTACTACTTTTATTCTTTCAGTTTTTATTAAAAACAAATCGTATGAAATTAAAAGTCTTGTATTATAAAGGAAGAGTGGAATTGTAACCAAAATATTTAATTACATTTTTTAGGTTCCATAAAAGTTTTCATTTCTATTTAAAAGCAATATTCTTATGAAACAGCACTTCGTGCCATCTTAACTGTAATCAAATAATTATAATATGGTTAATAAACTGTCATATTAATACCAGAATAAGAACAACTGAACTGAACTGAACAACCGTTTGGAGTCGCCACTCTAGTTTGTTCTACTGTGTTATTTTCTCAAACTTTTGTTTAATTCTTTTAGTGTAAAAGATAATTTGATATTTAATATATTTAATTTAGTGAGCAGGGTTATAATATAGATTTAATGACATATTATGTAAAATAAAACACTGAACACCAAATCTATTCGTCTTGTATCAGACTCTCATGTTAATGTTTTATTATGGCTTTTATGACTTCAGAGAAATTTTACAAAAGAAAAAGTTTTGAAGTACCAAGAGATTTGAAGGCTACCAGAGAATATTTTTAAAATGTGAAGTTACAATGGAATAATCTATCTTGGGTTCTGTTTGTTACACTTTTCTCTTTTAGAAATATTTAATAGCAGTTTATTTGATTTTTTCCTTAAAAATTTGATATTTTCAACTCATTAATTCAAATCCATGTAATATAATTTTGGGAAAAATCCGATAGTATCAAATGAAAAGAACCGCATCGAAATTGGTCGATCTGTTTAAGAGATTAGATGCCAATAGATAAACAAACATACAGACACATGGACACCAATATTGTAACACCCACTTTTTGTAAGGAATACAATTTAAGGTATAATAAGAGGTAAGGAAAATTAAATTTTAATAAAAGAATAAATGGGTAAGCAAACTTTACATAGTGTTGGAGTTCGAAAGAGTGTGAATGACACATAATAAAACCCAAGGTTTTTTCCATAGGAAGGAAAAATGTTTTATTTTCAGTGAAAAAATTAGAATAATTCAGAATAATAACTTTGAACGCACTAAAAAAAAACTTTTTTTTATAGACTGTCGTCTGGTATATCAGCAAAATTTATTAGAATAATGAAGACAACGTTAAATTAAAACGACAATTAAAATTTAGAGTTCTAGTATGGTATTAATAAGAAAAGATTAGAATAATCCTTATATAAAACAAAAACAATTTTATCAAATGTTATGTATTTACGTTTGTTGATATAGGAAATTGTATTATCGATTTTGTACATCATGAACATACAAACAAAATTATATAGAACATAGTATTATTTCACAAACATACAACATACTTCTCTAGTCTACTAAAAGTAATAGTTATAATCTCTTTAACTTTACCTTTGTCCTGAACTAGACGAATTCTAGCAAAATAATTTCCGTATGACCCAAAAATACAATTTTTCACCGGACCAGGACAGTCCTTTATTAATGAATCTCCAAGCTTACGCGGCTGTTTTTAAATTACACGACTTAATTAAAGGTTTCCATGTCATTATAGGACCCTCTGTACTCGTAAAACTACGAATACTTTGACCACAACTTTCACCTACGAATCGCCACAGTTAATATATGTTCTTACAATTTGTACCAAGCTAATTACACTATTAAAATAAAGACCTCTTCCTGTAATGTAATTTTTCTTTTTAACTTTATTTTGATATAAAATTTATAATAATTACTAATATTTTTAAATTTCTCAAGTCGTGCTTGAAATAACGAACGTGACCCTTTATCGTTTTTGTTTCAGTTTTTAAGAATAAAGTGAAAAGAAGAAAAGTAATTTATCTACATCTTTTTAATCGAATATTGGCTTATTGTTAAAAGGAATTAATAAGCATGAATAATTTAAATTATTTATTATAACAGATAACACACAAAAAAATATTTTATATTCATGTTTTATAATATCGGATAAACAATGTAACAAAAATATATTTTAAAGACTTGCGAGCCTTTGTACCCCACACCTTTTAAATATTATTGGCTAACAGTGTCCCGTGTAACAAAATAGTGTAACAATTATTTGATCATTACGTCATCCTCGTCAGTAGTGGGTTTCCTCCTAAACGGGCGACCTGTAAGAAACCTAGGTTGTATACTTCAATTTAAAAAACAACCATATTTCAATGAATACTATGTATATATACTTGATTCACCTCAGCCCGAGCTTCTCTATCAAGTTCACTGAGTCTGTTTGTCGTGTACTGTATGCTGCCTGCCTTCTACAACAAACACATACAGTATTTCTTCAGGTCAATATCACGGGTACGCTGCCGCAAGATACCTGATAGTAATAATAAATGGTCATGAAATACTTTACTATCACTGAATTACAATTTAGTTATATTTATACTCATTTGCCAAACACCAAAAACGATGAGAAAAATTAACATCAATAAAGTATTAGAAACAGAGGATCAAGGAAGCAACTTCGTAAACGGACCTGATCTCATGAAACGAGTAAAAAATCACACGAAGTTCTCAAAACTCTAAATTTTAAATTGATATGTAACTCATCAAGTTTATGAAATAAGCTGATGCATTTATGAAGAACTAGCTGTCCGCCCGCAGCTTCGCCCGCGTGGAGTTCGGTTATATCGCGTTTCCAAAAGAACCTTTCAAAAGTCTGGGATAAAAACTATCCTATGTTCTTTCTCAAGGTCAACTCTATGTCTGTACCAAATTTCATTGAAATCAGTTCAGTGGTTTAGGCGTGAAAGCGTAACAGACAGACAGACAGGGTTATTTTCCCATTTATAATATTAGTAGGGATAATGATTCCGTATTTATCGAAGAGTTACAGTAAAAACTGCTATGTTTGACTCACACAAATACGTTCTCGTATGTATACAATTAGCAACTGAGTTTAGTGTACTCACGTAAAACTTCGCTTCCCACTGATGTTTTAGATGCGTGTATGATGGGCAAGGAGAACTTTCCTTCTGATAAATCTTCACAGAAACTGCCATTGCTGTTTAACTGGGAAAGTAAAACACATAATGAATATGATATAATATATATTTTTTCGAAGAAAATGATATAAAACAATTACATTAGGAACACAAAACCAACCTCCTTCGCATGAAGATTACAATAGTCATCTCGAAGCTAAGAGTAGTGTCCCAGAAGTCGCACTAGATCGTCATAGGTTTTGTCATGATCACTGACCACTTGTAATAATCTGACTCCAAGTAATATAATTGTAGCGGTTTCTAAGGAAAAAGGTTTTTTTCAATATTTTTTATGTATATTCTCGTTTCTACCGATTACCGTTTAAGGTTTGACTAAATTCATATAATAAACAATTATTAAAAACAAAGTAAAAAATATAATGATCGTTAATTGGAAAAACATTCACATTTAAATTAAATTTCTCTAAAACTGTTATGATAAATTTAAAATTTGTTGGAAATATAAATTCTGTTTAATGTATTATACTGCGAGTGGGATGTTCGTTCATCTGATAGTAACGATATTTATATAGAACCGATTTGTAAAAACGTAGAGGTTAGAAAGATGTATAAATAAGTCTTATATTACTCATATGTGTCATCTTTTTATATTGATCCTCAGTGGGGCAAAGTTTTGTTCCCAATAAATCTCAGTGCCTTGTCCCTGCCACATTTCGTGTATTTGATCCGCGAATCCCTTGACTTTCTGTAAAAAAATATACATATCTTGTTCACATAATTATTATGCGTAGTCTACATTATTGTATTATAAAAATTTTGTACAGTTTTCAGCTACACTTTATGAAAGGATTTCGTTCTACAATTTATATTTTAAGTTATTTCTGTTAATTCTACGTTACATTAATAAATAGTTATAATCAGACCGAAGCATCTGGTGCTAACTCGAGGTCTATTTTCATTGACTCCGCCATTACTTGAACAGCACAGCTTATGGTCAAGGGAACACCGTAGACCAAATGTGCTGTTGGTTTTCCTCGACGAACTAAAGAGTTGTCCTGGATATCATCGATCCTTTAAGTGAAGAAAAAAGGTATTAAATAAATGCTTAAATAATAACTTAACAGAAAGAAGCTCATGTGAAGAATACAAGATCTTTATTCTAGTGTAAAACTTATAGCTAATCAACAATCGCTAATTCTTAAACTGAAAAGAAATTACATCGTATGAATTGGTTTCTTTAACATTTAATAATTAATTTAAACACTGACCTTCTCAAAGTATTGTTTTTCTTCTTAATTTTTTCTATCTATTGCAATTTTTCGGAGATATTAAATTAATAAATTTTCGGAGATATTAAACTACTGAAGCCGACAGACTAATAATTATAACTATTATAATTATATAATTAACTTATCACTATTAAAGATATTATTAAAATATATATATAACACAAATGGTATTATGTGTTTAGCGTATTAAGCAAGGTTTAACAATTTAAACTACTTAAAAGCTATTAATACAAAAGATTATTTTTCGTGCGAGTGTCGCCGTAACGATGACAGACAAGTGTTACACATCTAAAGTCTATGCGGACTGAGACTGACAAGCCCGGCGCAGTGTCCGCTCAGCTGGCCAGCGGCGACTGGCGGGGACCAGCGGGAGTACAGGTGCGCGGGCCCGGACGACGAGAACAATAGACGCAGCGCACATACTCGCTATATACAATAAACAATTTAATAAGTTAGGCCGACGAAAGAAATAAAAATATGAAATAAATTTTAAATTTCAAAAAAATATTCAACAAATATAGAAATGAATATAAATTTACATTTACAATATAAAGGTTTGAAATCTTAATGTTAAGTAGCTCCGCTACATCACCTCCCTCCAGAGACCGAGCTACGGGCGATAATATTCTGGGAATCGAACCCTGCGCCTCGACCGAGTCTGGCGAACTTGTTCCTTGGTTTCAGGTAATTCCCGACTCTCTGAATGTGGGGTGGCCTTCTTACCATTACCTAAGATAGTGAAAACCTTATCCCCACGCTGAAGCACTTCGAATGGACTTGTGTACACCGCCTTCAAAGTTCCACCAACAGTACAATCACGTCAGGTTCACCAGTTTAGCGAATTAAGCAAGGTTTAACAATTTAAACTACTTAAAAGCCATTAACATAGAAGGAGATTATTTTTCGTAAACGATTTTGCGCGTGCGAGTGTCGCCGTAGCGATGACGGACAAGCGTTACACAGCTAAAGACTATGCGGACTGACGAGTGACGAGCTCGACGCAGCAGTGTTACCAGAATATTTGTTTTTTCGAATCAAGATTTTTTATCTTTTTATTGATTGCATTTTGTTGTAAAAAGTAATATTAAATAATTAAGTATTATAAAATATTATCTTAATAAGTTCTATAAAATAACAGTACTTAAATATTACATATTTTTTTATAGATAAACATTTGATAGAAATGAGTTAAAAAAAATTAACATACTAGAATAGGATAAAGTACTTAATTTAGAAGTAATAAGTACCCATTTTCTTCTTTTTGTAAGAATACGGTAAGATAATCAGTCAGCGCATACATTTTTGCACAAAATAATATTTTACGTCTCCTCCTCAAAACCCTCATTTATCTTTGATTTCCCCAATTTCCCCTTTTATAATCTTTCCCCTCTTGACCCCAATTTCCCCTAAATTTCCTAATTTCCCCTCAATGTGGAAACACTGTCTGGGAACACTGAGTCGCAGTGCCCGCTTAGCTAGCCAGCGGCGACTAGCGGGGGCCAGCGGGGCTACAGGTGCGCGGGCGACGCACGAACAATAGACGCAGTGCGCATCCTCGCTATCTACAATTTAATAAGAAGTTTGTCCGTCACAACTCGCAAGAAATAAAAATATTAAATAAATTTTAAATTTAAAGCAATAATTAAACAAATATAATTAAATGAGATGGAAACTGGTGGGCCCAAAACTGTAATGAGTTCAAAATTGATTTAATTTTTTTTTTGTATGAAATACCAAAAATCTGCATAAATTCTCAATCTACAAGCGGAGAAATACGCAAATAACTGTTTTTATGATGCATGAATGAAGCAATCCATTAACGATTAATTAAATAAAAATGATTATTCGATTATTTAACTACAAAATAAAAACTTCACTCCTAGTTTTTTTAATTCAGTATATAGTCTATGGCAACATGACATTGACAGTTAACAATTACCATGCCAGATGCATTGTTATGAGTCACTTGTTTCGTGTTTTTCGATACGTTTCGAGTGCTTTCCCGTTCATTTTACGTTTTCAACGACCACTGCTTTGTTTTTTACGGACTCCGAACCCGCCTAACGTTTTACGACCCTTGCTTTCACATTGGACACCGACGATCGCCTGCACGTTTGACTTGGAATTGTTAATTTGGATTATTTCGCCGGCTTATGGATTGGATATTACTGAACCGATTGATCGCTGTGTGAATTGTGGGATAGCAACTAGTAACATTGTACCCCCTGCATAGTTCCTAGACGATATTGTAATTATTATTGAAGAGGAATAAAATACATATTCCATTAAAATTATTTGTTTTATTTTATGACTTTTATCACATAGTTCACTACTCCTATTCCTCGTAAAATTTCATACTTGTTACCGATATTTGTATGTCTTTGAGTCTTTCTTGCCTTGTTATATATTCTCTTCTAAATAAAACTATTATTTTTCACATACTTTTAAGTGTATTCATCTAACTCTTAAAGATAATGCAATATAACCTCACTTTTACTGAACCTTCAATAACTCAGCTATCTGATTGCCAATTTCTATAGAATTCAATGAAGAAACTCTTAATTTTGAACCTTTTAATTAATATTATTTTCATGTTTTTACATTGTGGGCCCAGAATTGTATGCAATACTTTCGATCTCCTTTGTGTGACACCAAGAAGACACGTATCTGAGAAAGAACATTAATTTCATAGAAATTTTCTACTTTTAGTGATTTGAATTTTAAAAGCTATCGAGATTCAGTGAACCCTTTTAAATATTCTAGTAAACTTGATGTTAAATTTAAATATACTAAAATATAATATTAAATAATAACTAATAATTAATAAAACATTTCCAGAAAACAGAAGTCATTGATTGATCACATCAAAGTGAAGTATACGTGCCGTATATATTATATCTATTTCATTTAACACTCGATCAAAGACATTAGTTATTATACTTCACTAAGTCGACAGATGTATTGTCTTATAAATTTACCTTGTAAGGGCGATAGTCCGTAAGTTCAAAGGGTTGCCATGGGATGATTCCACATCTACGTGTCACTTGCTATGAAACCCTTTTCAAATAAAGTTATTATCAAATTGATGTACAAGATATTAAGGTGTGGTTATAATGGGAAAATGCCAAATACATTTTATGAAATACAATCATTGTAAAATAAGATATACCTATATATACATACACGTAGTGCCTTACATACCTTTTCTTAAACAAAAAAAAGAATGTTTTTCATAAAATCATTATTTGATTTATTACATATTTCCAACAAAATACATCTTATGGTGCATTAACAAACAACACTGCAAATTCTGAAAAAAATAAAAAAAGAATTCATTTATATTTCATAATTTATCAAGTATGCGAAACCCATATTAAAATTTTAAGAGTTCCGGGTTAGCATTTAGAGCGCTGCTTACTCTACGAAACAAACGCGTGTTCGTGTGTATCAAAAATTAATAAAATAAAACAAAAAACGTGATATTTTTAAGAAACTTCGGGAAAATTATGTACTCTTAGATATAGGATCTAAGTTTAGTTCTGCTTTTTTTATTCCATGTCTTAGTCATGTCATCAGCCTATCAGAAGCCCACTGCTGAGCAAAGGCCTCTTTCTCACATGGAGAAGGTTTGAGCATTAATCACTACGCTTGCTCAAGACGGGTTGGTGATTTCAAACTTATAATTGTGAAACTACAAGTCCAGGTTTCCTCACGATGTTTTCCTTCACCGTATGTCAGTGATGTCTAAATACTCTCAGAAAGTACATATGACTCCGAAAAATCACATTGGTACTTGCCAGGTTTGAACCCGCGCCCTCGGCAACGAGAGGCGGGCCCCTTAACCACTAGGCCACCACTGACTTATGTCTTAGTGAGTTTCGTAATTTTTCTTCAACTTCTGTTACGACGTGAACCGCACTTCGTATAATTTGAAACTTTTAACGTTATAAACAAACAAAAAATATTTTTTAATGTATTTTATAATTATATAATAAGCCAATCCTTGCGGCTTGATTTCTTTTTTTTGTGCAAAACACGTTGTTAAACACTATTTATACTGACTATTATCACAAGAGGGAATAGGAACTTAATTTTTTTAGATATTGTTGCGGATTTTGATAGTATTTAACGAGGAGATATTAAAAAGCGTAGATTAGTTGCAATGATAATTTTATTATCTTACATATTTTTATGACGGGGTAAGTAAAAAATTAAAATTACAATAAACAAAGCGCCTTACATCGAAATCGTTCCGTAACCTCTATATACTAAATTGCTTCACAATTTTAACAGGCGCTTGTGCCAACAGATATACTTACTATTATATGTAGTATTAATTTTAAACATATAATATATAAGAAGAAGACAGATCATTGTCTTTCGAGTCATCTGTATATAATTAAGAAATTAACTTCATTGAGGTAAAAATTAACAGATATTTCTTGATTATAGGGCGGTACGAAGTCCACCGGATCATAGGTATACGGTTTAAGATATCTAGGATAGTTTTTGAGAAAAGTTTTATATTAAAAAATATTTATTTAGATAGAAGGTAACTATCAAGAGAACAATATACGGTAATATTAATTGAAATAATAATAAGCAGTTATAATATTTTTGAAGCTTTTATTTTACTATAAATATAATATAACACACAGCATTTCTATTCTGCGTAAATTATTTAAAAACTATTCTATTAATAAAGAGTTGAACTAGAAATTTATTGTATAGGATATAAAAATTATTCAAGTTTCATTATAGTTATTATAATACAAATTTAGTTTAATAATGTTTAAATCTTTTTTCACATTATGGATTAAATTAATATTGAACAATTATTCACGTACATGCTTTATTATGAGCTAAATGATAGTATCTTAATGTGGTAATTGAGTTAAGCGATTATTCTATCAATATTAATATAGTCTTTTTTCTTATATTTCTTTGCTGTATAAATTTATATTTTTAGCGAATTAAACAAAGTTTAGCAATTTAAACTACTTAAAAGCTGTTAATACAGAAGGAGATTATTTTTCGAAAGCGAGGGCGCGCGTGCGAGTGTCGCCGTAGCGATGACGGACAAGCATTACACATCTAAAGTCTATGCGGACTGACGAGTGACGAGTGACGAGTGACAAGTACGGCGCAGTGCCCCAGTGTTGCCAACTTTATTTTTTAGAGGATCGTACTATACACTAAAAAAAAATAGTATTTTGTCTTGAAATTCAAGGAAATAATCGTACGCGATGAAATTTCAATAAAACTGCTTAAGTATATCAAATAAAAAAGGAATTTAATCCTAATTTTCAATTAACATTAATCATCAATTAATATGTGGAATTAAGATATTTTTAGCGTAATAAACGATGTTCGCTAATTATAAATCAAGAACACAGGTGATATTATTTTTTACGTTAGCGAGGGTGCGCGCGTGAGTGCTGACGATGTTGGACAAGCGTTCCACTACTGATCTGTATGCGGACTGACGAGCCGGGCGCGGTCTACGCTCGGCCAGCCGGCCCCGGCTACCTGGGGACCCGGCGGGGCTACAGGTGCGCGGGTCCGGACGTTTAGAACAATAGACACCGCGGGCATCCTCGCTATATACAATTTAAAATAAAATTTACTCGTTATATCTAATTACATAAAAAATATGAACTTAGTCTAAGTAGCTCCGCTACAAATATTTATAAAACATGTATTAAAAATAGGGGTTGGTGATAGAAGAGTGATAATTTAGGGTTGTATGTATTTTATAATGCCACATTATGAAAGGTTGTCCAAAAAAAATTAAATAAGGTGTTAAAAATGGGCCGCCCTTATACTTAGGGGTATGAAATATAGATAGTAGCCAATTGTTAAAATTATTGAATATGCATATAAAGTTTCATAAAAATCGGTTAAGCCGTTTGGCAGGAGTATGACATCTAACATATATATATATATATATATATATATATATGGACTTAAATCAGAAGAAAATGTCATTATTTAAATTTCTAACACTTTCAATTAACAGAAATATAATAATACAGAGTATATTCAGCATTATCTTACAATTCCTCTTTAACCTACCAACAGGCCGTAGAACTCGAGTTGGACACATACGCGGCGATCATAGCGGAAATGGGTCACGTGGCGCAATCCATGGCTTCCGGTGGTCATCCTGAGGGTGCCGCGCTGGTCACCTGACATGACCAGCTGGCTGGCAGTCTGGCTAGGCTGCAGAGACTGGCAGCGAGCAGGCAGGCCGCGCTCATGGTGAGTGTGTGCAGGTGAGAGATACTATATATATATATATATATATATATATATATATATATATATATATATACAGGGTGACTGGTGAATTACTATCGATATTTGAGGACGTGATATATGACGATCATATATGACAAAATAAAAATTAATATGACATAAATATTAATAAACTTCTAAGTAAAGTTAACCAAAAGTTATGTAATTAATTACGCATCGTGTGAACACCCTACAGATTAGGTATACACTCACACTCACACATACGCGAGCGGGGCGTGGTGTTGTATCAGCACGCCGCCTCACGCGTCCACACTTCGAACACTTGGAACGTGTCAACACTTTATTTATTTATACGGAAATTTTGTCAAAAATTAAGTGCCTATTTTTTTTACATAATTCGAATGAGAATCATGTACCGAGTATTCTCCTTAAATATTGATAGTAATTCACCAGTCACCCTGTATATATATATATACAGGGTGTCTGGTGTGTGTGTGTATGTGTGAGTGTGTGTGTATACCTAATCTGTAGGGTGTTCACACGATGCGTAGTTAATTACATAACTTTTGGTTAACTTTACTTAGAAGTTTATTAATATTTATGTTATATTAATTTTTATTTTGTCATATATGATCGTCAAATATCACGTCCTTAACTATCGATAGTAATTTACCAGTCACCCTGTATACATATCATATTCGTCACACTACTTGTAATCAAGAAGGGCTATAAGAATTTGTAAATTTGTTTCGAGGTAGTTTAGAAACAGGAGACTGACGTAGCATACTTTTCATCAAGCGAGGTCGAAATTTAAATAAATAACTACTTAACAAAGACTTGTTATTTACTGCTTCTTAAGCGTTACACAGTAACGCCTTTCTATTCCTGAAGTTGACTATGAAGAAGTTGCTGACAAAGACTAGTATATGTGTGTTATAGGAATATATAAATAGGATATCCTCTAAAAAATATGTGTGTCTATCCTTAGACATGAATATGAGAGCGCTGAGAGCGCTGAGTTGGAGGAATGGGTTGCGGAGCAGCAAGCAGCCGCCTCCAGTGAAGACTACGGACAGGACTATGAACACTTACTGGTGAGTAACGATATGTAGATGATGATGATGATGATGATGAGAGGGTACTCCAGCCATCACACTTGGTGATGGAGTCATTACTCAGTTATATCTTCAAATATTAAGCTTTGAAACTTCACGGAAATCCGTTCAGCAAACCTATTTTTAGAAACTAACGAATGAATTCTAAATTTCGTTGAAATTTAAGTCAATTTGAGCATTTAGTAAGTAATTTAGTGTTTTTTTTTATTTCTTGTATCTCAGAAGGATGTGCAAAGATTAGTGTTCAACGCAATAAATCAATAAAAATAAATAGTTCACCTAAGTGAGAACTAGATGGCGTTACATGCGAGATAGATCACGGTATTAAGTGTACTAAGCGATTAGCTTAAGATCATTCATGTTTTTTACTATTGTTAGAGTTGATCACAAATATACTTTCACTAGATCAGTATACGGAGTGGTTTTAATTATATAACCCCGTATGTATACACAACATTTTTGGAAGTGAATTGTGTGTGTGTGTGTGAGTTCAACCATTAGATCAAACAATTAGCATGTCATAATATTAAATATACCTAAAGTTTTACAGCTTAATTAAAATATCCTCCAAAACCATTTAATTATATCTATAATCTAAGACATCATATTTCCCAACCACAGATTCTTAGGTCCAAGTTCGAAGAGCTCCGTCACCGTGTAAAGAATGGGGCGGAGAGGTTCAACTAGTGTGAGGAGCTGGCCAAGAAGCTGGTCGCCTCAGACAGCCCATACATCGCTGACATTGAAAAGAGACAGGAAGTGCTCGGGTGAGGGGAACTTGGGAAATGACCCTTAATTACATAACATATAGGATCTAATTCAGATATCCAATATGTCCACATAAACTTATACCAAACAAAATTAGCTTTAACCATACCTACAGGTATAGAATCTAAATAAGACATTCCACAAATGCAAATTAATTTGTACAAGTTAAAATGAGACTTAATGACTAGATATAGAATTTAATTTAGACAAAGAAAAATGAGACTTAATTACATATACATAGAATCTAATTAAAAAATTCCACATGTCGTTTAAAACAAGGCAAAATGAATTTTAATAATATATTTATAAGATCTAATTTACATAATCCACAATTCAAATACAATTCATACATTCCAGCGAGTCCTGGCAGCGTCTGGTAGAACAGATCCAGTCCCGCAGCCAGCGCCTGGCTGCTGCTGGCGAGATCCACCGCTTCCACCGCGACGCCGGGGACCTGCTGGCGCGGGCCGGGGAGCGCGACCACCGCCCTCTTGAGGGACCACGACGCAGCCGAGAACGATATGGTCGCTATAGACGCGCAGATGCAGGTACTACAAAACAATTATTATGGTTAAAGATACTTTATTTTTCTCAAACAGAAATTACATTTCAGTTACTTGAGAAAATTATGACGATAAACATATTATGTATTTTAAATTAAAACTTCGACAGTCATAATAAATGTATCACTAGCTAGTTTAACATATTCTTATCATAAATTTTGCTTTAAACATGAAATTTAAAATATACACCCTCAAAGCACCTATAATTGTGTACAAAACAGTGATAAGAAATGCAAACTCATAGACACAGAATAACTATTACGATTGACTTATAATGAAATCTAAGATTTTAAACTGAAACTAATATTTTTTGGATGAACGTTTTGATAAAAAACTACATATTTCCGACGTTTCGTTTACTTTACAGTATCATGATCACGGGCAGACGCTATGATAAATATTAGTTTCATTTAAATGAATACTTGTCAAAATCTATTTCATAATATCATAGCTCCTCATTTAATGTAGCCTAATTCTGCCTAAATAAGATTTTAACTGATTTTTGCAATATTTTATACTTGTAGTAATATACTTCCTGGCCCGGGCAAGTACCAATGTGATTTTTCCGAGTCATATGTACTTTTTAAGAATATTTAGACATCACTGATTAATGCATTCCCAAAGAGGGTTGATGTCAGGCAGGCGGCCTGTCGTAAAAACAATTAGCCAAAACTATTCACAACATGTAAGGTAGACCCTGGCTAAAGCTGGGAAGTTGCCAGGTAGAAGAGATAGTTGTAGTGATATTAAATCTATTTCCAGGTGCTCCAGGAGGAAGGATCTCGCCTCCAGCGGTTATGCCCCGGCGGTAACTCCCAGCAGATAGCGCTGAGCTGCAGATCTTAGGAGGAAACTGCTGCACCAACACCTGGAATTACAGACCTTCCTATCCGAGGTATTACTGTGGGATTTCACTATTGTACAAAACCTTTATGATCTGATATAATAGTGTGTTAATATATTGCTACATTTGATTAATCTATCTAAATTTATATATATTTTCTTTATATACTAATTAATTATTAACGATTGTACGCCTATAAATAATGTATCCTTTATGATATTTTATTTCCATTAAGACATTATTTTCACTTATATGAGAATTACACTTATAACAAAAACATTTATGAATACACAGTTCGACATCGCACTTGTAACAAATATTAAATGAAATAACTTTTAATTAAGAGATATTTTTCTATATTAAGCACTAATTTAATGGTTGTCTTGGTTTTGATTATTTATTATTTAATATATACTATCTGCCCCGCAAACGTTGTTTTGTCATATCAAAAGTAGGGATTGGTGATAAAAAAAAAAAAAATTTAGGATTTTATGTTTTTTTTATGCCACTTGATAAAAAAATAAAAACAAAACCTTTCGTCCAAATCAAAACAAAAATTAGGTGAACAGCCCCTATCACTTAGGGAAAGGAAAAATAGATGTTGGCCGCTTTTCAGACCTACTCAATATGCTTACAAAATTTTCCGAGAATCGGTCAAGCCGTTTCGGAGGAGTATGGGAACGAACATTGTGACACGAGAATGTTTTTTATAAGTTATATATATCATGAATATCGTTCCCCAGCTCCGTGACGTCATCTCGTGGTCGTCGTCCCTCCGCAGCGAGATGTCGTCCCCAGCTGCCGCACGCTCAGAGGGCGCACCACGACGCGCTGAGGGCGGAGATAGCGGTTAGTACACATTGGAACAATATTATACTATGAAAAACATGTTAGCAATAGTATATTCGATTAAAAGTGATATTTTTTGTATTTAATAAGTGTTTAAAGTAATTTTTTTATAATTTAAATTTTTCAAGTAAAGTTTTACATTTTCTTTCAATACTAATGTATATTCGTTTTTTTGAATCATTCGAATATAACTTATAGCACGGCTTAAGTGTTTTTCATAATGAATATAAAACAATTTTAAGAAAATGCTATATCACAATTCAAAGAAACTAATTTAAGGTTAACTCTTAAAGATTCCAAATATGTATGATATATCCGTTTTATGTACATATATTAATAAAATGTGATAAATAATTTTGTCTAGGCTAATTGGCTGTATTTTTATTCAGTAGACAGCAAAATCTATTTTAATGAAATTTATTGCCTTAGATGTTAACTCGAACCTACATATGTGTAGATACCTTTTTAGTGTGACTTCTGACCTCACGATATATATGTATTTTTAAATGTAAATTTCAGAATTGCCATTTGTCTCCATCATGGATGCCAGTCTTGGAGTTAAATGTGAGCAAATAGTCCCAGAAGTAGTTCATAAGGACTTTCGGTTGTGACTCACATCAACACCTTCACCCTTCTTTCCTGTGGCATTAATACAGAACGGTATTTTAAATATTATTTGTATATAAAGTTAATTAAAACCATACAACAAACAAGTATTTAAGTTATACCTTATTTTCTTAAAGTTGTAAATATAAATAATACGTACAATTCTAATTATAATAATAATTATATATTATTATCATATTTAATTATACATCAAGGTTTTAAAAATACATATGAATTTTTCAGGATATAAAATGACAGTGGGACCACCTAGAAGAATTAAAGTGAACTTATTAAAAGCATATATGAATCAAGTCCCTGATTTTCTTGAATATTTTAATTCATCAGACAGCAAAGTTTCTAATTTTAAGGTTCTCCATATTATTTATATTTAGAAAAACAAGTATAAAATGTATCTGTTTATTAAATTTGTTATATGACTTCGAAACAAAGACATGTTATTTTCTCAGTTGACTTTATGAAGAAGCTATTTTATTTTATTTCTTCAGGTTTTAGGACTGTTGAATTATACGTAACAAAACTTTTGTAATTTTCAGTGGCTCCTATTTTCACTATGCCTATTCCATGGTGTAGTTCTAGAAAGACGGAAGTTTGGGCCTCGTGGTATTAATATACCATACGAATTCACAGACGGTGATCTTCGTATTTGTATTTCTCAACTTCACATGTTTCTGACTGAATAACATGAAGTTCCATTGCGGGTTTGTATATTTTTTTTGGTGTCGGGTTGGAAAATATTTGTTGTTTAAGTATCAGTAGTGATTAGTAGTCGAAAATAAGATAGAAAAGTGAGTATAGGACTCGCGATTAATTCTATAAGTAATTATATCGTCAGGTCTCAAAACTAGCATACCAGCGAAGCTGGTCAGTCTATGAAATGTAATCTTTATTTTATTAAAAATAAAAAATAAATGAAAATAGACGTTTATTTAAATGAACAGTTTAGAACAATGGTTACAAGAACAGATGTGAAAGGAATATATGCACTTATTTTATATAAACTAAGTTATATTTCCAGGCTCTTAACGCTCCGCCAGCGAAGAAACCAGATGATGGTTGCTGCATCCGAGGTCTATTATTAGAAGGTGCTAGATATAATACTGGTGATATGACATTAGAAGAAAGCAGGCCAAAGGAACTACATACCGGTTGGTATTTCAAAACTTCACTACTTTATCAGCAGTTCATGTTAATGAGGTGATAAAAACTAAAATATTTAAAATATTCAATTCCAGAATTGGCAATCATATAATATATGAAACCGGAACAAAATCATCGTCTAGCGCAAGATTTATACGAATGTCCGACATACAAGACACTCGTTAGAGCCGGGACACTCGACCAACTATGTTATGACTATTGAACTGGCGACTCATAAGCCACAATCTCACAGGATAAAGCGTGGCGTCGCTTTGTTCTGTGCTTTGGATCATTGAACGATTCGGCATATGCCGAAGTTTCGGCGTATTGCACTATCCCTAATCACCCTAATCCGCGGGACTACCATTGGATAATTTCAATGAAATATTTTCCAAATTAACGAATTTGAAAATAATTTTTTCACGATTAGTACATAATTATTTAGTGTTAAATTTATTTCTAATTGTGAAAAAATCACCTTAAAAGTCGTTAATTTAGTTAATATTTCAGCCTTAACTTTCTTCTGATAATCTGCTTCCAATATAGATACGTGGAATTATCCAATGATAGTTAGGCAGATTCGCACTATCCCCGACGATATCATTTTTTCATCTTGACTTATTTAATCATCGTTTGATAATTTTGTTATTGTTACACTGTCTTAGAATATAATTATTTTATGTTACATAAGTTTTAATTTATTATGGAATAAAGTTTTCAAATTTATATTCTTTTTCTTTGTATTTAGATGAGTGAATGATAAATATTTTTAGTTTCTTTCTTTTAATCGTCTTGAAAATTTTGTAGTTGGTGCTTCATTAAGATCTGTTTTTTATATGTAAATATATCATAGTATAACTATATAAATTAATAACATGGACACTACACATATAATATACAATACAAAATTGAAATTTAAAGAAATTCTTTTATTTAATATATATTACTGTCTAGGTTGTTGTACCTTAAAAATATTACTTAGTACTTATTTACATTGATTTTGGAATACTGAGAAGATTCATCTATCAATATATTTATTTTTTTTTGTTTCTTCTTTGTATCTTATTTAGCAAGTAACTATTTCTGAAAAGTCCGTGAGATGTCAATAAAGTACTTCTGTCAATAAGCTTTAAACAATCGGATTTTAATTACAGGGCTCCAGCGTGAAAATCTACGAACTAGAAATCTTATTTTTAACTTCCTTTTCTTTAGAATCTTGTTAGTATTCACTCCTTGCATTTGGCTTTGTTACTGAGGTTGATATTGAAACGAAGTGATACATAATAATATCTTAAATGTCTACCTTAAATGTAATGAAATAGTTTTTTTCATATTAGAAATAAGTAGTTATCACTTCACTTCATTCCACTACGACTGGATGAAATATCGACCTCTCTCATCCACATTATGATATCTACTAAATTAATGGATCATATATGTAAGACAATATCATATCTTATTGTACTTAAGCAAGAAGTATGTCTATAAAAAGTTAAGTGCACAAAGCAGAATGGTGATTGGTAATTTTTGTAGCTTTTTATATCAGTTGTTAAAATCTTGACAGGGAAATACCAATTTTTTTATATTACCCATTTATTAATGAGAACAGAGAAGTATTTGTACAAAAGATCGGTGAAATAATAAAATCCTTTTTTCTTATACGTTAATGAAAAAAAAAACAATACTTCATGTACCATATTATTATTTTTTGCTTCTAATATCCTTCACTAGCTAATAATTTCTACGACATACTTACAATGTATTCCTTATGTTTGCGTTTAACGTTGTATGGTATGTTATTTATCCAAAAGAATGGGTCGGACTATCCTTAACCCGGATTATGTGAATATTTTCTCGTAATTTTTCAATTAAATCCTTAATTTATTCCAAGCGCAATGGCTAGTTGAATATGTTCTCATTTTAAAACGTTTAGATTTCATCTAAAAATATTATTTTATATTCTTATTTATTTATTTATTTATTTATTTATTTATAAGTACACTAACAACATACATATCAAAAAGTTTTACATATTAAAAGTGACTATATTACAATAACAGATATGTACGTCAATAATAAAGTGTACATAACGTTTACCAAATACCTACAATCAAAAAAGTATACACACTAATTATAAAACAAAAATACTAAGTAAAAATTACCAAATTTAAAAAAATAATAATAATAATTACATAAACTTAGGAAAACTATGAATTGGAAGAAAGATAGTCAATGATTTTCTTTTTATATACACAAAACGAATCGCCAAATAGGTCCAGACTTGGTAATTTTTTGCAAATTTCATTATAAGACTTCGCTAACTGCACCACCGGAATTTGGGATCCAAGTTTAGTTTTGACACGCGGGATGTAAAATGTGTTCGGAATAGAATTCCTTCGGCATTTATGAGGAACATTAAGAAGGAAGCGTTCGACTAGGCCACTGTACTGAACATCACCATTAAGCACTTTATGCAAGAAGCAGAGACCCTGCACACATCGTCTGTCACGAAGAGACAGCATTTTGAAATGCACAAGCCTTTGAACATATGGTTGTCTATGCGAGAACTCCTTTGAATGGAAGGCAAGATGCCTGGTGAAATTGCGCTGAATACTCTCAACACGTTATGTAAAATACGTTCGTATACGTTTTTATGTAAAATATAATTAATAAAAATCTTAGCATTGATATGTTGACAAAAGTTATGTGAAAAATTCGATTTATGATCCATTGTATGTGCCTCAAGCAACGTTGCAACTAACTAACGTGTTTCAAATACTGCAAGCTAGTTTATTTGTAAGATAAATAGAACACTCAAAACACTTGAACACGGGAAAGTTATGGACAAGATTTAATTGGAATGTTATTTATTACTTTATTACTTATTATTACTTATTCCTAATATGCAAATAACTTTATATGTGTATAACTCAAGAGTTTGGGAACGAAACGATGGGTAAGATCCGTTAAGAAAAACTATTAAACCAACAAAATCCAAAAAAAAAAACTATTTGGGTATGCACCGTCTAAATAAGTTAAGTTATCAAGTGCAGAACCACTTATTAATCAGACAAAATATGTAAAGTATACTGGATGATATAGATACATTTATACATCTGACCTCCGTAAGGTTTGGTATATACCTTACATATATAAACTGAACTGAACTTATATATATATATACAATATTCCCTGCAACACAGTGTATTTGTAACTTAAAAAATTTGCCATTATAAATCTTCTTCAGTTGATAAAATGTGTAAAATCGTTTATTTGTTTAGAGTCTTGGAGTTTTACACAATCAATGTATTTTACGTAAAAATTTTAATAATAGTCGAATATTACTTAGTTTAAAATTAAAAGATATTTTTAATTAACATACGTCTTTGGAATAGAAAATGCCAATAGACCTCCGTGCATTTCAGAAATCGCTTATTAAAATAAAATAAAAGACTGTTGGACAGTTGGTATTATAAATGTATCAATAATTATTCTCACAGTGTCGGCAACTAAGTGCTTTTAAGTCAACTGATAGTATCAATTCATAGAATGTCAATTAAGTCCTATTTTGTTTAATGACAATAGCATTGATACAAGTAATGGTGTCAAAAGATAAGTGTACAAGGAGGAATCATTGGTCAAAGCTTAATTTTGTCCATCAATACCTTGCTCACTCTCTTGTAATAAACTTAAAAGGTTAACCGAATACTGAAATTTCTTTTCTAAATTATATACTAGTTGTAGGTTTTACGAGATATTTGCTAAATTATAATTTACAGTATGTCTTTCTCGCTTTTGCTAACTGATAAACTGTTCCATTTCTTTACAATTTATCTACATATTATAAGAGTTAACTGTATACATGAAGTAAATACGATCGATCACATTTAACGTTATATGTAGTAAAAACAGAATTTCAACTCATTGTATCAATGACTTTTTTTTTTATATTATCTTAATTTTTATTTGAATTTTTCCTAATAATAGGAAATATTAAGTTTAAATGCATTTGCTGCCGGGGTCATTATTTCAAATACGAGACCCATTATACACTACGTATGAAAAATTTTCTCGTGTCATGCTTGATTCTTAATGCTACGTACTTTAATATTATATTTACCCAGACATTGTATTTGTAGATTAAAACATTTTATTACCGTTAATGGTAAAAATTTATGTTAAAATCTTTCTCTGACTCCCGGATTTCCTGTAAACTTTCCAAGTAATTTTTTATTGTTTTTAGTGCGCCTAAAATTTCCTCCATGTTCGTTAGATCATATTGTTTCGATATTCGTGGTGCCCTCTTGTGGTTGTTGGTGAAATTACTTGGTTAGGTAGTATTGATGTTTGTTGAATCCGATGATCGATTTGTACTAAGCGACTGACGATTTGGTTTAGACAGTGACCGTGAGATGGCGATTTTTGGTAAAATTATAATCGAACGCGACTTAACGTATGTATTGTGGATTGCTTTCTTTTCAGGTTACATCGGAATCCATCATAATTTATTAAAGTAGAAAAGGCACAAGTGGTGGAAAGCAGAATTAAAAATTTAGGTTTCACTTCACTGTTAGTTATTGAGTCTCCTAGTTAATACTGAGAAAGTCGGTAATTTTTGATGTAATTTGGTTTGTATTATTGTTGTTTTAAAGCACTTTTTGTTAGTTTTTCATTGAAGCTTCAAAATATTATATATTTCTTTGACTTTTTGTACTTTTATTTTCACTCAATATTTGTTTAATTAGCGGAAATAGTTAATACATTGACATTATACACGGAGTCGATGTTAACCGGCAACCGATACACAAAAATAATCCTTAGGCCTCGGCCTCGAATCTCGCGGGTAGCGGGGCGGCAGCGGCGGCGGCACGAAAACGCATACATTTCTCCGTGCCCGTTGCCCGCTAGTTTGGAGAATAGTATGCGTTTCCGTGCCGCCGCCGCTGCCGCCCCGCTACCCGCGAGATTCGAGGCCGAGGCCTTATACTCGTAGCATGAGTCTGTATGATGACTTATTATTTCATGTATAACTTTGGTGTTTCTACACCGATTTACATGATTCTTTTTTATGGAATAGGTAATAATGTTAACTTTTTTTAATAAAGAATGAGTGATAGTCTAAACGTTAGAGTAGACAAATACAATCAGAAATCTCCGAAATGCGAAGCTATCGGAAGTTTCAAGTGGTATTGTGAGTCAACCATAAAGGATAGACATATGCTGTCCAGGAATACTTTTTATATAATTTTAAGAAGAATTTTTCCGTGATACATGATTTCTAAGTAGCTTTAACCTATAAGAATGCACACGCGACGGAAACTTAAAAAATGGAGTAACTTCTCCCGTTTTTCCAATATTTCCATTCACTGCTCTGCTCCTATTGACCGTACGATAATGAAAGTAAACTATAACCTGCCCAAGAGTATGAAGAATAATTGTGCCAAATGTCGTTAAAATTCGCCAAGAAGTTTTTGTTTCTATAACGAACATACAGACAGACAGACGGACAAAAATTTTACTGAATGCATTTTTGGCATCAGTAGCGATCCCTAACCACCCCTTGATATTTATTTTTTTAATATATTTTATGTACAGAATTGACCTCTCTACAGATTTATTATAAGTATAGATAAAGAAGATCGATATTAAATACTAAAATGAAGTATTTAAGTTTTATAACTGCATTTCTTTCAATAATAATAAATCTGATTGTTCTACCTTTTATCCTGACCCTGCTGAATTTCTTATGAATAAGTTGGTTCGTTTGAATGATTATATGTATTTGGTTTCGTAAAATTGTCACAAATGCTTTCTTGACTGTTTTTAAATTTAAAAACAATAATGATGACGAGAAAGATTATAAACAGAGAATATTCGTTATTACGACCTCATTGGTAGAATTATATTATGGCGGATAAAACATTGTACTTGCGTGTGAAATTTCTTGTCTAAGAAAAGGTGATTTCATTGAAAAAATTTATTTGTAATTTAATAAAAGTAAAGTACAATTTCGCTTAAAACCAAGCGTATATGCATTTAAAGTAATCAGATATATCGATCACTTTGCCGGTTATTAAAGTAATTAAAATGGATTCAATTAAATATATATTTAATTGAATGTTTGTTCATATATATACAGGGTGACTGGTGAATTACTATCGATACTTGAGGACGTGATATTTGACGATCATATATGACAAAATAACATTACAAAGTTGATCAACGATTGCTACAATATGAGTAATTTACCTTCAAGTCATTAATGTGAGGATTTATATAAGTCGAGTTATGTTATGATAAATTCCTAATGACCATAAAACTGAAATAAGGGCAATATGATTCTTGTTATTAGAAAGATTATAATTAAATAACAGTTTGTCTACAAGCATATTACAATCTAAGTACAGTATAACTGTTTAAATTTTTTTTTAATTATCGTAATAATACAGTAAATAATTTAACAAAGAGCGGCACACAGACAATCGAACCTTACATGATTTGCTTGATGGCGAGTGGGAGTGAGTATAAAAAACCTTCGTTTCAAAAAATATTAGACGATATTATTTTTGAATAGCACAAATATCGAGTTTATGTTGTTCTTTACAATTATATATGTGGGTTAGAATATAAAATTAGAGGTACTTTTTTATAATTTCAACAATACTGAAATCAACGCACAGTTTTAGATTAGTTTTCATTAGCTGAAAAACAACAATTTCTGCTAAAATTCCAAAAATTAGACAGTCTGCAACAAATGCACTGATAGAGAACATATTTCTCATTCCAGTCCTCACGATGACAATATGTAGGTAATTTGAAGGACGCGGTAATTAATATGGTTTCTAATGTAGCTTTCACAATCTTAAAATTATTCAGAATAACAAGAAAACAAAGTGTACAATGAATAACACACAACTGAACAAATGAAAAAATATTTATAATTAAAAATATTTATAATTGAAGCGACGTTAAAATAAACAGGAATGTACATATATATCGGCGCTACCAGCTTATAACGGATGCGACTTGAAAATAATTTGAGGCTGTCATCAATTCTTATTAAACCTCATTAGTATTTATGATTATTGTTAAAAGTAAAACGAAATCAAAGGTTGCTTAAAAGAGAATAGAATTATGTTTGAATGTTGGTATAAATATGACGTCTGGACACACGACGGCAGGGTTGAGAGTTCAGAGAGTGCGTATCATTGAAGTATGTTATTATGAAGAATCTTTGATAAATACAGGAACATTAAGAACAATTGAACTTTCATTTTAAAATATCACGGACCGTACTAGAAGAAGTGACATTTGTAACGTCAGCGAGGCTGGCGTCCCTCTCTTTTAAAACAACGAATTTGTAATAAATCCGATATATATTATTTAATTATTGTTATTAAAATATTCAAATAAAGATATAAAAGGAAATTAAAACACGATTTTTAAGATACAACGTGATGTTGATTGGCTTTCAAAAGAATTTAATACCAATTAAGAATCATATGATTACTTTAAAACTGAATACTGAGTGGATTGTGGGAAAATCTTGACCTCTGAACATAATTTCTAAGATAATATTTGAGCTGAGAAACTAGTGGACGCTTTGCTTAATTTTTAATTGACTTCTTGAAGTTAAGAATAAGCAAAAAACTTTATAAAAACAAACTTTTCTTGTAGTTATTCCCAGTAAGACTACTTTAAGAGTGTCTTATCATTTATGGCATTTACTATCCTAAACCTATATGTAACGTACATATGATGCAAAATTGTTCTTTGCATATTTAAATCCTTAAGCAAGTACATAACCCAATAATTGAAATGTAAAGTTAAAGATTTCTTTCTGAGTTATTTTGCTTAAAGAGAACATTAAAGATGCTTCTTTTATAGATGTTAGCGTTTCACAAATGCAACGTAATCTCATTATTTTTTCATCCCACATAAATAAAAGCAGTTACAAATCGAAAATCGTATTATGATGGAGGAGGATAAGCTTTTTTTATATTTTTGATTCGATTAACAAGTTATTAAATTTTGAGGGAAACGTTAATCAATCATTTATCCATGTTGTTTTTTATCCATAAAAAAATTAAAGTGATATTTAATATTGACTTAATAAATTATAATTTAAGAAACACTGTGTCTTATTATAAAAATGATTTTGAAATGCTCTAATTTAGTATCATTTTTTTCCTGTAAGATATTAATATAAATCTTGACATTATAACTCGTACGACATACGTATGACATAGAAATGGCAAAAGTTATTAGTACTTATTAGATATGGACAGACTGTGTTCACTATAATTAAGAACTTGCAGGAACCATACAGATGACTAAGGTTATTGGCAGAGTGATTTATCAATATTGTTTTATAATTATTAATACTTAGATATCATAAATGTATTGAGAATATCTTGTGATCCTTACAATATTATGAGTATAAGTACTCTTTGTTATAATAATTTGAATTATATATGAAATTATTTTTTTTTAAACTAGGCCTTATTCGCACTGCAATCTTGGAATATTTTGGCAATATAACCGTTTTTTTTTTGTTGGACTTATTATAATCTCGAGTACATACCGTAGTGACATTCATTGAAATTCGAACCATGAAATCTTGTATAAATGTATCTTGTAATGGAAACTTCAAAATTCAAAAAGATAGGATACAACTAACCTGTTTTATAAAAAAAATAAGAGTTAATCTTGCCATTCGATTCAGAGTTATAAAGTTATCCAATTATAGAATATACGTCATGATATACAATATATTCGAGAATATATTGTACATCATGATGTAATGATATACAATATATTCTCGAATACACATTTAAAATGTGAGAACATATTACTTGATTATACACTTTTATTTTTACATTCTCCCATCAATTCGATTACTTACCATTATCACAACAATGCCAATCACGGTCGAACGAGTTGAAAGTGTCTGGAAGTAATAACAGGAGCATTAAAAGCGTTGAATAGTTTTCTTCATATAATTTCATACTTTTAAAAATCAAATGTTTTGCTGAAACTAGACTAATTTTTGTTTAATAAACATTTATTACAATAGATTACTATTACAATATTTCAACAGAAGATTACACGAATCTAATTGATATTCCATTATATCTTAAGTACCCAAAATATGTTAGTGTTAGCTCAAAGTGAACAGACGTATTTCAGAGACTTGGATATTACTCGTATATACCAATTTAACTAATTAGATACATACAATATGGTTTTTCGATGATTCCACTTTGATTAAGTTAATTGAATGTTGTCTCTTGATCGAACAAGGCAGTCTGTTTATTATTATATATTTTTTTTAGTATATAAAAAAATATATATTTATATAAAAATGGAAAGAATACAGGAATGCAACGAATTCACTTTATGAAAAAATTGAAATAAATAATATTGCTTTTAAACGTGAAAAGTCTTTACCGTCAATTATTATTATTATTTTAAAAGACAAAACAAAATGGAATTTCAATAAAGTTTTTGAGTACGTACGTTCTCAAATTTAGCAATTCTAAAGCTATTGTCAATTTATATATTTTTTTAGTGATAAATGAATTTCAATATTGTGTACTCAAATGTTATTACTCATGAAACAACTCACTACTGCTGTAACTATTACTTTGTTGTTAATCTATAAGAAACTTAGATCACGTCATTCCGCTAAAGTGTAGGTATTGAATTATTTTCATGTTTTTTTTTTAAATTAAAACGGTTGGAAGTGCTAAAACTGTGACAGATAACAATAAACATAATTGATTTTTCTAGCAGTATATATTTATTTAAAACTATAAAAATCGAACCCATGATAACTATGTACTTGGTAGATTAAGTAAATGGGATAAGGGTTAAAATTAACTAAAATAAATGACTCGAATACAACCCATAATATTGTTTTTTTATATATACATATATATATATATATCTACCCAGCCGTATTCGGCTATAGTGACTTAGCTTTGTTTTATAGATTACATAGGTAATATAAATACACATATATATAAATAAATGAAATAGTAGAATTGCTTAATATAAGTCAATTAGGTAACGTCGAGTGTAGCAATTAATTTCCAATATTCGTTAATGTATATTGTCCGATTTTAATTTGCCTATTTAAGAATTCATATTTGAATTCTAAAATAATATTCGATCATCAATTTGTTAAGTAGTTTCCTTGCCAGTTATTTGGATTTTGCTGAAACAAAATACTATATTTACCAGTTTCACCACTCAAAATATATATTTTTCCCCTTTTGTTTATTATTTGTGGTATAATACTAAAGTAATATTATAATGTACATAAAATAAACATCTTATTATTTTATAACTTGAAATTTTCAAGTATTTTTCAAAAATTACTTTATTGTTTATTTATAAATGAACTGAGATGTATATTGTGTATCAACTGCAGCGTGTGTCTGATACACATCGTACATATTATGATGATTTACAATATTCTATCTTATTTTGGCAAGCTGTAGTAGTTGGGTATGATTTTTTAATGAAGATGATAAATCCTGTTACAGGTAAGTAAACATTTTCTCGGCCCAGCACACCCTCGAGGTGTGCCCGAGATGGGCTGCGCGGCGCCAAGACCTTGTGGCGGCTCTCGGCGGAGTGGACCTGTCGCTTTCGAGTGTCGTGGAGAAGATGCTCGAGAGTGATGGGTCCTGGTTGGCGGTGTCCTCCTTCTGTGAGACGGTCATGTCCACGAAGGAGGCATCTCAGCGGGAAAGGGAGAGGGCGGCTGATGCTCCCTCCCCCCGCAGGCGACGTACGGGGGTGCGACGGAGGCAATTCCTACGCCTCCAATAGCACCCCTGTGTTCCGGGCTGGGGTCGGCGTGGTAACCCGGCCCTTTTGAAAGCCCGGCGTCGTCGGGGTGGTCCTAATTGCCGGGATCGCCCCCATTCTCCGAGGGAGTAAGTCCGGGCTTTGCCAGGACCGGCCAGTCGCTGGTGTGCCCTGTCGCTGACAGATCCGGGGTACACCGACATAGCGGCCGATGGCTTTCGCAGTGGTTTTAGTGAGTAGGGGCCTGCCCAGGCCGAGCCTCACACATCCCTTCCGGCCCCACCAAGGCCGGTTGGACGGCTCGTAAAAAGAGTTTCCACTACGTCATCAAAAAAAAAAAAAGTAAACATTTTAAGTTTTTAATGTCTAGCATAGATTTAAGTAATTTATAAAATTTTATCCTAAAATAATGTTTTTAGATTCTGAAACTAACAATAAAGTTAGTTCAATGAATTATAATTTATACAGGCTTATGGCTGGAGAAGTTGAGGTCAATCTCATCTTAAAATGTTGGCGTTTCTTTCACCAATATGTATGTAATAGTAGAAAGTGAGCGATTAACGTTTATCAGGTTGAACCAGGCAAAACTCTGTTCAGAGGAATAAGGAAATTAACTTCATTCAGTTAAAAACGTAACAGATATTTCTTGATTATAGGGCGATACCATTTTCGCCGGGTCATCTTGTATATATATTTATCGAATTTATCAAGTATTTGCTTTAATTTCTATTTCTAATTTAATGTTTAAAAACGATAATTTTATTTGAAGAGGTTCGAACGTCCCAAAATATCTTTATGAAAAAGTTATTGAATACCCATTGCGCTTATTCTTACAATAGAGTTGATAACAACTTTCGTTTTATATAATTTTATACCGTTAATTAACAATTCTGTTGCAAAGTTAATTCCCAAATTACTGTGATCTATATATAAATTAATATGATAATTATATTAGAGGCAATCTTAACCCAACTTGCTCTTAGACCTACTGTTGCTATATGTTATAACATAAAAAAAATGAAATTCGTTATTATTGAAATAAGTAATGATGTTTTGAAATACTTTGTTGATGCGTTCATCTTTTAATGAGATAAAGTTACAGAAATTTTTAGGAAATTAAATCAATCCGCTCGATTCGTCGACAGGTACTCGATTAACACCAATAGTCAGCAATTGTTCAGAGAAATCTTCAGCAGATTTATCGGTCAGCATTTACCGGTCAGCATCTCTCGTGTTTGTTGCCAGTTGAAGGTTCTTAACATAGCGCCATAGATTTGATGATTTGAGGCAACCGTTTATTTCGTAGGCAGCAATAGCTCTGAGAATTACTTGCAATGTTTATTGGAAAAATGATATAAGTATTTGTGCCACAAATTAAATGGTTCGATGGAAAACATGTCGAAATAATGATAACATATAATGCACGTATCTGACTTGGAGATGCGGAGATAATTGCTTCAACGATTTTATGTTGCTTATACTGTATGTAACATGCCGATTACCGATGAAAAAGATAACTAAACTCATGAATGAAATAGGGACGTTAACATCAAAACTTCAAGCGATATTTCTTAGGTTTAACAAATATTATCGTATAGGAGTAGAAAAATAGAAATATGAAACATAAAGTTTATATTTCTTAGATTATGCAAAAAGTTTCAAATGACTATTATGATGACTAGTTTTAACATAAATAGATGACCATATCTTTATTTTTATCGAATTTTTACCATTAACGGTAATCAAATGTTTAATCTACAAATGAATATAATATTAAAGTAGCTATGTAGTATTAGCAATCAAGCATGACACGAAAAAATTTCCTACGTAAGTGTATAATGGGTCTCGTATTTGAAATAATGACCCCGGCAGCAAATGTGTTTAAACTTAATATTCCCTATTATTAGGAAAAATTCAAATAAAAATTCCAATTATTTATAAAGTCGTTGAAACATGATTTGAAAATCTGTTTTTACTATAACGTTAAATGAGATCGTTTTTGCTTCATGTATACAGCTAACTCTTGTAATATGTAGATAAATTTTAAAGAAATGGAACAGTTTATCAGTTAGCAAAAGCGAGAAAGACATACTGTAGATTATAATTTAGCAAATATCTCGTGAAATCTACAACTAGGGGCCATCCATAAAATACGTCACACTAATTTCATGACTTTTTGAGCCCTCCCCCGTCCTTGTCACAAGTGGTCACATTTCTGAGACCCCCCCCCCTAGTGTGACGTCACATGTTTTGCAATTTAACATCGAAAAATTATTAAATTAAAGCAGCAGTTCCGAAATTAGTATTATTTTCATTTAAATTGAGTATTTTTTTATGAAAACAACAAAATATCAATTATTTGAAACAATAATAAAAAAATAAAATAATGAATATAAAGAAAAAGAAACTCAATCATCTTCAGTCCATGGACTTTGAACCCAGTCTTTTAAATTATTTATAACTGGCATGGCAGTCACAACTCACAGTCATACTCAGTACTGTGCCTGCACTCTCAAAGTTTCGTTTTCCAAGTCCAGGTCAGTAGTTTTATTACTGGAATCGAGATGTGAACCGAAATTATCGTGTTTAAATACAACACCAGTAAATTTACGACTAAGAGGTGCCATTCGCCGTTCTACTCTGTTAAAGCACTTCTTCCTGGGGCATTTGTGGCAATGTAAACAGCATCCAAATGAAAATCTTTAAAATGTTGTATAGCTGAAATTAATAGTAGATTTAGAAATGTGATGTCACGAAACTTAGGACCCCTCCCACCCCTTGTCACACCATGTCACACTTTGTCGACCCCCTCCCCCCACTTTACGTGTGACGTACTTTATGGATGGCCCCCTAGTGTAATTTTAGAAAAAAAATTACATTATTCGATAAATTTTTAAGTTTATTACAAGAGAGTGAGTGAGTGTATTGATGGACAAAATTAAGCTTTGACCAATGATTCCTCCTTGTACCCTTACTTTATTGACACCATTACTTGAATCAATGCTGTTGTCATTAAACAAAATAGAACTTAATTGACATTCTATGAATTGATACTATCAGTTGACTTAAAAGCACTTAGTTGCCGACACTGTGACTATAATTATTGATACATTTATAATACCTGTCCAACCGTCTTTTATTTTATTTTAATAAGCGATTTCTGAAGTGCACGGAGGTCTATTGGCATTTTCTATTCCAAAGACGTATGTTAAATAAAAATGTCTTTTAATTTTAAAATAAGTAATATTCAAGTATTATTAACATTTTTACGTAAAACACATTGATTGTGTAAAACTCCAAGACCCTAAACAAATAAACGATTTTACACATTTTACCAACTGAAGAAGATTTATAATGGCAATTTTTTTTTTAAGTTACAAATACACTGTGTTGCATTATTATATATATATATATATATATAAGTTCAGTTCAGTTTATATATGTAAGGTACATACATATATACCAAACCTTACGGAGGTCAGATGTATAAATGTATCTATATCATCCAGTATACTTTACATATTTTGTCTGATTAATAAGTGGTTCTGCACTTGATAACTTAA
Organism: Danaus chrysippus; assembly: GCA_916720795.1. Classification (NCBI taxonomy): domain Eukaryota; kingdom Metazoa; phylum Arthropoda; class Insecta; order Lepidoptera; family Nymphalidae; genus Danaus; species Danaus chrysippus. The sequence goes on from CAKASE010000074.1 coordinate 2,079,314, forward strand.
CTTATTTAGACGGTGCATACCCAATTAGTTTTTTTTTTTGGATTTTGTTGGTTTAATAGTTTTGCTTAACGGATCTTACCCATCGTTTCGTTTCCAAACTCTTCAGTTATACACATATAAAGTTATTTGTATATTAGAAATAAGTAATAAATAACATTCCAATTAAATCTTGTCCATAACTTTCCCGTGTTCAAGTGTTTTGAGTGTTCTATTTATCTTACAAATAAACTAGCTTGCAGTATTTGAAACAAATAGTAGTAGTTGCAACGTTGCTCGAGGCACATACAATGGATCATAAATCGAATTTTTTCACATAACTTTTGTGGTAGCAGTAAGTATTCTGGAAATGTTATGAATTAAATATTGGTAAAATTGAGATTTTTTTATTATTGCAATCAGGACCTCCAAAAAATTATATAAGATCGCGCACAATAAGGTGTCAGAGGAATTTTCTTCCTCGAACTGGTGCTATGGAATTAACACCATAATGAGTTTATCGAAAGAAATAAGAAATTCTTCAAGAGAGTACTGAATTGATACGAGTATCTAAAAGGTTAATAATGCGCACATATTAACCACTTAAAGTCAGAAAAGCCGTATGATTGTTTGCCATTGTCATGAATAAAAAAAAATAGATTGTCCACTTGATTACACAATTATTTATGTGTATGTATTTTAAATATTATTATTTATAAACTGTCTTTTCAAATTTTATATATATGAGCTGGTGTTAGATTAACAAAAAATACCATAATTTAACTAACTTAATATCAAATTGCGTACATATATGGATCATATATGTACGCAATGTATAAAAGTGACCTGAAACAGCTTAATCAGGAACAGACTAAGTGATCTAGTATAATGTTTGTCATAGTCAGAATAGAGATGCCGAAATTGCAACTAACGTATTTGTTTTTTTTTGTGTGACTTTTTTTGAAAGCTATTTTTGATAACCTCTTCACACATGCATATAATTATAGTGATGTACAACTCAAAGTTCCTGTTTTCTACTTTAAGATGCTTTAGGAAACTTTATAATGAAATAAATGAAGTGAAGTGATAACTACTTATTTCTCATATGAAAAAAAAAACTCTTTCATTACATTTAAGGTAGACATTTAAGATTTTATTATGTATCACTTCGTTTCAATATCAACCTCAGTAACAAAGCCAAATGCAGGGAGTGACTACTAACAAGATTCTAAAGAAAATGAAGTTAAAATTAAGATTTCTAGTTCGTAGATTTTCACGCTGGAGCCCTGTTATTAAAATCCGATTGTTTAAAGCTTACCTACTGTCAGAAGTACTTTATTGACATCTCACGGTATCTCTTTTCTCTCGCGGATTCTCTTTTCAGAAATAGTTACTTGCTAAATAAGATACAAAGAAAAAACAAAAAAAAATATATGTATATATTTATAAGATGAAACTTCTCAGTATTCCAAAATCAATGTAAATAAGTACTAAGTAATATTTTTAAGGTACAACAGCCTAGACAGTAATATAGATTAAATAAAATAATTTCTTTATATTTCAATTATGTATTGTATATTATATGTGTACCTAGTGTCCATGTTATTAATTTATATAGTTACACTATGATATATTTACATAAAAAAACAGATCTTAATGGAGCACCAACTACAAAATTTTCGAGACGATTAAAAAAAGAAACTAAAAATATTTATCCTTCACTCATCTAAATACAAAGAAAAAGAATATAAATTTGAAAACTTTATTCTATAATAAATTAAAACTTATGTAACATAAAATAATTATAATCTAAGACAGTCTAACAATAACAAAATTATCAAACGATGATTATATAAGTCAAGATGAAAAAATGATATCGTCGGGGATAGTGCAAATCCGCGTAACTACATATCATTGGATAATTCCGCGTATCTACATTGGAAGCAGATTATCAAAAGAAAGTTAAGGTTGAAATATTAACTAAATTAACAACTTTAAAGGTGATTTTTTCACAATTAGAAATCTATTGAACACTAAATAATAATGTACTAATCGTGAAAAAATTATTTTAAAATTCGTTAATTTGGAAAAAAATTCATCGAAATTATCCAATGGTAGCCCCGCTTATGAGTCGCCAGTTCGATAGTCATTACATAGTTGGTCGAGTGTCCAGTGGTCGAGAGTGTCCCGGCTCTAACGAGTGTCTTGTATGTCGGACATTCGTATAAACCTTACGCTAGACGATGATTTTGTTCCGGTTTCATATATATGATTGCCAATTCTGGAATTGAATATTTTAAATATTTTAGTTTTTATCACCTCATTAATATGAACTACTGATAAAGTAGTGAAGTTTTGAAATACCAACCGGTATGTAGTTCCTTTGGTCTGCTTTCTTCTAATGTCATATCACCAGTGTTAAATCTAGCACCTTCTAGAAATAGGCCTCGGATGCAGCAACCATCATCTGGTTTCTTCGCTGGCGGAGTGTTAAGAACCTGGAAATATAACTTAGTTTATATAAAATAAGTGCATATATTCCTTTCACATCTGTTCTGGTAACCATTGTTCTAAACTGTTCATTTAAATAAACGTCTATTTTTATTGATTTTTAATCAAATAAAGATTACATTTCGTAGACTGACCAGCTTCGCTGGTATGCTAGAGTTTTGAAACCTGACGATATAGGTACTTATACAATTATTCGGGAGTCCTATACTCTCTTTTCTCTCTTATTTTCGACTACTAATCACTACTGATACTTAAGCAAGATAAACAGTGGAAATTTGTGTGTCCCCTATACCTAGATATTTTTTAAATTTGAATTCTACCGTTGGGGTGTTATCTTAGACTTATCTCAAAAGCGTAAGCCACGGTATCAATTGGAATGACATGTTTTCTAAAAGGAATGCCTGGTAGTAAGGAATGCCTGGGGAAGTAGAACCCAGAAATCCAAAACACCTTAGGAATTCCACCATCAGCCCACTGCTGCATAAATTGTACTCGGAGACATAAATCTTTTACCCAAGCCGCTGGTGAAAAACGAAAATTATTATAAACCTTCTGTAAATTTACTAAGCAGCTTATTTTTTGCCCTTTTTTTGTGATAAAAAATATTATACCTAATGGTTTAAGCGAAGGATACGCCTTAGCACTCCACATATTTGGAACAGCGTTTTGAGCCAAACTTCCGGACATACTTTCTAGGGCTTCCGACATAACAACCAAACCTTTAAGCGCCTTTTGTAGGTCACTAGCAGAAAGAAAATATTAGTAAAAGAATAAACTGTTAATTGAGATTTGATTTATACACTTACTGAAGAGAACTGCTAATAACAGCCAAAAGCTTATTATATCGTATGACTACTTGAATAAGTACTGTATTTAGGTACTCTTTATAAAACACAGGGTAGCTGTTAGGATAAAAAAAATATATTAGATTAACTTTATTTATATATTATATACATTAACTTAGTAAATATATATAAACAGCCTATCCATTAGTAATATTCATATTTAAAATGACATATGACTTACATACTTATACAAGAGCTCGTCTCAGACAGAGCGTAACTGATGTTGGCATTAGCTTGCAATCCGAATAACGAAGGGTCATCGTTCAGTGGTAAGGTGCGTAAATAACGAGTGTAGTCATCAATCGTGGATGGAGATTGTTGCTGTTAAAACAATAATTATAATTTCAAACAAATTATACAATATATTACGATCTAGAAGTATGAAGATAATTGTTGAAATTAATGATATTAATAATGCGTTTTGCTAAATTTTAGATTACAAAATACCTTCGTCATAATACAACATAAGGAATTTATATACCTGTTTATAAGCACCCCTCTCATCGAATATCCATTTATCATTGAGTACAGCCGTTGTGTAGTAATCAGCCAACAAACACAACAGACACCGACGATCCCAATCATCAGTGACTCGTCCACCATAGTTAATATGACCCGCTGTATACGTTAACATCTGAATAAAATGATTTAAAATAACAATTACAAGCATGTAAATCTTAAAATGTATCCTATCTATTATAATAATATTCGAATTAAATCTTGTCCACAATGTTAATAAGCATAATGCAAGTTATTGCTTTCGTGAACCCTATTTCAATTAGAGACTTAGTAACGAACCTCAACGTCAGTCCTATTGTTCTACCAGAATAGCATACGACCCAAGACTACAAACAATAGCAGTTACATACTAATCTACTACTAATTATAACAAACCCATAGATTCTTCCATGTTAACTAGTTAATAAAAAGCAGTCATTTTCAAAATTAAAGGTATTAATTTACGGTAAAATTAATTAACAAACCCGCAATGGAACTTCATGTTATTCAGTCAGACACATGTGAAGTTGAGAAATACAAATACGAAGATCACCGTCTGTGAATTCGTATGGTATATTAAAACCAAGAAGCCCAAACTTCCGTCTTTCTAGAACTACACCATGGAATAGGCATAGTGAAAATAGTAGCCACTGAAAATTACAAAAGTTTTGTTACTAATAATTCAACAGTCCTAAAACCTGAAGAAATAAAATATAATAGCTTCTTCATAACGTCAACTGAGAAAATAACTTGTCTTTGTTTCGAAGTCATATAACTAAAATTTAATAAACAGATACATACATTTAATACTTGTTTTTCTTAATATAAATAATATGCAGAACCTTAAAATTAGAAACTTTGCTGTCTGATGAATTAAAATATTCAAGAAAATCAGGGACTTCATTCATATATGCCTTAAAATAAAATCGCTTTAATTCCTCTAGGTGGTCCCACTGTCATTTTATATCCTGAAAAATTCATATGTATTTTTAAAACCTTGATGTATAATTAAATATGATAATAATATATAATTAGAATTGTACGTATTATTTATATTTACAACTTTAAGTAAATATAGTATAGTTTAAATACTTATGTATCGTATGGTTATAATTAACTTTATGTACGAATAATATTTAAAATACCGTTCTGTAATAATGTCACAGGAAAGAAGGGTGAAGGTGTTGATGTGAGTCACAGTCGAAAGTCCTTATGAACCACTTCTGGGACTATTTGCACCACATTTCACTCCAAGACTGGCATCCATGATGGAGACAAATGGCAATTCTGAAATTTATATTTAAAAATATATATATCGTGAGGTCAGAAGTCACACTAAAAAGGTATCTACACATATGTAGGTAAGAGTTAACATCTAACGCAATAAATTTCATTAAAATAGATTTTGCTGTCTACTGAATAAAAATACAGCTAATTAGTCTAGACAAAGTTATTATCACATTTTTATTAATATATGTACATAAAACGGATATATCATACATATTCGGAATCTTTAAGAGTTAATCTTAAATTAATTTCTTTGAATTGTGATATAGCATTTTCTTAAAATTGTTTTAGATTCATTATGAAAAACACTTAAGCTGTGCTATAAGTTCTTTCGTATGATAAAAAAAAAACGAATATACTTTACGATTGAAAGGAAATGTAATACTTTACCTAAAAAAATACTCAGTTACCAAAATCACAGCCAACTTTCATCATAGCTTCGGCTAGAGGTCCTTGACCTTGTCCTAATGAAATACTTTCAAATCTTTTGCCCATCTTCATTTTGTCGGCAAATTTCAACAGATCTGAAACACGTTACACTCAATTAGTCGATAAATAATCATGTAAACAAAATCAAACCACAGTAAACGATCCACTATGTAAAGAGAAATTAAAAATATATAAGGACTTATAACAATTAAGTACTTTGTAAAAGTTATACATAGTTAGTTTTAATTTTGCATAGAATTACTGGCATACTTTGAAAAAAGTCAGACATACATACACACATACATATTTTTCAATAAGTTATACAACATCCAACAGGCTTATAAAAAGTAATATTTACCAGCAGCTGGATCAGTACCGGTGGAGAGAATGAAAATTATAGAAGCGAGTGGATCAGACTCAGCGTATAGAGCTGCAAGATCTGCTGGCTGTGGTTCAACGAAACGAGCCCCAAGACCTAATACTACGTAGTCCTGGACGAAGGAAGAAAGATAATAAATTTCAGGTTTAAGTTATAGCTGTATGCCATATGTACTGTACTAGTTGAACTTCATTTTCACGGTTATGAAAACAAATCAACATTATTTATAAAAAAATATACCTGAAGACCAGGAATCAATTTGTCAGGTCGTAAGCACTTTAGAACAAGTAGCTTCTGAAATGCATCTAGTTGAGAATCTAGTCCTTTTGGATACGGAAGTCTGGAACATCCAGGTATATTCTATGTAAAAGAAACTTAAATTTGATTAGTTTATAAGATAAAAAGACGATTTTACTTATGAGGATTCCCGACATCGTAATAATTCTTAAAGAATTTGGTTTGTTGAGTAAAATCCATGACAAATTGATGCATCGTTGGCAATGTCGCCAACTGTAGCATATCCAACCACATCCGAGGAGATATCCATTTTGGTTCGGGGCTCTCAAGTTCCTTGTGTTGAACAAATATTAATTTAATGTAACAATATTATTTTGGATATACCTAAAATTCTGACAAGTAAACTTATTTTCAGTAAACGTGTTTATATATATATACTTTATGAGAAAGCACTTATTGACTGCTGTACTATTCATAGTGTTTATTTAAATTCGAAATAGTATACAAATTTGACTAGAATATACACATATATGAATTTATAAATACATATATAGATACGTAATTCTTATTTAAAATACCTCTTCAATTTTTCCTCCGATTAATAAGAAATTAAATTCTTGGAATCTTATAACTCCCTTGTTAAACAAAATTCTAGCACATAGAAGAAAAGCAAAGAAAAGCTTGTGTCTTTCAAATAAACTCCTGCATACATTCTGGTATAACAGAAAAGTGAAATGTTCTATAATGATTTCAACTCTTTCTATAATATCCTCTGTGAAATAATCCATGCATAAATATTTTATAAATACAGATTGATTAAATGGTTAGTCGAATAATAATATTTACAACCATTTGGCTCGGTTTCTGCCATACTCCTTACGAAGATATTATGAACCATTCCAATGAATATTGATACATAGGATCAACATTCGCCATTCCAGACAAGCAAAAAAACAGAATTTGACCTCGATTGGCCACTGGCACGTATCCCAAAGGCGCTCCATCTATTTTAGTTGATGTTCGCTCCATATCTTCTACATTTATCTAAAATAAATCGAAAGAATATTTCTTAAAATGTAGTTAAGTGTGTAGTATACAAATCCTTAACTGTTAAAATTTATTTTCCTAAATAGTAAAGTCCGTTACGTATACGTTTTCAGACCCGTTCGTAATTTCAAAGTGTCTTTTTGGTTTTCATGAACAAAGAAAGCATCTGATCTACGAGTAATTCTAGTTAAAAATATACATACCTTAAATATGTATTTTGACACAGTAATTGAACGGAAATTTAAATTAATTTGACAAAATATTCATATAATTACCAAAATTTCGGCACTCTTGATTTTAATAGCCTCCAAAGTTAATATAAGAGGCAAATCATCTACTGGAGATATTTCGCTGTTAGACAGGCCATACAAAATATCAGATTGAATTTCCGCTAATTGTGTTGCTAGCTGAGCTCGAGACACGATGAGTTGACCTCTTAACTCCTCCAAATCTGGTCGTTCTTGAACTACTACTATAGACAATAATTGTTCTGCTAAACCACTAGTATAGACAAAAAAACAATTAGTAAATAATCTGTTTGTTTAAATATACTGCATAGAGAATTTGTCAGAAACATAACTCGCTCGATAAACATTCCAACTTATTTAATTTGATCTTTATTTCGTTTAATTGAATCGCGTCTAAACTTGATAAATTATTTAATTTTTGTATATAAATTTTAAACTTAGTGACGCGTCCTTTAATACTACTGCGTTTTAAAATTAATTCTTTTAAAGTAGACATTATAATGCGAACAAAAGACACAAATGTAAGTACTAATAAGAATCAATGACCGGCACAGCTGATCTATTCAAACGCGACAAACACTTCACTCGAGTGGGTAATAAAGTTTTTTACATACGCTCCTCCTTTGTTTAGCGATAAGCTAATTTCCTCGGCCACCTACAGAGACTGACCGCTCGCCAGTTCTCAGCGTGGCATCAACCCGCACGGCCAACACTCCCGTACGCTGAAAACGTCGGCAATATGTGGTTTAAATATTTGCCTTAAATGAATGATAAAATGGGATGCGTATGAAACTATGAAGTGGTTTAAGTTTAGGTTGCGAATTGTGGCAGTGCAATTTACAGAAGTAATAATAGAAGAAATTTACTTTACTAAAATTTACAGAAGTAAAAATGTCATATAAAATAAATGTAGTGCAGGTCTACACGTAGGCGCCAACACCTCCACTATTGTTTTGATTCGATGTTTCCGTTATTTTTGTTTTTCACATAACGGTCCAGTTTCTGAAAAAAATAATTAAGCAATTATGTAATGTATAAATTTACCATTTGTAATATAGTTACATTTAAGAATTCTTCAAGCCCCAGCTTTGCAGGGGTACTTTACTTGAAATATAAAACAGCCTATGTTGCGTATAATGCCTTCAGTACTTTCTTTTTGAGTTAAATGAAGACAAACAAAAATTACATCATCTTTCTTCGTTAAACGTAAAATAAGTTTCAACTCAGAAAAACTTTATATTTCTTATGTTAATAATAGTTTTAATATAATAAAATTACAAAAAAATTTATACAAAATTTATGACGTGATCATGTGAAAAGTGAGCTATCGCGTGGATTCAATTTTGAGAATTATTAAACTTATGATAACTTTCAAATATTACGTCTGAACTAAATAATACAAAAATAAATTAATAAATACTATAGAGGCTTCAACACAAAGTCATTTATTTTGATAAGACTTAATACTATACTTATGAAAATAGATTTCCTATAATCGCTTCATGAATGGCAATTTTCAAAATTTGTAAAATAGATATAGTATGTTATCCTCAAGAGATAGACACATGCTATTGTAGACTTCTCTGTAGACCTATAGTATATACCCAATCCCACCATACATTGTTTTGTTATATCTCAAAGGGTTTTAGCAGCGTTTTCGTTAAAATATCCCAAACGTCTAATTTTTCACCCACTTCTTCAACAAATATCGTTAATATACACACAAATCACTTCAAAACCTAAATAAATTATATATTAAAACCTTTCTCGAAAATAACCCTATCAAATGGTGAAAACCGCTAGGGAATTGGTGTAGTAGTTTTTCTGTTTATTGTGAACAGGCAGACAGACAGACGCGGAGGGGGACTTTGTTTTATAACATGTATTGATGATGATTTTGATAACATATTCAAGTTCAATATATCACGATTTGACATTTTCTAGTTTATCACTTTTTGAATCAAAAAAATATAATATTAATACATGTAGTGTTGGTAATTGTTAATGAATCATTTGTATATTGAGTCGCTTATTGTTTAATGCTAATAAGATATGCACGGTGTAAGATAACGTCACAGAAACCTTTCAAGATAAATGGTAAAAACACTATTATTACTATCTTAATAATAAAAGTGTAGACCGAAACTTTGAAACCTTCCTCGGTCAGTTATACAATTAACACTGAGGATGAAGCAATACGCGTAAAAACAACGAAAATTGATTATATGTTTGTTTGTTAGGGAGCACTTTACAGTATTTATAGTACCAATCCAGTCCAAAACTTATGATTTACAATAGTTTTAAGTAAAAGCTGATTTAAATCTTACCGTTCTGTGAAGGAACTTTATAAATATGTTAATGAGTACATATTGCTGAGGATTTTTAAACTTAACTTCGTTCTCCGAGCTATTAAAGATACAAGTATTTCCAATAAATTTATCATATATAGAGAAACCCAAAGAGATACGGCATAAATCACCAGGATTACTACAAGAAAATAAGAAGAAGTTATTTACCTGTACACAATATGCTCATAAAATAACTATAGGTATTAATAGAAAAAGATAATCTGCTGAAAACTTGAAATATCTAATATCTGCATAAACTACTGTTATTGATAATTATCACTTTTAAACACAAGAACTGAATAAATAATATTATTTAAAAATAAAAGAACTATCGTACAATGTGGTGTGCTGTCTTTAAGGAGGTAGTAGAATAAACCGCTACTGCGCATTAGTAAGATTACGAGAAAGAATAGTAAGATGAACGTAGTTAGTTTTCTTTCACTATTACTTTTCTGATTGGTATTTGTTAATAGTTCTTTGTAAATCTGAAAGAAAAAAAACTGGTTAAGATAGATAGACACCCTTCACTTTAATATAAGATGAAAAATAAATCTCTTTTCTCCCAATTTGTTTGATTTCTTTAATATATTACTAGCTTTTACCCTTAACTCTGTTCGCGAAACTTTTTAAATGAATCAAGTGCATCAACAATAGATACGGAAACCAGTCCACAGCGACATCTATAGCCTGTCACATGCTTTCATATTAAAATACACTTGTTTTGCCGTAAGAACTAAGAAACTAAAAGGGTTTCTTGAGAAACTATACTATTTTCAAGTATAAGTTTTCATTAAAATACGTAAAGTAGTTTTGTGTGAATCATAACCAAAAATCTGGATGTATGGATTTTCATATGTGTTCACAATTTTTAAGATGATAGAGCTTCGCTGTGATTAAGTTACTGTAGCTCGAACATGGGCTGACTCGACCAGGGAAGTACCCTATCACAGAAAATCGGCGAAAAGTAGTCTTTAATGGCTGCTTTTTGCATTTTTATACGACCATTTACTCTAAATTTAATATGCCTTAAATATTTACCTCATCAAGTTCCTTGAGGATCCGTATGAACCGCGTTGTTCTGTGAGGTGAAGTTAACACAACGATCAATAATGTAATAACAGTTATTAAACCAGCTAATTCACGAAGAAAATGAATCACTGATTCTGATGGTGCACTTTTTTGACTAAAGTATTTTCTTGTAACTGTAGCGAGAAAGACTAGAGCTGAAATATGAAAGAAAAAAAAATATTATATAATTTATAGAATTTGACTTGACAGATAATATTAATCTTTACCATTATCGATACTTCAAAAAAAAATCTGGTTTAAGAAAGAAAAAAATATAAAATCTAAAATATAAATATCACAAGAAAATCCATTAAAATAAAGATAATTTTTAAATCATTTAAGTAATTTGATTGAATATTAAAGAAAAAGAAACTTACCAACAGTAATAGCAAAACGTATCGCACAAAATATCCTTGGTAATGACAAGCGATACTTAGTTCCCTCGAGGTATAATGGACAAACACCTGCCATACGAGCCAAATACAAAATTACACCAAATGCTCCTCGAACCATTATTCTTCATTAACGTACTGAACTACTAAAGAGAAATAATGCATTGTTTAAATTAAATAATGAATTAATAATAAAGTTATCCTACATTTGTATAATATAATATAATCAAGGTATTACTTCTTTGATTACGAGAGTAAATATTTAGACCAGAGTATTTGAAATTTTTAGGAAGTATACATTGTGAAGACAATCAGAAAGTTGAACTGACACATATACATACAATATACGAAACATTCGAATTGTATCGCTTTACCTATGAACAAATTATCTATCTATTAATCGTAAAAACACAAATATTTTATTGTCCGCAACATCAAGATAAATACAATGTAATAAGATAATATCTACATTACTGTAAGTCAATAATTTAAAGTTCAAGTTAAATGCATATTTAATATCATCAATCAAATCATTAAAACATTTATAAGACCGCTTTCGAAATTGCATTATCCTTTAGTTTTAATAGGTATCATCCAATGTAAATCGACAAAGATATGTAAATGAAATGCTGATCTTAAGGCAGGGCAGGGCATTGTCTTTATTTAAAAACAGTTCTATGATAAGAACCTTCTACCTTCCTCTACCTGTAAGTCATAGAGTATAGTTGTAGTCATGTAACTACAGCTCGAACATGTGCTGACTCGACCGGGGAAGTACCACCCTCTCACAGAAGACCGGCGTGAAGTAGCCTTTAATGGGTGTGTTTCGTTCGATGAGTGAAAGAGCCGGTTGTCCTTGTTCGTTCCTGATCTCAGTTTTGTCTATAGTTTTCAACTTAGTAAGTCTTAGTAAGAATTGAAGCCTCTGCATCTACAAAGAAACACTTTTTTATTTCTTTTTGAACGCTCATATATAATATAACTAGCGGCCTCTAAGATTTTAAAGTAAGAAGAAATCTTTCTCTCCGTTTTGTTGTATTTTTTTTATTACACTTTCTTATTTGGATGAATATTTGCATACCCTTCTAATACTTTTATAATAAGTGATGCCTTTACTATACTGTTTATTCCAAACTATAAAACTTATTACACATGAAAAATAAAGTTTTGAATGTCAAAACGTTTGTGTATTCGTATTTATGTTGACAGATTTCCGTATTTAAGTTTATAGTACTGTAATTATTACTTTTGTAATTTAAATAATTTGAAAAATAATACATTTACAATACTATTTTAAAAATACCTCTGTTCCCGTTTCATGATAAGGTTTCACATAACAATATGTTATCGTGATAGTATGTAGCAATGCCGAATAAAGTGCTATGTACTCGTAAATATTCGCTTCCTCGTAAATTTAAAAAATGTATATTATTATTAATCAATAAAAAAAATAACAGAATTATAATCGCTCTCCTTACTTGAAGTTAAATAATAAGTAATAATTTTATAAGATTTCGACAGTACAGAACAGTACAGATTTCAGTACATTCACGAATTAATTTGACTGGATTTTTATCTAATACTTGTATAATATGTTTGCCTAAAAAAAAACAAAAGTTGTTACGTTAACTTGTATTAGTTGCCCCTATAACTTGTTGAATAGAACAGAGAAGTGAATGTTTATGGTATCGACGAAACAACGTGTCAAACCTAGAAGATTAATAGAAATCGATTTTTAATATTTTAAACTATGTTAAAAGTAGATAAAAGTAAAATTAAAGTTTTGGAATAGTCTCGCAGGCGAACCACATATGTAAAATAAAAGGCATCTGGAACATTCTGTTCCTAATGGTATTTAAAAATATAAATGTCAATAAATGCCTAGTCGTTATTTGAAAATTACTCTAGAATAACAAGTTCGTATAATATAAGTATAATAATATATATGTAGATAGATACCACGGTGAGTATCACCAGAATTATCTTCTTTTAATATTTCAGTAGTTGACTGTCTTATGTCCACTCTTTTGGTTGTTACAATGATCTTCTGTCGTAGACGTGACCGCTCGTAATCTGAAAACACAAAAATTTAAGTTAGTTATCTTCATTAAATAAGATTACACTTGAAAATGCTGTACATTTTTTTACATTGCATATTTATATATATCGAGTATATAGATATTTATATAGAGTACAGTCTTCTGTTCCGTTATATGTTTCCTTTCACTATACAAGCCTTTTCTTCGACCCTATTTTATTATTCCTTTCTTTTAAATTCATTTTAAATATAACAGGCACAAACTAGGGAATATCTACTAGGTGACTATTAATTATTAATTTCATACTGAGAGTAAATCACTACACACAATCATATTATTATCATAATTTATTTTAATATTTTTTTAGTATCAGTTAGAATTTACTCATAAGTAAAAAAAAAGGAATTAATTTTGCTCAGTAATTATTGATGGAATTATTGCTTTCAAACTTACCGTTACTTGATTTCATTCTACATAAATGATCAAGAGTATTGTTGACCACAATTAAACTTAGCCTTGTTCTTTGAGCGAATAAAGATACTTGTATTTCTGCTACATCTATTTTATATATTCAAAAATTGCCATTCTCACTAAATGAAAAAAAAATCATTAAATATTTGTACATAACATTATTCGAAAATGTATAGCCATTACCATGATAAGATTCATGTCTTAAAATAATATATCTTTTAAAAGAAATGATACAGTTAATATTTGATAACTATAAATAAGATGTGAATAAATGATATGAGTTTGTATATGTGTCCAGTTAATATATGTATATATATATACGTACATTGTGATGATTTCTCGTTTTAGATGTAATAAATAAAGTTGTATCCTCGTAATACTAAAGTTATAAGAAGGAATGACAAAACAAATGTCGTTAGTTTTCTCTCACTGTTATTTTCTAATAAGTACTTCTTTATCCATCTGCAAAGAAATGAAGTCACTAAATTATTATCAAAGATATAAATTCAAAATAACATATGGAAGAGTTTAAAAGCGGATTTTATTATATTAACAGTTAAGAAAAAAAAATTAATCTTCTATACTTCTTAATAAGTTAGCTATTCTAGATTACGTTTGTATAAAATATTAACCTCATCGAGTTTCTGGAGGATCCGTATGTACCGTGTTGTTCTCTGAGGTGAAGTGAACACAACAATTAATAATGCGATGACAGTTATTATGTTCGCAAAAATTCAAAGAAGATCAAAGATTAAGGTAGATCGTTTAAATTCATGAAAGAGAAAAGTATCTACAGTAACTAGACAATGTCTAATAACTGAAATATGAAAAAAATAGAAAATGTTAATGCCTGTCTTTCGTAATAATGTTTTCACATTTTTCATTAAGGCACGTCCGAGACGAATATATTTTATTTACATAATGGTTTTTATATATGTATATTTCTGGAAAGGCGAAAAGAGTTTACTTACTTTTATTTTAATTTCAGCTTCAGAATAGGGCAACGTTAGCACTTTAATATTTTTGTATGTTATTAAATTACCATTAAAATTAATTAATGTGCCTTATTCTAATAAACAAGATATAATTTGTATTATGTAAGCAGCTCAAACGTTATAAAATAACAGCAAACACTCACAGATATGGAAAGAAGAAGGCGACAAAACTTGAAATATTAATGTTACCCATAGTTACAGCAAATAATTTCGCTCCTACTGCCAGCGGTAGTGACACGCCTAATTTCATTCCCTTAATAGATAAAGGGAATACACCAGATACACGAGACACACGCAGTACAACACCAAGTGTTCCTTCTAACATTATTCTTCACTGACGTAAAAAACTGAAATAATACATTTTTAATTTGACTCATCGACGTTGTAATTACCTTTTTTATAATATGAAAATACGAGCACCGCCTCAGTATAAATCTGTAATAAAATAAAATTATTACAAATGACTTGTTTAGAAAGGAAACAATTGATAATAATTGATGTTGGATGTATTTCATAAACATTTAAAAGAAAATGTAGTACAAATAGGATCGATTAATAGTTTTTAACACATTTGAGAGTTGATTTGTCTTAAAGTACTTTTATGAAAGGGAGGAATCTGAGAGATGTGACAATGTAGCTACTGTATGACCATAACTGACTAGCGTAGGAAACTCACTTAGAGGACTCCAGACAAACTGGCTATATACACTGTGGGGTCGAGAGAATGTTTCATGTTTTGTTGAGGGAATTCTTAGACAACATGCACGGCGTCTTAGAACAGGTCAAACCTACTTGTTTGTAGTAATGTGCGAGGTCCACTATACGGTTCCAGCGACCGTATTCGTATGTTCCAATCAACATTTCTTTCATTCACAGGTAGAGGAGTACGAGTCGCTGGTCATAGACGTGTGGGTGGAGGCGGTCGGCTCGACGCTGAGCTTCGCTTTGCGGACACGAGACTCTCAATGGCCGGTGCCGTGGTAAGGTTATGATATCCTGTAAATGATAATAAATATATGAACAACTACAAATATACGGAATGTAACAATCGAAATATGTTACTTAAATTAATTGAAATTTGTTGAAAAAAAAAGATATTAATTACGAGATATCTTTCCTTTTATATTTTTCACAAGGAAAAGATATATATGATTAGATTGAAAAATTTCTTCTATTGTATTTTGGTAACAACGGTAATGTTATAAAAAACGGTATCTTTAGGGTGTTATTAAAATACATATATTTCATCAGTGTCGTTTTTTCGTCCTTTTATAAGACCGTGAGTATGTTGTTACACCCTTGTATAATAACTCGGTATTTTAATTAATTCCAGGATCTCTCACTCGTATCCCGAGCGGCTCGTAAACATAACGAATACCTCACGCGCCGACTTGACTGTGTATCCATATGTTGTTAAAGAAAATGATAAAACTTGTTATAGAAATTGTATTTTTAGGTTAACGCACTAGCAACTAAATTACAATGTAGAACTATTTTAAAGGCTGATGTCTAAAATAATATTTAATATTGTATTTAATGACTTAGTACATAAATGAGGATATCGGTTCAAGTTTAATAATCAATACACGGGATCCATTTAAGCCTTCGCTGACGATCTTGCAATTCGGACACGAAACCACAAACATTGTCAAGTACTACGGAATGCAGAGGATACATTCTGTGAGTGGACGGATGGATTGAGGACAAAATCAAATAAATGTTCATGTCTGTGTCTCGGTAGGCGGAATACAATATATACCTCATACGGGCCGCGATTATAGTTAGGCGGTCAATGGTTTCTACGGTTACGGAAAATACACCAGTATAGGTGAGAGTTTAACGTGCGATAGATAAGGGGCCCATTAAACCTACACCTGGGTCGCAAATCCCAGGCACTGTTGAATCGCCTCTCCCTGCAACGCGTAGATCTCGGCACCCGCATGATGAATCCATGGAATGCTGACATGTTTTTCTTCTTAACTTTTCTAAAAAATTTAGCATAAACTCAGTTTTGAAGTGGATTGGAAAGGTGTGTGTGAAACTGTTACAAATTTCATATTTTGTCACAAGAACATAGTATTATGATAAATTTTTGATGGTATAGGTTATTATTTTATTAAATACTAGAAGACCTGGCGAACTTCGTGTCGCCCTATAGGGCGACACGAAGTTTCTTGATTATAATCAAGAAATATCTATTACGTTTTTTCATTTATATTTATGGAGTTTACCTGTAAGCCATAAATCTCCGTGTTTTGAAGTGCGACAGAATGATTGACATATTAGTTAGTTGTCAAATCTAATGTCAAAAAAAACGTTTGTATGGGAAATAGAAAAGGGCTGTTTTTATAATTTTCCCAGTAATGAATCAATTTTTTTCAGCTTTTATACCTCCCCTGAACCTCCACGAACATTTCAAGACTAAGATAAGATAAATCCGTTCAGCTGTTCTCGAGTTTTAGCGAGACTAAGGAACAGCAATCCATTTTTATATATATAGAAGATTAAACGGTAAATTACCGTGTGACATAAGATTTGTATCAACATTTCTGTTAATTTATAGAATCCTAAATATAATTCTGTTTTGTTATTTTTCTTATATGTTTTTGAACGTAAATGTAAATATACCTGTCTAAAATTTACGGGAATTATAATTATACTTTGATAGAACAGAACCAACGAATATATTTACTATTATTTTAAAGAAATAAGTTCTATTCCAACTTTTAGGGAATTCATTGACATTTATGAAACCGCACAATATTTACGCTTCTGAAGAAAATATTAACATCATCCACACGTATGTTGCCGGGAACAAATAATTATTAAATCCTTTTATTAACTAATAATAACATAATCATCAAAATTAAAACATTCATGTGGTAATGAAAATTTCAGAGTTTAAACAACAAGAGCTGCCATTCCGTCTGTACCTGCGTCTTTTTGATGTATTACCTCGCGTCTGTTCTTGTCTCTGTGCCCTCAGTTGTGAGTTTAATTTTTAATAATATTTATGTTAGTAGTTTAATAGACACCGACTTATAGTTCTCGTTTAATTTTAGCAAGAAGTTTCATAGACGAAGAGGTTTCAGAACAAAGTGTGTACGAAGAAGACATGGACACAGGTGTGGAGTTATATCTGGCAGCCGACTTTGGAATACAAGATGAATCGTTTTATCAGGTTTACATGTTTTCACTGACTTTAGCGATGTCTATATAAAACATTATCACAGGAGAAAAAATATGTTTGAAAATAATGTTCACGCAGGTCGCGCCGCTGCAGTTGTCGATAAAAGAGGGAGAGAGTGCCTCATTAACAATACGGTCGATTCCACGTCATGAAGTGGCGCCTTATTACACTTTAATGCTTCGAAGTTTACCAGTCAACGAGTGAGGGTGAGAATATTGTTGATATAATATTTTCCCGCGAGCAATACTATCATAGCCTAATCTTAGTACGAACTACGAATAATGCGCAGCAGTAATGTGTATGTAGATACAACCAAAGAATGATTTGTAGAGATGTTATCATGTAGAACGCTTTTTTTAACTAAAAGTTAACTTACGAGTTAAATGAAAGCTATAATAAACAAATACAGATACAACCTTGATGTTGTGTCTTGTTTCATTTGTATGTAGTGTCGCGTGGTACCGCCCTCCGCCACCCGTCCAGTGCGTAGCGCTGCGTGAAGCTGAACGACACTCCGACCTCAGAAACACTCAGTCCGAGATACGAGTGACGTTGTGTGCCCTGGAACTGACCGCCGGTGATGTTATGAGGCGAGCATAAAATATCAAATATAACATCAATCTAGCTTGGAAATAATAATCGTATAACATACGAGTACTCCTATATACTAACATACAACAACAAGACTGAATGATGTTTTTAATTTCCAATTAGAGTTCGCAAAGCGGTGAAACTTCAGAACATTTGAGAAGGGCCGTTAGAGATACGGCTAACACAGCAGCCCCTTGGATGTTGGACTCTCCGGACATATCTGTAAAGCTCACTGTATAGAGGATGACAGAACAAAGACAGAGAGTATAACAGTGAAAATACAACTGAGAAGGTGTATTGAAGTAGGAATATGTAATGTTGAACTTTTCTCTCTAGTGACATATTATTTCTTTAATCATATAATATTTTACCGATATAACATTTCACAGATGGTCGTAGAGCTCAGTTTGAAAACCAATGAGGTGTGGCCTTCAAGAACCACTATTAAGACTGAGTTGTGCTCCTCCTATCACGAATCAATTATGTTATTGGTATTAAAACATTTCAAGTATTAGCACAAATTGAGATATGATTTTCGAGGTATATTATCGTAAGATTACTATGTAAATGTTTTAATGTGGTTTTTAGGTATATGAAACGTTTTACACATGTCGAGATCAACTAGACAGACTACATACCCGTACTACGTACTATCCTCTCAATTGGATGGAGGGCGCCGTCTGTTGTGGGGAGGTCGTGGTCTGTTCTCGAGGATATTAGTTATTCAAATGAACACAAAACATTACATTTGTTTAAGTTATTAATTATTAAAACATTAAATCTTAATATTGCCACTTAATAATTTATAGAAAACATAATTGATTAACATTGAATACGAAATAGTTACTTATTAAGTACCCTTTTTACTTAAAGCTACAGAATGATTAATCGTCACATATTACAAATCACGGGACGAATTAACTTTTACTGTTCTTTAATACAAATCACACAACGATTTCTAGAATAAATAATTTTGATAAACAAATCACTGACACAATGACGCTAGTGATTTGTTTATGTCACATCTACCCTCTAAAGTAAAATACTTATGAAACAACTACCCCTTATAAGGGTTTTAAAAATTGTTGCGCCGAGAAACACATACGAATATATATACTAAGAAACAGTGTAGCACAATTACATCTGCAAAAAAAAAACTAGATTTATCTGGTTAGGTTAGAAAATACTAATAATTATGGTTATTTAATTAAAAATAGAATAATAAACACTGTATAACAATTTTAATTAGTCTACCTTAGCAAGCTGTAGTCTACCTTTCCAAGAGATATATTGATCAGTAAATCATAAATATCAAGACGATTTGTCAGTACAAGGACCATCACAGTTGGTGGTGGTTCTCAGCGTCTATATCCTGTTGAACTCAAATTATTTGATTCAGGTTGTAGGATAAAACAAATTACATATACATATATGATTCACCCGCTGCTACTGTGTGAGGTGAGGTTAATCTATAGAGGCATGTGCTGCCAGTCTTGATAAACAGACACTACTTATTGTATGGAGCGGTACGAGCATCACTAGACGTTATATAATAAGAGTGTAACTATCATAACATGTAGTCCCCAGTGATCACTCCATCAAAGTGTTTTATATAAACGACTGTATACACACAACCATTCGTAATCACTTTGAAAATCCAATAATATTAAGAGTATTAACTGGAAAGCTGCTATGTGTATTAAATGGTATAAATTGATTTTGGTTTATTTTGTTTTGGTTCAAAAAAGAACGGGACTGTATCTTTTAAATTGATTAATTATTTTCAAATTAAAACAACAGAGCCTTACTATTATTATTTCAGCATTAATCGCCACTTGAAGGAATATCATAAAATTCTGGTTTCTAATTTTAATATTAAACACATTTTTTGAGTCAGTTATTTATTTTTTTGAAATAAATGATTTTATGAATTATTTATGTCAATACAAATATTCTTTTTATGCACTATTTAACAAAAAAAAGGTAATATTATATTTATATTGGTTCATAATGATTGTTCTCAGAGTGTTATTTTTTTCAAATCAAGTATTTTTATCTTGTTTCAACCTTTATAGTTATAATTGTTAGTGCTTTTCTGACATCACATCCTTAAATAATACGCAATAGAAGTAACACGTGTCTTACCTTCTGTTCATCTGTTCGTATGAAGGTTTGTGTGTAAAGTTAAATGTTCAGAGATTTATAAATAAGTTACAGTTATATAAAAAAGACAGTAATGTTACATAATCGTATCGTATAAGCATAAAAGGAGCTCTTTAGTCAAAGGAATACAATATTCAATATGTTTTCCTTTCGCAGAGTGGAGAAAGACATAGTAACAATTGACTTACTAAAAAGTGTTATTGGATGAAATTACATCGTAATATTCACGAGAGATGAAAACTTTCACTTACATGAGCAGGATACATGAATACATATTGCCTTTCATCCTCGTACTTGCTATCGTGAACAATATTTGTTGCTTTTTTACTGAAGCAGATACATATCTGTGTAAGTATGAGATGTAAAAAATAATTACAATACTTCAAGTTAACATAACAGTTTGTGTTTGTTTGTGTTTTATGGAGAATGTTTCTGAATGAAACACTTACTATTTATAAATATTTTCAATAGAGTAACATTTAACAAAATCATCTTAATACGTGTACAGTTATCTGTGTTAAGATATTTCGTTATTTTCATAACGAAACTGACTCAGCAAATATTTCTTATATGGTCTATCAAGTGTCGTATAAAGCTCAGTACTCGGGATATTAATTTCTTTAATATGCTGATGTGACCATTTTACCAGAATAGCATTTAGAACTAGCATTTGACCAGAATCTAAACATACATTTTTATTAAACCATTTTACGTAATATTATTTCGAAAAAAAACTTACAGCGGCATGTATGTACGTATATAGTAAAGGCTATCTCGGATGGTTACCAATCAGAGGCCATGTGTATAAAATAGTATAAAAACAAATATTTTTATAATTGTATTTGAAAAATTATTCAAGGGTGTTCCACGACGGCCCTTGTGTCGGGGCGGGGGATCGCTTTCGCACTCCCACCAGCTGAATGAAACGGTGAATAAGATAATAAATAATAATAAAGTAAACATTAAATTAAGGAAAGAATATGTTAAGAATATATTTTTAATACTGAATTAAATTTACAGATATTAAAATTCTGATAATACCGAGTGTAATAAGTCTTATAATAAAGGCACGCATACTCGTAAATGTTTGAGTAGGGAAGTACAATAGCTTCAATAATAGTTATAAATTTTAGGAACATAAGAGAATAGCATTATTTTAATGAAAATAATTTAACTTCGCAATTTTAAAACGTTCTAAAAATCATTTCATGAAATATTTTCGGAACAAAATGAAAAAAGTGAAAGAAAATATTTCCTTTAGATCTTTAAAAGTCTTGTTTCTATGATTTTAAGAAACCTCCAAATAAAAAGTGATTTTAGAGAATTAAACTCACTTAAAATGACAATAACTGATGGTCTAGAAGGGAGGGTGATCTAATTTTGTTAACAAAATATATAAAAAAATTGATCTAATGAAAATAATCCAATATCGAAAATATTACATATTTTAAGAAACGTTCTTCCAAAAACTACGTTCTAATATATACATCATTAGGAGCTGTCTTTGTGTGTTTTTTTTTACTTCCTTAAAGTATGTTGTCTGAGTCTTATTTGAAATCTTGCGATTCTTCAGAATATTCTCTATAGAAGCTAAGAATAACGATAAAGATGTTTATTCTATTTAGTGTTATGAATGAAACGAGCTGCCATAGTGGTAGAGCTTCATTAATTCTGAAACATTACTTGTCCTCTCCATCAAGTATCTCTCGGCAACATTTCATTAACGACTGACATCATACCGCCCTTGAGAGGAGCGAGAGTGCCAAGTCACGTCTACATTCAAGTATATACGATGTGTAAACTCTATTTCACGAGATTTTTACAGAAAAAAATTAAACAACTGTATTACATTAAAGTTAAAAACTCACTGAAGGTTTATACAATAGAAAAACATATGCATATCTAATAGTATTTGACAAATCCTGACATGAACATGTTGTTTTAACTTCTCTTCCGTATTAACACAATATTTATAGTGTTCTTAACACTTACAACACTTTTACTAATAATCATAACTTGCCTTCTTCTGTTTATTTAATAAATATTGTATAAAGTGAGCGAGTTTAATGATCACCATATAATATGACCATCTTTTGGTTTATTCCTCTTAATATTTTCTGGTTAGAACTAAGAGATAAACATACGAGTTATGATGTATCATATACACTTAAAGACATATCATTCGTCCTGGAAGACTAACGAATCTCATCGGTAACGTCTTAAAGATTAAGTTTGTTGGAGAATCTTCCACTGAAATAGACTTCTGTTCTAACTTTGAGTGAAGTCGTTAGTAGTGCGATTGAAGACAACGAGTTTAAATTAATTAATCTATTGCTTCTGGAAAAAATATATTTTTTATATTGTGAAGTACTATTTTTATTACAAAGCAGTACACTTTATATAAAGTGTATTGCAAATATTATTCCAAGTATTTCATTAACTCTTTACTAATTGAAAGCTTATAAAATATAACAAGTAAACAATAATTCCGTTCGTTAAGTTATAATTTAGTCATTCTGTATTTATATTCAGTTGAACACGTTCAAATTTAATTTATCAATTAATTTCCGTGAATGTGTTTCAAATTTTTATTTATTTTAAGCTAACAGAAATGTCCGCTTCATAGTTGAATTAAAAAAGATTTTTTTCGTTGAGCTTTCCAAAGAGTGCTTATATCTCTTTTAAATTAAAATTGAGCCGACATCGGAGTTACGAAATAAAAACAAGTAACAAGACATTTATATTATTTATAACACAAACAACAACAAAACAGAACGACATACAGATGTAGAGGAATACATGAATATTAATAGACATGAATTTTTACCGATTTATTATTAAATCTGAAATGAATCATTTTGTATTTATCATAAGTAGTTAATAGCACCCTATCTTGGGTTTTGAAGTCGAACATTTTTTGTTATGAGACTGCTATTTTTTTATGAATTTTTTAAATGATTTTAATGAATATACGAAAGGTTATTATTAAATGATATCTTCGATATATAATGCCGACTCACTTATAGGACGACCTAACCTTAAATATTGTGTATGATGAACACGCTAGGTGTGAAGCACGAAAAATAAATATTATTTGGATAGAAAGAATTGGCATTGAGTTATGCAATAACATGTCTCTAAAACAATAAAAAACTCGGTCTGATACAAGTGAAGATGCTGATGTTGAGGAATTAACTATTTACTGGATGGAAAACGAGTTGCATAATTAACTTAATATAGAACTTCAAACAAGATATAAGATTTTGGACTCTCTCGTTAGTAGTGACTCTTACATTAACAAACCCCAAAGCACGTATTCTTGTGTTGTCAAAAGCAACACAAACATACACACAATATCGTTCTGTTTGATGTAAGAAGAACAACATTGTTGCAAAAGCCAATAAAGTATTATGTGACAAACTTAGTAATGATTACAGTGCTGAGATTAAACATTCAAGGTTATATTACTTCCACAGAGGTAATAATTTTCATGAATGTTGGAAATATGACTACAACATACACACATATTCTGTATCGCTCCTACCTTATACATACAAGGCATCATCTCCGTGCCGTAAATATTATATTTAATATTAATATATACTCGTATATTCAGAGAGACGGTCGTTTGATGTCGTTTTTCAAGTTCTTTTCACGTACAAATATTTGTATTCGTATATTCGTGAGTTTCCATCCACGTTTTTATACAAATTTGAATGTATGTTTATATACATATAAATTATATACAGGGTGACTGGTGAATTACTATCAATATTTAAGGAGAATACTCGGTACATGATTCTCATTCGAATTATGTAAAAAAAAATAGGCACTTAATTTTTGACAAAATTTCCGTATAAATAAGTAAAGTGTTGACACGTTCCAAGTGTTCAAGTGTGGACGCGTGCGGCGGCGTGCTGATACAACACCACGTCACGACACGCGTATGTGTGAGTGTGAGTGTATACCTAATCTGTAGGGTGTTCACACGATGCGTAATTAATTACATAACTTTTGGTTAACTTTACTTAGAAGTTTATTAATATTTATGTTACATTAATTTTTATTTTGTCATATTATATGATCGTCAAATATCACGTCCTCAAATATCGATAGTAATTCACCAGTCACCCTGTATATATAATCTTAAGATTGTATAATTCGTTGCTCCATGAAATACTAAGTAACGATAACACGTCATTATACATATATTAATTCTTGAAGAAGTTTTCATTAATTACATTAATAATTCTCTGAGTTTTGACGTCTCTGGTTCAAACGGTCATGAAGTACGTCGTGTGGGACATTTTTTTTTTCAAAATTTAAAGTTTTCTAAAACCTTGACAAATCCATAACACGATGATATACATGAAGAGGAAAACATCAAAAATTTATAAATGATATATATGTATCAATTACGCACTACTAGGGTTCAAGAAAAATATGGAGACTTTAGCGGCGACAGAGAGGGAACAAACTTGATCGTTTCTAATGCTGTGTGATAAGTATCGAAAGAAATAGAAAAATTACGTTTTAGCGAATTGTCATATCTATTTGTCTTATTTTATAGAATGATTAACTCACATATTTTTAAATTAATAATATATTAATATTTTTATATTAATAATATTATAAATTATTAATATTAAATTTGACCCTAAAGTATCAACTAAAAGACGTAAGGATATTAAATTACCCTGCACATTTCCCCCCACAAATACTAGTTTTACTAGAAAATAATTTAGAAGACAAGCTACTTATCTATATAGTAAAAATAAACCGTAAAGTGAACATCTATGGTATGAACACATATAATCGCAAAAAAGACGTTAAAAGACTGGTTAAAATAATTGGATTACTATGAAACTGAAAAATTAATGGGAATAATTACATAATTTTATTTAAAAACTTAGATCTAATTATTTACAACACTTCAACTGACTATCACACACAGTCACTCACACACACACACACACACACACACACACACACACACACACACACACACACACACACACACACACACACACACACACACACAAACATACATGCGCTTTATATGAATAAAACTACATTGAAGTTATATGTTACCTCTTACCTGTTTAAACGTTTCTTAATTTGTATAATTTGTATAATAATGTTACCTGTTCATTGTGTTTACCTTGATGTACTTGATTCCGTTTGTGGAAGAGCGGGGACTCCTAACACAAGTTAATTCTATTACTTAAAAGGAGCTCCCTAGCTGTATCTGTTGTACATGTATAAGTTACAGGAATAAACAAATTCTATTATATATATATATATAACGCAGGTAAATAATGTTCTGCAACACGCTTACAAGTATAAAAATTTTGGTGAAACTATTTTACTTCATTTACTTTAACTGTTATACCAACACACCACACGATTATTGTTTTTCTCATATGTTAATATTATTTTCATTTCCTTATCTTCTTTACTTACAACTTATTCTAATTTTTACTCAAACTTTTAAGAATCCACTCGACACTTTTAGTTGATTTATGTTTGTAAGCATGTCGGGGAAAAATATATCCTGTTAATAAATAAGGCGACCAAAGATAGGCTCGAGGAACTTGTAAACTTATCAGAGAACTTATAATTAATACACGACATGGACTTTGATTAAATTAGAATTATCATTAATATAATATTGAGTGAGTAAATCGCTATAATTGAAATCTTGTCGTACAATAATTCCCAAAATGTTCCAAACTCTGAGATAAGAAAACATTTTTTATAATGAAACGACATCTAAGAGTCAACTTATAACTGACGCCACACAATGATCTCTAGTAGGTCACAGATTTTCCAATAAGTCGAATTAATATTAATAAGTAATTTCGAATGTCTTCAGACTTGTGGTTATGAGTGAGTAGTAAAAGTAATTGTAACCGTTTAAAGTATGCATAATAAAACGATTCACAAACACTCCTGTAAGGATAGAAAATGACGTATTACCAAGACCTCGTCATCTGAGATAGATGTTTCATGACATCCTATAGAAAATAATTGGACAAAATTCTAATATAACGATACCTTAAGTTGACGATGATCCTCGCCAGCATCACTAGAGAGAGGAAACATTATTAAGATGTGAAATAACAAACAAACAACAAACATATTACAAAAAGAACAAACTAAACTACAGTTAGTTAATGACACATGTCACTGACAGAAACATTATAACATGAATTATGTTGGTTGTCGACTCATTTGTAACTACTTAATATAGTACTTATTTACAATAGTATCGAGCATCTTTTATATTTTGATAAGAATATTCATATAAAACGTAATTTTTATTCTTGAATTGCAAAAATAAAAAACTGTAATGTAAGTGCGTGCGTAAGGGAAGCTACTTCTGATTCGTAATGCTGTTCTGTTGAGAAGAAAAAATTCTTTACAAAATCCCGTGAACCAAACTGAATACATCGAAATAAATGTCTGAACTAAATAAAGTCATATTGTTAGTCTGAATATTACATGAAACTCGTTTAAGTATTTATTTATTACGTTTAACGTAGACACTCATCGAAAAGTCTACTAAGTCAATATAACAGTAATGGAAGCAATACAATTATTGTACAATTTAAGGAAAATGTTACCATTGTAATAACTGGTAACAATAAGTCAATAAATAACACAACGTACAAAAGAGTTTACCAACGAAGCACTCATTGTTCAATTTAAAAAACAGTTTCGAGGAAATGAACAGTTGAACATTTAATTTTCTCAAACTATTTATTTTTATAACATTTTTTGGTAACATCCATTCATAAATAGAGTAATAATTCAAATTTAATACTAAAACTCAAAACAGTCAGACTAGAACTCTTCATGTAGTAGTAGTATATTATTATGTTCATATATTATGCAGTGCTAGGTCTCAATATGTAGGCCAATTTTTTTTATATAAGTCACATTAATCCAATATCTAGTTTCATCCTGTTCTCATTACAGTTTGTATATTATGAGCAGCGAACTAGAGAATGTAATTTAAATTTGGTCGACGGCGAGTGATGCTGTCGAGGCGAGTGGCGAGTGATGAGTGAGCTGTGATGGACGTTGAACCATTTTCTGTTACCGGTGTTATATACATATACTAAATATTAAATAGTAGGATGATAAACATAACGTTGTATAAACTTTACTTGCAATAATTATTCAAATTCACTCTACACTAACAATTAAATATAAATCTGAGGGCATTATTGAAAAACAGGTTTAAATATAATAATAATTGTTACATTACACTTCATTCTCGACTTCAAGAAATTTCTTAATTCAAAAAAGTTGACAAACATTTTTTATATTAAACTATTGAGGAACAAAAGGAAAGCTATCTTAAATGTACAAAAGAGTACTTAAGTCTGTACTATAAATAATATTTATTTAGAAAGTAAAGATGCATTTATTATAGGAAAATATTTTTTTATATTTTCCTTATAATATTGAATGTTTTCTGTATTAAATGAGAAATTGGAAGAATTGAATTTTCGCAGCCATGTTAATTCATTGTGTTGTTATCGAGGCTCGTGAAAGAGCGTTATAAAGCTGGATTTTTTTATATTATACAGACTTTCCTTATCTCTTTAATTATAGCAATTTAATGAATCTACAATAAAAAAATACAATATAAAAATATTAGAACGTTTATTAAAAGTACATATCCTCTAGAAGAAAATAAGTGTTCAGTAACCGACAGTGAGGGTTATATCAATGAGGGGAAAAGACGAAGCTCTTGTAGTTTCACTTGAAACACTGAAAGCTTTCAACAGGGTAGAAGTAGTAGCACTAGGATAATACCTCTGCCTTACAGAAGACCACAACCAAATGACGCTCTTTCATGTAGTGTCGCGTTTCTGTAGTGAGTATGTGCTTTATTCCTTAAGGTGTCGGCATAGTCGATATAAACATTATCAGTTAAAACAGTATTTAACTAAAGTTAGGTATTGAGAGTCTCTGTGAAAATTAAATTTATCGGATAATTATTATTAAATAACCGTTTTTTATCTCTTTCCGTTAAGGTGATTTTGTTCTAAGTTTTTGTTCATATTCTTGTTCTCCTAATAGAACTTTTGATTTCTACTGTATTACAAATTATTGTTTCAACATAGGTAAATACATATATATTTTTCTAATACATATGTTATTAAACAATATGTTAGTACTGTTCTCACCAATCAGATGTAAGTTGTTTGAACAAATGTTGAAGTAGATGTGCTGGGTATCACTCACTGGGTACCTAATTTGGGTACCTCATCACTGGGTACCTAACAGTACATTATTACGATACAAATTCAGAATCATGATGAATTATGCTCAGCGTCTATTATATACATATATGTATATTTCACCAATACCACAAATAATTCCTGAAGCCAGTGTTTAGAGCTTCAAAATAGTATTGATCTTCCTAATATAAAATTAGCATTAATTTAATATTATAATAAATTACAAATATACATTATATTATAATCAACAGCTAATTGGATATTCTGTGTATTAATAATATGTTTTAATGTCCGTGTAGGATCAGGGGCTGACATTGTTTATAATTGATTCTTTGATTTGATCATTACTTTTGCATTTAATATTAACAGTAAAATTTAAATCTAGTATTGCCTAGCCGGTGTGCCAAAATGCATCACCTATTAATATGTAGTAATTTGTAGTATTCAGTGTAGGAGAGGGGGTGGGGAGGTCACATAAGACCTCGTACTGATTGTATCTGTGACCTACAAATTTGCTCCAGTTGATAATAACATTGTAATTTTGTTAACCACGTTTAAATTACAATAAGTAATGGCGACGCGACGCCCTCATTGTGATGAGATTAAGTTATCAAAACAAACTATTGAAATAAGGGTTTAACAATTCAATTACATTTTCACACCTGAAGAAAGTAAGACAACGCTACCATGTTATTTCAGTTCAAGTTGTATAATATACAAGTCTGTTGTATAATATATAATAATTATATCATGCAATGCTAAACTTAAACTATTTTCTTTCGGATAATAATTGTCAACAGAGTTATCTATATCTCTAGCCTCAAACGTAAAGCTAAACGTCGCTCATTCTACATATTTTCAAATTCAATTACAAATAAAAGATAAATACAAAGAAACCTACTCTAAGTCGATCTATAAAATGTAAAAGTGATCGTCGTATTTTTGAAAAAATATAATTTATACGTTGTGATAACAGGAATCACTTAGAAAATAACACTGAAGTATTGTATATATTTGATATGAATTGAATGAATTAGATATGAATCACTTTATTACGAAGATTGTTATATCTAAACCAGGCGTCACGTCAAGCAACATAACAACTACCGTTTTTAAAAGTTCCTTAAATAAATTATCACTAACTAAAAGACACATGCTTACTTTACATATAAATGCTTTGAAAAAAAAAGAATATTTTTTAGGGTCTATAAATAATAAAACAATCCTGCGACAAAAATGCTTCCCAAGTCGTGTTTTGTGGTACCTCAAACTATTTTGAGTCTGCACTGGCTGATACATGTATGGTCTCCAAAACCAAACCTCAAAAAGTTTTCTACTCATGTAACATTAGAACCAAGATAATAGAGTTTAGAATAATGTTTAGAATATTCTAACGTAAAGTAGAACTGTTGAAACGTCAGCATTTGTTTACTGATTCATTTTTTTATTGAATCATCTGTTGGTGTCATTTAAACAAATCCGTTCAGGCTTTCAAACTAGATTCGTTAAAAGTTAACACTGTTTATATAAAACAAAACGATGAATACCTTTGTGTTTGTGCATTGAACCCATAGAATGTAAATAATAGTTTTATAGTTAGAGAAGGGACTTAACGTTTTCTTCAGACCCGTGGCAGAAGGTGGAGGAGTGTTGTAGAACTCCTCGAAAGAGTCCCGAGACCCTAAGACCAAACGATTAGCTTTATTGCTACACCGAAACGCCACGGAGTATTTTTATAATTTTGAATATATGGATATGGAGTCTTCATTAAGCTCTCGTTTGTTCTATATTATTACTCTATATATAAAAATAAGATTGTACACATTTTAACTCACCAATTTATTGTATCTAAAAAATTTCATATTTTTATTGTACTGCTTCAAATTTTCATCATGTTTATTTAAATCTGCGCTTATGTACTTAATGAATATGAATATTTAAAACAGAATTTTTTTTAATAAAATTATTTTTTATTCACTCTTTGAACATTCACTGCAACAGCCATGAAAGAAATATTGAAAAGAAACAAATACTATAAGCAATCTGGTTTTTCAAAAACAAGTAACTTTTTATTCACTTTGCCTTTTATGGTGAACATATAAATTGATGTCGAAAGCTATATCAAAGTGAAACATTAATAACCTCACCTTTAGACGATTTTTTTTATCAATATATATTGTTTTTAAGAACAACCACCCTCGTTATAAGAATAAAGTGAAGACGTTCGGGGTAGCAGCTAAGGTCAATATAACTATCAATAAAAAGTCTGGGAACGAAACATCATTCATTTGTATTGTAAATTAATAGCAACATACGATACTCTCATTTATCATGTTTTCTGGAAAATATGATGGTCGTATATTATTTTACAGCAAAGTATTAAGATTTCAACTCTGGTACATTTAAACAACGTGTGTTAAGATTTATTTTCTTTATTTTTTGCTAAATTAACCAAAAACTACCATAACCACCACCACGTACCATTGAAGTATTCTTTCAATAACTTATTTTTTTTTATGATGTGTGATTAATTGTTCGATCTTATTTTACTGTAATATAAACTCTAATTATTTTTTACTTTTCAGCTGGGCTACCAAGTAGTACCTTCACTCATTTTAGGTTCAATTTACCGATTAGTTTTAAATTCATGTTCATCGTTAATATAGATATCAATCTATCAAGCATTGTAATTTTTTTTTGTATCAAATTGTTTTGCTACCTCAATTACAAATTTTGTTGCTTATCATAAAAAGGTTGATATTTTTGTTTTGAAAATTATGTCTCAGTTCTTGTTACAACACCCACGCCTATTATTAAATCATTATTTAATTTAAAACATATACCTTCGTACATTGTTGTCAGAAATTACTATGTGAGTAAATTATTAAGTATTATATATATTATAAATACTATATTATACATATAAAGAAACCCTACTCATTAATCTATCAACATCAGATATATCTAAAGTGCGGGCGATATTATAAATGTCTGTAGCTCTCAGAGAATAAAAGTCATTATTAATACTAGTATAATGACCCTAAATAGCTTGGAGTGGAACTAATTGACGTTCATATGGATTAAATACATTATTTAAAAAGCGTCTCGGTTACAAGCAATAGTCAAAAATACAAAAGAACTTATCTAGTACTCGGAAACATTAAGAGATTAAAGAGAAACAGAATCCAAGGTACTAGCTGTTAATTACTTGGTCGACTTGTTAATTGTCGTAAATACTTAGGTTTAGAGATGATTTATTTCCCATTAAGAACAAAGTTCACTTACATAGGAAACTTAAACTAATAACATAAAAATAAACATTTATAAAGCTAATGGTGACCTTATTTATACAAACATTCAAATATTATAAAGTTTGACAGTATGTTTTTAATTTAGCTCTAAATTTCAAAAAAGATTTTTCGTTTAATATTTCTTTCGGTAGATTATTGTACATTAGCGCTCCCTCAAATTGTATAGTTTTGTTACCATAATGTTTAGTTCTAGACTTAGGTATTTGTAATTTATGTATATTTCGTGTTTAGTATTTATGTGATTTAGTCTTAAAAGTAGTTTGTGTGTGTACAGATTCTGAGATAATTTTTCTTATAAGTATGCTTATTTTGTATTTGTATAATTGTCCAATAGATAGTGTATCAGTTTTATTGTAAAGTTCTTTGGTTGGAAAGCGGTAGTCCAGTTGGTGTAGTGTTTTTAATAGTTTGTCTTGTGATATTTGTAAATCTTTTAATTAGTTTTGTGTGCAGATCCCCATACTTCTATTAAATATTCAAGTAAGTTTTTAGCTAATGAGTTATAAATAATAGTTCGAACTTTATATGGAATACATCGAACACACGACACACCTGCGTAAACCTCCAGTCAGTGATGTTATTTTAGTTTGCAAATAATCTAAATGTGGTTGCCATGTTAATTTGGAATCTAATAGTAAACCAAGATACTTTTCTATTTCTGATTTTTTGAGTTTAATATCATTTAAGGTTAGGGATTCGTAATTAGGGATTTTTTTTATTTTTAGCAGTAAAAAGCATATAGGAGGTTTTTATAACATTAATACTAAGCAAATTACATTGGAACCATTCATTTAGTATATTTAAATCTGCTTGTGCGTTCGATATTATCTCATGTATTGAGTCTCCAAAAAAGAATAGACATATGTCATCTGCGTATAACTTAAATACTAATTATAAAGGGTGGCAACTAGAGGATCCAGGTAAACTATGAAACTACTTATACGTATATTATAATGAGTATGACATATTAAAACTTATAACCTACACCTCAGACTGCATGATTGCCACGATGTTGGGATAGCAATGCCATTCCATAGCTTGTGTGGTATCAGGAATCTTCTGGTTCACACCGCTTATAGATCATTCCGCGGAGTCGCAAAAATCAATTTAATGTTATTTTCCATACAATTTGTTGTCCCCCAGACGTTCATTCATTTTTAAATGTGTTGTCTTCTTTGTATACCTTTATATGAAAAATTTCTACTAGACCTCATGATTGTTCGATCACTCTAATCTAACAGATAAAGGCGTTCATTAAATAATGTTTAATCTACAATATTCATTAAAATATATTTCACACTTTATTAAAGGACAGCTGTCATAACATTGACTTTAGAACTGATAATAAACTTGCCGTCCCTAATACAAGATAACGTAAAATTTACAATTCTGTCTATTAATTTTAAATTTCATAAAATGTTCAATACTTATTTAAAATATTAATAATCCAGAACTATACATATACAAATTCATGCATTGAAGACAGAAAGTTCAAAAATATTCAATGACTTAGTCGTTCCAATTATTATATTGTTTGTGTCACATATCTTTATATCATCAGTTGTTGACAATATTTTATATTTATTTTGCTTCAACCGACAAACCAACATTAGTACCAATAAAGGGAAAACCAGCCAACAACCCTTAAAGATAGGTTGCCTTCGTCAAACTAGAGTTCCGGACGAACTCAATTATTTGCCAACATGTTGTTTGAAAAAAAAGGATAGTAACTAATTATACTTATTATTATTTTGAAACAAAGAAATTCTATATCGGATTCTAGTTCAACTTGAAACTTGCAACTTGCAACGTGACTACAAGAAACAATGTGTACCTGAACTATTATATATTACTATGAATTTCAAGAGTTTAAATTTAATTTGGAAATAACTTTATTTCACAACAGTTCTGTCCTAAAAAAAATAACAAGAGGTATAAGACGAATAAAAGTACAGGAGTTGAGAGATGCTGGTGTTAGTTCAGCTGGTATTTTAATAATATAACGATTAGTGCTTATTCACAAAATAACAATAGTTTTAAAGATATCCTTTAACTACAAATTAAATAAATATGAATTGCACAAATATTTTTCTACATATATACCATCTATCCTTACATTCATATGTTTATTTTGCAGCGGCATATACCTAATATGAACACTATATCATAAGTAAAATATTAAATGACATTTACGAGTATATCATCATCTCGTATTTCATAATATGAGTATGACAATTGTTTCAACAACTTTTACTCTGTATCTTATACTCTTAAGCTTGCTGATGAGGTTGAGTCTCGGGCGGACTATAGCTCGGCGGTCCCGATGGTGCATGTCGACGTCTATATATTGAAGTTTTGATCTCTTCAACAGTCAGGGTTAGATGTAAAGAGTATGTTCCTCGGTGTACAAAGAAAGACTGCTTTTACAGTGGAGAACGTGGGGTGTCGAGCTTACATTCACGTGGACTCTTTATGACTGATGTATTTGGTTTTCTACATATTTACGTTTGTGAGTGTGTGTGTCTGTTATCATGAAGAAGAGAATTAAAAATTCTAATAATAAAATATGAATGTTTAGATTTTGTTATGTCAAAAATTATTTTATTACTTCATGTAATATGTTTACTTATGATACTAATTTAGTTTTTATAGATTTATCAACATTTTTTTTGTATATTTTAGTAACCATCGTTTGTTTATCTTTAATTTTAGTATGTAAGAGATATAATCAACAATAATATTACATTTGTAGTAACAACTTTACTAATTAATTTAAAAGCGAGGGCTTCTGATAGCGGCGAGTGAGGATATTAAATATGTATTAATGAAATAATTCCCTGAACTAATTAATCCTTCGAGAAAACGAACGAGTTCACAGAGATTCAATTTAATTCAGGGTACTAAGATATACTATGTATTTTAAACTCCCGACGCCAAAAGAGACCTGTAATAAGCTCGACGGCAATGTCTATGTGTGTGTCGACGTGCATGTGTGATAGTTGTGTGTGTGTGTGTGTTATTATTTTTCATTTGAAAGCGGGTTTCCTCGCAGCGCTTCTCTCCTAGGTCTTGTTAATTTTTATAAAGCTATGTAAAAGTATCATCAGCCTTTGTCAAAAATGATAGAAGACACCTTTGGCTTATGATTACACAATTAAGTGTCTCGTGTCAGTATAATTATTAAATGACAATTTACAAGTAGGAGTGTTTTGATAATTGTGTAATATTTTGTTATTAATTATTATTATTTTACATTATAATTTTTACTTTATAATAATTTACTACATTTAAAATTCCTTTCATTTTATGCCTAATATAAGACAGATTTTACATATGTATATTATAGTATATGAAGTAACGTACATAATTCTCATTTAATGTAAGTTTGATCGTCTTTCAGACGTGTAAATTATTTATAAATTCGTAAAAATTTCTAAATGTTAAATCAGGATCTTGTTCAAAATAGAAGGAATAGTATTGATATCATTGTTGCGATCTACAGAAGATACATATTATTATTTTGTGCATGAGGTTTCATATTTATTCACGTTTTATATTAATAGTTTATTTATAGTATATCTACATATATCAGATTGAATTAAATAAGATATTGTCTTTCAATTACAAGATTTTTTACGATATCCATATATTAGAACTGTTTGTTTCTGAAACTAACCTTTAATTGTCAATAATTATTTAAATACAATGTATCAGGGAATATGGTAAATTTATTTAAAAAGTAATTTTGATAATAATTGTTTCTTCTTTAGTATTTCAAGTACTGGTTTACTGTTCGTAAACAGGATATACTTTTAATCAAAAAGTGTTTGTACTAGAACAACACACGTCTTCAATGCATTTAAATAATATTACAACACTTTTACTTTCTTACATTTATCTTAATTCACTTCATTAACCATATGAAATTATTGATTACTAAAGTAAGTTTGTCTCTCGAGCTAACATTTATTGTACAATACATTCAAAGAAAACAAGTACACTTGAGGATAATTGTTAAGAACATAATCTATATGTATTGCGTCGATATGAGTGTGCTGTTTAACAGTTGTACGTGTGAATGTGTGTACGTGTGTGTGTTAATATGTGTGTTAAGTTGATTCTTTTGAAAGAAGTAACAGATCTTTTAGTAAATTGAAGTTTCTAAAAGTAATGCGGTCACATGGTTATATACAAAGTATGATATTTGGAAAAAAATATTGTAAATTTTTAATTTTACTAAGATACATTGTTCTTTTATCGTTACATGTTTAGCAAAACTATTGATTAAAATAATAATAATAGTTGCTGGACTTGACAGTGGAATATTTTATTTGTAAAAGATTAGGATTATGCATTTTTGTTATTATAAGGCGTGGGAGCAAGTATTTTCTCCTCAGGTCTTTTGGTCTTGTTTTTATTGTAATATTATTTAAGCGTTTTCTGTGTCGGATACATTTTACTATTAAAGTAACGTTTTCCGAATCATTGCGAGTTCTTTTTTTTGTAACTTATTACGGTTTTTTTATGCAACGAAGAGTACCAGAAGTTATCTAAGGCTTGCTAATACGCTAAATGAGAAAACTTCTTTTAAAATTGGAGTATTTTTAATAACTCAGATGAGCGTTGAATAAGTTGATTGATTAAAATTTTTGGTTATTATAATCTATTCAGATTTTGTTCGAGAACACTCTTTAATATTAGTTCACAGTCAAGCGAAGCCTTAGTTTGATTATAATTAAAATTATTATTCTTTGTCACTTTGTTTATTCTAAAAATATAGTGAAATAGTATATGATAGACGCACGAGTACACATAAACACAGTACAGTTACGTAATCTGTATTATTATATATTTTCATCATAAAATGATAAAAAAAGTTATTTCTGTATTTGATACGACGGTTCGTTATGATTTTTATTGTGTAATGTTACTATTGATATCCTCGACTATATCAATACTTTTAAAGAGAGCTCAAAAACCTTTAGCGATTCGTAAAAATTATAGGTTTATATACATGTAAAGATATTTTAAAAAATATGCGTTACAAAGTAAAAGTAATCGTTATTTTAATTTAAAAATATTTACACGTATTATTCTACATAATTGGTTTCACTATTAAATTTAAATATCAATATACGTGGACATTAAAGGATAGTCAGTGGTGGCCAAGTGGTTAGAGGGCCCGCCTCTCGTTGCCGAGGGCGCGGGTTCGATCCTAGCCCGGGCAAGTACCAATGTGAATTTTCCGAGTCATATGTACTTTCTAAGAATATTTAGACATCACTGATTAATGCATTCCCAAAAAAAAAACAGAGGGTTGATGTCAGGCAGGCGGCCGGTCGTAAAAAAAACAATTAGCCAAAACTATTCACAACATGTTAAGGCAGACCCTGGTTATAGCCGGGAAATTGCCAGGTAGAAGAAGATTAAAGGATAACATAATACAATTTAATAAAACCGTTCTTATAGCAATCATTGCTTCAATGTAATGGAAAATTAATAAGGAAATTGGAGAATCAAAAAAGAGAGTATACGTGCGTACTTACATATTTTTCCTTTTATAAGATCCCACTTGAAGGGACAGTTTGGGAAGAAGGGTGTGTAAATTATTATTTATGTGTATGAAGGTTGTAAGAGTAAATTCTCTTAATACATCAGCTCATCTGAGAGAAGCGTCTTACGTTACATTAAACGACATAGGTTATTATGAATTGAACTTCCGATCTCATCTGAGGAAGAGCCATTAAAAGATTGTCAAAGAATCGAGATAAATGAGCTTCAGAGAATTCATGTAGTCATTTTTACTATTATAAAATTAATAACAATCTCTTCAGTTTTGGGACTCAACCGTTGAGCTACTCAGCATTAAACAAGATTACTAAGAAAGTGTTTTAGGAACTAGTTTCATTAATTATACCTAATATGTATAATTTACCTTTTGATAGTTATTCATCAGATTTTTTTCTAATAATACAACGATAATGTTAGTTGTTTATCGCAATAAAAGAAATAAAAGTCGTTTAGTTTTATTTTGAATGGCCGTATTTTAGATGGCTTTAAATGATTAGATGTTCGTATGTTTTTATAATAATCTTGAAGAACTTTGAGCCACAAGTATATGAGTGTAGGTAATACAATCCTTTTTTGAATTAATAATTTAAGTTTTTTATGTTATTTACATATATAAAATTACATATTACAATTTTATGATAATAATTTCTGAAAACGTTATGCATCTACGCAGTCTATTTTTATTGATATATATTTTAATAACATCACGGAAATACAAAACTTGAATAAAACATTCCATAAATTTATTTCATAAAACATGAACATT
Organism: Danaus chrysippus; assembly: GCA_916720795.1. Lineage (NCBI taxonomy): Eukaryota > Metazoa > Arthropoda > Insecta > Lepidoptera > Nymphalidae > Danaus > Danaus chrysippus. The sequence goes on from CAKASE010000074.1 coordinate 2,117,931, forward strand.
CATTACATAAACAATATTCACGTTACTATGTACTTTAAAATTGTATGGAATTTCATTATTTAAACATTGAATTTTATTTATTTTAATGAATGCGATATCAAATTAGTATCAAGATTGCATCACGACGTGTTTATTAATTCATTGTATACTTTATAAGTACTATATAGTAAATAATGTTTGAAGATCATATATACTACGGCCACTGACATCACATTCCGTCACTCAACAATATTATGAATATATTTATTACGTTTTGAGTGAAGCACAAATTTTGTTTAATGTAGAACTGTACATTTTAATTTAATTCATACATTATTCATATCGTTATTACAAAACATCATCAACTTGTGATTTGTTCACCCTTTCTATATAGGGGAGAGTTGGTTATATCGTACTAGCATTTAAATCGTACCACCTCTCAATTTCCTATTTAATGAATATTTTTTCTACACTGACAACGCCAAATCGTGGCCCTGTACCATCCCTCTTCACCCACTAGTTTAAATCGACGTAAGTTAACAACTGTGCACGTAATAAAAAAAAACATTTTTTATAGGAATTAATGTAAATATTGTCGTACATTCCTAAGGAGATAACTCGTAATCAAGGTAAACTATAGTTATTCAGTTTTTTTTTTATTATTCCACAATTGTATACTAGATTATTGGGGGTTTTTGTTGCGTGTCTAAGTTTTGAGTTTATGCCGGATATTTGCTTTTGTTTTAGAAATGCCTTAGTTGGTTTTATCGTACCACTTGCAGTTGGTTAAATTGTACTGGTACGATTTACCCGACTACCAACCGCAAGTACCTATAGTACTACCGCAAGTACGTATAGTAAGTACTACCCAAGGCTAAGAACAAAAGTTTATTTATTTATTTATATACTCTTTATTGTACACCAATATGGACAAATAATAATAGGTATAAAAGTTATAAGAGTAAACGATCTCATCACCAGTAGCGATGATTCAGGAGAGACGCTTGTTGTAGAACTAGATGATGATGATGACAGCGATGATTATCTTGAAAATATATGTCGAAAGTGCAATTGTTCTTACTACGATACACGGTGGCTACATGAGACATGTACTTCGAATCCAGACATTTGTCATGATTGTTTCCATTAAGAAATATGCACAATAATTATATTCAAATAACATTCTTGTTAACTGATACTTTATTATTATAGTTTACTGTTATTTTTGTGTCATTTTTATTAGTTATGTTGATTGATCTCATTATCATAGTACATATAATTATGTTATTTTACTGAGAAAGCTTATAGTTCCTTTATATAACCTAAGAGTTAAAAATTATGTTTCTATTACCTAAAAGATATAAATAATGTTGTTTTATTACTTACCTAACAGTTAAAAATAAATAATTTGACTGAGAATTTTAATGTCTTTCATTCAGTGGTACGACTTAAACACCCATGGTACGATTTAAAGACTTAGTGGTACGATTAAAACGACTAGTCGGCTAAATCGTACCGATGGCAAGCCTCTACAAAAAAGCATTTTTAACAATGTTAGAATAATCGCAAGGATCTGTTCTCTTCTTCTTAGGAAGCTAAAATATGAAACTTTATTTTACATATGTATTAATTGTTATAAGACGTGTTATAGTCGAAATATTAGAGTTAAAGTGAAAAGTGGTACGATATATCCGACTCTCCCCTAACTGTTAATAAATAGGAATCAGGTGAATTATATATAATTAATTAGAGCAGGATAAGGGTTTGCAGAATTTATAAAGTGTATTTTAGGGAACGACTAACAATAACTATACAGGGTGACTGGTGAATTACTATCAATATTTAAGGAGAATACTCGGTACATGATTCTCATTCGAATTATGTAAAAAAATAGGCACTTAATTTTTGACAAAATTTCCGTATAAATAAATAAAGTGTTGACACGTTCCAAGTGTTCCAAGTGTGGACGCGTGCGGCGGCGTGCTGATACAACACCACGCCCCGCTCGCTTATGTGTGAGTGTGAGTGTATACCTAATCTGTAGGGTGTTCATACGATGCGTAATTAATTACATAACTTTTGGTTAACTTTACTTAGAAGTTTATTAATATTTATGTTATATTAATTTTTATTTTGTCATATATGATCGTCAAATATCACGTCCTCAAGTATCGATAGTAATTCACCAGTCACCCTGTATATAAAACAAAACAAAACAAACAAAAAAGTGATAAGAATATCCTGTCAGCTTTTTTCCAGCCATACACGTTCACTTTATGTGATACAAATCAGTTGGTCCTAGACAAATACATCGCTAGATGAAAAGACATTACTACATATATCTAAAAATAAATGACTTTTAATAACTCAGATACCTATATAAAAATTATACCGTATGCTTTTATTAAAAGATCAATGTGAATATCTTGTTCAATATATTCAAGATATTACATATATTATATTTCTTTGTGTGTTTAAGTTTTAAAACAATGTTAGAGTTATAAGAAATTTTGCAAATCTTCACTTCTTGTTTAATTGTTATTAAAATTTGACTTGTAATTGATTCTTTCTTAAATTTGTATATTTAATAAATATTAGGAAAATGAATTGAATAATTTATCGTTAGTGTAACAGAAATAATAAATGTTGTAGATAATAAATCATATCAGAAAACTGACAATTTTTAATAAAATCACATTAACTTGTACTTATTAATTAATATTTATATCAATTTTTAATACAAACGATAACATTAATCCCCTAAATCAACAGCCCCAGTCCCACATAAGATAGCTTACCAAATATAGAATCAGAATCAAAAAATACATAAAAAAAAACAAAAGAAACAATGTTTTTATACATAGATTAGTTTGAGCAAAATTCGTGTTTCTCTTGTATAACCAATTTCGGACCAAAGATAACAACTCGTCGTTTATTTAAAGATGGTTATTGTAACAATAATAGAGGATGATTATATCTCGGAGGTGTTCTAGTGTCTGGTTATTAATAAGGTTTTGTGTAAAATAATGAATTCCGTAATTATTAATATTTTTTGAAATCATATTAATGATATCCAAAGAAATTTTTTGAGTAAATTCCGTCATGATGGTACCTTACTTCGGATAACATCCGATCTGATGTTTTATAGATATTGTTATTAATAATAATGTATTTAGTCTTGAAATATATGCAACTAGGTATTTTATTTAATTTGCCTTCGAGAATTTGGACCAAGAATCCATACTAATATTATAAATGCGAAAGTAACTCTGTCTGTCTGTCTGTCTGTCTGTCTGTCTGTCTGTCTGCTACGCTTTCACGCCTAAACCACTGAACTGATTTTAATGAAATTCGGTACAGAGATAGAGTTGACCTTGAGAAAGAACATAGGATAGTTTTTATCCCAGACTTTTGAAAGGTTCTCTTGGAAACGCGATATAACCGAACTCCACGCGGCGAAGCTGCGGGCGGAAAGCTAGTGTTTTTATATGTAGTTTGAATTTGACTTTGTCATATTTAATGTACAATCTAAGAAACATGTTTGTAAAAGTTTCAGTCTCACATGTATTTATACATGTTATAAAAGTTACTCACACAATGTAAAGTCGATATATGTATTATTATACTCGCACAGTTATAACACATTAAAATTATATAATATTAATTTCATTTCAAACTTTTACAAATAATTTCTAAACAACATACTTACAAAATCTTATTTTCATACCAATAAGTGATCAGAGATATCGTGTTGTGAAAAACTGTGATAAATGTTTGCCTTACATGAATGACATTTTTAAATTTTTGAACCCAGCCTCCTATCCAGATATTTTTCGTAGAATTTTGGAAGTCCCTGTCATGAAAGGAATTGGAACAATAACAGCTTTTCGTTTGAACAAACAATACGAGAACAACGTCTAACCCTCACAACATAATATGTATATTGTGTTCAGTTTCACAAGAATGTTATTGATTTATTGTTCATTTCTTATAAACTGACGTAGTTAAAAAATCTGTGTTTTGTATGAAAATACTGATAAGAAAAATTTGAAATTGTTTTTTTATTAAATAGTTTGATATTATTAACAATTCTATTCCAAAATTGATACAGCGAGACTTGCTCCGTTCACGATACAGATATGTAACAAAGACTAGCTGGGGATTCCTCTATAAGGGTTCACTTTAGAAATCTGAGTGAAACACTTTTCAATCGCCTGAAAGATATCTTACTTCATGAAAATACAAAAATATTTGCAATTATTATTCCACTTTATAACAACGTACGTACCTTATAACACAACATTTTGAAGAAAGTTAATTATGAAAGAAGGTACGCTTTTCATAATGATGAGTAAAATGACGTGATCATTAGTACGTACAGTAATACAAGGCTCATGAAACTTGTATCGCAATAAATCCGCTTCGGCAATGTTATTTCCACACTCGACGTTTGATTATAATAACCCAATGTTTGATTATAATAATTATAATTATTAAAGATATGCAATGTTTTGATATGCAATATTGAAAACATACAATCATATTTTTTATGATGTTCTATAAAATACTTTTAATATAACAATATTTTATTTTATGTTCACCTGCTCCGTATTTTTTGGTCAATGTATTTGATTTTCCAAGGCTATACTCAAACCACTAGTATATATGTACTTTAAAAATGAACAGGTTTAACCCTTTTTATGAGAAAGGTTGAGTTATCTCTCGGTTATATTTTTAATATATAATATTATTTCATTTACCTAATCATAGCTCAGGAACTGGTGCATGAACATTTTATTGAATTACAATAATACAATCTGAAATAGTATTTTCTTTCTGGGAAGCGCTATTTGAGATCAGTTTAAATCTTTCTAAGTGTTTATCAGTAACCTCGCGCTCGGAGCGGCTACGTTAAAATATATTTTAAGTAATATGCCTATTTGCGGAGATATTGTTCTTACGACATTTTACTCCGTAGTAGAAGCTATAAAAGTTGTTGCATTTGATACTTACAACATTATACCGCGGCGCCCAGGTAGCATCACTTGTGGTATATGATAGTTACAACTGTATACGTTGAAAAATATAAGTCTTACTCTGTTGTATGTAACCAATACGCGGCGCGAGCTCGTGATTCTACCCCCCTCGCGCCCCGCGTACACAATTGTATAGGCATATACATCAGTGTAATCCGTAAGCGTTTGAAAATAACAACATTATGCTTCTGAAAAATCTGTGGAATCTATCTGTGGGATAAATTTCGGGTGTAATATGACAAGTTAAACATTCTGTTAAACATTCAACGAAAACTTAACCGCACGAGAAAATCTCCATTCGTTGGTATGCCGCTAGAGTGAGAGAGACGGAAGATCGGTCCACTCACTCGAACGCTATGCCTGCCTCCGCTCGTGAGGATTCCGCGTGACAAGTTTCACGGAATGACTGGCAGCGCTCGAGATGAGACGGGAGATCGGTCCGTTTCTCTCTCGTTATACCTGCGATCGCGCTCGTGAGGTTTTGGTGTGACACAAGTTTCTGAACATGTCACACGACTAAAACGATTTTAAAGACGTTATCACGTGAAAATAATAATAATATTTTTTTATTTACTGGTGAAAAGATCTTAAGTTTGGAGTAATGATAAATCTGTGTCCATACTGTTCTTATTATATTTAGTAGTTTTGATCTTTACACCTGTTCACTAGATATATAATCGAAAAAAATTGAAACGGTATAGAATTATTATTGCAAGAATAAATGATATGATTACAGAAATTATACAATAATTGTAGGGGAGAGTCGGATATATCGTACCAGTACAATTTAACCAACTGCAAGTGGTACGATTAAACCAACTTCTTTCAAATTTCTAAAACAAAAGCAAATATGCGGCATAAACTCAAAACTTAGACACGCAACAAAAACACCCAATAATCTAGTATACAATTGTGGCATAATAAAAAAAAACTGAATAACTATAGCTTACCTTGACAACGAGTTATCTCCTTACGAATGTACGACAATATTTATATTAATTCCTACAAAAAATGTTTTTCTTTTATTACGTGCACAGTTGTTAACTCACGTCGATTTAAACTAGTGGGTGAAGAAGGATAGTGCAGGGCCACGATTTGGTATAGTCAGTGTAGAAAAAAATATTCATTAAATGGGAAATTTAGAAGTGGTACGATTTAAATGCTAGTACGATATAACCAACTCTCCCCTATATGTTCCTTCCTAAGACTAGACACAAATTTTCTAGTAATATTATACCTCTCTTCAAGGCCTTCATATGTTATTTTCTTCTGATTTTGTGCTGAAGCGTGAAAACAAGCACGTTTACAAATCAGTCAAAAACGGTAAAATTGTAAAAACATGTTTCTGGCCTCTAAACTCTTGATAATACCTTTACTCAAAATACATTCAAAATACTTTTGTCAACATTGAAACGGATTTCCTCAACAAACATTTATCCCATACATATATTTCTACGTAACAAGCTGTACAATTCAAGTCAACTTCTCTTCATTTGATTATCTCTTTTTTTTATACTAAATAAACCAACGCACTAAACAAGTTAAACATTGGATATAAGTAGTATTAATCTCGCCTGTCAAAAAGAATTTATTTTAAGATTTTATTTTACTTATTCAATCTGTAGTAAATATTCCATCACCCAGTGTTGCTTCCTCAGATTGTCATATAAAGTAAAAATACACATCCGTAACATACTAATACTTTTAGAACATCTATTCCTTTTTGTGCTGGAACATTTATATCGATAGACAAGTTGTTCTAAGTTCTGTTTCGTGAATTTCTAAAAACTAGCATAGGAAATGAATATAAGTTGTAATGTAATTTGAAATAATATTTCTAGTTTAGGATTACATATTCCCAAAATCGCTGATGGTGATAGTTTTTTTATGAAAATCTATTACTTTTGGTTTAACCCACAAGAACACGCGTACATAAAAAAACAACCATTCCTTTACACAAATTGAATGTAATTTATACAGATAGTTTAATTTTCTATCCCCAGCGGGCCGTCACCCGTTCGGCTCTATGTTCTCCTGGTAAAATGTTATGAGTTGTGTCGGTGTTCCACCCCACCAGCAAACAAAAAAAAAAACAACGATTGTAATCACTCTCCCTTTTTTCTATTTATTCTTGAAGATCACGTTTATTTCATAATATGAAGGACCAGGTGTTCATAAAGCATACAACAGCATACTACGATCTGCTACGAAAGAAGAGTACATTGATCTTACATGACGTTACGTACACAAACAGAACTTATTTACACAATATCCACATGTGTGTTTATATGTAATGTATGTATTTGTGTATATACATATAAAACGAGAAATGTATGTTAAACTTATGTACAAACAGTTTTTAAAGAGATCCAGATTTTGTACAACCTACGATTTAGATTTTTCAATATTAAAATATTTCAGTGACATTGAATAATACATATATTTATACAATATAAGATTGGACTGATAATAATAGGATATATGTATGAGTATAATATTACGAAATGGTTAAATATCTAACGACATAATATTCTAAATAGTAATATGTACAATGTCTTTTGTGCGCGACCTTATTATTAAGTCACCAAAGATAAATATTCTTGATACACTTAAATAAGCCTCTGGATAAAGATTCTGGGATTTATATACATCATAAATTATGTTATGAAAATGGATTTAATTCAAAGAAATATCTACCATAGAGTGAATTTATAATAAAGAAAACAGTTGTCATTTTACTGATGAATAAAATATGTAGATGTGGAATTATAAAATAAAATATGTAGATGTGGAATTATGTATCAAATAGGCTTCTTTTAATGGTCATGATCTCATAATTCCCCAAAACCTTTCGCAGTCGATTTTACTATTATAAAAAGCACCCACAAACACATATGTATTATGCTTTACTTTCAATTTCATCCTTTAGTCTAACATCACCCGCTAGGCTTTATGTTCTCCTCGTAAGAGGTTATGAGTTGTGGCAGCGTTACTTCCTGGTTTTCAATGCTACCTTAAACATTTTACTACTTTTCCATAACTCTTCACTCATAGATGCCAATAGAATGATTGCATTTATTACCTTTAATATGTCAAGCACCCCACGCTTCTAACTCTGAATGTAATAATTCTGTTCCTAACTTAAATTCTATTATCATTTTATTTTGAAGTAATTAACTATGATTGATTGTTTAACCTTCTGCTACGGTAATATAAACTCTTTGTTATTAAATATTTTTTTTAAGTTTTGGGTCGTTCTGCTATAAAAGCGCGTTTTTTTAACTATTATTAATTATTTTTATTTACTACAGGATACATTGAGCTTTCAACAGCTGCAATGGATATTGTCTCAAGAATCTGTATAATTTATGTGATCTTAGTACAGTTGTTTCTGTTCGAGCTTTCAAGGCACAGAGTCGATGAGTATCGTGTACGTTTGTGTAGGTTCCGCAAAATTCAACAGTGAGACAACTAAAGAGAGATATTGAAAAACACTTTGAATTATATCAACAAAGGATGGGTAACAGAATGAAGATATCTTGGAGGTATATATGAAAGAGATGAAATTACGACAGCTTAACACTTGACAAAGATGACAGCAAGATGATTATGGAGTTAGCAATAAAGTGATAAACTTATATAAAAATTAGAAGAAAGCCAAGATGAATGTAACTTTTTATTTAGTATAACTTAACATCACTAAACATGTTTTACTTACTATATTAAAAATGTAAATACATTTCTATAATGGAGAGAAATATATAAAATATTAATAAATGTTGTTGACTAAATTATCCTTTTCTCTATTTCCTCGCCAAAATCTAATTTAATAGTGATTGATACATACTCTTTTGAAATTCCATTATTATGACTCTATTTGCCGTTTTTGATCTCCAGTAAGTTCCTTTATAATATTTCTTGAATAATTCAAAACTGACAATGTTCTTACAGTTAGATATGTTACATAGGTCATACACAGCTAAATATTGCTTACTTTGTGAGCTGGAATCTTTCATACATTTCATTTCCATTTATTTAGAACCAATATATTTGTATCACTTGACATAAGACTATTATCTGATAAAGATCTATCTAAATATATAAGATTACAGTTGTTCAAAGACTGGTTGGGGAGGTGGCTCTTGAGGCAAGGGTTCAAAGTCTCCCAGTGTGTTGTGAGGTTCTTCGTGTCTCGGTGTTGCCAGAGGGTGGTCATATGCGTCTTTCAGGAGTTCTTGATCATGCTTTAAACAAAATATGTAATATATTAGTTATTTGTTTATTTAATTTAAATTATATTTCTCCCCTATAAAACATAGTACACACCTGATCAGGTTGTAAAACTGAAGGTGGGGCAAGATCATCTAGAGATAGCTGAGTGTTGATGACCGATGGGGGAGCGTAATCTGGGATAGCCGGCATGTTCTCCACAATCTAAAACATTAAATATACAGGGTGACTGGTGAGTTACTATCAATATTTAAGGACGTGGTAGTTGACGATCATATATGACAAAATAAAAATTAATATAACATAAATATTAATAAACTTCTAAGTAAAGTTAACCAAAAGTTATGTAATTAATTACGGATCGCGTGGATACCCTAGCTGCGTTATCGACACAAAACAGTTATGTACGTAGGTATATGTAGTTATCGCGCGGTAGTTTACCTACATCCAAACGCCGCGCGCCGCCGCGTGTTAGACCTTAGATAAACAAAAATGATCCAATTCCCTTCATACTTTAATCCTGGCTTAGGACAGGCAAAAATACCAAGATATTTCTTTCGTTTAAGCAACCAATTTATTGACTAGGTAAATGGTGTGACCTTGACACGAAAAATAATATGAACTGTTTACCTATCTTGGTATTTCCGGCGTATTTAAAAATGGAATCATTCTTATTTACAACAATTGTCAATCATTAAACTACCTATTTACCTACCTATTACCTACATAACTACACTAACCTTAACAAATGTTCAAAGCGAGCTCCTTCTCGTGTGATACACAGTTCGGCACGTTTACACATATTGTCTTTCACACGATTTAATACGAATGGGTCACTTTTAATAGTTTCGAAAGCACTATTGATTTTTAATTTCAACTCCTCTCTGTTGACATACATTGTAGCATACACAAGACGTTTCCTTGGGCATGTGTTGGAACACGGAACTGTCCGAAGTCTCGTAATCTTTGATTAGCGTTTAAGATGACGCTGGCCGTAGGTACTCGACGATTGGGGAACATCTCCCGGTACAAATTGATTGCGCCCCGCAAGCTTTCATTTGCACGCGCATACGCATAAACCATGTCCAAGTATTCTGCATTTGTGTATTGAAAAGCCATATTTAATTACTAATAAGTAATAACGGGTCACACGCACACACGACAGATTATTATTAGGTATACGCGTAAGATCGATCGCTAGGCGCGCGCGCGCGGGAAGACGAACGTACGGACCTTACGGCGGCGCTCGCGCGACTAATAGCCGACTAATGGCCCGCTAGCCACGGGGCGGGGGTTGGGGAGTAGCGACACACTGGCGCCGGCAAGGATGAGTACGTATCCAAACTTTATTTATTTATACGGAAATTTGGTCAAAAATTAAGTACCTATTTTTTTTACATAATTCGAATGAGAATCATGTACCGAGTATGCTCCTTAAATATTGATAGTAACTCACCAGTCACCCTGTATAAACAATGTCATAATATATTGTAATATAATCGCAAAACAGTATGAGTAATCACTAGTAGTTACTCACAGGCTCTACTTCATCAGCAGGTTTTGGTTCTTCCCTGACGGTGTTGGCTCGTGCTAGTTCCTCAGTTAAGTACGCGCTTGTGTGTTGTGTCACGAGGAGATGAGATAGAATGTCCGTGCCTGGAGTAATATTATATTAGAACAACAAAGTTTTTCATAAAGAATTGCAAATATTTACGAACTGTATACAATTTTTGCGTCGTGACAATAAAATCTGTTAATACTACATACTTGTTTAATTTAACGATGCCGTCTGGGGATTAAAATCTTAATATTTTATTAGTTACTATAGTCATTGGTTAATTGTATATTTTATATTGATCTATATATGCTGCTGGTCTAACAGTTAGTTAGTTATAAAATTTATAAAAGAAAATGAAAATATATTGATTGACATCCTATAACCAGTGTAAACTGACTTATGTCTGTAGAGTATTCGCAGACGCAGTATAGCGTGGGAGCGGGTCTAGGAGCGGCCTCCAGTGAAAGTGAGCCGGCGCAATATCCACTGTGTCTCAACATCGCTCGGTAACATGATGTAGCATATGGACACTTGCTGCGCGACGTGCGACCTCTGTATATGGAGAATATTAAAATTATACTTTAGTATGTATTAAACATTTGGTATATTATTTATCTAATCTTTCTTCATTAGAAAATATAGAAATATTAAAAAGATGATATCACAATATAATAAGAGCTACTCAAAATAACATTTTTTTTGTAAAAGTTAATGAGTGTTTTCAACACGATAAAGGAAAAACTTTACTGACATTCATTAAATCTGATTGTATTCAATGTTTGCAGCGTCGTTTTATCAAGTGGTTATACTAACAGGAAGTGTTTGTCACTGTCAAGCGGCGTGTCACACTCGCGACACAGAAGACCCTCTTGTATGACCAACGTGACACCTTCATACGTGTCGCTGATGGCGTGACACGCGACGTCCTTGATTTTCCTTTGTTCTGAAAAAAATATATTATTATACATATAATTGCAGTTTGTTAATTGTAGATAAATAAGTAGCAGAATATACAAGTAGCAGTAGAGTTATATGACGTACATACCTTGGGCAGGTTAATCAAGTGCTCAGTAGAACACAGAGGTAGAACCTCCTCGAACGGGTTGTGGTCTCGAATCTGATGCTCTTTCAGTTGACCTGAAAAATATTATACGTATTAATGTGTGTATTGAACTCATTTTATTGTAAATGAAACTAATATTTTTCGGATATACTACGCGACTTGATTTCTGATAAAAACTACATACTCCCAACGTTTCGGCTACTTTTCAGCAACCGTGATCACGGACAGACGAGATGTGAGCGTTTATTTTTATTGTACAAGTGATAATACATATATTGCATAAACTTATAAAATCTGAATGGAAGAAATTCAAAGATTTAATGGTCATTTATTTTTAAATTGTTACCTACAGATAGAATCCAAAACGATCGGTAGAACTATTTGCCTTTCTATTAAATAAAATAATATATTAACCCATATCAAAAAGACACTATAAAGATATAATAAATCAATCTGGTCTCACTCGTATGTCGCATAGTGTCTTCTAGTAGAAGTAGCCACTGTTCGACATTTGAAGTAGGGTAAAATTTGTACTTCAACTCCACAATTACACCTTCACTTGAATGCATTTGAGTTATCTTTAGATCCGGTTCAAATGTAATGTATATACATATATGTATATCTACATATATGTACCTGACGGTATTATATACAAAAATTAAGAAACATTATATTAAAACTAATTCTTTCTGCTCACAAACATACTATACATGAATGTTATAATTATTATAACTAAATCATTTATTACCAGAAGTAGAAATATTTGCATTACTATAAAAGAAATTTGATGCACAAAGGATATCATTCTCCTAAAAAGTGATGAATGTGGTGTAGGTATAATAAAATGGAAGAAAGGAAAAAAATAAAATTATATCTATAAGCATACAAACAAAATTCTATTACAAAAATTATAACAGTAAATTAAGATATTATACATATATAGATATAAACATAAATGTACACATAAATATGTACTTACTATATGTATAATAAATAAACAAATACATTACACATCAGAAGAGAGATATAATTAAGTACCTTAGCAATATTCTCGAAGCATTTTCTAAGATGGGGTTGCACTGCTCTTGGGTTGCGAGATTGGGATAATATTTCTAGCAATTCATCATCACTAAGGAAGAAGAATCTCGGGAACCGTACGCGTTTAAGTTCCATATATTCATACAACAGCCAGTAAAAGACGAGCTTCAACCAGGCTGTCTAGAAGACGGCTATCCGGACATATAATCATTATCTATAAACAAAATAAATATATTATCATTTGTTATAAAACTAAAGCTACATTTACACATGCTTTAAATAAGCATGCTTTTTTTTTAAGCAACACTTGAACACACATGCTAGTAAACAGTACGTGCTTAATTAAAGCATGCTTTATGCTTGAAATAAGCATGTGTAACAGTTGCCTAATATTTAAAACATTTCACATCTTAGAATATTAACAAGCATTTAAAAAATACTATTAATATTTAAACTGTGCTACACGTGACTAAATATCGTGTGTATAAAGTTTAAAACTCGTTTGAAAGTTTGCCAAATACAGTTAGGAAAATAAACCTGTGGACATGCTGCTGCCGATGACATAATTCCTCTCCATAGTGCCGTACTTTTTAGCTTCAAGCGGTAATTGTCGTGATATATCTTCAGACGTAAATATTGGTTCTCAATACATCCACTCCCTTTATATAATAATATAGATTATGGTACACAATGTATGCAATATATATAATATATATAAAGAAATACTTTAAAACATACTTTTGACATTCAATCCATTTGTCAACACCTTTTTTGTAAGCCGAAGCTTATCATCCCATTCCTGTATTCGTAGCTCAAACGCTGCTTTGAAAGGACTGAATCCTAAGTGTTGTGTAGTTAAAAGTTTTTCATCCAATAGTTGGAGAGTTTCATCAGCAATCTTCATTATAAACGTGCCTGTAAATTAGATTATAGACGCTTGATAAATATTTAAATAAGCCGTTACTTTATTAATTCTCAACTGCAGTGCTACACAGTTCTGCTTAGAAATAATTTAGATCAATTTATTTAAATACCTATCTTAGAAATTAGTCCAACACAAATTAATGACAAGCAATAATGACATGAGGCTATATATATTTCTAATGTTATACCAGTGTTTTTATATGGAGACACTTCCATCGTCTTGGCCGCCCAGTCGTTAAGCATTTTATCGAGTGCCTGTTCTATCACGTACTCCTTGCTCGCTAGTTCACCAATCTCAGGTATCAATTCAGCATGTTGAGCCACTCCTTGCTTCAGACACATTGCAAACGTCTGTTTCTCGTTCATTGTTACAGAAGTACCTATATTTCAATATTCATATTATTAAAACAATAATCATCTTCGTTCAAAATTTTATTTGACTTCAACCAGTCATTTTATATATTTCATATTTTTATGAAAAATATTAGTTAGAATATCATAAAAAAAAAATAAGTCAATCATAGGTTCTGATGCTTAAGTCAGTGGTGGCTCAGTGGCTAAAAGGGCCCGCCTCTCGGTCTCTCGTCGCCGAGGGCGCGGGTTCGATCCTGGCCCGGGCAAGTACCAATGTGATTTTTCCGAATCATATGTACTTTCTAAGAGTATTTAGACATCACTGATTAATGTTGATTCTCAAAAAAAGAGGGTTGATGTCAGGCAGGCGGCCGGTCGTAAAAACAAATAGCAAAAAAAAAAAATACTATTCACAACATGTAAGGCAGACCCTGGCTGTAGCTGGGAAATTGCCAGGTAGAAGAGAGGTTCTGGTGCTTCTAGCTAGTATGTAAAATATACAATTTAAACCAATAAAATGGTGTTACTTTTAAAAACTATAGATTTATTTCAACAGAATTAGAGAATTTTTTTACCGAAGATAATTTCTATTGCTTTAAAAAAAGCTAGGAGACGAAACGTTACAAAATGACTTATGTATGAATTGTACATACCAGCTTTTTCCTTGAATTCATTCCAGCGTCGTTCTTTCATTCCAGGATTCCTAACAGCCTGAATATCTGGTATCAACGGTTTTAAACTCGTCCATATCATCCTGTTAACAAAGGTATAATAATACTATAGTAATATTGTTAATAAAGTCACTAAACACATTGAAATAAGATTCACGTATCTTTATACTATAATCTACCTATTTTGTTTGTAAAATTGTGTAAAACATTATAATAAAATATAAACATAAAATAAATTTTAATAATTAGTTACTTCTATTTATATAACTTCTAAAATAAGTGAGATGATTGAATAATTTTATCCTGAAAAAACCCACGGCTACATATACATAGGAACGCGTTATAGTAATCAATATGTTGTTAATTAGGTATATGGAAAAGTAATATGGGCGAACAAAGGCCGGGCCAAATGTTTATGACTAAAATTAAACTATTATCAAGATAAGTTAGAACAAAAGAAATTCACAAGGTTGTCAAACTAAATATAAGGTTTTAATTTAAATTAATATCTATGGAATAAATACTAAATATAATGAATTTCTTGGTTTCTTCGTGAATCGGTTTTTTAGTTTTTCAAACGCTTTTAAAAACTGTTTATGGCCTCAATTTTTTTTAATGGTTCCTTAATCAGCTCAATAACTTATATTAAGCCAGAAGCATATAGTTAGGATCTGATTGTATATGTAAGGAGTGACTTGATAACGATTCTAAGGAGTAATTGGATGGCGTTTGTTTAATCACGGATCTAAAATTGTATGTTGTTACTTCGTAAATGTAAAATTGTGATAAAGTTGTACTCGTCGAACCGAATCACCAAAGAAATAATCTATATTTTCGTCTAGTTAAACAGTTCGAATAGTTTTTTTTTTATAATAGGATAGATGACTTAAATCAATTTAATCATTGGTGATGAACGAGGAGAAGTCTATCAATAAAATATATATGTATATCGATATTGTGTTAAAATAATAAAAAAATTAAAATCATACCGAGTCAATCTTCATCCGAAGTTTGTCAAAGAGTTAACCGCAGCGGTGACAGTGTTTTACGAAACTTTTTCACTGAAAGTATGTATAGTCAATCTAGCGTCCACATCAAATTACACAAACACATTGTTACTAATGTCTTATTTCACAATTTATAGTTCTGATTACAAATGAATATCAATAACACTTTATTAAAACAATCCTTAAAAAAGCGAACTGACTTAAAATGCATTAGTTAGTCCATATATTATACAGTTTTGTTTTTATCCTATCACAAAAAAATTACATCTACCCTCACAACATTTGCTAATGAAAATTATCCATATAACTATGTATTTTCATTCAAAATGTTCAATAAATTTTAACATTTTCAATAAAGCAATTTTTGAACCATTTAACATTAATAAGTCACTCATAATAAATTTAAAATAATTATTTAATATACTAATAATTAATTAATTTATGAGAGCTGGTAACATTTCATGACGATTCTATCGTATGTTATCGTCTCTGAATTAATAAGTCACACTTAAACAGAACTTACTTAAAAATCAACATAAAAAAAACTACTGAGTCTATTACTTATTTTAGAAATATACCAAAGTTTTTACATGCTTTAGGTCTTTGTTTTAGAAACAATGATTAATTATGAACATATTAAAAAATAAAAACGAAATTATGGTACACGTAAGAAATAACAGAGAGATACAGGAATGCCTCTCTGTAAAATAAAAAGAGGAATAGGAGATGTTTAACTGGATAATAGTAAAATAGATCTAAGTTATAAATCAAGAAAGCAAATTGCTTTCCAAAGTCCAATGAAAGAAGTTAATTTATTATATTAAAAATATACACAGAATATATTGTTTTTAGTCCAATCAATAAGTTTAAATTTTAATGTTGTACTGTTGAATGGTTTGAACACTATTTAAAATCAATTTATGTATGTACAATTTAGGACCTAAACATCATATATGTACTTTGAAAGAAAATTTAATTTAGGTTATTTCAAATAGTTGTTATAAATAAAAAAGCCTTTAATATTAAATTTTTTTGAAGTATTACAGTATTGTTCTAAGGAAAAATATTAAACTGAATAAGAAAAATTAAATAGAAACTTTCTGAAAAATATATCAATAGAACCGTAGAAAATCTACGTGTATTGATTTTATCTCAAAATTAAATCGCTTTTCCTTAGAAAGTTCTCAAAATATACAATATAATATGAAAGAAGCAATGTATAATCAAAATTGTGCTTACAAGAACGTATTAAAAATATGCATACCCCTTATACGTTATCCTTGAATTTTTACTAAATACGTAAATGTTCCAGACAGTATTTTATGATATGGTCATGACAACTGGTGCTTTCAAGGACGTGCGCTTATATGACAAATAAAAGAATTGAAAATAAATTGTCACACGTTGTTGTATAGAAAAACATAGTTGGATAAAAAATGTCACTTAGGAAAAGGGAATAACAAATTAAAAAGTGAACTGTCAAAAATACTTTGTACTTTGATATTTAAAAAATGATTTCGAAGTGCTCAACAAAAGTCAATCAAGGAATAGATTTTTCAATAGAAATTTAATCAAAATAAAAGTATAGTAATAAAATATGACGTTTATGTAAACTATGAACATGATATCAATTCTCAATCAGTTTTTTGAATTTCTTTCAAAAACAATGACGCTACATCTCATTCCAGACTTGTTTTTTGTAACAAACGCATGGTACTTCAGAAACAATTATTTTGCCGTACATAAAATTGATATATATTTTTATTATTAATTGTTATTTCGTCTCCTGCTATCATGTTTTATTTAATATTTGTATAATACACGAGTTATAATATAATATGGGTTGATAAAGTTTTGTATATCATCGTAATATTATTACTAATAAAGGTAGCTTCTACGTTATTAAATGGCTCTTCATGTATATTATTTAATTTAATAATCGATCTATGAAATATGTTTCGAGACAAGATTATCTATACATATAATAAAATTGTAGAAAAGTGCTGTCTGTAATTTGATAATAAAAATAAAAAAAATAGCAGAGATTATTTAATTTAATTACTTTTTTTTGTCTGGTTGTCTGTTCACGCTAATCTCAGAAACGGCTGATCCGAGTTAGATGCGGTTTTCACGAATATATTGTGGTATGCTTCAGTTATGCTTTAGTGTTTGTTTCATGTCAATCTGTTCATAAATAAAAAAGTTATGTCAAATTAAAGAATCACGTCGAACACTATTCTATGCTTATACATACATAACTAAATGAACTACCCAAAATGACTGTGATTATGATCCAAAATAAAAATAAGTATATATTTACAAAAAACGCTGCTCATAGTCACTATTCCACGCGAACGAAGTCGCGGGCACAGCTAGCTCAAAATAAAGTCCACCATTTTAATGACACATATTTGCAGAGAGAGTAAATGACGTTGAGTTCATTAATTGTACAATTGCTAATAATGTTTCAATCAATCACCACAGTTGCGAGCGGATCCCAATTTAGGGCAGCAGGTTGTACACAATCAACCACTTAACTTTGTACCTAAAAGCACTAATTTAAACTAATCTCGTAAATTGGTTAGTATAGTGTTGGGTTATAGTATTAATTATTTATGTGTTTGATTTAGATAATACATATTTTTATCGTACACATCGTACACGTGTTATAAAAGTATATGTATATTATATACAACAATGGTAATGTGTATAATTTTTAAAGGTAAAATATACAAATCAACATGTCTAAAAATTAAAGTACAATTCAATTTTAAATAAAAGGTTAGGAAGGATCGTATAAAATCAGTTCTTGTATATAAACGTAATTTTGGATTACCCTGTAAGTAAACAAAATAATGGATAGACATTAGATAGTCTGTTAAAATTTGAAAACTGACAATGCTAAATAAAATTACCTTATATTTTAGAAAATAAAAACATGGATTATAAAAATTATTACAAATTAAGTAATATAACATGAACGAAATATAGAACACATTACTGAAGCCCTAACATGATGTAATCATTCACCAAATATAGCAATATGGCTATATTAGAGTAATTGTCATTTTAAACAAAAACGACGTAAGATATTACAGTAATCTAAAAGTTATCTAACTCAAACTTAAACTGGTTTCTGCGAACATGTGCAACAATTTCACAATATATTAGATATATGTTTTTATTCTGTTGATTGAGTTTCTTTTTATTTATTTTCTTGTCATCTTCATCTTTATTGTCAATAGAGTAATTCTGTAGCCTTATTTCAAGTGTGTGTCACAACTTTGCAACGCTTATTTTATTCATAGACCTACATTGATACTACATATGTTGATATTTGAGTGCGAAGATTTATGTAGGACATATTTCAAAAGCTTCGTATATTGTGTACCGATGCAAACTTCTATGTTAGTAAGGTAATGTATAAAATATAATATATTACAGTGATTAGGTCCATTTTGTTACCATGTTAAAACCACAGAGAATTAATATTTAAAAAAAAGAAAAGTTAACTATGTACTCAACTAGTTTATTAAATAGCGACTTAATCAAATATATAATGTCAAAATTAAAGAATAGAATTCTTAAGAAGTCTTTTTTTTTAAAAAAAAAAACAAAGTTTTGACCATATTTTATTTAAAAAATAACGCGATTAGAAGTATTCGATATTTTAAATAGTTTTATAATAGGGGACATAATTTAACTTACTAAATTGTACTTTAGTCTAGCAATTCAGTATTTTATATGTGCTATCAGATGATATTATAACATGACGCTACTCACCGATGTTTCTCACTTATGAATTATGATTACTCATGTTATAGTCTAAATCTCATAATTCTAACGTGCCTGCTACACCGCTAACTATACTCGTATATAGAATTACAAATTATCTTATATTTTAAAGTTAATAGTTTGAATTTTTAAATCTTCGTTCACGAACAAATCGAATTACAGGAGACGGAGGAGGTTTTGAATGAAATATGAATTTGTTGAATGTATTTTCTCTATTAGCTTTGTTATCTGTTGATTACTTATTCGTGACAAAACATTTTTACCTGCTAACTTCAGTCGAAACCCTAATTAAAAACAAGTATCTTTAATTTTATTGGATTCATCGAAACACTTTGCCGAAACATTCGCTATTATTTTTTTCATTCATTTATAAAGCAATCATTATAAAATGAGTCACTTACTAACTGATGTAATATCGTATGACAAAGACCAAAGCCCAGTTATATTTGACAATACCCTAATCTAATTCGTAGATCCTTTTTCGTTTAAGTACTCTTGGGAGGAATAGTCACATAACTTTCCGTAACAGGTGTTCGTGTTATATTATACATGTGATGAAATTAAATAAATCTTAACTTTTGTTTTTATACCTGCCCTATAATTATTTTACAGTAATCAGATTCAAGGTACAAGTGTAATCCAATATTAGCTAGTTGAATATTAAAATATAGTCAATATTATACTGTTTTATTCTTGTGAAAATTTCGAATGAATATTTTCTTTAACTTTGAAGAATTACAGATAAGATAGTACACAAACATTTTTGGTTTTTTACCAAAAGAAACTAATAACTTTTAAGATTGAGGTTAAGCCACAAAGCCACAAGTCTGCTTATATAAACTCCAAGAAACTCGTAACACTTTTGTAATTACTTGATAATTAACAAATGATAAACTTTTAATACATCTATAAGTAAGAGGGGTAATTTGATGGACATTATAAAGATTTATCTGTAAATTGGTGGAACATAAAAAACCTGGTTCAGCTAAAAGTTATGTTACAATTTTTTTTAACGCAGCTTTAAATCAAATTTATTGCAACATATAAATCTCAGGATAAAATAATAAAGAAAACTATTATATTACAAATTGTCCCTTTCGCCTTTTAAATAGGCTCTTAATTTGTTTGACTTTGATACTCTAGAATTAGTCACTGTTTACAAGGTATTTTCGCCACTGCTTTTTAAAAAGATTTTTAAGATGCTTAATGTAACCTCGTTGTTTGAAGTAGACAGTTCCTTTAAGCTAACAATAATATGAAGTTTAGAGGTTTGAATTCTGAATTCTTACTTTTTCACCAACGTTGATAACGGTAAACATCTTTTCGACCATTAAAAATAATAAAATACTCGTAGTAATCGGAAAAATAATAGTTTCATTCAAATATTATTATTAAAATTCACAATGTGATCACTTTATGACACCATAATCTTAATATATTGATACTAAACACTAGTTACCTAAGTAACTTTCTAATTTACTAGAAGTTACCTAAGTAGATTCTTAGGTAAGTATCTTTCATTACCTTAACATCATTGAACATAACGCATGTTTCAACAATCCTTTCATCCACAACATCTCTGTCTTGTATCAGTCGGTGTCTCATGGCTGAGATGACTGTGTTGTTACAGTTTGGTTGTTTTGTACAACCATCATGTACGTTGGATCTTAGGTGGGTCGATGAATTCTTACTGAAAATTTATTGTATTTATATATATAGGAAACTTTGAAGTAACAGTTGTATTAGCTATTAATATTATATGTTAATGAATGCCAAGTCAGTATGTTGGGTGTTCATAAATAATTTTACTCATTCCATTAGTTCACTCTGAAAGTCCTGAATTGTATTGACTTTGAAATTGAAATTCACTATTTTGGAAAGTTAATTATTATATTCTAATTGAAGTAGAACATTTCTGTTACCCTATCGCATGTAGCATTACGGCCACCAAGGGGGGCAACTTACTAATTATCATAAAATATTTTAGTTAATGGCTACCAGGCGAAACAATTTATATTGTTTTTTGTGGTTATAGGAAAACGTAATAATTATTTTCAAGAACTTTTCTAACATTGTGTCATTAAATAATTTTTATATAATATATTGATAAATAATTGTACATAGGTTTAAAATAATTCCTATTGTACTAAGACAAAAAAAAAATTAATATATTATAAATTACACTCAAATCATACTTACTATTGCATCAATTCATTTTCCTTTCTTTTATATTCCTCAGTTATATTTTCTTTCAACTTGCTACCTCTACTCATCAATTCATTATAAGTCTTAACATATGTATAACAACACATCTGTACTATTTACTTCAAGTATTGAAGACAAACATTGTAATAAAATGTTTGATTTTTGTAGATTTCTTTCAACATTTTTCTGTTCTTTGCATATATCAGTCATTAATTTCTGAAAAATTATAAATTACATACTTATATGTCAAGAAAATAAATATGCAAAAAATTAAAATCATGCATCAGAATTATTCAAAAAACTTAAAAACATATCAGAAATTTAAGAAAGTAGGTCCAAATAAAATTATAATTCTTTTAATTAATTTTTATAAAACAAAATCTTGACATACTTTAAGTTTAACTAGATGGCAGCACTAAACCGTTTTAGTTTGATCCTAAAACAAATTATACCTATGCTTTTATATGAATCAATTAATAACGAACACAATACAAACTATATGCAGACAAAACCTCTTTAGAATTCAATGTATTCACCGTGCGGGTGCCAGGTCCATCGTTGTAGTGAGAGGAGCTTCAACAGTGTCTGTGACTTGCGACCCAGATGTAGGTTTAAAGGGTCCCTATCTAACGCGCGTTAAACGCTCACCTCCACTGTCCAAGCTCCTCTCTCTACCTAACCAAATTTGAAAAGAACCTACAAGGACTGCTTTCGAAGTACGATCCAGGAATGAGTTAATGTGAGTTCTGGACAGGCCCAAGTCATTTAGTAGGTAGTAGCCCTAGTAGGGCTGCCTTATAAAACACATACTCACGATTCTATCAGCCACTATTTCGCTCTCCTGTATCACATACAACCGTAGATGAGCCGCGAACTGCATGACATCTTCCATAGTACGTAGCTCCCTTCTTAATACGTAGTGCACGAGACGATCTAACGTTACAGCCTGCTGACATACATCCACTAGGTATGATAGGTCTTTGTAGATTTGTCTGGAAAATAATACAAAACTCATTACTAATTTTATTCATTACTGTTGTGTTTTTAATCCCCGACGCAAAAACGACAGGGTTATAAGTTTGACGTGTCTATGTGTCTGTGTGTGTATATGTCTGTCTGATGTAACGTAGCTCCCAAACGGATGAGCCGATTTTAGTGCGGTTTTTTTGTTTGAAAGGTATATCCGTTGAGTGTTCTTAGCTATGTTTTCTAGAAATCGATTCATCAATCGATTCGCGTTTGTTAGGCGTGATAGGAATATTTCGTCCTATCCAGAATAGAATAAAACGAACTCGTCAGGTACTAAAAAATGCAATCTGTTTTTTTAGATGTTGTTCATTTACGCTACTAATTTGTTGAAACTTCTTTGTTGGAGCAATATAAATGTACAGGATGTTGTACGTTTTACAATCTGAATTCTTAAAATGCTTTATACCTGTTATATTAAGCCAGTAGAGAATTGACCGAAATTAACATAAAGACCGCAGCAGACAAATTATGTAATAAGAAGTTTATTTACTTTAAAGAAATTTTACTTTAGAAGTTTTAAGTCCATTGTTTATTTACGCTAAAATAATTTTGTTTGTTTTTCGATAAATGAATCTAAATTATAAGTAAATTTTTCACAAATTCACAAATATTGTCTTAAAACAAACCATAAGATTTCAACAAAGAAGGATTCAAATTAATTTTATCCATTATTTTATTACATATTAAGTTTTGTTTGTACAAGTTAGGTTAGTTTAACCCTATCCATAACATTATGAGAAATTCTATTTCAAGTCAGAGAATGTTGTTAAGTATGTTTCTTAAGCCAAATTGAATTTAGATTTAGTTTCTTCGTTCTCAAATTGTCTTATAGTCAAACAGAATATTATATTTATAGGTGGACTTGAAAGCAATACATTGCAATTCGATTTCAAGCTAGATGCTATTATAACTGTCCCCGATCTTTGCGTAGTGACAATTGTTCCTAAATATGTTTTTTCTTACGCTATGACTTCTACTCATTGGAATTGTTAAATATTTCGCCAATATCAACGTTTTTATTTGTTGAACGAATTATAATCTTGAAAACTGTTTGTAGAAGGTGTCTTTCAAACGGAATAAAGGCGTTTATCTAATGATATATATATTTTTAAGACTAAATACGAAATCATTTCAATGAAAGTGTGGGAAGTCGTTAAGTTTTTTTTCTTTTCTCTCTTGATAGCTGCCTGCCAAATTCATAATACTGGGTCAACGGGAACATCCCAATAGGTTTTATATCGCTTGCCAGCGTCAAATATGAGAAATAAACGGAGCATAAATTTGACCGCCCCAAAGTAGATCATTCTCCTTGCCGCAGACATTTTTGAATATATGTTATAATAATTAATCATTCATAAGCCTCTAGTAACGATTACGGACACTTATTTCTTACCTAAATTTGTTAAATCAAATCCATTAGTAACATTAAGAACTGAGTTTAAAATTAATACTTCTTGACAGATTAAGATACATAGTTTAATTTCTGTAGCTAATATAAGCTGTGACGTAAAACCCAATTTTTTAAATGTCATTTCCAGTCACATTTCCAGATGTAACGTTTACTTAAAAATTTAATAATGTTTACAAATTAGTTACAAAATAGTATAAGGCAGGTATAAATATTATGATTAAAGTTTTGTTCCACAAATAAAAGAACTGTTTTCATTTAGAACGACGAAGTAGCAAAGATGGGGCATTATTTTTATGAATTAAAATTAGATATGGTCCTTAGTTTAACAAGGATTTCTAATAATGAAATGAGTAACATTTGCAATACTAAAAGGTAAAGTTACATATTTATGCAACTGAAACGAACTCGTCGGGTTTGATATGACACACTAAACTTTGTACAAAACAGCAAAATGAGCGAAAAATACTTGATAACTCATGAAAAGCATCAAAGTATATAAAATTATATGTAGTTTTAAGTAATATCTACTGCTCTCTTATAAAATTTTCATGTTATTTATGAGCAATATTCGCAAAATATATTTCTATAGTACATGTAATATTTAATTTAAAATAGCATAAATTTTGATGATTTGTATTCAAGTTCATTTAAGTGAAAAACATTTTTTTATTTAATTTAATAGCGGTTTCAAACAATATTACTTTTTTTGTTAGAGATTTTTAATAAAGAATATTATTTAGAAGTTGACTGAATACTGTCAGGAAAATGAAATTCCTGTTATGACCGAAATGAAATTGTTATTAAGGAATTTGAAATTAACATTTATTTTAATATTTTCAAATAATAATTAATTACATATTTGTATATTTAAATAAGTATTCTGAATTCCATTCTATAATAAAATTCACTTTAAGAGATGGCTATAACTTATAAGCGTATCAGACGTGGAATGTAATAATATTTTTAAAACACTCATATCTTTACAATTTATTGATCTTGTATTTTAATATAAAAAGAATAAAACGCAAATACATACTTTTGGTAACATTATAATTGTTAGGGTTAATTGTTTGTATTTAATTAATATTCATGAGCTTGAGGACATCTTAAGTATCTTAGATAATTGGACGTGATATTATGACCATCTGACGATGTGTCGTAGTAAACAACGTCACCCATATGACCACAACAAATTTGATATCCATAATTGTAACAATATAAAGTTACCTAGGTTTACTGTCGTTTGCGCTGGGTGGGACATGTGCACCGTATGGATGCTTCTAGACTACCTAGAAAGGTCTTTCTGGGTGCTGTAGCGAATGCCAAGACACATGTAGGACGTCCGTTGCTACGCTTTAAAGATTGTGTAAAGCCAGATCTCACTTCCTTTGGTATCGAAAATAGGGAATGGGAGAAACTCGCGGAAGACAGGGATCGATGGAAGCTTCGGATTGCACAAGGGGTCAAGCTACACGACACAGCGTGGTTCGAAAAACTCGCCACCAAAAGAGCCAAACAGCAGGACAGCAATAACATGCCAGCAGGCGCATCCGTTGCGTTATGCGCCTGTTCCAGATGCGGCCGGTCTTGCCGATCCAGAATCGGTCTGCATAGCCACCAACGAAAGTGTCTATTATAATCACACACTCATAAATCAAATCATCTGTAATAGATGAAAAGGCCAATGATGATGAGGTTTACTGTGGAAGTACCTAGACTACAAAAGTATTTCTCTGTTATCACAGAAAACAATGCAGAGCAAACACCTGTGTGACCGTATCGGCATGACTTCGGAAGATGAAGCATCAATTCTTGATCTTGCCCCATCTACTCTACGAGACGGGGGACTGGTCCAAGAACGTAACGAACACCAACCAAGAGGGAATATATCACCAGGCAGGTGCAGAGCACGCACCGCCTGTCGGAATGGCCTTATCGGCGCTATCAGCTTTAATGACGGATGAGATGTGAAAATATTTTGAGGCTGTCATCAATTCTTATTAAAACTCATTAGTATTTATGATTATTGTTAAAAGTAAAACGAAATCAAATATTGTTTGAAAGGAGAATAGAACTAAATTTAAATCATGGTATAAATATGACGTCTGGACGCACGACGGCAGACTTGAGAATTCAGAGTTCAGTGAGTGCGTATCATTGAAGTATGTGATTATGAAGAACCTTCGAGAAATACAGGAATATTAAGAACAATTGAAGTTTCATTTTAATATATCATGGTCCATACTAGAAGAAGTGACATTTGTAACGTCAGCGAGGCTGGCGTCTCTCTCTTTGAAAACAATGAATTTGTAATAAATCCGATATATACAAATATTTTACTTATAATAAGTTTTAATAATTGCAATTCAACAATTGACAATAAAGTCAGTGGTGGCTCAGTGGTTAAAGGGCCCGCCTCTTGTCGCCGAGGGCGCGGGTTCGATCCTGGCCCGGGCAAGTACCAATGTGATTTTTCCGAATCATATGTACTTTCTAAGAGTATTTAGACACCACTGACATACGGTGAAGGAAAACATCGTGAGGAAACCTGGACTTATAGTTTCACAATTATAAGTTTGAAATCACCAACCCGTCTTGAGCAAGCGTGGTGATTAATGCTCAAAACCTTCTCCATGTGAGAAGAGGCTATGCTCAGCAGTGGGCGTTAATAGGCTGATGACAATTGACAATATCACATCTCGTCTGCCCGGGATCACGGTTGCTGTAAAGTAGCCAAAACGTCGGGAGTATGAAGTTTATAGTCAAAAATAAAAACGCGTAGTAAATCCGAAAATATTAGTTTCATTTAATTGACAATATCATTTGATTTCATTGTTTTTTATACAATTTGAAATATATGTACATGTCATGTACTTAACATGTACATTTATAAATTTCACCAAAACTATATGACAACAAAATTCACAGTGTAGACAAAAATTCAATATATTTGTGAGAAACCTATAATTCATAATTATCCATTTAAATTATGTTCCTTTTGAAAATTCGCTTTATTAATAACTAGCTGACCCGGCGAACCCTATATCCAGTGGCGGCTGTACCTTAAGTGCACTCGTGCGCTGAACCACCAATTCAAAATATTTAAAAATTACAAAATATTATGTCAGCTTAATTTTTAAATTACCATTTTAATATTTATTTTTTAAACATACAAAAAGGTATAAAAAATTTAATTTCCAATTATGGTCAAAAAGTTTGAGCGCTATACGTTTTTATTTCGTTTCTATAATAGAACTTTTATTCTGTACTGTGTTTTTTTTAGTTGAAAATGAGTATAAATATTGATTATATTAAAGAAAATAACAAAATTTTTCAAAGTAAAGTGAACATAAAATTGGCCGGGCCGCCACGGCCCTTTTTAAATTTAAAACAAGAGTGTAAATCGAAAAATAAAGCATTTATACGAAGTTTTAAAAGTGAAATGTATAATAGAAAGAAATGGTTGTGTGGATGTGAGCGTCTTAATACATTCTTTTGTTTTCCTTGCATTATTTTTGGCGGAGAATCGATTTGGACAGAAACTGGAATCAGATTTTAATAAAAAGGTGATAGAACATTTCGCTACAGAAAAATGTCGTCGCATTGATTTAATGTACAAAAAATAAACATATTTTATGTCAATTGTTGTTTTTGTCAATATTTTAGTAAAGTGAACCACCAGTTCGATAACCCACCAGCCGCCACTGCCTATATCTGTTACCTTTTATCTGAATAAAACTAATTTCTTTATTAAGTATAACTGACCCGACAGACAATGGTCTGTCTTCTTACTGTGATTATTGGATTCTTATTGGTATATTAATACATATAAACATTATTCCAAAAACAAAGTGTTTATTATTCTAATACTTTATTCTAACTACGTGATATTACCGCCAGTGACATATTATTTTAACATAAAAGTGAAACATTGTAGTTATTTTCTTTTCTACTAATTTTCCTATTTTTTTATTACATAAGAACCTTCTCCTATCAATAACAAATACATTATACAACAAAAAAAGAATCAGTGAAATCGGTCCAGCAATTCACGCGTGATGCCGTGACCAAGGGAAAAAGGTATTAAAATTTTTATATATGTACATACATAGATTGTTCCTCATTTCTCTGAATTTTAGTTTTAGCACTTAATAAATGCCTTGCGATTGAAAATAATTTCCATATGACAATCTTTCTTAAAGTAGCCCAAATGTGTGCAAGTTAAAAAAATCAATCTAAATGCTGAACAATTTCTTTTGCATTGAACTTGACGACAACTTTTGTAATATTATCCCTGCTTCGTAAAGGTCACTAATAGTTCCATACTATGATTTAAGAAAGAAGACACCAGGTTTAGAAGATTATATAAATACAGACAAATCAAATGTTTTTGATAAACCTTAGCATTAAGTGTCATAAAAATATAAATATGCATAAACGTATTAATACATATTTGGTTGGCAACTAGAATATTATCCGGGACCTTATTGTAAATAGTTTTATATGGTAAATTTCATATTTGGTCTGAAATTTGAAAATTTAAATAGTTTAAATATATTGCAATAGCTAAATATGTAGCAAGAATTCCACAGAGGTATATTTCCTTTATTTATATTACACAAAATTACTTAATATTATACAGAGTGGTTAACTAGAGCTGTAACGTTCATACAAATGCAATTTAACTATACCGTGTTTTTAAAACAGCTTATAGAATCTTACTTATACAATAATGAAAATAAAGGCATCCTTTTATTTTCCTTATATCTTTCTTAACATATGTATATATTGGACGTTCTAACTCTTGCTAAGCGACTTTATGACAATTTAACAATATTAGTCAATTTCAAATAAATTGGTTCTGCTTTCAATTTTACATGTGACTAAAAACATATTAAAAAATATTCGATATTTAAGATCACATTTTACAATAATTATTGTAATGTGTGGCAAAAATAATGATGATATTCACTTACTTTTCGGCAGCATTATCTGTATCTCCCATTTGTTTATCGGCATCGTCATCATCATTTTCTTCATCTGATTGTTCTGGAATTTAAAAGGACATTTATCTAATTTACAACCCTATTTTATATGCTTAAAACTTAATTTTATATGACTATATTATCAACCTTTCTGTTCGACGTCTTGTGAATCAAAGTCGTCAGTCATATTGACTCCTTCTCTTCTTCCTTGCAATCTTTATCTTGTTCGTTCTTTTCTTCACCCGGTTTATGCGCGTCGTCCAATTGATCCTTTGAAAACAAAAACAATATTTTTTTTGTGTGTAATAAATTTTGTCTACAGCGCTAAAGTCAATGATCTTTCGTTCCCGGAACATAATTCTATCTATCCCTTTCCCACACCTGGTTTTCTTCGCGTTCAGAGACATCTTTTTGTCCCTCTCCCTCACCAAGTCCCATACCGCTGTCTCCAGTAGTGCCTTCTCCCTCACCCTCCTCTGAATCTAGTTCTGAGTTTTGGCAGAAACTGTAAGGAAATAAAGGAAGTTTCAATTTATTACTTGACTAAAACATTCTTAAACAATAACTAATTCAAGGATAATCGTAAGTACAATCTGAATTAAAAAGCTTCTGTGGAACAACGTATTGAAATTATCTAATTTGTGGCAATTAATGAAAGTTTTTATAATATTTTATTAATTTTCTGTACTTTAGATATTTATAAAGTTTTATATTTAAATGCAATCCTAACTTATTCATTTTAACATTGTGGTATATTTAATCTAAATTATATCGATATAATTACCCTTTCGATGCTAGATCCAATAAAATCTTCAAAAGCACTAACAGCATTTTACAGGATACTCTATGCACAGCAACTTTTTGGGATACAAAATTTTGGACAAATAGTATAACTTGCTCCAATATCGGGACCAATCTCATAACAACAGTTCTAGCTTCTTCCACATCAGACCGAGTCGCAATATATTGCACATAGTTAATCAAAAGTTCGCGCAATTTCTTGAATCAGTCGACATGTTCTCTTGGAGTAATTCTTTTATATGATTATCTTCTAAAATTTCTTTGGTTTCAACTTTTTCACCTTCATGTATAATTTCATCAATAGCGTTTATAACGTCCATATTCTCCGCTTGTTTCTCTGGCGGCAGATGTTTTTTGTACAACGATTGTATCACGAGTAACATCGTAGCCACAACATCTTCAGTCTGCTCTAACATTGTGCCGTCAGTTTCATCCATTTCTTAGTCTATCGGTTCACCCAATTTATCAAGTTCTGTTTTTATATCTTTAATGTAGGCCACCATATTTTCAAGGCTTCTTAGTATTGGATGATGCGGTGTGAAATCTTCTATGATCGTCTTTTTGAAAAAAAACTCATATTCGGTAATAATTTCCTCACTTTTTTCTATTATAACGTCCAAATTATTCTTAACTTCTATATGACTTTGAGAAACTAGAGGTAACTTAATGGATTCTTCGATTTGTTTTAGGTTTCGAGATAATTTGTTTAACAGTGCCTTTTGTTTATCAACTAGAGATATAATTGACTTAATTTTTTTATTAAGAGACTTCCATTCATCGCTATCCTTGAAACAATCAGCCAAAGGTGAGTTTGATAGCACTTTGTCCAAATCTGGCTCAGAATCAGTATTCAAATCTTTTCCGGAACAGACTTCAGAACGACATTGAACTGTTCTAGAAGAATGCTTGTATGAGCGTAGCATTCCACTAACACATTGAGTATTTCTTCAAGCGAAGTTATATTACATCCTGTAGAGCAGTGATTCCCAAAGTGGTCCAGGTGGATCCCCAGGGGTCCACGGAAGACTTGCTGGGGGTCTACGTAGGCGTGAACAAAAAATGGGGGTCCACGAAAATTTATCTGCTTTTGATAGTAAAGAGCAAAAATGTAAGCATAGTTTTTATAAGGGCCTACCTACATTGTTTTAAGTACCTAACTAAGCAGATAATATTTTAATAAGGCAAGCGACTTGCGTATACGATATTACGTACAATTTCGTGTACAGACTTGCAAAGCGCTATCCGCCCGACAATGCTTAATGCTTGATCAGACATGTACTTGACCACCACTATAAATACTTGATGCCAAAGGCAAACACTCATTCATTTGTTTCCAAAATTTCTAAAATTTTATTTTACCTATCGGAATATAGAGACAGAACTCAGAAGTGACACAATTTTTATTTTTTGGCGACTTTAAGAATGTGGTAGAAATGTAGCAGCAGGGGATCCACCGAAACCAGTAAAATTTTGAAAGTGGTCCACGAGAAAAATAAGTTTGGGGACTACTGCTGTAGAGCCTATTTCTAACGCTTTTGTAAGACTTGTAGCTACGGTTCGTAAATCGAAAATATGTTTCGTATAACGCGAAATCGACTTCTTCTGAGTTTTAGCATATTTCTGGAAATAAAATGTATATACTTCAAATTTTAGCACAAATTATTATTTAACACTATTTATAATGTCATGGAATATCAATATAATGCGGATTTAATTTCTATTTCTATTATATCATATAACTGTTACACTTTTAACAATACACTTATAGCAAAAAGAAATATAAATATATACTTTACAAATAACAAAATATTGGTGATCACAAAACAAAATATTTGTTATCACACAAAAACATGGACAACGTCGAATGCTTTTGTTAT
The DNA here is from genome assembly GCA_916720795.1 of Danaus chrysippus. Taxonomy (NCBI): domain Eukaryota; kingdom Metazoa; phylum Arthropoda; class Insecta; order Lepidoptera; family Nymphalidae; genus Danaus; species Danaus chrysippus. The sequence continues at coordinate 2,149,894 of CAKASE010000074.1, forward strand.
ATAGTTGTAAATACCTGCTTTTCAAATAGCTCATAGCGGCATCCCAATCGACGGGTAGTATTGTGAAATCATACATGTATAACGAGACCCGTGCGATAATTCAAGCCGATTTTGTTCAAATATTTGAACAGATCCGATAGAGCTTTACGCTTCTGCTGCGTTATGTTTTTGGCTTGAGATTTTTGTTTGTCCTTCGGCAATGTTGAATCCACCTACAATATAGAGTATTATTATTAAAATGTATTTGTTACAATCTTAGCAGTAACAGAAGACATTTTTTTCGGATATAAGTCTAATTTTTAGAAATTATCTAAATGAAATAGATATGACAATTCACATTTATATAAGAACCAATATAGAAATTGAAACAATTTTGATGATGCTGTCCTTACAAAATGTTCGAGCTTTGTTCAGCAGACTCGAAATCTTTGCCAGGAGGCTGTTCTCTTGTATTAATTGACAAGGCTGTTCGAGCTGGTATTCGTATTTCTGTAAAAGGGAATTCAATTATTAAAACATTATTGCGTAATGCGTATGTTGCATATTTATAACTGTAACTAATTTTTTTTTTAAAGACAGAAAGAATGCAATTGTTGCTAGCTACCTTTACAGCTAAATAAAACAGAAGACAGGCGAAATCATTCATAACCACCCAATTCTTTTATCATTATTATATTTTAAGTGTAATAAAAATGACGTGTTTATATACCTTAATGTTCTGTTCAGTACTACATGGTTCTGAAGATCTATCATATATGTTCCGCCCGCGGCGTTGCTTGCAGTGCCAGCCCTCTTTGGTCTATCCAAAATACCCACGTGGTCGATAGACTCACTCGCCGCGTCCACGAGACAACTCGATACACTGTCCTTTAGAACTTTCTGTAGACAATTTTCAAAGTAGGATATTTACTCACACTTCACAAACACATCAATTACATAAGATAATATAAGATGATAAAGTACACAATAATGGTTTATATTACAAACATTGACCTAGAAATTATCGAAGGAATTTATAAATAAAAAACATGGAGTCCCTCCGTACGGAAGAAGTGAAAAATAAAAAGTGGTATAAATATCAATTTATAGTGAACTCATATTGTTTCTTTAAGACAAACTTAATAAATATTGCTTACAATTCACAATTGATCCATTCATTTACTATCGCTCCGTCTCTTTCTATTCCCCCTCCCCAGGAGCGTTGAACGTTTAAGGCAACCTTGTTGGAAGTAGCATTAGACTCTCCACTACAATAAATATATCAATATGGCTAACCTCAAACTCCTTGGTGTGTTTGTGTAAAGCTTTATGAGCCTTGTCTACTGCGTCCTTCACACTCCAGTAGCTGAGGTCTCTGTCCCAGGTGCAGATTTTGACCAAGTCCTTCAACTTCTTTTCTATGGGCGCACGCTTTTCTTTAATATTTGAAGCCACTTGTGGAGCGAATTGACGATAGTAATTGCATGTATTCCACAACAATGATAGGAGTTCAACTAAAACAGAACATATATAGATAGAAGTAAATTATTGGATATTGCAGAAGACCCACAGTAGTTGCAGTATAAGATATAGATTAATAAACTGAACCTGACTAAACTTTTAGGAAATTAAGGTGATAAAAGTACGTATGTGTTTTTTATGTAAAAGGTGGCAAACGAGCAGACGGCCCACTTGATGGTCAGTAGTGACCGTGGCCCATGGACATCCACAACGTAGATGTTGCGGATGCGTTGCCAACCTTACTTGTGGAGGAAAAGGGAAAAGGGTTGGGAATAAGGAAATATAAGGAAAGGTTGGGAACAGGGAAAGGGCAACCGGCTTTCTCACTCATCGGACGAAACGCAGTCATTATTGACTACTTCACGCCGATCTTCTGTGAGAGGGTGGTACTTCCCCGGTCGAGCCAGCCCATATTTGAGCTGTAGTAGCTAAACTACAGCTAGGCCCTACCACCTATAAATGTATGTCGTCCAAAAAATTTAAAAAGAGAATAAATTATCTATCTACGAAAAAGATATCAAGTGTAGTTATTTTTGTTGAAATCTAATAAATAAATAACTTACTATAAACTATTCACTATAATTATTATTTCTAAAGCTCTTTGTAACATATACATATTACTTAACCAATGTGAATCTCACCGCGTCTTTGACCGGCGTCCAGATGTATTAAGTGGCAGTGATACTCATAAACAATGTCCAATCTCACATCGAACTCCGCTAGATTGGACTTTTCCATGAAATCTTTCAACACGGACACGACCCGCGCCGATGACATATCAGTCTCCTGCAAGTAAGATGTTATCACCGCATACATATAGAACCAGTATTTATGAGCTTCGGCCTGTTGTCTGAAATGTTAATTAAGTATTATCCAAAACAGTTAAACTTTTAATACCTACTAAAAGTTATTGTTCAATAGAATAGTTTTATGACTATCTTATTCGTAAGTAGACCAAGTTGTAGTAAGAAGAAACATTATTATAGAAAAAGATTAATACTGGAATAATATTATATACTAAGATTATTTTGTAATGAGATAAGTAGTTCTTACTTCATAATATGCTAAAAGCCATTCAAGTTTTGTGACGTCTAAGTCAAGAAATAACATAATTTTCACCTTTGATACAAGTTGTTAAGACCCTCCTTCCAATGAGTCATTTCCAGTTTCCTCCAGTTAATGATCTGTTGTCCTACATATATTCCAGCCAGTGATATATCAATCATATTGTTTCCTTTGTGGGCGTTTTTGTTCCATTCTTCAATTTTATCTCTAAAGAGTTCCAAACCTGTCAGGAATCTCGACACTAGACTGGTAATCGGAAAACCGATTATTCTGTCTACTATTATTATAATCTAGAAAGATAAAAGATATACTAATAAATCATATATCATTTCGATATTGGAGATTCTAATACCAACGATATAAACGGGAGTCAATGGGAATGTATGAATATGTGTTGGTCTGTCACGTTAAATGTATTGAACGGATTATGAAGCTTTACAAAAATGTAGTTGGACTTCACATAACATTATTAACACTTCACTCGAAGTAGTTAACCAACACATAATACACGTATATAGTGTAGAAATTTAGTCAGTGGTGGCTCAGTGGTTAAAGGGCCCGCCTCTCGTTGCCGAGGGCGCGGGTTCGATCCTGGCCCGGGCGAAGTACCAATGTGATTTTTCCGAATCATATGTACTTTCTAAGAGTATTTAGACATCAATAATGTTGATTCCCAAAAGTGGGTTGATGTCAGGCAGGCGGCCGGTCGTAAAAACAAATAGCCACAAGCTATTTACAACATGTAAGGCAGACCCTGGCTATAGCTGGGAAATTGCCAGGTAGAAGAAGAAGAAGTGTAGAAGTTTAGTGACATAGACGATAGATGTCGCTGAAACCTCCTTAATATATCTATTATATGAGATAAACATTATGCAATTCGCTCTGAACTCAATACTGAAGAGAACACGGTATGAGTCACGAAAGGAAACTAGTCTTCTATATATATATAAAAATGGATTGCTGTTCCTTAGTCTCGCTAAAACTCGAGAACGGCTGAACCGATTTGGCTAATTTTAGTCTTGAAATACTCCTGGAAGTCCAGGGAAAAATTGGAATAATTGCTGGGAAAACCCTAAAAATAGCCCTTTTCTATTGTCCATACAAACGTTTTTTTTGACATTACATTTGACAACTAACTAATATGTCAATCATTCTGTTTGATTGAAACAGGAAAAACCTGATTATTTATGGCCTCTAAGACGGAATACAGTTCACCTGGTCAGCTATACCTACATATATTACTCTTGAACAAACTAACGCGGACGAAGTCGCGAGCAAAAACTAGTATTACATAATTATACATACATCTTTCAAAGTCGGAAAGTCTGGCCATTGATCCAATAATTCATTTGTCGCTTCTTTGACCCTTTCTAGGCGAGGAAGACATTGCCTTGTTTCGGAAATCCAAGGTGACCGGTAGAAGTCAACTTTTGAACCTGTTCCACCTGAAATATACGAAAAATTATATGATTATTCAAAAATGTACTATAACCATGTTTTAACCTCGTATCGAAGGATTATTAATTTAAAGTTTTCCATTTGAATTGAAATTTCGGACAGCTGTGTTGAAAAAATAGCAATAAAATTACAAAGAAACGACATAGTACATTTTGGATACTCACTAATTCCATCGACTTTGTCTTTAATATGCGACACTAGCACCATTAAGCTTGGTAAAATAGTTCCTTCTAAAGTCACATCCAACGTCTCCCAAGCACCCTGTATAAATGTTGGATAACGCAATAACAATGGGGTGACAACATCATTCACAGCCAACTTCTTTCGGATGGATAACCATTGCGCGTTCGTTAGGTTCCGTACAAAGTTCGATTGCCATCTGTATATCAGGGAGACATCGTCAGGGGAAAACAATAGTTTGGGCTTGATATTCCTCGGTTTGTCTTTCCTCTGTTCGAGAGTCGGCGGTTTAAACTCAGCGAAGTCGGAGTATGAAGGGAACATTTCACTTATATCTTCCTGCGCCAGAGCTTCTTCGTCTTCGTCCTCACATTTCGATCTGGAACATTGAAATTGCATTAGATACAAGGTTTGAAAATCCTATATCATGGTCCTTTTAATATAATAAATAGACGAAATACTTTAGGTAGCTGAAAACTGGAAGATTTTGGGCATTTTAAGAGTTGTATAGTAATATAAAAACATCTATAAAATTTAAATACAGCTGATTATAATACAATGTATTTGTGACGTGTTTCATTTGTTTTAAAAGTTATGAAAAAAAAAGGCTTTAAATAATAGAAAACTAGATCAAATTTAGCATAGAAACAGGTTATTGTCTTACTTGGTAACATATAAGGCTTCTTCATCTTGTTTTTGTTTCTCTCGTGAGTTTGTGATAGCATATAGTGTCGTGAGTATAGCTTTCTAACTAATTTTATCAATTCGTTCCATGGACAAGCTGTGCAGACTGAACTGTGATAGATTCATTTTCAATACCCTATAAAAAATTCAATTAATATGTCATTTTACTTTTCTCATTTAATAGTGTATTTATTATGATACTTACTCAAGATATTCCCGTTCAGGTTGTGACGCATCATCACTTCCAACATTCTTATTTAAGAGCTGCATAAAGTTGGATGACATGTACCTATTAAGATGCTTTTCCCTCGAGGCTAAAGATGGTATACTGTTGGGATATACTAGAACAGATGTCAACATTTCAGGCAAAAGTGGACCTTGTTCGATTTTGACAATATATTCTCGAATTAGTTCCTTTAATGACGTCACACTGTACATTATTTGAGACAGTGAACTTTGTAAAGGTTTCGCTAAGTCTGGGAAAGCATCAGAATAAGAGACAATTTTTTTGGTAAACGCATTAACAGAATGCAACCACGAGGTCGTTTCCGTTAACACTGGGCGTTTTGTAATTGGTTTTGTGCTTTCTCGTAGGTACCGCTTTGTATAGTATCATACATTGTTCCGCAAGTTGACAAAAGGTTGGTATACAGGGTCTTCACTGATTTATCAGATAGGACTGACTTAGTAAAGTGCTTGCAATCCTGTAAAGAAATCAATTTGTGATTAATAATTGCTATTATGTCATACACTTTTAAATTGACATTTGATTGTAAGTATAGCGGATTAAAAAATCTATAAATTTAAATTCAATTGCGTAAAAAATGAAAAAAAAAGTTTTTTTACTTTCAATTGTTATGTAAGGAATTACGCGTGACAAGTGGCAAGCCAGAAGTGAATTTTAAACGAAGTAATAGAGCGATTTGGTTACATTTGAGTTTTGCTTTAACATAACATTAACATAACTTTAAATGCAATAGGATGCGGCCAGAAACAAACCGTTAAGTTTTTTATTCTTAAATTTTGTTTTTAAAAACAACAACAGTTATTAAATTACATGAAAATCTAAAATCATCGTGTTTACGTATCTAGGGAACATTTTTAACGTACGTCCATATTTTTATGTATATAGTTAATTATGTAAGTTCACATTCCTCTATAATATATTTCACTTTGAGTCTGTACTTTTCAACGTGGTCTATGGGACTTATTTCTGCCATTATTCTGAGCCCTAAGGAATGGAAGACTAGTCAACAGTGATAATTCCGCAGTTAATATTTTCGTTTTATCTCTCATATTGTTTTCGTTTGCGATAGAACTTATAATCTGCTTATATATATCGTTAGCTGTGTTCAACATTTCTATAATATTCGCGTCTCCTATAAAATATAATTGTATCTCTCTAGTTATGACGTCACAATTATCTATAACTAGCTTTCCGCCCGCAGCTTCGCCGCGTGGAGTTCGGTTATATCGCGTTTCCAAGAGAACCTTTCAAAAGTCTGGGATAAAAACTATCCTATGTTCTTTCTCAAGGTCAACTCTATCTCTGTACCGAATTTCATTAAAATCAGTTCAGTGGTTTAGGCGTGAAAGCGTAGCAGACAGACAGACAGACAGACAGACAGACAGACAGAGTTACTTTCGCATTTATAATATTAGTAGGGATACTCTCATTTACTGTATAATTTTCTAAAATTGTATATGACAGACAATCAATGAGCTGTTCGTATTTTTTTATTTCGAATATAGCGTCTGATTCCTGTAAGAAAATATTATGTTAACAGATGTGCATGTGAAGATTTAATTATTAATTTGAAAATATAAGAAAACAATATTTACAATTTGAGTAATGCCGTTGAATCCAATGTACCGAAGTTTTTCCATAAAATATTCAAAACAGATTGCAACTGCATGGAATAGTCCGTACGGTCCTTCAAAGCAACACTTTCATATGCCATGACTGAATATGAGGCTGAAAATATATTATTAAAACATTAAAATTACTGTAATCTAAAGCTGTTACCGAGAAGTAAGTTCATAAATGCATTTGAATATAATAAAATCACCAGTGACGTCCAAACATGTCGTAAGATTTTGAAAGTAGAATGGCATTAAGGAGAGATTCATAGAGAGTCTTGAACTATTTAAAGGAATACGGTCCTCTGAATTTAAAAAATCATTAATCTTTAAAAACGGTACAGGATATGTAGCGGGCGAGCTCACAACCATTCTATTCAGTTCTATCCAAAAGCCAACGGGCAACGAAGATATTCTAAAAATGAGAGAAGATTAGTTAAATAGAATTATTGTAAATTAATAGTGATAGTTGAATTATACGTACCCGTTATCGAGTTCTTTATTTGTTTCAAGAACTGTTCTTATAACTTGCAACTGATTCCCCAAGGTTCTTGTATGACCCTCGATGATCCGGCGGACTTCGTACCGCCCTATAATCAAGAAATATCTGTTACCTTTTTATCTCAATGAAGTTAATTTCTTAATAATTATGTACAGCTGACTTGAATGACAATGGTCTGTCTTCTTCTCATAATTTAATACTATAATAGTATAAGTCTTTAGTATTTCGATAATCTGTCCAGATCTCAACTAATAATATTCAAAAACAATTTTAAAATGTAACATTTATGTTGTAGAGTAGAAACTCTTTTAATCGGACTAATTATCGTCGAAAGGCATTGGGATAATCGAAAATCCGGATAATCGAATGTATGAAGAAAAGACGGTTTTGTGCTTATGTATGTAGTTCATAATGTTATATGTTTATTTTAAAAATAAATTACAATTCGGTGATATGAAATTGGTAATCATGAATAATAATAATAATTATTAATTTGGTTTAGCATATTTATTACTTGTCATTTGACGTACGCCACTCTCAACACCACCACTCTCTTACGCTTGGACATTTCTTCTTGTCCTTAGTCCGGACAATCGCGAATCCGTATAACTGAGGGCCTCATAATCGAGTAACCGTAAAAGCCGGTACGATCGATCCTGGGAACCCGGGTTCGATCCTTTACATGTTTTCGTCGAGTTTTCTTTAAGTTTTCTTTTTTTAACATTTAATCTGCTATTCGGGACGGAGACAAATCCAACGAACAAAAAACCGTGAAAATTGGTCTCGATCTCGAGTTATATGTGTAACAAACACGACTTTCTTTCATCCTACTACTATTATAAAGGCGAAAGTTTGTATGGATGTATGGATGTTTGTTACTCTTTCACGTAAAAACTACTAAATGGATTTGAATGAAACTTTACCACAATATAGCTTATACATCATAATAACACATAGGCTACAATTTTTGAGGTTTCTAATGTGAAGTCGTAAAAAAACACATTTTTTGCGCTTACATTGCAAACGCTGACTGAATCCTACAAGATAGATCAAAACAATGTACTACAGTATTGTACAACTTAAAAAGGTCTACAAAAGAGTCCGCGATGGTATATGTTTATCTCTTAGGAATAAGCCACAATAACCATTTTTTATCCTTTACATTGTACGAGAAATAATGGCTTCTTTACGAAGCGGTTTTAAGCAATACAGTATTAATCCTTATCCAATTAAGTATCTTAAATACATTGTGCATTTAATAAAGATCAATATGGCTTTTTACAGCATGTAAATTAAATAAATATTTTCGAAGATATCACAGATTTAAAATGCAGAGTCATAGCAATTTCGGCGATAAATACCGTTTCGGTGATAAATACCGGCAGCGGTGTCAGGCGTACGGTGGGGGGAGCGGGGTAGGTGCGGTGGGGAAGAAGTGGCTATACATATATTACTAATGACGAAACTAACGCGGACAAAGTCGCGGGCAAAAACTAGTATACAATATAGATTATATCGCATATTGTCGTTTTTCTAGAGATGAAATGACCAGTAAGAAAAATTTACGACCAGTAATAAAATATCTTATTATGATGTTTCATAGATTATAACCAATATTAGTAATTTAATTTAAATAAATTCTGCTATATTTTCTGTATTCGAATGCAAAACATACTTTTACAGGTGCACTAATTCACACAAGCGTAATATGAATATTTTCCAGTACTAGCCCAGTGAATTGTATACAGATTTGTTATTATAAAATAATTTGAGAAATAAACGTACTGTATATATTTTTGAAATTAGTTGACCTTTTAAATGTTCATGAAATCCGCATTGGTATTGGATAGAAAAAATAATAAATATATAGTGAAGTAATTTTGGTGATTACGAAAATTCAAAGCTAGACATTCTTTTAAATATTTCATATCTTAAAGTACTTGATGTAAAAACAGGGCAGTGGCGTGCCTAGTACAGATTTAAGGTACGGTAAACAGAATATGTTTGAAAAATAAAATAACAATTTTCATCATTTCTTCCTCTAATCATTGATAATAATGATGTCTTTCGCAAGTATTGATTTGAATTTAGAAATGAAACTAATATTTTTATTGTTTTTAACGGGCAGACGAGATGTCTGTCGTGATAACGGTTGCTGCAAAGTAATCGAAACGTCACGTCGGAAGTTTACTACCCGGCACGAAACCTGACCTAACATGGCGTCCTCTGCGCAGATATAGTCGTTGCGAAAATCACGTAGGTACTATCTAAAAATAAATATTTAATCTGTTAAAGGGAAGGAACGTAAAAAACACAACGGGTTAATTATTTTATCTTTAGCATTATTAAAAAACAGTAAACATCGTAAATCATTTTTCGAGCTTGTCTTTTTAGAACTACATATATTATTTTTTCTTGGCATTTTAGTAAAATTCGTTAAAATCTTCCTTTAATAACAAAAGAAAGAACTCACAAAATCAACAAAACAAAAACAAACGGGAGACGCGGTGTCACTGCACGGGGCCACGCATCCACCCGTTGCAATGGTTACTACATACTTTATATGTACTAGTAATGGCGGCCTTGTTTCATGTTTGCTGTAGTAATGAGCTCCTCGCCTCAGACCGCACATCAAACGACATCTAATATTTGTTACTGCGCAGGGTCAAGATTCGTCCCGGATATTATATGTAGTTTTTAAACATAATAAAATATGTACGCGAAGAAATCAGAAAATATTAATTGCATTTAAATATTGATAAAATTCGCGCATAATGTTACAACTTACAGCAGTCCGATCAGAACGAACATCTATATACTTTATGAATCTCTCAACTAGGTACCTCTGAGCCACGAAAGTATCTTAAAACGATTACGATCTGTTCCTCACAACTTTATAAAAGTTATTTAAATAGGAATATCCAGTGGAGATTCAAACATTCTTATTATTATCATTTGAAAAAAACAAACAAGGCAAACAAAGTAACTTATTTTTGTGTACACAACCTGCTAACTAATTAAAACTATCATAATACTTTTTATTCAAATGAATAACATTACCTTTCTTTTAGTTCAATCTTAACTGGTCACAAGTCACAACTCACACGCCTTCACTTTACACTTATTTTAATTTTATTACCAAACTACAATATTGAAAATCTACTCGTACCTTACTAATTTCATTAAACACATATCACAAGCACAGAACTCACAGCCATAATTTTCCATAATTCGTTAATAAATTAATTCACTGTTCACTAATTAAAACCTATTCACTTGTGCTTAGAAAAACAAATGACAATGTCACAATATTCAACAATAATAAAATGGCGAAAAAATATATGAACAGTTTACCGACCAATCAGAGAGCTCCATTTCATTTGACAATTAACGGACATTAAACAATACAAAATAATCAGTGCTTCTAGTGTTACCAGAATATTTTTTTGCGAGTGTAGTTAAGGCGGGAAAGTTGAAATAAATTCATGAGCTTATTATGTATTGGTTTTATATTCATTAAATTCGTACTATTATTTAACAATAATTTAGTTTAAATAGAAATGAAATTCAATTATTGAAGTACAAATGGTCAAAATTTTTTTATGTTTATTGATTGCACTTCGTTTTAAAAAGTATTATTAAATAATTAAATACTATGAAATATTATCTTAGTAAGTACTATAAAATAACAGTATTTAAATAAATTTTTATATTACATATTTTTTATAGATAAACCTTTGACAGAACTGAGTAATTTTTTTTAACATACTGAAATAGGATAAATTACTTAATTTAGTACCTCAATCAAGTTGAGAGACTGAATAAGCGCATCATTACTCTTTTCACATGTTTGTACTGAGTCATCCGAGCTTTCATAATTTTTTTTAAGTAAACTGTAGGTTTTTATTACTTGTATTAGTTGTAGGTAATAATTACAGCAATATCCGTTTACACTCATGTGAATTATTCTGATGCGAATCAACGCAACGAGCATTGGCAGCAGCATTCGACTGCGGAGTTTCGTTTTGACAATAGACATCACACTAAATACTCTTTCAATATCAGAATTGCTAATTGGTAAAGAAAGAACTCTAATTAGAAAAGAAGCTAATTCTTTAAAACTTTGGTTTCCCGATGCATCTCGAAAGTTCCATATCGCAATCCAAAATTTTGTAATTTCAACATTTTTGTCTAACTCAAATCATATATCACGTAAAAAAATAAAGCCAAATCGGCTACCTGTAGCCAGGGGATAAAATAACATCGCCGCTCGGTTAGGGAGATAGCCCCATTGGCGCTAAATAGCCCCATCTGGCAACACTGAGTGAATTAATGTCATTTGAAATGTCTATTAAGATTTGTATTTCGTAATGTATGATTAAAAAATATGTAAATAAAAATTAAACAATATTGGTTTAGTTGTTATATGCGTAGGGTATGCTCAACAAGGTACATTATTATTACAGGTATCATTTTCAATAATTGACCGTCGAAAAACGAATATAGTGAAAGCCGCAAACAAAACGAGAATATGCAAATTTTAGCCTTTGATTCATTTATCGAAATAATATACCAAGTATTATAAAATAAAAATAAAAAGTTATATTGTTAAATAAACTTAACTTCTTTATTCTAAGATTATATTTTAGGTTACATATTATTTAATGGTTTATTATTTTCTATTTATGTAATCTTGGATTTATATTACTCTACACCAGTCCTATGTTCAGTGGTAACCATCTCATATTTTGTATCTGTTATTTCACTGGTTAATATAAATAAAAATAAATAAATCTGAAATAATACCGTTTACTATCACGTTGCCGAAGACCATATTACTGTATTTATGTACTAGTTCTGGTGATGACTGAAATGATGGAGTGATGCCTGTTAATGCCATCTACATTTAAGCTCATGACTATGATTATGTTCAAAATAAATATTTAAATTATCAAAGCGCAGAAAAAAGCGGTATTGATGTATACCTAGCAAATGTATGAACCAAAAGGAAGATATGAATAAAGTTAAAAGTAAAAGTGATAAATAAATTATACTTTGAAAAGGTTTCATATGTTTACTTTAACATGAATACAAACAGAGTGTAGCGGAGCAACTAAGATTATGTGTTGTATTGTAAATTTAAATTTATATCCATTTCTATACATACATATTTGTTTATTAATTGATTAAAATTAATTTAATATTTTTAATTCTTGCGACGGACAAACTTCTTATTAAATTGTACATATTTATATATCGAGGATGCTCGCTGCGTCTATTGTTCTCGTCGTCCGGGCCCGCGCACCTGTAGCCGTGCTGGCCCCCGCTAGTCGCCGCTAGCGGCCGCGGGCACTGCAGTGTTGGCAACCGTACGATTTAAATTGTATTTATACGACCTTTTTGACTCTTGTACGATGTACGATCGAGTTATCGAAATCGTACGCAAAATATACGATTTTTTAAATGAAGTCTTACGAAAAAATAAATCTCCAATAAAACTATGTATAAGGAATGTGTAAAACTAAACTTTAGTACTATAACTAACTATATTTAGTACTATACTATAACTGTAAGGAATATTTAAAACTAAACTGTATTCCAGAAACGGTAAATGAGAATTTGTTAGCTGCACAACATATTAAAGAAAAAGGATCGTGTATAAACTTCAAGCCATCTGACGATATGCTGAGCAAATTAAATTTAAGTATGTACAAAAAATATAATGCTTTTCCCGCATCTGCTGTGCCTAATAATTCAGATAGTGACTAAAACAATTAATTTTTTTTATGTTTCACAAAATATATGTAATTAATGAATATCTTAATTCCACATATTAATTGATGACTAATGTTAATTGAAAGTTAGAATTAAATTCAGTTTTTATTTGATATAATTACGCAGTTTTATTGAAATTTCATCGCGTACTATTATTTCCTTGAATTTCAAGACAAAATAATATTTTTTTAGTGTTTAGTACGATCTTCTAAAAAATAAAGTTGGCAACACTGGGGCACTGCGCCGTACTTGTCACTCGTCACTCGTCACTCGTCAGTCCGCATAGACTTTAGCTGTGTAACGCTTGTCCGTCATCGCTACGGCGACACTCGCACGCGCACGCTCGCTTACGAAAAATAATCTCCTTCTGTATTAACAGCTTTTAAGTAGTTTAAATTGCTAAACTATGTTTAATTCGCTAAAAATATAAATTTATACAGCAAAAGAAATATAAAGATAAAAAAACTATTTTAATATTGATAGAATAATCGCTTAACTCAATTACCAGATTAAGATACTATCATTTAGCTCATAATAAAGCGTGTACGTGAATAATTGTTGAATATTAATTTAACCCATAATGTGAAAAAAGATTTAAACATTATTAAACTAAATTTGTATTATAATAACTATAATGAAACTTGAATAATTTTTATATCCTATACAATACATTTCTAGTTCAACTTTTTATAAATAGAATAGTTTTTAAATAATTAACGCAGAATAGAAATGCTGTGTGTTATAGGTATATTTATAGTAAAATAAAAGCTTCAAAAATATTATAACTGCTTATTATTATTTCAATTAATATTACCGTATATTGTTCTCTTGATAGTTACCTTCTATTTAAATATTTTTTTTTTTAATTTAAAACTTTTCTCAGAAACTATCCTAGATATCTTAAACCGTATACCTATGACCCGGTGGACTTCGTACCGCCCTATAATCAAAAAATATCTGTTAATTTTTACCTCAATGAAGTTAATTTCTTAATTATGTACATCTGACTCGATAGACAATGACCTGTCTTCTTCTTATATATTATATGTTTAAATTAATACTACATATAATAGTATGTATATCTGTTGGCGCAAGCGCCTGTGAAAATTGTGAAGCAATTTAGTATATGGAGGTTACGGAATGATTTAAATGTAAGGCGCTTTGTTTATTGTAATTTTATTTTTTTACTTACCCTGTCATAAAAATATGTAACACAATAAAATTATCATTGCAACTAATCTACGCCTTTTAATATCTCCTCGTTAAATACTATCAAAATCCGCAACAATATCTAACAAAATTAAGTTCCTATTCCCTCTCGTGAAAATAGTCAGTATAAATAGTGTTTAACAACGTGTTTTGCACAAAAAAAAAAAGAAATCAAGCCTTATTATATAATTACTAGCTTTTGCCGCGGCTTCGTCCGCGTGGAATAGTTACTTCCGACAGATTTTTGGTTCTTCCCAAATACGTAGTTCCCGTTCTTGCGGGGTTTTCGGAATGGTCGAGTTCCCGTAGAATTTTCAGGATGAAACCTATGTTTTTTTATTAATAATGAAGTACTCTTAACCAACAACATATTTGTTTGTTTATATGAATAAAGATTAATATTATTATTTTGATACAACTTAAACAAATTATTTCGACAAAATTAGATACCATAAAAACGGTTTTTGTGAATCAATCTTAAAAGATAGACATATACTGTCGCGGACTGTTTTTTAGATCATTAAAAGAGCTATTATTCTTTAATACATATTTTTTGTGTATCTTGAACCGTTTTCACGGCGCACGCAAAGGAAGGCTTCAAAGATGAAATAATTTCTCCCGTTTTTTACACATATACCACTATATCTTTGTTCCTAATGGTCGTAGCGTGATGATATATAGCCCACAGCCTTTCTCGATAACTGGACTATCCAACACAAAAAGAATTATTCAATTCGAACCAGTAGTTTCTGAGATTAGCGCTTTCAAACAAACAAACAAACAAACAAACAAACAAACTCTTCAGCTTTATAATATTAGTATAGATAAAATACATTAAAAAATATTTTTGTTTGTTTATAACGTTAAAAGTTTCAAATTATACGAAGTGCGGTTCACGTCGTAACAGAAGTTGAAGAAAAATTACGAAACTCACAAAGACATGGAATAAAAAATGCAGAACTAAACTTAGATCCTATATCTAAGAGTACATAATTTTCCCGAAGTTTCCTAAAAATATCACGTTTTTTGTTTTATTAATTTTTGATACACACGAACACGTGTTTGCTTCGTAGAGTAAGCAGCGCTCTATATGATACTTTATCTATATAGTAATGCTAACCCGGAACTCTTAAAATTTTAAATGTGTTTCGCATACTTGATAAATTATGAAATATAAATGAATTCTTTTTTATTTTATCAGAATTTGCAGTGTTGTTGGTAATGCACCATGAGATATATTTTGTTGGAAATATGTAATAAATTAAATAATGATTTTATAAAAAACATTCTTTTTTTGTTTAAGAAAAGGTATGTAAGGCACTACGTGTATGTATAGGTATATAGGTATATCTTATTTTACAATGATTGTATTTCATAAAATGTATTTGGCATTTTCCCATTATAACCACACCTTAATATGTTGTACATCAATTTGATAATAACTTTATTTGAAAAGGGTTTCATAGCAAGTGACACGTAGATGTGGAATCATCCCATGGCAACCCTTTGAACTTACGGACTATCGCCCTTACAAGGTAAATTTATAAGACAATATATACAGATATACAGATATAAGTCGACAGCGACTTAGTGAAGTATAATAACTAATGTCTTTGATCGAGTGTTAAATGAAATAGATATAATATATACGGCACGTATACTTCACTTTTATGTGATCAATCAATGACTTCTGTTTTCTGGAAATGTTTTATTAATTATTAGTTATTATTTAATATTATATTTTAGTATATTTAAATTTAACATCAAGTTTACTAGAATGTTTAAAAGGGTTCATTGCATCTCGATAGCTTTTAAAATTCAAATCACTAAAAGTAGAAAATTTCTATGGAATAAATGTTTTTTCTCAGATACGTGTCTTCTTGGTGTCACACAAAGGAGATCGAAAGTATTGCATACAATTCTGGGCCCTCAATGTAAAAACATGAAAATAATATTAATTGAAAGGTTCAAAATTAAGAGTTTCTTCATTGAAAATTCTATAGAAATTGGCAATCAGATAGTTGAGTTATTGTAGATTCAGTAAAAGTGAGGTTATATCGCATTATCTTTAAGAGTTAGATGAATACACTTAAAAGTATGTGAAAAATAATAATTTTATTTAGAAGAGAATATATAACAAGGCAAGAAAGACTCAAAGACATACAAATATCGTTAACAAGTATGGAATTTTACGAGGAACAGGAATAGTGAACTATGTGATAAAAGTCATAAAATAAAACAAATAATTTTAATGGAATATGTATTTTATTCCTCTTCAGTAATAATTAAAATATCGACTAGGAACTATGCAGGGGGTACAATGTTACTAGTTGCTATCCCACAATTCACACAGCGATGCATCGTTTCAGTAATATCCAATCCATAAGCCGGCGAAATAATCAAAATTAACAATTCCAAGTCAAACGTGCAGGCGATCGTCGGTGTCCAATGTGAAAGCAAGGGTCGTAAAACGTTAGGCGGGTTCGGAGTCCGTAAAAAACAAAGCAGTGGTCGTTGAAAACGTAAAATGATCGGGAAAGCACTCGAAACGTATGGAAAAACACGAAACATCAAACAAGTGAGACTCATAACAATGCATCTGGCATGGTAATTGTTAAGTGTCAATATCATGTTGCCATAGACTATATACTGAATGATGTCGATCGATATGGAATCGATAATCGAAAAGAATGTTTTAAAATAATATTTAATATTATTATTATATTAATACACATTATTAAGAGTTATTTTTATTAAATTATAGACATATATGGTGTAGTTTAAATGAAGTTACTATAAGCTTAAAACTAGGAGTGAAGTTTTTATTTTCTTGTTAAATAATCGAATAATGATTTTTATTTAATTAATCGTTAATGGATTGCTTCATTCATGCATCATAAAAACAGTTATTTGCATTTTTCTCCGCCTGTAGATTGAGAATTTATGCAGATTTTTGGTATTTCATACAAAAAAAAAATAATTTAAATAAATTTTGAACTCATTACATTTCGGGCTCACGAGTTTCCATCTCATTTATTTATATTTGTTTAATTATTGCTTCATATTTAAAATTTTTATTTCTTGCGAGTTGCGACGGACAAACTTCTTATTAAATTGTAGACAGCGAGGATGTGCGCTGCGTCTATTGTTCGTGCGTCGTCCCCGCACCTGTAGCCCCGCTGGCCCCCGCTAGTCGCCGCTGGCCAGCTAAGCGGGCACTGCGACTCAGTGTTCCCAGATGATTCTATTGGGCTATCTCCCATACTGAGCTGCGATATTATTTTATCCACTGGCTACAAGTAGCCTATTTGGCTATATATTTTTTTTCAGAAATATTTAATTAACAAATCATTTATATGCAGAAAAAAAAGAATTTCAACACTCAACACTCAGTTTCAATCAGTTTTATGTAACTGGTAATTACCATGGATTTTAAAACGTTAACTGTCTCGCATATATATATATATATATATATATATATATATATATATATATATATACTAGAAGACCCGGCGAACTTCGTTTCGCCCTATAATCAAGAAATATCTGTTACGTTTTTTTATTTATATTTTTGGAGTTTACCTATTAAAGCCATAAATCTCCGTGTTTTGAAGTGATTAGGAATGATTAATAGTTAATATGAGAGTTACACTGAGCTAGCAAAATAATAATTGTCAACGTTACTACTACACTTGATGCACAAACAATAACGATGGCCGACAACTGTGTAGGGAGTGAGAGAAGTCTAATTGTGTGAGAGAAACAGAAGACCGGCTTCGTTCTCATCCCTACTCCGTGCTGTTTACTGGGTCAGAAGTGACACCTGTAGATATCTGGCGGGGATAACTTATTAAATGACGATTGATCAGTTATCGACCGGAGATGAAAAATGATTAAATTACTAAAATAGCTATTAAAAAATAAGGGTTGATCGTAGAAGGGTGAAAATTTAGGATTGTATGTATTTTTGTACGTTGTATCATAAAAAAATAGTAATTAAAAATTTTGTCTAAAAAATAAAAAAAAAAAATTTAGGGGTGGACTACCCCTAACATTTAGGGGGATGAAAAATAGATGTTGGCCGATTCTCATAGCTACCGAATAAGCACAAAAAATTTCATCAAAATCGGTCAGGTTGTTTCGGAGGAGTATGGGCACGAAAACTGTGACACGAGAATTTTATATATTAGATATAGAAGATGTACATATAGGTACATAATTTTACATCAAATCCTAGTGGCTTCATTACTAATGTGGGTTCGATGGTATGCTATTGTGTACTGGAAAAGGACCGGCTTACCTTTGTTCGTGTTGATTGTAATTTTTAAATTTAATTTTGATTGTAATTACCTTATCGTATTCTTACAAAATAAGAAAATGGGTACTTATTACTTCTAAATTAAGTACTTTAACCTATTTCAGTATGTTAATTTTTTTTTAATCAGTTCTGTCAAAGGTTTATCTATTTAAAAATATGTAATACATATTTAAAGAATATTTAAATACTTTTATTTTAAAGTAATTATTACGATAATATTTTATAATACTTAAATATTTAATAATACAAAAATATTCTGGTAACACCGCTACGCCGGGCACGTCAGTGACTGACGAGTGACGACCGACGGACGACGGTGATCGGTCAGTCCACATAGTCTTTAGTTGTGTGACGTGTCCGTCATCGCTACGGCGACACTCGCACGCGCACTCTCGCTTACGAAAATTAATCTCCTTCTATGTTAATGGCTTTTAAGTAGTTTAAATTGTTAAACCTTGCTTAATTGGCTAAACTGGTGACCCCGACGTGATTGTACTGTTGGTGGAACTTTGACGGCGGTGTACACAGGGCCATTCGAAGTGCTTCAGCATGGGATAAGGTTTTCACTATCTTATGTAATGGTAAGAAGGTCACGGTATCAGTGAACCACCTTAAGTCGGCTTACATACTGTACGACCCAGACACCACACACACAATACAAACACACACCAATCATGAACACTCACACCCCACACTCAAAGGATTGGGAATTGTCGAAAACCAAGGAACACGTTCGCCAGACTCGGTCGAGGCGCAGGGTTCGATTCCCAGAATATTATCGCCCATAGCTCGGTCTTTGGAGGGAGGTGATGTAGCGGAGCTACTTAACATTAAGATTTTAAACGTTTATATTGTAAATTTAAATTTATATTTATTTCTATATTTGTTTCATAATTGTTTGAAATTTAAAATTTATTTCATGTTTTTATTTCTTTTGACGGACGGACTTCTTATTAAATTGTTTATTGTATAGCGAGTATCCGCGCTGTGTCTATTGTTTACGTCGTCCGCGCCCGCGCACCTGTAGCCCCGCTGGCCCGCGCTAGTCGCCGCTGGTCAGCTGAGCGGGCACTGCGCCGGGCTCGTCAGTTCACATAGTCTTTAGGTATGTAACGCTTGTCCGTCATCGCTACGGCGACACTCGCACGCGCACTCTCGCTTACGAAAATTAATCTCCTGAATTAATAGCTTTTAAGTAGTTTAAATTGTTAAACCTTCTTTAATCCATTAAACACATAACACCATTTGTGTTATATATTACATACCTTAATATTTTTAATAGTGATAAGTTAAGTATATTATAATTATTAGTCTGCCGACTTCATTAGTTTAATATCTCCGAAAATGACTTACTGACTTGACGAAGGTCAAATTTATAACAAAATAATGATTTATCATTCCTTGCTAAAATGAGATATAATTATAATACTTATTTCTTAGTAAGTATACATTCGTATTAAGAAAAGAAGATAATAATATTGATTATTACTTAAAATAATGAATTCCAAAGATTTTTCTTGCAAGGATATACTGTTGTAGTATTATATATATGTATATAGATAGATATAAAAGTTATGTCCGTTTTATTATTGTCAATAGGAAATATTTTATTGCATTTCATTTGTTATTTTCTATAATATAATAAATTGTCTAGTGGTTCGACATGGAAATCGAGCAAGGCATAAGGTTACCAACAATCTGGCGGCAGGCTGCGAACAGACGGCAAGGAAGTGGACGACCGGTCTAACAAGGGGGTAAAACAGAGATTTGAGGTAAAGAAGAAGTCATTGTTAAGTGATACTTTACAGAAGACACTAGCTGGAATTGAAATTTTTGCAATGGATAGAAATAATAAATTTGAAAAACAATACTTGGAGAAGGTCAGTGTCTAAAATCTAAATTATTAAATGTTTAAGAGACCAATTCATACTTATTTCTTTTCAGTTTAAGAATTAGCGATTGTTAATTAGCTATAAGTTTTACTCTAGAATAAAAGTCTTGTATTCTTCACAGGAGCTTCTTGCCCCTTCAACACACTTTACAGAATTTAACGAAGTACTCCTTCGTGGCATAATAACATGGTCTCTCAATTACCGTTATAAAGTTCCCGATGATTTATTAAAAAAAGTACAAGACGCTTGAGGGAAAATTATCACTGAAATTTTTTTGTCCGTTCCTACCTAATTTTCGTGGCTGTTAAGTTATTATTTAAGCATATATTTAATACTTGTTTTATTCACTTAAAGGATCGATGATATCCAGGACAACTCTTTAGTTCGTCGAGGAAAACCAACAGCACATTTGGTCTACGGTGTTCCCTTGACCATAAACTGTGCTGTTCAAGTAATGGTGGAGTCAATGAAAATAGACCTCGAGTTAGCACCAGATGCTTTGGTCTGATTATAACTATTTATTAATGTAACGTAGAATTAACAGAAGTAACTTAAAATATAATTGTAGAACGAAACCCTTTCATAAAGTGTAGCTGAAAACTGTAAAAAAATGATACAATAATGTAGACTATGTATAGTAATTTAGTGAATAAGATATATTTTTTTACAGAAAGTCATTGGATTCGCAGATCAAATACACGAAATGTGGCAGGGACAAGGCACTGAGATTTATTGGAAGCAAAACTTCATTTGTCCAACTGAGGATCAATACAAAAAGATGACACATATGAGTAATATATAACTAAAACATTTTTCTAATCTCTATGTTTTTACAAATCGGTTCTATATTAATATCGTTACTATCAGATGAACAAATATCTCACTGATAATTTACATTAAACAGACTTTATATTTCCAACAAATTTAAATTTATCATAACAGTTTTAGAGAAATTTAATTGAAATGTGAATGTTTTTCCAATTAACGATGATCATTATATTTTTTATTCAGCTTCGACATGACTATTGTAATCTTCGTGCTTTTGTGTTCCTAATATAATTGATTTATATATATCATTTTCGAAAAAAAATATATCATACTAGCATTTCCCCCGCAGCTTTGCTCGCGTGGAGTTCGGTTAAATCACGTTTATAAGAGAACCTTTCAAAAGTCTAGGATAAAAAGTATCCTATGTTCTTTCTCAAGGACAACTCTATATCTGTACCAAATTTCATGAAAATCAGTTCAGTGGTTAAGGCGTGAAAGCGTAACAGACCGACAGACAGAGTTACTTTCGCATTTATAATACTAGTAGGGATTCATTATGTGTATTACTATTCCAGTTAAACAGCAATGGCAGTTTCTGTGAAGATTTATCAGAAGGAAAGTTCACGTTCACGTTACCCATCATACACGCATCCAAAACATTTTTACGAACAAACGAAGTTTTACGTGAGTACACTAAACCTCAGTTACTAATTGTATACATACGAGAACGTATTTGTGTGGGTAACTCTTCGATATATACGGAATCATTACCCCTACTAATATTATAAATGCGAAAGTAACTCTGTCTGTCTGTTACGCTTCCACGCCTAAACCACTGAACCGATTTTAAGTAAATTTGGTAGAGAGATAGAGTTGATCTTGTGAAAGAACATAGGATAGTTTTTATCCCAGACTTTTGAAAGGTTCTCTTGGAAACGCGATATAACCGAACTCCACGCGGGCGAAGCTGCGGGCGGACAGTTAGTTCTTCATAATTGCATCAGGTTATTTCATAAACTTGATGAGTTACATATCAATTTAAAATTTAGAGTTTTGAGAACTTCGTGTGATTTATTTACTCGTTTCATGAGATCAGGTCCGCCTACGAAGTTTCTTCCTTGATCCTCTGTTTCTAATACTTTATTGATGTTAATTTTTGTCATCATTTTTGGTGTTTAGGAAATAAGTATAAACATAACTAGATGATAATTCAGTAATAGTAAAGTTTTTCGTGATCATATTTTTATTACTGTCAGGTATCTTACGACAGCGTACCCGTGATATTAACCTGAAGATATACTGTATGTCTTTGTTGGAGAAACAGACTCAGAGAACTTGATCGAGAAGCTCGGGCTGAGGTGAATCAATTATTTTAACATAGTATTCATTGAAGTGTGATTGTTTTAAATTGAAGTATACAACCTAGGTTTCTTACAGGTCGCCCGTTTAAGTGGAAACTCACTACTGGAAAAATGTTTGGATGATCTCAGTAGCGGGAAGGATGAAATAATTATCAAATAATTATTACACTATTTTGTTACACGGGACACTGTTAGCCAATAATATTTAAAAGGTGTGGGGTAAAAAGACTCGCAAGTCTTTAAAATAAATTTTTGTTGCATTGTTTATCCGATATTATAAAACATGAATATAAAATATTTTTTTGTGTGTTATCTGTTATAATAAATAATTTAAATTATTCATGCTTATTTTTCCTTTTAACAATAAGCCAATATTCGATTAAAAAGATGTAGATAAATTACTTTTCTTCTTTTCACTTTATTCTTAAAAACTGAAACAAAAACGATAAAGGGTCATGTTCGTTATTTCAAGCACGACTTGAGAAATATAAAAATATTAGTAATTATTATAAATTTTATATCAAAATAAAGTTAAAAAGAAAAATTACATTACAGGAAGAGGTCTTTATTTTAATAGTGTAATTAGCTTGGTACAAATTGGAAGAACATAAATCAACTGTGGCGATTCGTAGGTGAAAGTAGTGGTCAAAGTAATGCGTAGTATTACGAATACAGAGGGTCCTATAATGAAACGAAAACGTTTAATTAAGTCGTGTAATTTAAAAACAGCCGCGTGAGCTTGGAGATTCGTTAATAAAGGACTGTCCTGGTCCGGTGAAAAATTGTATTTTTGGGTTAAACGGAAATTATTTTGCTAGAATTCGTCTAGTTCAGGACAAAGGTAAAGTTAAAAAGACTATATCTATTACTTTTAGTAGACTAGAGACGTATGTTGTATGTTTGTGAAATAATACTATGTTCTATATAATTTTGTTTGTATGTTCGTGATGTACAAAATCTATAATACACTTTCCTATATCAACGAATGTAAATATATAACATTTGATAAGATTGTTTTTGTTCTAAATAAGGATTATTCTAATCTTTTCTTATTAATACCATACTGGAACCCTAAATTTTAATTGTCGTTTTAATTGAATATTGTCTTCATTATTCTAATAAATTTTGCTGATATACCAGACGACAGTCTATAAAAAAAAGATTTTTTTTAGTGCTTTCAAAGTTATTATCCTGAATTATTCTAATTTTTTCACTGAAAGTAAAACATTTGCTTCCTATGGAAAAAAACCTTATCTTTTATTATGTGTCATTCACACTCTTTCGAACTCCAACACTATGTAAAGTTTGCTTACCCGTTTATTCTTTTATTAAAATTTAATTTTCCTTACCTCATATATACCTTAAATTGTATTCCTTACAAAAAGTGGGTGTTACAATATTGGTGTCTATGTGTCTGTATGTTTGTTTATCTATTGGCATCTAATCTCTTAAACAGATCGACCAATTTCGATGCGGTTCTTTTCATTTGACACTATCGGATTTTTCCCAAAATTATTTTACGTGGATTTGAATTAATGAGTTGAAAATATCAAATTGTTAAGGAAAAAATCAAAAGGAAAAAATAAACTGCTATTAAATACTTCTAAAAGCGAAAAGTGTAACAAACAGAACCCAAGATAGATTGTTCCATTGTAACTTCACATTTTAAAAATATTCTCTGGCAGCCTTCAAATCTCTTTGTACTTCAAAACTTTTTCTTTTGTAAAATTTCTCTGAAGTCATAAAAGCCATATAAAATATTTTTTTAATTTACCATTCATAAAACATTAACATGAGAGTCTGATACAAGACGAATAGATTTGGTGTTCAGTGTTTTTTCGCTTTGACTAGTACATATTTACGAGTATCTGTCGTTGCTTTCAATTAACATTATTTTATACAAGACTTTGAATATCATATAAAACATTAAAAAGAGTGATGAAAATTATTTAATTTTATTATAAGCTTCAAGTATTGAGATAATTTAAAATGAGGTCGCGCAATGACCTATTTTGTACAATTGTTACAAAACATTTACGTTAAAATATATTAAGAACGTCATTATTTTTATTGATGTACAATTTAATTTTATAAACATATTATATACTTTTGACATATTTGGAATTCTTTTAAGTTTTTAAAATGTCAAAGGCCTTAATAGTAAACTGTGGTTATTATCATTATGATAAATAATATATTTCTTTAAACCTGTTCAATAAACATTGATTCAAGCTGGAGCCACACAGTCAACTACATCATATGAAGGGTTCCTTGTCACTACTTCACTTTATGTCGCGTTCAGCAACAACAACTTAATTCTCAGTTATAAAATGTTTACCGTTCATAACAATCATATGAACGTATCATATTATGAATAAATTAAAATGTAGCTAAAATAAAAATTATTTGGTTTTTAATAACTAGACAAAAAGAAAAATTTGAAATTGTTATTGGCTTAAATGTTGCAGGTGCTACCACAGATGCTGTTTCTAATTGACACTTCATTGTATAAATTTCATTTTCAAACTTAAACAAAGAATTTATGACAGATATCCTCGCGTATCATTAGCAGCGATTAAACTATCGTTTCTTTTACTTATTAAGATCGCTATATAAACTCTGTATAGCGTTTTTATATAAATATTTGCTAACTTATATCCATTACTAAAAATAATAAAATTTCAATAAGACTATATTTTGTTTACTGGACTCTTACGATTCTCTTGGACTAGTTGCTACAATCACCCTACCTCAGTATAAAATATAATTTCATCAATTTGTTTTAAAAGTATCGCAAGATATATGATTAAAAATATATGAATGGGAATTGAAATCGCAAGCTTGCTTGCTTAAAGCTGATATAAATGAATGCTAAAAAGTAAAAATAATATTATAAAATCAAAAGGTGGATCAACTGAATATCTCGTGTTTCTTTAATAAAAATCATTTTAATCTTAAATGATGTTTGGTTTCAATTCATTATGAATCACCAACAAATTATTATAAATGTAACGTAATTAATATTTTTCCACCTGTCTATAAAGAAAATTACATTGTCATTTATCCTTCCAATGCTTTCATTATCAAAAGAAGTGAATTAATTTCAATCAAGCTCCATAAAGTGTTTAAACGCTTTTCAAAATCGTTTGATACTTTTTTAATTAATCTAACTGCATGTGAAAGGTTCAATTCCGTAGCGAATAAATGAATTTTGCCACTTTTATGACAAAAATAGAACTTTAATACCAAAAGAAATATATAATACTCAAAAATATTGTATTCACTCGAACTGCCAAGGGCAATAGTTAGATAATATAAAAGAGTAAAATTTAACAAAACCTCGTTTTACATTTATATAATTACTTTACATTCAACATTTTTTTACAATAACAGTATGTCAGACAAAAAGGAATCTATTTCCCAATAGGTCTACATTGTTTGTCTATAAAAGGAAAAGGTGAAAATCTGTTATCTGTTTCTTACAATCCTTTCGGCATCAAATTAAATTGCAATATTTATAGTGACTTAGGCACAAAACATCCAACACTTATTAACAATTATAAGAAGCATACATAGCATAGCAACTGATATAAATTATAAATATTATAAAATAAAAATTAAATGTGTTGTATATTGACACACTAATACAAGATTTACCGATGGTGTCCTTGTGATGCAAAAATTGCTGAATAATATCAGCATCATAATAGAAGACCTCAGCAGACTTTAACACAAGTTGGATATCAAGATGAACATAAGAAGGGTAAGATTATTTAAACAACTATTTATATGTATGTCTTATATGATAATCGTTTAAAACTTTGCTAACCCTAGTTTTTTACTTAGTAATAGTACTTTAATAACAGTAATAGTACTTTTTCACACAAATAGTTCGATAACATAAATATAGTTTATAAATAATGAGAAGACTACTTATTATTAATGATATTAAAAATTACAATCCTTTCATATCAAATAATAAATTGTATTGTATAGAAATAAACCAGCTATTTATTCTATAAAACTCAGTTTATAAACAAGGTATACTGTACAATATATTTATCATTAATTTATTTTTACTGTTATTTAAAAAATATTTAATTTGTTAATTGTGGTTTCATTTTCATTAGTGCAATCCTGTGTAGTGTACAAATAAATCAATTTCAATATTTCTGTTACATTTTCTTTTCAACACGAGTTAAGATCAGCGTCTTTGTCTGGTTTCTCATCATACCGTAGTATTTCTAATACTAGTATCGTCTAATGCTATTCATAATTTGAAACTAGACTCGATTGATTTGCATATCTTAATACCGAATACGTTACGCGACGTAGATTCAAAGTTCATTTTAGGAAATCGCTTTATGGTTCGGATCTCACAAATAACACAAATCCGTATCGATTATTATTATTACTTATTTTATTTCAATTAAACTCCTATAGAAAAATTTTATATTTAAGTGTGGTATAAAGTGGGGGCTTGTATTTTTAACTCATACTCATGTAATAAGTAAATTAAATTAAGTCTTCGCAAGATCATACGAAATCACACTAAAAACATGTTTAATTTGTTTGGTTTAATTAAAAGCTCTAAGAGAATATTAACGATTTTGAATAGCTTTATTGAAATTCAATCACCTTTATTTGAATTACTTTAATAAAATTTTGTTAATGTTTTGTAAATAAATATGCCCGATAATGTAATGTGATAAAAAAAATATTTTTTTACTGGACATAATTAAGGGAATAAAGTACCTGTTATTCATTTATAATTTGGATCCCTTTAAGGTGAGAATGAATAAGATCGTAAAAAGAGTTTCCCTGCGTAATGAAAAAAAAAAGAATGAATAAGATGTTACTAACCAAATCCGGTCAACACCTACGGCTTTATGGCTACCTTCCCACAGTTGGAATGTCAAATGACAGTCATTCCAATTAAACAAATCAAAAAAAAAAAATAGATGAAAACTATTTGATTATTTAGTATATGAATTGTTGACCGTTATAAGTGCAGGTAATAAAACACGCGGGACTATTTGTATTCAAAACACATACATACATATTTACATTCATATGACTTCAACATTTATAACCGAATTCATTGAAAGCAGTTTAAACTTACTGTAACACCTTTTTATACATAAGTTGGGTTTCACAAATTGTTGCTAGGAGTTGAGTGCTACATTTTATAGATTTATGTGAGTTATATTAAAGGACATGCCTCTAGGTTTTTTCTCTTTTGAAACTTCTCAATGAAGCTAGATAATAGAAGTGTTGAGACAATGTTATAAATAATTTATAAATATTTAATGAATTACGTAAAATAAGAGGTTGCTACTCGGTATTTGGTTTCCATGAGTAGCTATCTTCGATATTTTGTAACGTATTCAATTATTTTCTTATCTCCAGATATAAAGTATTTCGCAGGGATTTGGATTGTAAAGCTGAGCTATTGACAGAAGACTGCATTTAGAATATTGGTTTACTCGATCGGAAAATACATTTTTTACATATAAGATGATATCTCAGATCACAAGAAACATGATCTCCACTATCGGTTTGTTACAAAAAATATGTCTTTACTATCAACTAAGACACTATAGTTCATTACCTTTTGGAATTTGTTATATTACAAGGCAGATAATTTTTTTGTTTACTGAAGCAAAACTTATATTGAAATATGAATAGTCAAAAAGTTTTTAACAACAGTCTGCTTTAAAAAGTAACGAACAAATATCTGTGTAAAACGTAACAACATATTTTATGTTTTTCATATGGATATCAGTTACAACATGTTTGATTACAACATTACAACATGAGAAAACATTTGCATTATTTGAAGTCGTTCTCGTTTGAAACAGAAATTGCGACTGATTATAATTTTCTATATGGATCTTAGCTAAAATATAAATTATTGAACATTTTTTCTAACAATTCGAGAACTATGTTACTCATATTTTTGTAAACATATTCTTTGCTAAGTACCTATGTAATGCAGACAACTTGATACACATAATGAAAAAGTAACCGATTATCAGAATAGATATTATCTGACATGTAAAAACAATAAAATGAACCAATAAAAATAGTTTGATAGGTTTCATGTGCTATTTGTAAAGACTGAGATTGAAAATCACTGTTATAATTATACCTTTACGTACATTGCGTCTTTTTTGGCATTCAAAGTACAAGAGGCCAGAAACAATAACATTGTAGAATAGGTCATCCTTGTACAATGATATTGCTACACATAAAAACATCGAATGCTTTGGTAATCATAAAATATTTTGTAATATTTATGATTGCTTTATTCATCATTGTTGTCAATTGTCATACTTTTTACAGTTTGAAGATTATATAATATCAATTTATAATTAAAATAATATTTTATATGTACTATCCTATAAATTATAATTATATATGTATTAAGCTGTGGTCCATCTCCTCCGATTTCTTATAAGTCTGGTCACATCCCCTGTACACTGATGCTGACAAGAGAATAGTTTCAATTATTATATAAAAGAAGAATGACATCGAAGGACAGATATTCTCTCTTTGAGCTTTTTTGACGTGTTTCTTATTGAATGAAATATTTCTGTGATACTTTATTTTTACATAAATTTTTATAGTAACAAATTATTTTACTTCGTGTTTTTCTTTATTTAAATGAGAACAAAAATTGTGTTGTTAAATCTTTTAATTTATACATTCTGTAAAATCCTGTAAGTTAGTTTAACTTCAATAATAAAAATAAAACTACTTAGAAGCTTTTAATGTCTCTTAAGTAATTAAAATAAACATTAATCCGATTGAAGTTGTAATAAAAATATTGTAACAACAAGAGTATAGTTACATGTATTCATTGACTATGTCTGCTTACGGAATTGCCATCAAAAACAAAAGTTGTGAATAAAAACATAGTCTCGCTACACAGTTCTTCTTGTTATTTATGTGAAATAATTATTTATTAATTGTTTTTAAATTTAATACACTAAAATAAACAAAAAGTATGTCGCGAGTTTATAGGTATATAGTAACATAAATCGACAGCCTGCAGTTTCTTTGGTTTAAAAACTATTTGGAATCTCAATTTTATATAATACATTTATCAATACTGAAAGGTTCAAACTAGAAAGCAAAGTGCATACTTAAACACAATAAGTCTGTGGAGTTAAAATATCACTTACCAATTTAGTACTCCCTCATCGCGTTTTAATAACAAAAAAGAAAATAACCTTTGGAAAATATTTACCGATTTGAATTAAAAAAATGTAAATTGAATATTAATTCTGTTTAAGATTAAGAACTTTATATAAATATTGTATTAACAAACAAGGCCCCATAACAAACCTTCATAAATAACTCCTAACCAAATATATATTAATTTAAATAAATAGCAAATTCATTAACATATTTTACATATTTGCTATTAATTAGTCTGTACATTCATTAATTATATATTATAATTAATTATTTTGATAATAGAGTTAATAAAAAGTTATTTTAGACATATTGGTTTACTTTTAATACTTTTATTATTTATTACAAATTAAATCATTCAGTGAAAGTCATGTCGTAAGTAATAATTCGTCTTCGTCTTCGTTAAAGCCATGCAATTCAAAGAGTAATGAAAATAAATACTTAGGTCTAGATACGATACACCTGAACGATTACTATCTAAAATGTCATTTTCTTTGAGTTATTCGAAAAATTATTACTTATGCCAATTCAATGGATGAATGAGTGTTTCCAACCAGTGGCGGCTGGTGGGTTATCAAACTGGTGGTGCACTTTAATAAAATATTAAAATTAGAAGATGCAACAAACAACCAATTGACATAAAATATGTTTATTTTTTATAAATTAATTAATGCAACGACATTTTTCCGAAGCAAAATGTTCAATCACCTATTTATTAAAATCAGGTATTGTTTGTATATATTTTTTTTATTCAATACTAAGCACAGAAAGTGCATTTAGCAAGTGCATGGTATTTCGGAGAAAAGTTTTGATTCTTTTCAACTAGACCATCGTTCTTGGTCTGACTCCTTATACTTTGGTACTTTTTTAACTTTTGACATATGTAATTTATGTGAATTATTTCAAGTGGTTAATATTTTCTTTCTCTTTAGAATGACACATGCAATAAAACTAGCTATACATAAAGTCTTTATTCCCTATCATATTTCTTACTTAAGAAACATAAACTGAAATTTATTTATGAAAGTTAACTCCAACTGCTATCGGCGATAAGTATTTAAACTATAAATCTATGAACTAGTCTTAATCTTAATATTTATTGATGATACTTGTATTTATTTTATTTTATATTTTGTTTTTGTTTTTTTTTTATAGCATAGGGGACAAACGAGCGGGCAAGCCATCTGGTGAGAGATAGTCATCGCCGCCCATAAACACTCGAGGAGCCAGAAGGCGCCGTTGAAATGTCTGTTCAAACGTATGTTGGTTGCATATTTTGTTTTAAATGATAATATTATAATGAGGAATTGATTACTTATTGATTAAAATAATGACAGAACTTTGACTGTTTTTGCTACAAGAGTGACAAAAATATATATCTTAGTAGTTATCTAATATTTTCGTTATTTTTAAATGTTCATATTAAGTAACACTTAAATTGCGTAATATTAAGTAAAGGTTCGGCTAAAATAAAATCGTTCTACCATTTCAACAGGCTGTAATAAATTAATGCATATTTTTCAACTAAACTCGATGTCCATTTAAACACTCCAAAAATAAATAGAATTAGATTTCACGCATAACTGAATTTAAATTTATTACATTTTTACAATATGCTTTAGTGAAGACAAAGTAAATACATATAAGAATACGGTTTACTGTAATTAGAAAAAGTAATATATTTTTTAGATTTCCTTAACTAACAAAAATATATTCTGATTATAAGTCAGTGTATAAAATAATATGTATTAAATATACTGAGATACCTAGATCCGTCACTGTACTTACCAAGGACTCAAACCCTTCAAATTTTACAAATAAAATTACATGTTCCTTAAATGTATCCACATTCTACATAGTAGTAAGTTAACGTTCCGAATAAAAGCTAATCTATTAACTATCAACTATTTATATAACTTCTGTTTTAATTTTGAACATTCAAAGTGTAAAATTATTTTTATTTGTATTGAATCATAAAATTATGTAAAAATGTAATATCACAAAAAGAACGTGGTTATATAATCTTCTTGTTGTGTGTTTTTTTTTTGTATTCTAGTATACAGTAAATCAATTACTAACTAACATCTGGCCTGTATTCAGATTTTATCTCAGATGGGATTTGAAACAAACTGGTCACAATGTGTGATAAGAAACAGCAAGAAATAAATCAGTTAATAGTGAGAGCTGTGACTTGATTTATATTATTCTTCATACCGTATGTTACTACACAAGTTTGTACCTAATGCTATTAAATACAATCTGCTACATACATATATACATATATATAATTTTCGGTTTCGATTACAATCATAAAAACCCAACATCAAACAGAACAGGACGAAATCTCACTTATGCCAGATTGTTTATTATAATGATGATTTATAATATACTTGAGGTTTGGCAAATCTACTTTGTGCTGTTTAAATCATACATAGTTTGATTAAACTGACCTTAACTTGTATTACATACTGCTGGTCCTCATAATTAGATTTTTTTTAGGGACACGTTGAATATTACATAAAACATATAAATACTTGAAAAACAGAGAACAAACTAAAACTTCCATACAAGATAGTCAAAATCCACTTTAATGTAAAAAATATAATTTTAAGGTTTATATTCACAAAGCATATTCGAAATTAAAAACAACCTGAACTATGTTGCGTTTAAGACTTATTCCAAAAATTGAAATTCCATTTAATTTAAGCTATTGTATAATAATGTTAAAAGTAAGCAAAATTTTTATTTACGTATTTAAATATGTATATATTTACATATATATCTATGTACTTGTAATATTCTTTTACTACAATCTAAATGTTCTATTATTATAATTTTGTTTGTATGCTTATATATACATCTCTTATTTTTTTCCTCTTTGTTTTTGTTGTATCTACTCCACGTTTCTTTTATAGGTTCAACTATCAATAGGGATTCCTGCAGACATTGCTTTTAAGAGATTATTTATCCTCTGGGCATCACATTCCATACCGAATAGTACCTACTGTATTTATTTCTACTTTTGGTACATAAATAAATTCTAAAATAAAACTGAGTTGGAGAAAGTAAGCAGGATCTGTGTAATAAATCTGTGAACATTTCAAAAAGAAGGATGTTCAAGCAACTTCTGAGATGATTCTCCATTTATAAATTAAATATGTTTTGAAGTTAAACTCCCAAGTAGGTAACTTTCTAAGGAAATCAAAAAAACTTCGTAACATAATGAAAACTAGGACTACACGTATTTTCAATTCAAATTTTTATTTATTATAATATATTGTGTTATTGTAATTGTTATATATTGTTATATATTGAAAACAAAAAATAAGAGCTGAGAAAAGATATCATCAAAATAATTAAAGATGTATCATCTAGGTTTCGTTTCAGGAGATACTGGTAATTATAATATAATGCTTTGTATTTATTAATACAATCGTTGTGTCACGTAATTAACACAGACTGTGCATACATTTCCTAAAACGTTAACACAATACCCTTCATTTATTGTTTAATTATTAACATGTGCGGTTTATTTATTTGAATAGTTTTGGCTAATTGCTCTTACGACCAGCCGCCTGCCTGACATCAACCCCCTTTGGGGATGCATTAATCAGTGATGTCTAAATACTCTTAGAAAGTACATACATATGACTCGGAAAATGACGTTGGTACTAGCCAGGATAGAATTCGCTTCCTCATGCATGAGAGGCGGGCCTCTTAACCACTAGGCCACCCCTGACTGGCTTAATCCAAGAGATAGGATTAATATAAATCACTACCTTAATCACGTTTACAGTGATTTATTTTCTGCTTATATTTCTTACGATTCTTTTCTTAGCTTTGCTGTTGTATCAAGATGTATATAAAGATCTGAATACGCCATGATGTCAAGTTTTAACGAATAGCCCTTGTTCTATCATGAAATTAAATTATAGTAAACATCGGAATATGAATTTGATACCAAGGAATTAATAAAATGTATTAAAAACACAAACAAAAAATAAAAAGTAAAAATATATTTCAATTTCTTCAGACAAACAAATATCAACGATATTATTAATTATTTCTGATATTTTCATTATTTATAAACAGTTATTTATGAAGTACCTTTCAAAATATTAATAAATTTTCCAGTGTAAATCAATTTGAAATCCATTAATATAGGGCACATTTTCCTTCATTATCAAGAGTGCTATTAGTATAAATATCTTTCCAATAAGAATTTGTTGTCACTGAGTGAGTCACTCCACGTCTGAATTTAAGCATCCGACAAAATTACCCAATCAAATTTAAAAAATTTCCATCAAATTGATTTTGATTCCATATAAATTAAATCGTAATTTATGATACTTTTTACATAACAACACGTAGTTGACTGTTATTACGAAGTTATTGGTATGTTTATAAATACTGTTTGTTTCAACTTAATTTAATAATAGCGGTCTATAAAGACTCTGTAACAATACGCCGTAATAACATTAATTTATGAAAATAATTACGTTTATAATGAAAGTCATGAGAGCTTCTAATGTAACACATTCCACTCAATAAATTCAGATAAATGTTCATATTATAAATGATATATATATGTAATTACATTATGAGATCAAAGACTTTCAGGAGAATTCATTTAAATAAAACATATATTTTCGGATTACCTAGCTGTTTTTTATTTATTTTTTTTACATATTCTACATCTTCTCTGTTCGTAATCACGGTTGTTACAAAATAACCAAGACATCGGGAGTATAATATAGTTTTTAATAGAGTGGATTTTAATTTGAGACATTTAATATTGACGTTTTGTTAACAATTTCTTCATTATCTTGTCTTGCTTGTTATTACTGCAATTATTTTTTTTATATTGTCAATAACTTAGACATGTGCCATCACCAACTAATGCCCACTGAAGACTTACAAATAATATTTTAGAGTTATATGCAATATATTCAGATTATATTAATATTTAAGAAATCGATAGCGGTAGGAGATAAAATGACCAGACCAACTGACAGACACTCACATCTCGTCTGCCCGTGATCACGGTTGGTGAAAAGTAGCCGAAACGTCGGGAGTATGTAGTTTTCTAAAATAAAACGCGAAGTAAAATCCGAAAATATTAGTTTCATTTAAGTGAGTACTCACGAAATCCTTAGATCTCATTAGTGCTTTAACTAACCATACAGCAAGCTACTGCAGCTTAGATTTGAATTTCTAACCCCGTTTTGAAATGAATCTCTTTGTTTTAAGAGGGTATCACTAAACGTGTTTTTCAGAACTGTGGTCAGTAAAGAAATTTTAACGATTCAAAAATACCAAATTTTATTTAACAAATTTCAAAACATAAGTCAAAATGTTTTAAAATTTTGTTCAACATATACATATTTATTAAATTTAAGAGTTCTTGACGAAATATATTCAAAAGTATGTGAGTTAACATATTAAAATTAACTTCTTACTTAAAGGTCAACTTGTAGAGCCTAGCTGCGATTACTACACCCAAGCATGGGCTGATTCGATCTGGGAAGTACCACCCTCTCACAGAAGATCGGCGTGGAGTAATCGTGAATGAATGCGTTTCGTCCGATGAGTAAGAGAGACCGTCGCCCTTTACCTTTTATAACATCAACACCTTTCTCTTAAGATAGTTAATTACAATCTGTATATTATATTGGATGGAGAACAAGGCCAGCCAGAGGTTACAGTAAAACTACGAAACTGGTCAGAGATAAGTTGTACTAAAAGTTACATTTTTTAAACTTTTCACCCATTCATAATATCACAGTTTGTTAAATCCCTTGTAACATTCACATTCGTATTCACGCTTTGATAGAGCTGCTTTGTAAAAAACATGTTAATTGCATCTGACTGCCTTATTGAGTAATAAAAGATATAGTAAGCCTTAATATTAATAGAAGTAATTGTAATGAATTTCAAACTTTATGAGTATGTTTTTAAATAATTTTCGTTCTTCTACGCGTTGTTTATTCTTTAAACTACATACTGCCGACGTTTTGATTACTTTGCAGTAACTGTGATCAAAGTAGTAACTGGAAAATATAAGTTTTATATAGTTTTATGCATATTAACTTAACATGCATTCTTTTATTTTGAATAGAAATCTCTGTTTCTAATGTTTCAACTGAAAATAATAATTGCAAAAAAAACTTCACAGAACCTTTTAAGATTTTATTATTGTAATAGATAAGTATAAATTTTTATAGATGTAAATTATATCACAAATATAAGTTTCATGCATACCAATGAGTATTGAGTAACCAGTATTAAAAATGTAAAATTAGTTGTTGCTTAGGTAAATGAAAAAAAAATTCTTACTTCATACAAAAGAAACAGATTAATTTTATATGATCCTTCTATAAATAACGTCTTTATCCTATTGAACGGTCCTCTAACAAAGCCCTTGTCATTTATCTTCTTGTGTGACGTTCACACGATCTAAACTAGGCCACTTCCTTGATATACCTCGAGATTAAAAAAATATTTCAATGATTATTACAATTGCAACGAAATTTTAATTCATTGTTGTATTTTGAGAAAATATAATTGAAAATTACGTGCATTAGAGAAAAAATAGTAATATAATAAAATGTAATAACGTCAATCGTATTTCCGAGTACCTCATTTTGCCTCAGTCAGTATGTCTTGTGAATATAAAAAGGTTCACAATACTTTCTCAAAGGAAATATTTCGTTTCTTTTATCCCTTCCTTAAGTCGTCTCATTTGAACACCACAAAGCAATAACTCTTACAATGATATCTGCTTTGTAAGAACGATATTTTATTACTTGGATCACTTAAACAATTAAAGTGATTTGTTTTTTATTACTATTTTTTCCTGACTTATTACCATTGAATTTATGATTTTAAAAAAATTATACCTATTTTTTTAAAATTCATAAATGGTTAATAGATATAGAGTTTTAAGGAGACAATAAACGGCTCCTAGGTGGTTGCAAAATGATGTTTTAATTACACTTGTTCAAATGTGCGTACTTGCAGAGTGCGTACTAATGCTATGAATGACGCAATGGCAGTAGTTGGTTTTATTTTAGTGACAAAAAAAATGAAAATTCAGAAGAGATACCGAATTGTATGAACAAAAGGCTGGGTAATTATTTCGTCTCTTTGGTGGTATTCTTTACTTTTTTTTGCCAAAGACATGACTCGTTCCTATACACATATTTTATTATATCGCGAACTCATGCTTCTCGGAGGTCTTGTTTATTTTGCGTCAAAAATAACGTGCACATCTACCTAGATGTGCACGTTATGTGTGTTGTATTGTTTTAGACACCTGTCTAAAACAATACAACACAGAAATGCACAATTTGGGAATTGAAATTTGGTACCTTCTCAAGAACTTGTACATGACGGAAATTTGTGCAGTTTTCTTCCAATACATGTTGCCGTATACTTATGCAAATCAGGAGTGTAACGTAAATAAAAGTAAAGTCAAGCTTTCCATTCATAACTATTGTAAGCAGAAGGGAAATTAGTAACGCAAGAAGTGTTCAATTCTTTATATATATTCTAAACTGAAAATTAAAATTGAGAATAGTGAAATTTAAAGCGCTGAAAGATAGTTACGTATCCGTTTAATTAAATCTATGTTGTTTTATTTCATTTTTTGCTTCAGATTGTCTGTTAAAGAGAATACCAAATGAATTTAATCCTAAAATGTAGTGAAGTTAACACAAGTGGTAATTCTAAATTCAAATTAACAGACACTAGCAAAAACAATTAAAAAATCTTAAAACTATTTTATTATGTGTATACTTTCAAGTTGTTTAATAATAATTAATAACTCTGAATGAAGTGAATTATAGAGTTTCTCAAATTAGATGATCAAACTAAAGTATTGCTTTCTTTTCTAATTTTTCTAAATTGACTAGACACGCCATTAGAAAGACTTGACAAATGTGCTAACGAATGTTTAGACTTCTCTTAGATCCTAAAAAAAATACTACCTTTAGTTGAAGTCTTATTTTATAGGTTCTGTTGTATAAATTGGTATTTTAATGAAATTAAAATATTTCTATTTCATAACTATAAAAAAGTTTTTGAAACTATCAAAGTTTTCTTTAATTAATAACTTGTTTGTTTGTGTCTTTGAAGGCATTTTGTTTTGTTTATAGTCTCCAACCAGGAACTTTCTTTCTAATGTGATAGGTCGGTCTCCAACCAGGAACTTTCTTTCTAATGTGATAGTTCGGTCGATATCGACAATGTCTCATGTGAACTGATCTTTGTTGGCCATAAAATAACTTGGAAGCTCTAACCAGACTTAGATAGCAGTTATTGGTAGAAGTTTAAAATCCTTACAATTAATTATTAGAACACCTAGAAATTTATTTAAAATCTTTAAGTAGCAATTAGTATTCCTAATAATAAAAGAATTGCACAACTGGTAATATCTATCTATATATAATATAAATTTTCTCACAATATTATTATTTCTATAAATGTAACGAATACTTCACATCGCTTATTAAATATAAGGAGAGTATCAATTTCCAATCCGTAAATCTTGATAACGATTTCCTACGACCATATATATATATCGCATTTATTACAAATTCGTTCTTTTTAAAGAGAGGGGGGGAGGCCAGCCTCGCTGACGTAACAAATGTCACTTCTTCTAGAGCATTCGATGATATTTTAAAATGAAACTGCAATTGTTCTTAATGCTCCTGTATTTCTCGAAGATTCTTCATAATCACATACTTCAATGATACGCACTCACTCAACTCTGAATTCTCAATTCTGAAGTCTCAATTCTGCCGTCGTGCATCCAGACGTCATATTTATAACAAGATTCAAACATAGTTCTATTCTCCTTTGATTTCGTTTTACTTTTAACAATAATCATAAATACTAATGAGGTTTAATAAGAATTGTTGACAGCCTCTAATAATTTTCAAGTCGCATCCGTTATTAAAGCTGGTAGCGCCGACACATATATAACGGGTGTCCCATCTAGCGTTTCGAATTTGAACTAACGATAATTTGACATTGGAGACGTCAACTGTCATCGGAGAAGTGTCACATATTTAGTAATAAGTCTGACATTTACGAAATGGGTCGCTATTCGCTTGAGGAAAGCTGGGAAATATTAAAAAATTATTTCCAAAGTGGTGAATCGCCAACGCAAACTGTGCGAAATTTGAAAAAAATATTTGCCAAAAAAGATTTGCCATCGGAGGCATATGTGCGGCAATTTGTGAATCGTGTGCGCGAAACTGGATCACTGTTGGATAAAACAACACGTAAACGTCCATTTCCAGCAAGGTCAACCGAAAACATCGCTGCGGTGGAACAAAGTGTTCGTGAACGGCCATCCACATCGATTCGTCATCGAGCGCAAGAGTTGCACCTTTCTCGGTCAACTACGCACCGAATTTTGCGCAAAGATCTTGCCCTGAAGCCATATAAAGTTCAGTTGGCCCAACAGCTGAAGCCAATTGATCATCCGAAACGTCTACGGTTCGCAAATTGGGCGGAAGATCGTTTGGCCGAAGATGGTGAGTTTTATCGAAAAATCATCTTTTCCGACGAGGCTCATTTTCACCTCGGCGGTTATGTAAATAAACAAAACTGCCGTATATGGGGCACAGAAAACCCGCACGTCGTTGAGGAGAAACCGATACATCCACAACGAGTGACTGTTTGGTGCGGATTTTGGTCCGGCGGCATCATCGGCCCATTTTTTTTTTGAAAATGATGAAGGAGCCGCCGTAACCGTCAACGGCGAGCGCTACCGCGCTATGTTAACTGATTGGTTTTTCGGTCAAATGGAAGAGTATGATTTGGACGATATTTGGTTTCAACAGGACGGGGCTACGTGCCATACAGCCCATGCTACGGTCGATGTTTTGCGCCCAATCTTCGAAAATCGCATAATCAGCAAAAATGGTGATGTGAATTGGCCTCCAAGAAGCTGCGATTTAACACCATTGGATTATTACCTTTGGGGAGCGGTCAAAGACGTTTGTTACGCCAACAAGCCAAGCACGATTGATGACTTGAAACATGAAATTGAAGTTGCCATTGCTGCCATAAGGCCGGAAACAATTGAAAATGTACTGAAAAATTGGACTGATCGAATAGGGTACTGCCAAGTAAGCTGTGGTGGACATTTGACCGAGATAATTTTTCACAAATAATGTCATGAATTATGCTTTCAAATAAATGTTTGATCATTGAAATCTATCGAGTCGTTCTTTTTTTATAGCCTTTTTAAATTCGAAATTTTCCGTGAGACACCCTATACATCGATTTATTAAAGTTTAATAAATAATTCTATTATGTCCACGTAAAATAATTTAATTCAATATGTAATTAAAATGTTACTTATTTCGTGAACAGAAAAGAATTAAATAATATATGATAATATTTAAAGTAATTGGTTTGATTTTATACATTCATTATGTTCATTATCCAGTGGATATTTTCACCTGTATCCGATGTTCAGCATCTCGTTTTTAATATAATATTTATATAATTTTTTATCTTTACTGAATTTTCAGGGGTCATCGTGTTACGGATTCGACGGGTTTGTTTAGTTAAGATATAAAATCTTTATAGAACTGTAATTATTATTAATTACAGTTTATATATAAATTTCTTTATGTATTTTGTATTGCAAGTGTTTCCTAAGACATATTATCACACTGTAAGTTTTGACAATTCTATTGATATATACTTAAGTTAATTATAAATCAGCTACATTAGTAATTGTGCTATTTGATTGGTTCACTTTTTTCTTAAAGTAACAAGAACCTTAGTAACATAATTCTTTCAAACAGTTTCACAAGTCTGTCATAGTTGTACCGTAGTGTCAGTATGTCGTTGGCCACCCATCGGGTCACATGTCTCGACGTTGAGATTACACAGATCCTCACTAAGCATTGGAACCCTTTGGAACTAAGTCTAGATATCATGACAATCGTGAAATATCTACTTCAGGGTATTTTAATTAGAGTTCACATAGTCCTTATACCAATTGGAAAACTATTTCTATCTTTCTTCTTCAAAGTTATATACATCTATGTTTATCATTTTAACCAGATTATTTTGTTTATAATTTATATTCATCACAAGAAGAGATTTTTGGTTGTGGCAGCGGGCTAATCTTAAACTATTATATATTGTGACAATAAGCCCTGACCTGGTAGCGTTTCTTCATCAGGCCCATGAAGTACTTGAATTACAAAATCTTCTTCTTACTCTTACTGTTATAGTTATGCCAGTAGCGTCAAATTTTTATTATCTGTTATCAAATAGGAGACAAATTCGTTTTTTTATAAACATTATCTTAGATAATATAAATACTAGTAAAGATATGTATAATCTTAAAAAAATTTGTTTAGTTTAATGCGATTATATAAAACAAATCATTAAGAAAACGAAACACTCTTATTGCTAGGTAACAATATGAATAGTATTACAAATAATTAGATAAACCAGTATTGAGATAAACCAGTTATTCCACTCTGTTGTATACGTGTACTTGTCATTTTTAGTCATTCCTCAAATAAAAAATACGGTTTACTGTACAAATACATTTACTATTTTGTTCAAGGACTGTTTGCTATTATTTCGAGATAATGGTAAAAATATCGAAATTTCAGAGATATTAATAATGTCTGTTGTGAAATTTTTATTTCTTATTTGAAAAAAAAAAATTATTAATACATACTTTATAATACTACAATTGAAATGAAGGAAACCAATGAAATACAATAGTTTTAAAGAACTAGAAATATTTTATATTAAGATTTCGTAGTGATCCTGTACATTTTGAGAATTAATTATAAAATATTGGAGTTTCATTACGTCACCTTAAATTTTCTCATTTGTCTATAGCATTTTATAGGTTTGTGAAGTTAAAAAATGTGGAACGAGCTTGCAAGAGCAACTAAAGCTATTGTGCCGAATCTAATAGCTAACATATCTGCTAGATATGTCACATTTGTTATCTAACCCTCATCACCAAGTGCTCAGTGATGATTGTGTATTTTGATGAGTGACTTGCATAAGTAAATACTGTGTGAAGATTGTATAGCACTTGAATTTTAACACTAATATTACATATATCACATTATTACATTAATAAAATATTTTATCGACAAATAAACGGTTTGTAATTCAAATTTCTTCGATATTATCTTGTCTTCTTTTGATTTTCTTTCTGATAACACTTATTATAATTGAAAAAGCCTCTTTATTTTGCAATTAATTATTAAAAGTCTTAAAATATAATACTTGCAGACTGGATTAAAAATATCACCCAATATCATCTTACATGTAAACCTTTTTTACAATTTTAAAGTTTATTTGTAACCTATTCATAAGATAAGATTAAATTGAATTTAATTCTGCCAATACCGTCACAACTTTTCAAAATTACTTAAAAGTATATTGAAC
The DNA here is from genome assembly GCA_916720795.1 of Danaus chrysippus. Taxonomy (NCBI): domain Eukaryota; kingdom Metazoa; phylum Arthropoda; class Insecta; order Lepidoptera; family Nymphalidae; genus Danaus; species Danaus chrysippus. The sequence continues at coordinate 2,192,113 of CAKASE010000074.1, forward strand.
TTAATAAAAAACTTCTATTAAATAAAATATATCTATTAAATAAAATATATATATATATTTTTTTGATGACGTAGTGGAAACTCTTTTTACGAGCCGTCCAACCGGCCTTGGTGGGGCCGGAAGGGATGTGTGGGGCTCGGCCTGGGCAGGCCCCTACTCACTAAAACCACTGCGAAAGCCATCGGCCGCTATGCCGCTATAATAAAATATATTATATCATGGAATGATGATGTCAATTATCTATTTTTTCTCATTTTTAGTGTTTTATTAACACTTTTATGTAGAATTAATTTATTTCGGGCTTGAATTCAAACCCTATATATTAAAATCAAGAAACATACTAGAACTTTAAATATGATTATGCAATCTTTTTAATTTCAAAGTTAGTAATGGAATGAAAAATAATCATGAAATTGTATGGTATGCTTCAAAAGAAAACATGGCCGTACCCAAACAAACACATGTTTCAACTCTTCAAAAACTTAGATATTACTCAATACACCGGTGTGTTAAATAAAAAAAACTTCTAACTAGATATTATTTGTGTCATAATAGTAACGATTTTTAAATCGTAACGACTTTTTCGAAAATGAATTATCAGATCACAAGACAGAATTTTATCCTTTCTTAGTTTATACATTTATCTGGTCTATAATATTCAGACTACCTTCCCGATAAAAATCTTTTATCGGTAAGACAACATTCAAACTAACAAAAAAAGTAAAGAAAAAGTCTGTCGCTGGGCAAACACTAGTACATCACGAGTTTACATTGGCGATAAAAATACGAATAGTTTTTACGTAGAAATTTTGATTTAATATTTTCTTAATTGTTTTAATGTCCATGTTTAAACCTATTATTTCCATCTATATGCACTTATTTCGTTGTATTTATTGTGTTACCATTACCTGATTTTACTGGTCAATTATCTAAGCGCACGGTAGTGCGCCGGCCAAGTTCCACAGGCCGGCGCATGCCGTGCACTATATTTACACGAACCGTTTCGACCCACTTTTGACCCCCCTGTAGCTCAATGCCTATTACAAGTACAGAGATAAAATTCTACCTACGTAATCATATACTAGTACTAAAGCAGTATGCCAAATTTCATAGATAAAGCTTCAGTAGATCCTGAAATATGACCCTGTGAAAATAGCTAATTTTGGCACTGACTCACTGACAGGTAATCAAAACCTCTAGGCCACTTCCCATTGTTTTAGCATTATGAAATTTGGTACACAAGTTGTGTGTTATATGTAGATTAACAAAAAATTAAGAAATTTAAGAAATCGGTCAAGCGTGAGTTGCCTCAATTCTAAATATCGAATTTTTAATAAATTCGACCCACTTTTGACCCCCTGTAGCTCAGTGTCTATTGCAAGTACAGAGATAAAATTGTACCTACGTAATCATATACTAGTCCTAAAGCAGTATGCCAAATTTCATAGATAAAGCTTCAGTAGATCCTGAAATATGACCCTGTGAAAATAGCTAATTTTGGCACTGACTCACTGACAGGTAATCAAAACCTTTATATAGGCGCTCAGCTCAGCACAATAAAATACATAATAATGAAATATTAATAATTAATAATATGAGTACATCTATCAATCGGTGATAAATGAAACTAAAAAATAAATATAGTTTAAAAAAAAACTAAAAAAAAACACGCTCCAATGATGAAAGAAACCGCGTGGAAACTAATTTAACCTTTACAACCTTGGAAATCAATTTAATTGAAATTGTTTAAAATAAACAATAAATGGTATTATTGAAAAAAAAGCGTGGGGCGCTTCTCAAGAAGTGATATATGAAGCTCATCACGCTTTTTTTCACAAAAATACCATTTATTGTTTGTTAATTTATTTTTAAATTAATATTATTGTGAAGAAAGTGTGGGGCGATTCTTAAGAACTGATATATATATATATAAGGGATATAAAATATTGTCATGTATACATAATGCACACTGTATAACGTAATTAAATATTGCTTACCTAAAAAAATCAGGTTTCTATTGTTATAAATTACTTTCGATAGATGGCGCTAGCGGTATAATTGAATCGCGATATTGTTTTGTCTGCAGTATATATGAATGAAAGTCGATAAGGAATCGATGGTCATTTCTTTCTATTTCTTTCTACACTTATGTCTTGATATCTTAGATATGGTTACGATTACGATTAAATGGATCACTGATTTGACTTGCTAAAGGATTAATTTTGATATTGCTTATTGATTGATTACTTGTGTGTGTTAAAAGCACAAATTCACTCTATTTCTTTTCTACTATTCATTTACCAACGATGGAAATTGTACATCTCTCGGTGGTTGGCGGAGATATACTACGTAGGGTAATTCCTATGCCATCAGATGGTAGCTGTATGTTTCATGCTGTAAGTTACGCATTGTACGGCTGTATAGTACGATTGTTTGTACGATTTCTCGAAAAAAAGGATTGAAATCTCACCAAAAACATGCCTGTTAAAAAGGGGGCCAAGTTCCAATCGGCTAATTGTTTGCCTAAAAAAGGGGTGAAATCCAATCTAATGCCAAGTTTAGATGCACTTTGAAATCGATCATAATCATCTTCATCAACAGCATGATCCACTGGTAAACATTTGCCATTCCCAAGACTCGCCACCACACCCAGTCCTCTGCCTTCCACATCCAGCCACTACCCGTCACCTTATTCACGTCAACGGTCCATCTGACCGAAATTCACTTTACCATACACCCAACTTAAAATATGGTATAGTTGTAAAAATACGTAGGTGCTTGGTTAAAAATATCTAAAATTATAATACTTCTAAATTTGAACTTGGCAGGTTAATTTAATTATTTAAATTATATTATATTTAAATTATATAAATATAAATAATTATTATATAACTAAATAATAAATTAATGATACAATTAATTAAGTGTTACGTACAGCACAAAAACCTGCTAAGTTCAAATTGAGGAGTATTATAATTTTAGATATTTTTAACCAAGCACCTACGTATTTTCACAACTATACCATATTTTAAGTTGGGTGTATGGTAAAGTGAATTTCGGCCAGATGGACCGTTGACGTGAATAAGGTGACGGGTAGTGGCTGGATGTGGAAGGCAGAGGACTGGGTGTGGTGGCGAGTCTTGGGAATGGCAAATGTTTACCAGTGGATCATGCTGTTGATGAAGATGATTATGATCGATTTCAAAGTGCATCTAAACTTGGCATTAGATTGGATTTCACCCCTTTTTTAGGCAAACAATTAGCCGATTGGAACTTGGCCCCCTTTTTAACAGGCATGTTTTTGGTGAGATTTATATTTCATCGAGTTTTCAAGGACTGAGCTACGTTGAAGCTACCGCCTACGTTGCATATTTCGATTAACTTGTGTATTTTGTGTAGTTAAGAGTTAATGTAAAATCGGTAGTTTAAAATTATTTTGAACTAATATTTTGTTAATTGCTATAAAAATATAAATATGAATTTAAATGAATTTGACTGTAACAATTCGTTTTTAAAAGGGTAGAAATACGAGAAATTAACAATTTTCTTTTATAATAGCCTTGTTTCGAACATTATATTATTCTAATAATACAACGCCAGCTATCGAAAGTAAACCTAAATTTTCCAACCCGTGTCTAATCTAGCTGAAGATATTTTAATAGGATTGTTAAAATGCATGATGTCTTTAAAATTATTTTCTATAATATTCCAGTTGTTGTAAAGTTATTATCTACCTATAATATTGCTTTATTTGACCTTTACAATCGAGAGAGTTCCGTTATTGTATTTTAAATGGTTCTTTTGTTATAAAATTATATAAATTTTTGTTCTTTGTTTACCAGAAATATTTGGTTTATCACAATTAAATATTCTATTTATTTAAAGAATATAGTAAATTCCAAAAGGTTATACAGTTTAAATTCAGGGCTGGTAGTTTAGTTTTATGACAAGGACTTGAGTATCTACATGTCCTTTCGACCCAGCACCTAGCTATAAATAGCTTGGGCTCTTTAGTTATGTCTTCAAAACTCACGCCGTGTAAAGAGAGGCATTAGGTGTATCACAGTTACGCTCACACTTATGTTTTGTTTGCGACAACATGGAATTATATTCTCACAGATATAGTGATGAGTGTCCAAAAGATGACAGCTAGGTGACTAATGTATGATGTCGCTGAAGCGATCTGCATAGCCCGATTGTTGTCTCAAAATATAAAAAAACGTTCCTGAATAAATATAAAAACGTCTTATTGATTCCATTTTCGTCAAATCTTGTCACACAAATAGTATTAACGATTTATCCATCTTGTGAATCTAATCCAAGCTTAACATAATTGTTTCGTTAAAGAGAATGTTTTTTATGTGGATTTATTGTGAATTTAGAATTTTCATAATCGAATATATTTACTTACGAATTTAATGGCAATTCGTTAAGTAAGCAGAATTTTAAAAATAAATTTAATGAACCCTTTGCGTCCTTTTATCAATGTTATTATAATGTTAAACAATTCTATTCCCCTTTACAAGCTTTTAGTTAACTTGCAAAAAGGAATGTAAATATATGTACATACTATTTGTTCTGGTGAAATTTTGCAATTGTTAAATGGCAATTTACAAAAATGTGACAATAAAAATTGTAGTATTTAATTCAAGAGGTTTTCGGAATAACTGGAAAGATAGCACTTCTATCGTTAGTCTTAATCCAATTTAAATGCTGAAAACTCAGTTTTTGACATGATTTTTTACCAAATTCTATCGAGTTGTAAAAACACTTGTTTATAGAACCAGTATAAGAAGAAAAATATAACAGTTTTATAATACATTTTTTACAATATTTGTTACAATACAATACATTTTTACAATACAAAGAGAAAATAAGTACAATAGGTAATAAATTTCAGAAAATTAAATACAAAACTATGCATAACTGTCAAAAATAAAATATCCAATAAAATATTCGATTTTGTAATTTGTTTTTTAATATACTAACCTTTTTGAGGTTGCTCATTCAGTAACTTAACTTTAGCTTTTAACAATTCTTCACTACAATCTATGTATAATTTTCATAACAGTAGGGAGTTTGTTATAATTTAAATTGCTACCTAACAAGCAGTCTGTGTATGTACTAACAGTTTTGTTAATTTTTGGTAGATCTTGTACTTGTAAGTTTGTCAGAGTACACGTTTTACATTCTTTGTAGTATATTTATTATTAAAATGGGTCTCTTATTGCGAAGGGCCTAGTGTTATGATTATTTATACATATGTAGCTTTTTAATATTTTTTTATTGAAGAGATGTGACAGGTTTAATTGAATTGTTGCAGCCACTTCCCCATTCATCAATATGATTTCAAGTTAATTGTCTTGTTTTCTTACATTGGTGGTTATGGCGATAAGTTTCTCATAAATTATGTATTCTGAAAATGAATGTTTTCTGTTTGCTGAAATAGTATAATTAACTTCTGTATCCTTAATATAAATTTAAATCAACACATTTTTGTTAAAACATACATAATGAACTCTTTATTTCCGTGAAGCTGATAAGTATCCCAAAATATGCTGCTTCCCAACAACGCTTTGGACCCCCGCATCCGAGTTTAGAACATGTTGACTCCACATAGGAAGATAAATGAGGTCTATTTTTTGTTACAGCAAATTATGCTGTATTGGATTTACCCTCATAAATTTATGAGGGTAAATCCAACATTGTATAAAATGCCATTTTAAATATAGTATAACATTTGAGTGCTATCGTATTCAGTAATTAAAACTTTTATATTTTTTAAATGACTTGTCAACTATCTCCATGTGGGTCCCGATAGTAATTTTTCGATATTATAGACAATAAATCTATATTCGGAATGATTAGTAAAAAAACAGTAGGTTTCAGAAATAGATCAATTATATTCTTTTACACACTTTGATTATTATGAACATTTATCTGTATAAAGACCATATTATAGAATTAGAGTTAATATCAATGCGAAAGAATTGTTTCTTTCTCATTGATATTGTACACAAGTAAAGGCACAATATTATATCCGTAATTTGATTGAGATATTTGTTTGAATTTAAAGGATTTTTGACATGTGATGAATATTAAACGTTTTAGTCAAAAATGCCTTACACCTAATTTATTTCAAAAAATGTATTTTGAAGATTGAATAAAATAACTTAAAGTAGCAGAAAAGTCGGGAGTATGTATTTTTCATTAAAAATACAATCACGTAGTACATCCGAAAAATATTAGTTTAATTTAAAATATAAATAATATATAGTTTATTTAAACGTAATATATAAAAATTTAATTTGGATTCATTGCTAAGGGATATTGACATACTAAATTTGCTATTGAGTCCATGGACTCTAAATCAATCTTCAAGATTTAATCATGATGATATAAAAAAAATGTAATATAATAATTTTTTGGGTACAACATGGTACTATGAAAACCTTCATTAATAGAATGAAGTCAAGATTTAAAGTAAAAATTATGCCAATAATTTTTATTATTTAAAATACAATTTATGAGAGACCGTTGTTGTTTACCTTATTAAACTTAACAGTTCACTTATTATTATAAAAGTGAACAATATATGATTATTTTAGATAAATTAGAAATGAAAAAATATTATGTTATTTATATTGAATTTAAATCAATTTGAGGGAAATTTGATTGGCTGATTTTGTCATATGATTTAATTTGTGTGTGGAGTGACTCACTGAGTGATAACAAATTATACGTCTTGAAAAAAGTATTTATACTAATGGCACTCTTGATAATGAAGGAAAATGTGCCTTATATTACTGGATTTCAAATATATTTACGGAGGGCAATTTGATTGGCATGAACTAAGTGTATTAATCACAATTACATATACATAAAATTTATGTTATTAGTCATATTTTAAATTCTATAATTAAAGAGGGAAGTTTTTACTTTTTTCCAAGTTTTTCTCCAAGGCATTAGTAGCATATTCCCAACTATGGCATCAGCATCCCAATATACTACAGATACAGGATTTATAGAGACTAAGCAGTCCATAATTGGAATTACAATAAAAATTCACAATTCAATGACTTTGGAATAGTTTCCGAACACAGCGCATATATTGTTTTGGTTGCATCAAATAACGTTAATAAAACTTGAAAATGAATAAAACCTAAGGGAATATCCAATTTTAGACCGACAGTACTGTGTAAACAGGAATGGAATTACAGCCACACTTAATTAAGAGTATATGACATATAGAGTTATGCAAACAATTGTCATTACACGATGAATAGCTATGAATAAATTTTCATAATTATTCTGATTTATGAGATAAACTTATTAAAGCTGAACACCATTTGAATATTATTTAGCTTATTATGTTTCCTTTTCAGAGTTAAATAGAATTATATTATCTCCGCATATATTTTATTCAGAATCAATATAATAATACCAAAATGAACGTAGAATTTATGATTTAACTTGAATTCGCTGAATCTGTCGTAAACTGCTATGTATAATTTAATCTACCTGTATTGTATTTGAACATATATAAATATGTAAATGTTTTTACTGTTTATATGAACATGTTTAATAGGAAAATACTAAATACTAAAAGTGTACTATTTTATTGAAAGGTAATTTAGGACATTTTTGATTAAGAAAATCTGAAGCAGAAGTTACATTATATAATAATTGAGATTTTGGCCTATCAATGAATGAAATCAATTCTTAAATTATATGTACTGTTGGTTAAAAACTCAGTAATGTGATGCTATAGTATATTTTAGATTATACGGATAAGTACATACAAATATTAGACTATAATAACGCAGAATAATAACGCACGCACATAAAGAATACTATATCTGACTATAGGCACCTGTCTACTAGTTTATTATGTTTTTATCAAACAAAGTGATAAGATTGTTTTAAATGGTGTATACTGTATAGTAATAAATCAGATATTCAAAATTTGAAACAGTTATTTAATACAGTGACAAGAAATTAAAACTAAACGGTAGCTGGTAAATTACACTAAGAGTGAGTAAATTAATAAAAACACAATATATTCCTTTGAGGAAAGAAAAAATGAACTATGTTGTTAGATGAACTTAAAATGGTAGTTTAAAAATATTATTCTGTACAATGAAATAGAGAATAAAGTAGATATAAAATACCTCCAATTATTATTAAATTTCACTTCATTATTGCTTTAAGTTTTTATGAAAGAAAATGATAATTTTTGTGAGTTAGCCACTATTAACTGCTTTTCTTCGTATGGTTTTAATAATTTGTATAAAGTATAAAAAATAATTTTAAAAATTATGTAATATTCATTATGATGAATTTTATACACTAAATATCTGAAATTAACAACACTAATTAAATTATATATCTCATGTATTGATTGGTATCTTTTCCAATTAGTGAATTCACAATATAGCACGTTTAGAATCACTTGATTCTCGCATTATGATCCACAAACGAGTATTTTATGTACAATCAAAGTAAGCATAACAGTCAATGTAAGTAAAGCAATCTCACACCAGGTCTTTGTTAGAATCGAGCATCAAATATCAACAGGGTATACATATATGTATATTTAAGTTAGTTGATATTGAATATATGTAGTTAGTTCATCAATTTGTATATTGTCTATTTCGTTGTCAATATTCTTTAAGCTATGGACATAAATATAAAGATTGTATGTTTAAAATAATATTTTAAAAATATTAGAGAGAGATTATTGGATGGGAACTTTAAAAAAGACTTTTATAAACAATTACGGGAAATAGTCAAACTTTTCGGATTATTAAGTACATATTTTTAAATTTTTCACAGAGAGTGGTTTTATTTAATTTACAACACATAATTCGGTTTATATCGTAATGAACATTCTGGAGTAATCAACACTCTTAAAGTAAGGGTTTTCTCAGTCATCCACATGAGAGCAAACGAATCCATCAAAATTTTATCTTCATTGCCGGAGTAATAAAACTCTCATACTCTACAAATAAGCTATCTATATAGCCTTAAGAGAATCGTGGTTAATTGTATTTCAGTTGAAATATGGCGTACAATAAAGATATTTAAAAGATTCGGTACAGAAATATGTTATTTTTCTTCAATTAGTACCCGTTTAAGTATCATATGAGCGTATTTTTTGTTCCATTTATTTCTATATCATATAAATTATTTATTTACCATAAGACGTACCGCAATAACCATGCCACCAGTGCGAACATTATTACTGACGAATTTTCCTTCTATTCATCCTCTATTCTACTGACCTTGCATATAAATAGATTTGAAGAAGCTAAAGTTTCCAGAACTCTAACTTCAGTCTTTATTAAAACGCGTTTGATATAGTCCAAGAAGAAAGAGAAGTAGCAAATTTTTGGGAAAAGAAAAGTTCACACATTTCTTTTATTCAAAATACCTTCAAAATATTCGTATATACATAATAGTAACATAAATTAATTGGAGGTTAAAACTCAACGACTTAACACTATTCTCAAATTCCGTTGTAATTACACTAGTATATTTTATATAAAAGCATAAAAAAACTCGACAAATATAAAGATTTCTATTATTGAAGAGAGTAAACAAGTAAAACCCTCTTATATAACATTTTTTTGAAAAGTACTTTATTAATTCTAAATCCAAACGTTATTATATTTCAGAGTATTAAAATATGGAATTGGTACACTAAACTAACCAAATATAATATCGCTTTACAAAAAGAAACAAGTGAAAAGATAGGATGAAACATTCACACTATCTATTAAACATTTAAATGAAACTAATATTTTCGGATTTACTACGCGATAAAAAATAATAATTTTTAGTACTCACCAAAATCTTAGATCTCATTATCATTAAACATCCCTTTTTTTTTGATGTCGCAGGGAAACTTTTTACGAGCCGTCCAACCGGCGTTGGTGGGGCCGGAAGGGATGTGTGAGGCTCGGCCTGGGTAGGCCCCTACTCTCTAAAACCAAGCGAAAGCCATCGGCCGCTAAGACGGTGTACCCCGGATCTGTCAGCGACAGGGCACACCAGCGATCATTAAACATCCTGAAATACATATAATGACACCAATAAATGTACCGTCGTAACTGAACAAAATTTATTTAATAAGAGTTAAACACTAACACAAAAAATATTATCATACAATATATAAAGAGATCTAAACTCTACGTAAAAAGTAATCATCAACAAAATTTAACCCATGGCTTACTACTATTTGAATATTCATCCCGTAACTATTAACAAACAAAATGCCACTTAATTTGTTTTATTTACATCTGCTTCTTCAATGCACGTATTCACGCATGTCAGTACATACATACATACGTTTACTTTTAAATTAACTTTTATAATTAAATATAATAAGGATCCTATGCGCTTGTTAAATGTCCATTTTCATATGGCTTATGTTCACAAGTGTATTATAGAGTGTTATTATATTATATTATACTTAAAGCAAGATAATAACAAACGTTAATATTAAATAAATACATTCAAATGTTTGCATTATATTAAACATTATTACTATTACTTTTTGTTAATTTTATTCAATTGAACAATTATTTCATTCATTTAACTATAAAATATATCTTAATACTACTACTATAGTATTTTTATAATAATCTAAAGCATCACCTGCAAAAAAATTCTCAATAATGAAAAAAAAAAATACATCTTGAAGTTAAAACTAAATGACAGTTTATAAAACCAAATAACACACAAAGCTCTCAAAACCTCCCACTTGACAAACTTCCATGAAAACTGCTTGTCGTCCTCATAATGATGGTGGATGGGGTCAGATCGTTCATGACACTAAAATAATACTTATTAAAAGATTATTTGCCGACTGAAAAACTAAAAACAATAGTAATGAACTAACATTAGTCCTATAAACAGTTATAAAGTTGAATGGTTTGGTAAAAGGAAATTTATTTATGCAAGTCGTAAGCGGTTCATTTCAATTACATGTTAAAGCAATCCCATGAAAAATCACGACTCAAACTTGGAATCTTCTTCGCTCGTTCGTTCGAAATGAAAAAAATTGTATGTAGGTAGAGCATCCACATTCTACTTTAGAAGTACATACATCCACATTCTAATAAAAGGATGTAAAGAATAAAAGATTAAAATAATAATGATTGTGAAGGATGCACTTTTAATTAAATATTACAACCCTTTTTTCATAATATTACATAGTTTCTTATAAAGGTATATTATTTGCTTCAAGACACTAAGAGCGAATCTTAAACACAAATTATATTAGACAAAGTATGAAATTTCTTTGAAAGCTTTTATGATAAGTTTATTGCTGTTATATTATTATTTTATTCTATTATTTATATAAATGAAAATAATTTTAATGAACTTCATTTATTTTTAATTAATTAATGGAAATGTTGATATATGAAATAGGTAACTGTTTGGCAACATTTTAACAATAGTTTTAATACTTGCTGGCGTAAATTAGTATCCCAAAAAAAAAATACAAAAAGGAATAGGTATAACATAATTTAAATAAGTGTCCAATTGAATTCGAAACAATATAGGAAGTTTATTACGTTTTAACTGAAAACAAAAAATACTTAAATCCGTAATCTCATGTTTCAAAAGTCCTTTTTGTAATAATTTCAATAATGATATTAAGCGTTTTAAAATATATAACATTTTGTATTAATATACAATTTAATATCAATAGAAATTTGATATCGAAAAAAAATATATTTCTTTGACAGTGACCTCGAACTTTAATAGTGTTCGGGCAAAACAGACAGAAGTTTTATCTGGAAATCTGTCTTAATCATATTTTCATAAATTCTCCTCATAGTTTAGTAAAACATATTATTTAAAGTTCTGTTTCTGCTTATGTAGCAAACAAAGAAATAAGTTAAATTAACAAAACCGCTTGTCAGACGAGGACCATAAAAGTTCCTATCTAATTTCCTTTGAATAAGAAACATTTTTCGGTCTTTATATCACCCGCAGGAATTCTGAAAATAAGAGACATTTGACTTCGTAAACACAGAAGGTTACGTAAACACGTAAGGAACACAATTACTACCTAAGCTTATTGTGAGTTAAAGATTTGTCTAAATGTATTTATACTTAATCAGTAATTATACTAAAACATTTCAATAGTATTTTAAATACCACACATTGCTTCTTCCTGCGTGGCACTTAGTAATTATGAATTATTAATTTTACAGGAATAATTTGTTTAGGGCAATACTTCTTAATAAAATTCTGGGCATACTTTCATGCTATTGAGAGAAGTAATTGTCAAACCTAGAACACCACAAGTCTCTCATTAATAACTACTGAAGTACCGAAATATGCAGGGTCCGTACTAATGATGTATATGTTTGTATTTATATCATCCGATTGCTTATACATAACAAGCTTTTGCCGCGACTTCGTCCGTGTGGAATAGTGACTTCCGGCAGATTTTTGGTTCTTCCCACATAGTTCCCGTTCTTGCGGGGTTTTCGGAATGGTTGAGTTCCCGTAGAATTTTCAGGATAAAACCTATGTTTTTTTTTTTTTTCACAATAAAGTACTCTTAACTAACAACATATTTATTTGTTTATTTGAATAAAGATTAATATTATTATGATGATAGAACTTAAACAAATTATTTCAAGTAAATTAGGTACCATAAAAACGGTTTTTGTGAGTTAATCTTAAAAGATAGACATATACTGACGCGGACTGTTTTTTAGATCATTAAAAGAGCTATTATTCTTTAAAACATATTTTTTGTGTATCTTGAACCGTTTTCACGGCGCACGCAACGGAAGGCTTCAGAGATGAAAAAATTTCTCCCGTTTTTTACACATCTACCACTATATCTTTGCACCTATTGGTCGTAGCGTGATGTTTTATAGCCTACAGCCTTCCTCGATAACTGGACTATCCAACACAAAAAGAATTATTTAATTCGAACCAGTAGTTTCGGAGATTAGCGCTTTCAAACAAACAAACAAAAAAACCCTTCAGCTTTATAATATTAGTATAGATTAACAACAGTGAAGTACGAAATTAGGGTACAAAGAATAGTTATTATTAATTTCGGTAATATATTTATAATAAAGTTTGAATCGAAATGTTTCTTATAATGTTTTATTTTCCATTATATAGTTGGGTATGAATTTTTAAAATATTGCATAGACTTTATTATGAAGTCGGTAAAGGCTAAATTCTTTGTCATAATAAAATGTAAATCAATCTAATTATTATTTGTCTGATTTGATACAAACAATATAAGAATACAAAAAGCAATTTTCGTTTGAAATTTTAATAACCACTTTAAATGTAACTTGGGTCTCGTACCGTTTAAGGGTCTATTGTAATATAAATCTTGAAAGAGATAATTATAAGAATAATTGCAGGAAGGAAAATGTTCCCTTCAATAAATAAATCTTAAAATTCCTTTGAAGTTGATGTTTTTTTTTTTTGATATTGTTGTAATAATCTGGTTAAGTATACAGAGGAAATATTTTTAATTTTGAGAGTTGTTATCTTTTACTTATTAATGGATATATATATATGTAAATATATACATTATTAATGGATTTTAAATTTACAATTGAAGTGTAGTTCAAGATTATAATCGACATCTTCATTGTATATTTGCGAGAACGAATAAATACAATACTTTAAAACGAGGAGTATTTTTAGTAACAAGATTTAATTCATTCCCTAATTTGGTTACTGTCTCCTTTTTCTTCAGCCTCATCCATTCTGTAACCAAACTGTATGTTTTATTAATAAAACACAATTCTATATATCCAAGTATTAGCAATTAATATGCTATTAATAATATGAATAATATTTCTGCACGAAAATTTCTCTTATCCATAACCGTGCTAACAAAACGTATCACTTGAAAAATCTAATTATTTTTTTCGTTTAAGAAAAGTATTCAGTTCAGTTTTTATATACATATACTAGTATAACTTTTGATAGCCTTTGTTGCAAAATAGTTGGCCCATAAAAATGTTTTCTGTTAAAATCTCAGGATACTTCTCTGTTTATGATACAACTTGTATTGAGATAAATATTTATTTGTTTTCCAATATTTATAGGTAAAATAATTTCAGTTTTATTTAACATATTAGTAATATTGATAATAATAGGATATTGGAATCGGTTATATATTAAAATTTTTATATCCAAATTATAAATATCTATCGTTTATTATTGATTTTTTGATAAACATGACATGTCTAGTATGTATGCGATGAAAGTAATTTAATAGAATAAACAAATTCATTTAATACAAATTATGGTGAGCTTGTTTGTGTATGACATCAACAGACAAAGCGTAGTGTATATTTCTTATATTATTATATTGCTTGATTATCCGAGTTTACGTATTGCAGTAAAAACGTTAAAAAAAGGATGAAATAGGATTATAATATCATAAATTGAAAAAGTACTAAAACTCGTTTTTTATACATATTTTTCAAATATTTTAACAGTAAGTGTGTTATTGCTAAACTGGTTTATATGTGATGTTTTTATATTCTATATTTATACGTAATATATTACAATTTAAATGAGACATTGTAAATTTTATCTGAAGACGAAACTTCTTAGCATTCAATGGATCCGCTGTACGGGTGCCGGGTCCATCGTGTTACAGGGAGAGAGCTTCAACAGTGGCTGGGACTTGCGACCCAAGTGTAGGTTTATGGGGCCCCTAACTAACGCGCGTTACACGATTACCTCAAACGTCCAAAACAAATTTGAAAAGAAACCCCTAGTAATTATAAATAATTATTTCTAAGTAAGTATGAATTTCTAAATAAAAAATTGGATCTTCAAAATTTTTATGTACATTTTGACATAACTTATTACAATTCGGAAGACTGATATATCAAAAAAAGATTTGATATATCAGTCTGATGCATATATGAAATAAAGATTTAATTAAATTCATTTCTGTTTCTGTATGTTTATATGATTCACGTCACGTAGGTTGAAATGAGTCTCAAATAACATATTAATACCCTTTATTCTTGTATAAATCAATATGTTTGTTTAAATTTCCATACAAGCAGTAGTATATTTTTTGTATATCTATTTTGATATACAGAATTCTTTGAAAAGTTCTTATTCAGTATACATTTATATATACCTATAAATACAATTGGAGTGTCTATTTGTAAAATTGAAATAAACGTTTTTACTACATGCATACGTAATGTTTTGTATTTTTTACTTTTTTTGTATATCTGTCTGTTTTTTGTGGCTAATTACTGGAATACCTGCACTGTCTTTGACCGGACTTATATTATCAGGTAGCTGATGTAATAAGGAGTAACTCAGGTTACTTTTTATACCGATCCCGAAATTAAGTTATAAGTATATTGTTTAGACGGAGTCGCGGGTAACATCTAGTTGTTATACAAAAGCAAATAAATTACAGAATCGTGAAATAGTTTAGAGAGCTATTTGTTTTACTGGTACAGTTTTTTTTTTAATTTATTGTTCACAATTTCATCATATTATTATATGTCAAATTAATTTTTAATTCGGGGCAAATAATAATTTTCAATAACTTTAAGTCTACTTAACTAAATTCATTTATTAATTTACACTAATACTATTGCGATCAGATATAAATATGTAGCTAAGGAAACCACAAGGCAGCTTTGAAACAATAACTGTAATAAGCTTTATAAATTTTTTTGAAACTTTAAAGCATCAGATAATATCAAACTATTAAGCGGTGGCAGTTAATTACAAATTTAACTCAATGATTGTTACTTTGAAAAGGAGAATTTCATAAAAGATGTAAATTATCTGAAAGAATAGCATAACTAATTAATGCTTGAAGATTTTGAATAACCATTTAAAAAGATTCTAAGAAAATGGAAATACGATTTTTATTATAAACATAAATATTATAAATGTTCATTTATAATTGCAATCATTTAAGTTGGGAGGAATTTTTATCTTTTCTCCATTTCGATTCCGCATGAAAATGTTGACGGATCTGATTTCATTTACATATTATTACAATATGACAAATTGCATAGGAATAAATAATTTGATATTAATATATGATACTCTGATACTCTGATATTTGCTAATGTATGCTCTTTCCTGAATGTAACTTTTTCTTCCCTTTCTAATCTTTATAATCAGACTTGTTTTATAGTTTTTATGAGACATTTTCCATTTTGTTATTTTGAAATATGTAGTAATTTCTACTTAATGAAAGTCGTTTTAAATTTTCCATAAAATAAATGACAGTCAGTCGGTACGATAAAATACATATAATCTTTTATTAAAAGCGTACATATAAAAATATGTTTATTTAATTATCTTTTTACCCCTAATGGTAAATAAAAGAATGATTTTGGTTATTTGTAACAGAGATTTTATGAAAGAGAAAATGAAAATGAAACAAGATTTGAGAAAAGTTAATTATATGTAAATTTCATACAAGTTATACATTTGTCTATCAACTTCTCGTTCATTTACAAATTCATTGAAACTCACTACACGTTTTGTTAAGTGTTTTTGTAATAAAACCTTATCAAGTGCTTAATATAATTGCTTGTTTCATTATTTGGGATAAATTTTAAAGGAGTCGGAAGGTTTAAAAGTAAATGAAAATTTGGATATAATACGCGTCATTTTATTAACGAATTAATATGTCATTTCGTCTGCCAGTGCAAAGTAACTGAACATCAGGTGTATGTAGTTTAAAGCAATAGAAACCGCGTGGCGTATCCATATTATTTTAATTGATAATAGGGAAAGCCTTAGATCTCATTAAATTAAAATTAATTATTGGTTGAAAGTAATTGTTTATTTCCTTAATTACAATCTGCTGTTTCACTAAAAGGAATGAGTAGGCTCTTGTTTGTTTGTGTATTTTTAGTTCAACTATATTAAGGCTACAAAACAGAAATGATTTTAAGATAGGAATTATTCTAATTATTGAAGTAGTATTTCGTTATGAGATTATTAAGATATAAAAATAATTTATCTTATAATATTGTCCCTTCGCAATCAAAATTAAAAATAACGAATTTTACATATGTATACATATATAACCACAACAAATATAAATCCTTTCTCTAATCAAAGTACAAGTTATGCAACTGTAACGTATTTCTAGAAAATTGATGATTGATAAAGACGAAATGTATTCGAGACCATTTTCACATAAACGCAGTGTAGGACATCCTACAGCACAATGGACCAGCATTAAGAGATAAGTTCGAATTGGAACTTGGTGCAGTAGACCAGAGGGTGGTTAATAGGGATGGGAAAATTTGACGTAACCAAATACAATGTAACAAGAGCCATTTAGGTTGGAGACACATTTGGTAGATCTTTATAGAAATATATTCTGTCCTTCTACGAAGATATTTAAAACGCAGGTTTAAAGAAACATAAATGCGGACAAACTCAATATTTGTTTTGTTAAATCTCTCTAGTTTAAAATAAATACACCTTGGTCGTAAGTCCCAGGCATTGTTGAAGCTCCTCTCTCTTCAATACGAATTACCCCGCCGCGGCACCCGCACAGAGAATCCATGGAATGTTGAGAAGTTATAATGTTATCTTTTTTATCGAATGAATAGTTGAAAATTAATTTCATGAATTTTGTTATGTTCCTTCCCTTGTAGTGTAAAAGTTATAAGCAATCATTAATTTATAATAGTCAGCTTAAATTAATTAAGATTAAGAAAAAAATTTCGTTCCAAGAATTTTCTTGATCTTCGAATTAGGCGAATTAGATATTACCTAATAAATAAAAATATATTACCTAATAAATAAAAATATAAAATTTATATTTGATTAAAATTTAACCAGCTTTATTTTTCCTTTATTATATTTCTATAAATAATTCTTTATTACTATAACTAGCTTTCCGCCCGCAGCTTCGCCGCGTGGAGTTCGGTTATATCGCGTTTCCAAGAGAACCTTTCAAAAGTCTGGGATAAAAACTATCCTATGTTCTTTCTCAAGGTCAACTCTATCTCTGTACCGAATTTCATTAAAATCAGTTCAGTGGTTTAAGCGTGAAAGCGTAGCAGACAGACAGACAGACAGACAGACAGACAGACAGACAGACAGAGTTACTTTCGCATTTATAATATTAGTAGGGATTAACTATAATTAAAATTTCTATTCATCTTTTCACACGAATCTCCAACATAAACTTTTCACTAAAATCATCTCTGGGTTTTTACCTAATGAACTTAATTTTTAATCTATCTATCTTTGCTCACAAACATAGTTATAATAAGAATGAAATTCTCTCAAGAGTTAATGGTAATTTTCATCGAACATTAAACGAACCAAACTAATAAAATCAAGATATCTCACTTTTTGATGACTGCTGAAGCTTCGCACATATTCTTCCCTTTATATTGAAGAGATATCTATTTGGGTTGAAAGAATTACCGTTCCTATTGTAGGGAATGTGAAAAATATGATTCTTAACTAAAGAAATAATGTGTCAATGGTGAATATGTAATATTACTTTATTTTATATTTTTAAATAAAATAATTATAATGTACTTTCATATGCTACAGAAAAACCTTTATATTATTGATATGTTTAATTATTTGAAAAACAGGAATATATTTAAAATATCAAAATATAATAAAAAAACTAATTTAATTGAACAGAATATTGGTATTTAAGTATTATAAAAACATAAATAAAAGGATTATACTTCTACATTATCATAAGGAAAAACTCGTTATATTTAACAAAAAAAAAAAGAACAAACTCCATATATATATGGCTTACTAGTTTAGTAGTTAACATCCTTTTCCAATCATATAATTAAGATACGATCAAACAACTTGCATTATTGTGATGTTCTGTGAAAACTTAATTGCAAAAATATTAAAATCATACTAATTCATCCATATTATTTTTATTTTATTAGATTAAATTTTCTATTTTATAGATATGATATACATAATCTTTTTGTCGATCAACTTATCAATATTTCATTTACTTTTATTTTACATCATAGATATGACGAGATATTTTTATATATATATCAACATCGAATACACGATGAGATATTTTAATTTTAATATCAAAACCATCAAAAGAACGGTGTAATATTTTCACAAACAATATAACCAAAACCTATCGACGCCAAAATCTACACGTAGCGACCAAACACACATCGCCACACATCTTATATGTGCGAGGGCTAGAAATTGACATTCGGTAACTCAGAGACCGGTTTGTGTATTACAAAAATTGTATAAATTCCTTTTTTGATAATTTTTAATTGATAAATGGCATATTATTTTACAATTAAATACTATAAATTATAAAAAATATAGACAATGTCAACTGAAAAAGTTTTATTTTTACATATTTTATGTAACGTAAATGGACATCTGGGACTTCATCGTATTTCGACTACGTTCATATTCATATAATATTAAAAAAAAAATCTTCCCGTTGATCGTGTTCCGCTTATGTATATATATTAAATTGCTTTACATGCATTAATAAGCATTAGTATGATTGGTTTCTTCGAAATACGATAATTATCAATGATTTTAATGTTGCATTTTCCCGGTTCGTGTAATAAAAGGACGTAGAAAATTTTAAAGTAAAATTTACTTTGTGATGCATAAATTGTTAATGTCTTTTCCGGTTCTTGCATTAAAGATTTAAACCTGGCGAATTAAGTGATAAGACATGTTCGTGTATTAAACGTTTTCCGTTATATTACGCCAGCAATTTATAGATAAACTAATTAATTATCCTTCGGTAATTAATTTTAATGTTGAGAACACTCCCAAGGTTCCCCATTTCAGAAGAAATAATTATATCACATCAGAACTATTATAAATAAGGGTCCTACGACATTTAGAAAGGTAAGGTCACATTATAAACTTACTGATTGATAGTTTAGACTAAAATGTCACAATGCGGCTTTCTCTACGGCATACGCAATGTTACCTCGTCAACACAGAAAAGTCACTAAATGGATTCAAGTCCAGACTAAAATGTCATGTTTAGTTTCATCAATAGAGAATTTCCAATTTTTAAGGAACATATCTTGTTTTTTTATTATATTACCATAATCTTGCAATTGACATTGAATTAATTATGTTTAAATTGTCTATTTATAATGATTTGCAAATCCTATGTGGCTTTAACATAAAAATATACTCGTTATTCTAGTGTAGATATACTTAATTGTAAATACTTATTAAACTGAGGAAGTTTTTAGTTTTTGAGTTTAATTTTTTTAATTTATATATCTCAGAAAAGATAACTCAATGCAAACTCGTTAAAAAAAATTGATATTCCATGAAAATAAAATGTAAGTAAGAGTTATTATATAATTTTATTACTTGTTGCCACCTACAAAATAAACTGTTATAGCCTGCTCTATGAGAATTGAAGCTTTTCACTGAAGTAGTTGACTTTCAGCCAATAAAAGGCTGTAAAGACTGTCATCGTCATCAGCCTATCAAGGCCCACTGCTGAGCAAAGGCCTCTTTCTCACATGGAGAAGGTTTGAGCATTAATCACCACGCTTGCTCAAGACGGGTTGGTGAAGACTGTGATTGGGTTAAATTATTATAATAACGAAAACACAGTAGAACCGATTTGAGAACAGAACTCGTTATTAGAATACTGTTATGGCGTTTTTTGTTCCACTTTGTTGAATCCTCAGATACAAAATGGATACTGTAAGGTAAGCTCGTTTGCTTAGTGAGATATACATATGTATATCAAAGAATATAGAATCGTATACATAATTGTTTACTAAAAACATGACTTAGATAGTTTAAATGAGTAAGATATAGTTTTTTTATTATTATTAACTTCAACAGAAGAGTTTTATGTGTGAATCAGTGACGGATGCTATAGAAATAGTAAGAGTAAGAACATTAGAACATGGTATTTTATTTTCTATTTCTGTTGTCTACTATTGAATATGAAAAAAAGTGAAGTTTATTTAAATTACTCTTATTATATCAGTAAAATTTTATCATTATGAATGTAGATAACAAAATTACAAAACTAAAATAAACCAAATTGTTTGACAGCTACTCATTGTTATCTGCTCAGTTAATTTCATGTGACAAACCGCTATTGTGTTTGTAGTTTGAACTCTTAAAACCATTTAGTATTTGCGGGATAAATTTAGAAAATCATTGTTTTTCACAAGGGCGTTATATTTTGCGTGTTCACGAGTTTGGAAACCATCCGCTTTATTTGTGTTAAAGTTACGAGTAGACCAAAAAACAAAAAATGTGGTTTACAAAGGACCACTACAATGAAACGGATAATTTGCGGACATGTATAACGCTTCGATTCGGTATCTACTTTGGATTCACTTTCATTTACTTAGAGAAGTTCAACTAAAAAACACTTCATTTTTGTAATCGAAATAAATTCATTACTGTTGTGAAATGAAATAAAAATGTTTGTTTTTCAAATATAAAACAAAAAAAATTCTTCATCTTTTAATCACTAATCGAATTGTTATATAAAAGCCTTCTGGTGGCGAAACGGAGTTCGCCGGGTTTACTAGTATAACTGTATATGTTATAGAATATTTAAAAAGTCTTAGTTTACGTGAGTGTATAATTGTTTAGAGACTTTAGTAATAAAACTTATTGATAGTAAAAGTTTTTTGTTTGAAACTCAGGCAACATTAGTTTAATATATAAATACAATACAGTTTCCTGAATCACTTGTATATACGTCTTGTATCTTAGAACTGATGTGTTTCGCTTGTGTATGCCATTCACTAGTAAAAAGATATCAATGTCATGCATCAGTGATTTTAAATTTATTCAGTTTAATACAATATGTTCAAATTGAAGATAACCAATATACCGATATTGGTTACTGTTGGTGACTGTAAATAAAACAAAACGTGTCTTGGATTTGTGTCTCTTAACTTTGTGTCTTACAGCTCTCGATTATAGTTTATTACAGTCGTTAAATTGAATATTAATGAAAATTTCTTTCAATTGTGGTTTTCAAGATGTGAAAGACTTTATGAACCTTCTCTGCTCTGTTGGGTGCGTTAAACTTAACACTGCTCAGTGACAAATTGTAAAACGACATGCGATGGATGATTAAATTTTTAATCTGTGCACTTGAATATTATAAATTGAAGAGGTTCTTTATATATTTTTAAGAAGTGTGAAGGTAATATAATTAAAAGCAGAGTATGTTGAGTGTCATAGAGCTACAAAATAGCGAACTTACAAACTTTCCGATATAAAAAATATATATGGTTAATATTAATTGATATGTTTTTTATGTGTAAAAGGGACAAACAAGCAGGCGGCCTATTCAATGGGAAGTGGTCACTGTACATCAAAAATGTTGCGGATGCGTTTGCGAAATCTAATTACTAACTTAAAACATAACTGTGTACATATAACATAAATATAAAATAAACTGATTGTATTAAGTTAATAGAAAAAAAAAGTCATTCTTCAAATATTATGAACTTATTCAGGCGATTAGATAAATATAGTAGGTAAATTTATATTTTCCCTTCTATTGGGATTGTTAAATTATTAGGAAGTAAGAATTACAGCGACGTGTGAGATAAGTAATTTACATACGTACTTGGTTTAAGACGGGAACAATATAATTTTCTAAACTATTAACGTCACTGAGTTACATGTGTCAGGAACGCGTTTCGTAAACTTAGTTTTGGCAAGTTTTAGTAATCTGTTGTTTGTGATGATTTGTGAAAATGGAATTAAGGATGTATAAGTCGATGACCCTTATAATATTCTTATTGTTTACTGTATATATATTATTATTTATTTATTATTCTATTATCAATATTGAAACTAATAAAATCATTTCACTTGTAGGATATAATCTCATTATACTTATATAAAAATAAAATATATTTTGTCAACCTTATTTGTAAAGAAATATTTTTCTAGTATTATTAGCGAGGTACTTATATCTTCTATTGAATAACTGGTCTTATCTAAAGGAACTCTTTTATTAAGTCTATTTATATAAATAAATTATATCTTAAATTTAAATGAAAGTATCATTTAAATGAAACTAATAGTTTCGAATAACTCTGCGTATTTTATTATTTTTAAAAACTGCATACTACCGTCATTTCAATTACTTTACAGCAACCGTGTTCACGGGCAGACGAGATAAAAACACTGAAAAAAACAAGTCCATTTTTCTTTATATTAACTGTATGATACATAATAATAATTTTTAATTAAAAATATTCTTTCCAATGTCAAAATCAATAATGGTTATAATCTTCTATATATATAAAAATGGATTGCTGTTCCTTAGTCTCGCTAAAACTCGAGAACAGTTGAACGGATTTATCTTATCTTAGTCTTGAAATGTTCGTGGAGGTTCAGGGAGGTATAAAAGGTGAAAAAAATATATTCATTACTGGGAAAACCATAAAAACAGCCCTTTTCTATTTCCCATACAAAAGATTTTTTTTGACATTAGATTTGACAACTAACTAATATGTCAATCATTCTGTCGCACTTCAAAACACGGAGATTTATGGCTTACAGGTAAACTCCAAAAATATAAATAAAAAAACGTATTAGATATTTCTTGATTATAGGGCGATACGAAGTTCGCCAGGTCTTCTAGTAAGAAATAAATATTAAATTGATTATGGTAAATGTTTTAGCCAAAAACTAACTTTTTTACTAAAATTAATATAAAGCAACAGTAACTAACAACTACATATTTTTTCAAAAAGTTCTTCATCATAAATAATATTTATAATACAAATTTTATAATTACAGAATTATTAATTTGTAAATTTTTTTACTTTTTTCACAGTATCTTGAGATGTCACTGGAATTTTTCATCTTTTATGAATAATCTTAGACAATTTATCTTAGTTAAATATTAACGTATTACAAGATTTTTTAATAACAAAATATATGTTGTAATATTTATTTAATAAAAGCAATATCGTAGTTTCTTACAGGTCGGTTTTAATGAAGATATTTCTTTAGATTTTTATAAGATTTTGAGGTGGTAGAGTAGGCTCTACTACACAGCTAGGGCTGTGGTCAGTTACTACAGCTCGAACATGGGCTGGCTCGACCGGGGAAGTACCACCCTCTCGCAGAAAATCGGCGTAAAGTAGTCTTTACAAGACTACGTTTCGTCCGGTGAGTGAGAGAGCCGGTTGCCCTTTCCCTTTTCCCACCCTTTCCTTTTCCTCCCTTTCCCACCTTTTCCTCAATGAAGGGCGGCAACACATCCGCAAATCTACGTTGCGGATGTCTATGGGCAACGGTAACTACCTACCACCAAGTAGGGCGTCTGCTCGGTTGCCCCCTTTTCCCATAAAAAGAAAAAAAAAAGATAGAACCAAAACTTGTGTAAAGCCATATTTATACTTAACTAACTATAATTTGATGATTCAAAGGTACCTCCTTTTGTATACCTTCTTTTTATCTTATAGATCCGTTTTTTTGGGTGAATATTTCTCTGAGCATTTAATACATACCATTTTAAAAATATTCTACAAAGTTGAAATTTATCTAGTGTATTATTTTATTACTCTTCTGAACAATTTATAAGCAATAAATATAATGGGTGAACTCATAAAAGGTAAAGATGAGGCAAGTGAAAGTGATTTTTCTTATATCAGAGTTATTACTTTCACGCTAACATTCAAATCACCCACGTTTTCAAAGCTATATAACTCCCTTGCAAATATGACTCGCTTCTATTTGCAATATGTACCTATTTCATGTTTACGACAACCACCGTTCAAAGTTATGAATGTCTCTTTTCACTTCAGAACATATAAATTTCTGCTTACGCAGTTCTAGATGATTACGATTCCTTCAAAATATTATACACAGGAACTAGTCCACGGATAGTTTGAAACATGAGAATGACCAATAAATGTTAATGGAGATAAATTAATGACCTTGATACTTGAATTGATTGAACATAATCTTCTCTGCAATAGATGCAGTACATTAACAAATTATATATATCGATGAAATAAAGGAATTTTATAAAATTTTTCATAATGTATATTGGTATAAGGTGAAAATGTTATTTAGTTATTATGTATGAGTGATAATGCCGTAATGTATTTTTCATATGAGATCACTTTTATTTAACATTTAATTTTTGTTCTAAATAATTAATTTGTATAAATAATGGAAGCGGATAATTCAATCAACCTACAAATATTACAAACAACCGTTAATTAACATTTTATTAAATACCTATTCATACAAAGACTTATACCCATTGTCTATTGTAATATTATTACATTTATGTATTTTAAACTCAACGATTTGTTTATAACATAGTTTTAAGTTGGCACTATTTGAATTCACTGAAATTTCCAAATTTATTTAAGTTAGATAAAATTTATTTGTTTCACAAAGTCCATTGAATCTTCTGTATAAAACTTTAACATATGTTTTACTCGCAACGGTTTTACAGCGGTATTTACTGGTGAATGTTAAAAAATAGATTTATTTCAAATAAAATATTCTTTATACTCTTTCTACATTACAATCTAACATCGGTAAAACACGAATGAAATACTTCATATTGGATACAATATTTACTGACTCCGAGAGCTGAACATTCCCGAACTTTTCATTTCCGACGGAGTGTTTGTAAATTGAAGTGCGTTTGAAACAGAGACACATATTCACTTTTATATTCTAAAATATATCGATCCATTGCAGAGATTAAACGTTATTCGTACATTATACATACTTTTATTAGAATTTTCCGTCCAGCAATAATCATTGTTACTTTTATCCTAAATATTACTGACTACAGTTAATAATATTGGGAAACCCCAATATTATAAGGTATATTAAATAATATATATATAATCAGATATAAATACAAGGAATTGAAGGTAAAATGTTCAGAATCTATACAAAAAAAGAAAATGGAGGTGTAGTGTTTGTAACCTTAAATTAAATTATTCCTTTTTATATTGATATATCTATGGATGTTGCTATATACGGTACATACACTATTATTTTTCACTTTTTGTCTTTCTATCTGTGTGTTCGACAAAAGTTAGGAGAATTTCGTTAAGAGTTTCACTGGTTTATAGCTTACGTTCAAAATACTTATTTAAGCAACTTATCCTACAGGATGTGCCTTTTTTATAGTTTCAAAACCTTTCTTAATCTAAGACTTTAGAAAAAACTATATTCAATAATAGATATTTACATATTTTTCTGACATCTCCATGTTTAGTTGAATAATTGTATGACAATTCAAATTAATTGTACCCGGAAAATGTAAAATATGTTGAAGTGAGCAGGATCGTCCATGGTTATTCAGGAATATTGCTTCGAATTAGTTTACAAATAAGGCTGTAGCCCCCAAATTAAGTCGATAAATTAAAAATTTATACTTTAATATGCATTAACAAAGTTTTACAAATTACGATATTTCAAAGTTTGTCTCTTATTCAATAAAATATATATTTATTTCAATAAAGGTTTCCTACTTTCTTCAATTTTAGTCAATAAAACCTCATATTTAATAGAAACATACGTTAATAGTGTAGAAAGCAGTCAGATACAATTAACGTCTTTGTCACCAAGCAGCTCTATCAGAGCTGTAATGTAAATGTTGCAGCGGAATTAATAAATTGTCTTGTTTGGAAAATATTTTAAATTCCCTGAGCGTCGTGACCCTATTTCGTAATTTAATAATAGTATCGTTCTAAACCAATGCAAAACATTTATGTTTTTTGTGAAATAAATATGTTTAAGAATGCCTAATTATTTCCTCCATTTTACACAAAACTGGCAGATTATATTGTGCACGTTGTTGCGCGAATGAAGGCAATATCTAAATCAACTATGAATACGTATGATGTTTATGTAACCAAGTGTGTTCATTTAATCTATATTAATAAAGAGGAAAGATTTGTTTGTTTATTTGTTATGAATAGGCTCCGAAACTACCGAACCGATTTCAAAAATTCTTTCACCTTTAGAAAGCTACATTATTCCCGAGTAATATAAGCTATATTATATTTAAATAGAAATTAGAGATCCTTACTAAAACTCCAATAATGTAAACCAAGGTGTAAAAAAATGATCTGAAAAATTCCTTACGTCGCGTGCGCTGCGAAAACTATTGATGATAGAACCAAATCATTTACTACGACTTTGCAGAACTCTTTATCATCTACAAAAAGTGACGCGACAGCATATGTCTAAATATTATAGTTATGTCACAGTAAGCGGTTTATTATCCTAAAAATTTAATTAATATGCCGCCGCTTGAAAAGGCTCTTTATTTGTACCTTGGTATTAATCCTTATCAAAATAAATGACTTTATATTTAAGACGGCTTTAATACCTTTTCATAACTCTTTGAATTATTCAATTCGGACATTTAATTCAGAAGATATCACGAGTTTAAAAATGCAAGTATTAGAAAAAAGTCGCGTGGTTGACGCTCATCGCGCTCAGCTAGCCAGAATACGATGTAGGCTCTATGTAGGCGTCACTGGGGTACGGGGGGAGTCAATCACAACTAATATTATAAATGCGAAAGTAACTCTGTCTGTCTGTCTGTTACGCTTTCCCGCTTAAACCTCTCAAACGATTTTGATGAAATTTGGCACAGACAATTTTTAGACCCTGAGAAAAATATAGGCTACCTTTTATTGCGAAAAGGGGGATGAAGAGGTTGAAATAGGGGTTGAAAGTTTGTACGGTATTTCTGAATTTTAAAAGAGAAAACCATGAAACTTTATATTTAAGCACTTGATAGGATATATTTAAACATTTGATCTAGCGTTTTTGAAATTTCGACCAGTGAAGGTGTGAAATAAGGTTTGACAGTTTGTATGGGATTTCTTAATTTTAGAAGATAAAACCATGAAACTTTAAAATTATAGATCATTTAGTTTTGAAATAACTGAGATACGGAGTTATGAGACAGCACATACGCGATTCGCGATACGCGATTTCTCATAGTGCACTTGGGAAAGCCCCATACAAGGCCGTCTCAAAATCGTTTGACGTGAAAGTCGTTGTTATGGAGTAAAAGTAATTACTTTTAGTCTTATAAATAAATAAATAAATAAATTTAGTCTTATAAATAAGCTTTCTTTTCTATATTTTAAATAAGTTTTTGCAAACCATAATGTATATAAAAAGGCATAGCTAACTCGTGTTCAATGATATGATTTAGGCACAATACATTACTATAATTCAATGCCACATTACTCCAAAGTTTTTGATATAAATGTATAAGTATTATACATTTTTGAAATGCTTATAATCTTTTCATAGCGTTTTTGTTAAATAATGTTGTAGAAAATAAATAAATTAATTAAAATTAACCACCATAGTTTAAATGGTATAATTTTCGGCTTACTTTTTTTTTAATGAGACTTACCCGTTCACTGCTGTTTGCCGATGTCGAGATATTTATTGTATTACGATCTTTTTACATGAGTTTACACAAGGAGAAAAAAAGTTGCGCATATTTGCGAATTTTCTGATACGGTGCCAAAACATATTTAAATATATTTATATTTCATAAATAAATTAATAGACATAATTTTCAAAATTATTATTTTTTATATTAACACTTTTACTTTCACATATATGTGTGCAAAATTATAGATCATTCAGTTTTGAAATAACTGAGATACAGAGTTTTGAGACAAACATACGCGATTGTCCCACTGTGCGCCGCTGCCGTCGGTCGTCGGTAGCCGCACAGTGGGAAAACCCCATACAAGGCCGTCTCAAAACCCATTCACATGAAAGTTGTTGCTATGCAATAAAACTAATTCATTAATTTACTCTTATAAATAAGCTTTCTTTTCTATATTTTTTAAATTATTATTTTTTGCAAACCATAATACATATATGTATATTAAAAGGCATCAAAGTTGACTCATGTTCAAAGGTGTTATTTTGGCCCAGTAGGTACATTGTACTACAATTCAACGTCACATTACTTGAAAGTTTTACTAATATTATAAATGCGAAAGTAACTCTGTCTGTCTGTCTGTTACGTTTTCACGCCTAAACCACTGAACTGATTTTAATGAAATTTGGTACAGAAATAGAGTTGACCTTGAGAAAGAACATAGGATAGTTTTTATCCCAGACCTTTAAAAGGTTCTCTTGGAAACGCGATATAACCGAATTCCACGCGTGCGAAGCCGCGAGCGGAAAGCTAGTATATTATAATATCATAGGGTTTGTCGAAATAACGGTCCAATTAAGAGTTGTAATAGTTCACATTATTTTCAAAATCAAAAAAGGTTTATAATAAGTATAGATACAAAAAAGGCTTTATAATAAGTGGCGATTTTGTACAGTTATTATTTCTTGAAAAGCTTTCTACGTGATAGGTAAAGTATGATTACAGAGGTGTTAAGATAAACTTAATTTTATATTTTTATTTTAATTACTATAATATGGTAAACTGTAAGGCGTTGTTATTTTGAAACTGGAAAATTTAATATAGCTTATAACATTTTGTGATTTTTCATTATTATACTTAAATACATTTTGTGTAAATATCTCGTACAGGGCATTTAATTTTGAGTTTTGTTTCACTACTACTCACGCTTGTTACAAAAGGCTAAGATTAAAGCATTATTTGATTTCATCGGAGTCATAAATTGCATAAAACAAAGGAGCAACTGTGATTATATCAGCATGATTTGTTAATATATCCGTTGTTTATTACAACTACTTGTGTCTTAGATGAAAATCACACGAATTAATTATTTACATGCACAAGATTTTACCAAATATTTTATTATTTTAGATTGATTATATTGATTGATTGATAGACGAAAATATGATTGTTTCTCCATAACTTTAATAACTATGTAGTAAGAAACTTTAAGAACAATCGTTTTTGAGTATTAATTAAATATTAAGTTAAATTTAAGACTGTTTTTTATACTTTACTTGCAACATATTTCCAAGTGAAAAGTTATTGTCATGTTTTGTCACAAATGTTTTGTGGTCATTATTGTAATAAGGTTCTACATAACTGTTGATTTTAGGCTGATTGGGTGAATTTTTTTAATATAGATTTATACAAAACATTGGAATAAAAAAGAAAATATTATTTGAGTCATTATAGAAATCATATTTTTCCTATTAACTTATCATTTCGAGAATAGATATTATATTGAAAATTAAATGAGAGACAAGTAATCATAGTGAAAAGAAAGATTTATTAAAATTTGAGAACAATATTATTTAAACCAACGACACATACACAAACCCACACAGTTTATAGATTAGTAATTATTACTTAAATAATAATTATACTACCTTTTCCACCTTATATTATCGACGTAACCTTAATTTCCAATACAAAGCACACACGGAAAATGTATTTTTTTCATAATTGATGAAGCTGCTGTTAATTAAAAAACTGGTAACAATTAAAACAAAGCCAATAGCATGTATGATTTGAACTACGAGGTATTTTGTAAACAATTTCAATTTATTTTCCATCAATGCTGTAGTTGAATGATGATATTATTGTGTATAGTTTTCCGCAGTCATAAAGGAGATCGTATGAAAATATGTATATGTTTATATAAAATACGATGATTTTCTCATTCCTTTCAAAGAAAAGTGTAGAGTTATCAAGTTGATCTTGAAAAATGGAACTATAAAATAACCTTTTCCGAGAAGTAGGCGATTCGCCCGGACATAGCATTTGCTTATTTGACCCAATTTATGTGTTCTTATCAGATTCATATCTTATACGGAGTATTAAGAGAGTTTTCGACAATTTTGTTAAACCTTTAATACTATTATCACGATTTAATTATTATTTGTTAACTTTTTTTTCATTTTCAGAGAATACAGACACTGAAGAACTAGAAGTACCAGATACAGATCAAACTCGTTTGTGTTATACATTTTCTATTTGAAATTAAATATTAATAATAACTCATTCCTCATCTTTGGTCTTGCAAAAATATGTATTACATTATTATTGGATTCTTGTACAATTTTCTCTTCGTCATACCTTAGGAATCTTATAAAAATTATGGATCTTTTAGCGTAGTTTAGCAAAATAAAGTAAACAAAAGTATGTTTTGAGGCGTGTAGTAAATGTATGGAGCTGCAATGAGTTTGTTTATGCAAATTATTCGCGCACCTCATAGTTGATTATATTACACTTGCTCTGCTCATCTCTAGAAAAGAAAAAAGTTTGTATATATCTACATACAAGTAATACTTTACTGTTACGATGGCGGTCTTGAATGTTTTGCTGGTAGGTATTTTGAGCAAAATTAAATTCTAAACGTTTGTAAACAAGCTCATTTTATAAGTTTTACTTTTTAAAATGATACTCCTTATAAAAATTTTTAAGTGTTTTGAAGACATCAGAAAGATGTAGATAAAAAAAAGCAAGACATATTTGTATAAATAATTCAGACGAATTTACTTTTATGGTCAATCATTTTAATCGAACATTTTCTCTTTAAAACAATACCTTGTATCTGTCTTAGTCTGGACATTCTTACAAGTTTATAATCTCTCTATGTGCAGCAATTCTCCATATCTGAATTGCTTGGAAAATGAGTTCATTAGACTATTTTTCTTTGGTACTTGCAATTACAAATTGAGATTTCTTAAAAACCATTTTTATTCTATAAGTAAATTGCCTTTTTCAAGGATATGTATTTATTTAAAATATTTACTTATCATAGTCGACAATATTCTACAATCCTTATAATATGTATAAGATCAAAAAAGTAAGCATATAAAATAATATATTTAAAAAATTTGAATATTTTTTTTTCGTTCCTCGGTTTTAAAAAGTTGCTAAAGTTTCTATTATATACATATATAAGGTTAAAATAAATTAATATTAGTCAATAAAAAAACCTATGATATAATGTAGTGGTGTCAATGACCGCTGCATATTACGCCTATTAACTTAAAAACTTCTAAAGAGTAAATACGAGTATCTTGCATTTGTCCGTAGAATATCTAAAAATTATATAATTAAAAAAAATCTTAAACAATCTAATGTATTTAGTTGACAGTACCTAATGATGCTTTTGGAAAAATCTTGAAAATAAAAAATATTTTAACAAGTCCAAAATATGGCAATACATACATTCGATCCGCTTCAAATGATTAAGTAACTCTTTTAATTCTTTAAAAATGTCTTAATAAAAGTTTAGACACCTTTAAAGTAAATTGCACCCATGTAGAAAACTTGGAAGAAAAAGTACTACTTCAGTTTGAACTATTTGACTTGAATCATTCTTTTAATTTATCTTTGTGAACAGTTTGCTTCGTAAATTTTAAAATAAAAACTTTTAAAATTATTATTTATCATTAACTTTTATATAAATATAATGTCGATAGCAACTTCTCTTTAAAGTATTTAAAATGAGTCTGTTAGTGGTTTTTAATAAATATTTAAAATTTCTATTAAATTAAACTTACTTTGGATTAATTTTAATTCTTTTCTCTTTTATTTAACAAAAGTTATGTGATAAATGTAATTTGAAAATATAAAAATCATTTTATTCATTTAAAAGGATTGATAAACATTTACAGTATTGACTTTTTTACATTATTATTATTTTGAAACCTTCATAATCATAACTTAGATATTCATAAACTGTTTTGTCACTTAGGTACTCAATCGTCTGTAAACGGCAGTAAATAAACGATAGGAAAACTTTCTTTTCATGTTTATTGAACTTGCAAGAGTACTTATATTTCATATTTCTATACTTTCAATTATAATATTCATAACAATGTTAATGTTTAAATCTACTCAGCTTTTATCATAAGCGTAAACTAGCAAGCATCTCGGAATTCTTTGAGACAACGCGATGTCTAGTCCTTTGGTCGATTCCAGTCCAATCTGTAATTATATTAGAAATTTATTAATTTATAATTGAAATGGTGAGTAAAAATTTATTCAAATGTATTAAAATTATTTTGTTATGTTTTTATACAGTGATGTTCTTTAAAGAAATTTGTCCTTTGAGAGTAATAACCATTTCGTAAAATTTATAATTTGCTACCAGCTTCTTCTAGTTTGATATTATATAACGCTCAACTCCAAGTTTTAGAAACTATTTTAAAAGCTAATTATTATTATCATCATTAATACAAAGCAGTATAGTGATTAAGTTTAATATCAACATCTATCTTAATAAAGTTCAAAATGTACATTAAATTAGATCACAACTAAGTGAGAACATAGATCACAAGTAAGTGGAAAATCATTTTTTTTGTGTACTCCTGTGTATAGGCGTGTATAAGCTTAAAGATTTTTTATCCATTATACACATTCAGGTAAACTTTGAAGTTAGGTAGTTATATAAATGTTTCTCACAGTGAGTATAATATTTAATACATAGTAATCTTGATATTTAAATTAAACAGTACCCTAAAATGTAAGATGAAAGACCTTAAAGGATGAGTTATTTACCTAAAACATTATACATAATCCTTCCCTTAGGGTAAAAGCCACCAGGTACCACCACCATGCCTCTAAGGCCATAATTCAGACTATAATAATGCGGTAACCATATAAAGTATACACTTCGAAACTCTTAAAAATTTGATGTTATTAAAATTAAAACAAAACCTCAATCGAAATTATTTTAATTTTAACTCTTCAGTCGTAATTACACATTTCAGAAATATTTAATAATCACCTGCACTTTACGTTTAATTATTAAACTTTAATTTTAGAACCTACTTAATACAAAATACTTTGAGAATTAAGAAAAAATCTAATTATAAACTATTATAAAAAGTTAAAAACTACTACTACAAACCAATTAACCTTTTAATATAATAGAACAACTAATGTATATAGTTCAGTGACAAATAAAAAATCTTGTAATATCTCTGGTTATATATTATATTTCAATATAAAATATTTAAGGCTTAACAATTCCAACATGTAAACAGAGTCCTGGAAATATTTTATGTTTCAAAACAAATAAAGAAAAGTAAAATAACCAGATAACATATCAATACAAAATTTAATTATATATACTCGTACTATTAGTAACACTATTTACAACTTAATAACGGCTGCACGGATCCTGCCACAAATTGCCGAGTTCGATTGAAAAAAACTTAAATTAATTAATAAATTAAAAAAAAACTGCTTATTTATTGCCCCCTAGGCGAAACGACATTCACCTGGTCAGTTGTATAATTTTGAAAAGGGCGCCGCCAAACTCCTGGGCGAAAATTAGTTATATATATATATTAATTCAACGAACGTCTAAACTTTATAATATTTAGAACATATGGAAGAGCATCAAATTATTCCCTTATTTATTCTTCTTCTACCTGGCAATTTCCCAGCTTTAACCAGGGTCTGCCTGCCTTACATGTTGTGAATAGTTTTGGCTAATTGTTTTTACGACCGGCCGCCTGCCTGATATTACTATCTGTCTTGTCTTGTCTGTCTTGAAAATTAAAGGGACTGTTTACATAATATATGATAACTACCGATATATATATATATATAAATAGTTAAAAAGCTATATAACTCGTACTCATTATTTGAATGGAATAATAATTTGGAGAACGAGTGACAATTAAATATGTAACAAATTTACACCGCACTGATTACAATAAATAAATAAAACTTATAACAATGTATTATTACGGGATTTTTTGCTAATATTGAATCATTTAAAACGATTAATATTCGTGAGTTTAAGATTTTATCCGTATACCCGTGGATACCTTAGGAATCAGTACTACTAAGGTATCCACGGGTATAAATTGAAATAAAAATTTCCTTTTGTACGTTCTATTTTAAGTTACCAATGTGTACATGTTTACAATTTCATTCTTCTATTTTGTTGATGAAGTTATTATAAGATTGGCATATAAAGGTAGAATTCAGACTCCTTTACTTCAAAACTTCTGAGTATAAGGCACGATATTATATTAAAATATTTCATAAATGGTAGTGTTTAATATTACAATAAACAATAGTACTAGCATTAGTTTAATTAAGTACCAGTTT
The DNA here is from genome assembly GCA_916720795.1 of Danaus chrysippus. NCBI lineage: Eukaryota > Metazoa > Arthropoda > Insecta > Lepidoptera > Nymphalidae > Danaus > Danaus chrysippus. The sequence continues at coordinate 2,227,166 of CAKASE010000074.1, forward strand.
TCCTTTGTTATTTTAAATTCAAATATCTTTATTATCTTATAAGAACACTTATAAATTGACAGTAAGTAATATCATAAATATTCATTTCCTGTTTCATCACCTTAATAAGTCGATCTTAACAGATACCTAATTAAATAGACTGAATAAGTTACTAATGTTTTATAATCCTTACATAAGTAATGTCTTTGTTTGTGTTCATAATGACATTTGAGTTAAGTTTAATTTTTCAAGAGATCTTAATTTAAAAAAGACCTTTTTTGTAAAATCCACACACAGTTGTTCCTTGAAAACTCTTATAAAATGGTCAGAAAAAGAAATTTTAAATTAGAGCACAGATTTGAAGAAAAAAATGTAACTTTTTAAGCTGCCGCAAAAACAATGTCCACCTTAGTCGCATTCGGCTGTGATACACTTTCACAAAAAGAACAGTGTTAATTAAGATGCAACAAATGTAGTTCTTTTACGGATTTCGTATTTCATCGATAACAAATATAGATAATAATGGTTTAAAAAATATCATACTACGCTTCATATTATTAGTATATATATATAATTAATATATATAATACATAATATGTAGCGTAGTGTGTAATGTAGTCTCTAGCATTTCACAGATTTTAAGATTACTTTATTAAATAACCATGTAGCAAAACTTTCTCCCATTTTAAATGCCGTTTGTTATTGATATCCAGAGCGGTAAATATTTTCAGATTTCTCTTTAAGGTGATATAATATATGTACTTGTATTTTACTTTAAATCTATTCTATCCTAAGTCTGTTTAAAGTTAGAAATCGTCGTTTCGATTACCTTTTTATTTTCTTGTTCAACTTAATATGACTTAAACTTTTACTCACATCACACTCACACTTCAGCTTCCAATTATTAAAATTGAATTGTAAATATTGTTTTATGTTTGTGAGAGTTGAATACGAAAAATAATTTATTCACTTAGGATTTTCACCTGACACACTCTACAAACTGTATTTGTTTTCGATTTATGCTATAAATTTTATGGGCTGAAATTCTTTTCCGATTTTTTTGACTATTTGAATAGCTGTAAAAGATTAAAAATTGATATTAAGATGCAGAAAAACTATAAATTTTACAAATAGCCACTAGATACCGTCTGCTGTTAAATCGATAAAACTTCTTTACTTGATACAAGAAACAGTTCTAATTGTTCCACAATCAATGTCGATAATGCATTCGTATACAATTATTATGTTGCAGTTGTAAATGGGCGACAACGACTCAAATATTAATGCTCAAAACATCTCCCTGTAAGAAGATGCCTTTTAACTCAGAAGTGGGCTCTGATAGGATGATGATGATGATGATGATGATGATGATGATAGCAGTGACTAAAATTCATAAGGTAGTTTAATTGTTTACCCATTTGGAACATAGAACAAGGTTGTTAAATAGCAAATTGATCAAATTAAACAATATAATTTCCTACCTTGATCAAAGCAATCTTAATAGACTCTCAGTTAATTAGCAACCTGTTAAATACAATAATATTATCTTTACCTCCGGAACACTGTGAACTCACTTATCCATCATTGTTAAGCTTACGAACAAGTAACAGAACGACCTCTTCATGTTACTATGTATGTAAAGTGGAGGTTTTGGGAAATGTTTGTTTCTTAAAATGTCGCTAGATTTCTGAGATTTTTCGTATACTTTTGTTTGTAAAGTTATGTATAAAATATTCAATAAAATTGCTTTAATGGCTAACTTTCATTTATAAACTTATAACGTTTGTATCTTTATTGAAAAGTCACTTAATAAAAACAATTACACTAATATAACATTTACCAAGCGCGATAGTAAACGTAGCAACCGACGAGTTAGCCTTTTAGTTCTGCCAAAAACCAGAACTAATTATGGGGAAAAAATGATCACATTTGAAGGAGCACAGCTTTATTATAACATACCATCTTGTATGAGGAAGACGCATTCACTTAACATATTTAAAACGCAACTCGCGCAATATCTTACCAACTAACGCATACAGTGGATGCGTTTTCCTTTTCTTTTATTCTCTTATTGATTTTGTACTAACCACTACAGATTAAATAAAACTTGGTGTGACGAATGTTAATAATGTTATATGTTTAAGTTAGTAATGTTCTCAAATAAGTGACTATGTATTGTCTTGTTGTGAATAAAGATCTTTAAACCTATAATAAAACTCAAAACATTAAAAATCAAAAGTCAGACTAGAACTCTTGATGTAGTAGTAGTAGTAGTAGTAGTAGTAGTATGTATATTATATAGTGATAGGTCTCAGTATGTAGCCCTACTTTTTTATATAAGTCACATTAATCCAATATCTAGTTTCATCCTGTTCTCATTACAGTTTGTATATTGTGAGCAGCGAACTAGAGAATGTAATTTAAATTTGGTCGACGGCGAGTGATGCTGTCGAGGCGAGTGGCGAGTGATGAGTGAGCTGTGATGGACGTTGAACCATTTTCTGTTACCGGTGTTATATACATATACTAAATATTAAATAGTAGGATGATAAACATAACGTTGTATAAACTTTACTTGCAATAATTATTCAAATTCTCTCTTCACTAACAATTAAATATAAATATGAGGACATTATTGAAAAACAGGTTTACATATAATAATAAATTGTTACATTAAACTTCATTCTCGACTTCAAGCAACTTCTAAATTCAAAAAAGTTGACAAACATTTTTTATATTAAACTATTGAGGAACAAAGGGAAAGCTATTTTAAATGTACAAAAAGAGTACTTAAATCTGTACTATAAATAGTATTTATTTAGAAAGTAAATTTACATTTATTATAGGAAAATAATTTTTTAATATTTTCCTTATACCTAATATTGAATGTTTTTTGTATTAAATGAGAAATTGGAAAAATTGAATTTTCGTAGCCATGTAAATTCATTATGCTGGTGTCAAAGCTTGTGAAAGAGCGCTATAAAGCTGGATTTTTTTATATTATACAGACTTTCATTATATCTTTAATTATAACAATAGAATGAATTTACAAAAAAATTACAATATAAAAATAATAGAACGTTTATTAAAAGTACATCCCGTGACACCTCTAGAAGAAAATAAGTGTTCAGTAACCAACAGTGAGGGCTAGGTATATCAATGAGGGGAAAAGACGAAGCTCTTGTAGTTTCACTTGAAATACTGAAAGCTTTCAACAGGGTAGAAGTAGTAGCACTAGGATAATACCTCCGCCTTACAGAAGACCACAGCCAAATGTAGTGTCGCGTTTCTGTAGTATGTGTTTTATTCCTTAAGCTGCCGGTATTTTCGATACCTTCTGCCTGTTCTTTCCCTAGTATATCCACATAGACAGTCAAAACAGTATTTAACTAAAGTTACGTATTAAGAGTCAGTGTAAAAATTAAATTTATCGGATAATTATTATTAAATAATCGTTTTCTTTTATCTCTTTCCGTTAAGGTGATTTTGTTCTAAGTTTTTGTCATATATTTGTTCTCCTAATAGAACATTTGATTACTACTGTATTACACGTTATGGTTGTTAGTATTTGTCTAATTTTTTAAATCAGAATCAACGTAGGTAAATACATATATGTTTTGCAAATTTAGTATAAAACAATACGTCGATAATATTCTCACCAATTAGATGTAAGTTGTATGAACAAATGTTGAAGTAGATGTGCTGAGTATCATTTGTACCTAACAGTACATTATTAAGATACAAATTCAGAATCATGATGATTTATGCTCAGCGTTTATTTCAGCAATACTACAGAAGCCAGTATTTAGAGGTTCAAAATACATCCTCGTATTGATGCTTAAATCTTCCCAATTTAAAATTGAAATTGATTTAATATTATAATAATTTTGTAACTACAAATATATATTTCATTATAATTAACAGCTAATTGGATATTAAATGTATTCTGTGTATTAATTAATATGTTTTAATGTCCGTGTAAGATCAGGGGCTGACTTTGTTTATAATTGATTAGTTGAATCTAAATAATACTATTGCATTAATTATAAACAGTAAAATTTAAATCAAGTATCAACTAGCCAATTTGCTGAAACATATCACCTAATATAGTATTCAGTGTTCGGGCGGTGGTGTTGGCGTCACATAAGACATCGTACTGATTGTATATGTGGTCTACAAATCTGTTCCTGTTGTTAATAACATTGTAAACCTTGTTAAACACATTGAAATTACAATAAGTATTGACGATGACATCAAGTTATCTATTAAAAATATTGAAATAAGAACTTAACATTTCAAAATGTTTTTAAATCTGAGTGAATGAGGCTTATGTCGGTGTGTTTATAAAATGAACATGTAACGATCACATTATATTGACATATAAGAATTTTTTTTTATAATTATCTTAAAGATCTATATTAAAATATGATCAATGTAATACTACGCTTCTCAAATTTTAATGTACTTAAAAAGGAGCTTTCGGCAATAAACATTTTCATTATTTTCCCCTATCATGACATACTTTGAAGCGTAGAAAAGTCGTAACATTAAATATAAAATAAAATGTGTTCAAATATACTTAAATATATTTTGGATATATTATGAAAGATATCATCTACATAAAATACAAAAATAATAAAAAGTTACACGTTCTGTTATAACATATATTCTATATATGTATGTATATGTTAAAATATAATACAAATTATTTTTTTTGCTTTAACAAATATTTGTTTAACCATTCGTCGTGATATCTCAAAGGAATTAATAACTGGTGAATGTTAAAAAAATAGTAACATATAACAGTAAGAAGTGTGTCTATTTTAAAATTTTATGTTATTATAATTCGTCTCTATGTGTTCGTTAGTTTCAGTAAGACTTATATGTAAAAATTATATAAAATACATAAATAAATTCAAGCAAAACATTGATTTTAGTCTATTAATTCATTACAAGTTTTCTATGGGATATATTACACTGGTATTCAGGAACAATTTGTGACTGTGGTAATAATACGTAAAAACTAATATATCTAGAGAAAGTACAATGAAAATGATTTTTTTATGGTTATTATATTCTACATAATTGGTAACACTTTAAATTTTAATTTTATCAAACAATGATGATGAGTGAACATAGCTCTAGTGACTTTCATCCTCTCCTCCCCTCTCGGCTGAGTTCCGTTGAAATTAGCTACAATATAATTTCATTTTGTCAAAATGTTGTTAAAATCTAGTGTATAAGTGTACATGTTACCGATATAGGATATAGGAAGGATTAAAAACATATATAAAAAATATAAAAATAAATATTTTATTTTATGTCTATAAAGTTTAGTGCAATAAAATATTTTCTTTATAAAGCAACCTGTCATTTACATCGTTTATTATGAGATGCTGCGGCGTTAAAGACTTTGAAAGTCAAAGAACAAAGGGTCTTACAGTATTAGTGAAGCTACAATATTATATAATTTATTCAGATGAGTCCTCATTTAATATTTGTCTGAATATTAATTATAATATAAAAGAAATGTTTTCGTTTCAACCATTACATTAATAAACTGTTAATAAGTTGTTAGCCGGGGTTTCACAATCGTGGACTTCTTAATACATAATATTGCAAATATTATTTTACATACACAATTTCAAACTTCTATAATTTTAATACACACAAACTACATTTTTTATTATAGTAGATTATGATTTAATGTAAAGTGTAGGTTACTCCTACAGGTTACAAAACAGCAAATTAAATTTGCTGCTATTAGTGACTCAGTTCTGTTTCAGTGCAATACTTTACTCGATGGTAGAAGCATGTTTTCAGAATCTCATTATATTAGATTTTTTAGAGGAATCATATACAAGAATCCTTATATTTCATCATACAAATGAAATAAGACAATTTTAATATTATATCTGCGTTATAATTTAGCAGCTGTTAATATTTAATCCAATTCGAACTGTTCATTGCGTATTACAATACACTTATTGTTGTCAAATAACTTGTCTTTGTGAATAATATAATAAGAATAAATAATAACTTGACATAACAATCTATCAATTACAAATATGATTCAGCTCAGACATTCATATAATCAAACTTAAATTAATCATAAAATTTCATGTTAAACGTAATTTCGGTTTGTAATATTACTAACAGACCTCAAGCTAGCTGCAATGTTCTTTCAATTGATTGTTTCTAAATCTTCTGTTTAACCTCAGACGCAAATTAAAGGTATGTAATGTGTATGTGTGTGAGTTTGTGAGTATGAGTGTGTGTGTGTGCTATCTGAAGTAAATTAATGTACTGTTAACAGTTTAGACAGTGTGATTGTTTTTTACATTTTAATAATTATTTTATAATTATTTTTGTAAATCGAATATTCATTACATTTCATTTAAAGTGCATGTAATTGAATAATCTCATAAAATGTAATTAACACGAAATTTTAAGCACAAATTGGATTTTGCAGGTCTTGTTTATACGTAAACGAAATTTTTCGAACTCATTACCTTCATATGATTTTAAACAAGATGAACTTATGTTCCGAGGCATATAATACATATAACATTACAACCCGACCTCACCCGGCCCGACGTTAGACTTATCACTTTTTATTATCATTTCATTTAATTGTAATAATTTTCTTAAGTAATATTGATCTTAGTAACAACTTTTTTGTCTAATACTTTCTCTTTTCAGTTTAGTTTTATACAAATAAAACTTCTTTTTTTTGGATAGAAATAAGTTTTTCTATAGATCCAAATAATATTTCCACAAATTTACTTTCTATTAAGGTCTCAAAGTGGCGAAGGACCCTGAAAAACTTGCTGTCCTTTTTCTGGATATATTAAAGTCTTAATTTTCACTGTACTAAATAAGAAACCGCTACCATCTTATTTCAGCTTAAGTAAACTTTCGTATCATATAAATACATTTACTTCATATAACGCTGAGTTTAAACTATGCTGAACGAGTTTTTTTTAGAGTGTTTACTACTAATTGGAAGATTGAAATAATGACATGGACACTTTCGTATTCCGTTGCATTTTCCTATGATACCTTTCTTTCTACGCTATTTATCCACCTCATTCATAGCTATTTACCACACCGCGCGGCCGTGAGATTAGGTTCGTAATGGTATTCAAACCAACCCTTCTTAACTGGTCTGAAACTTTTCGTTGTGTTAACTTGTCATCTAGTAAGTGCTATAATTTGTTTCTTAAATGTATCTTAATATCCATCAAATAGATTAGGATCGTGTTCAAAAGGGTATAGTACCTACCAGAATACCATAATTCCAATCAGCGCTATAAACTTTAACGTTTTAACTGGTGGCCGAAATCCAATTATCATCTTTGGTTTTATAAATATCAATAAAGAAGCTCTGAAAAGGAATCTTAAATATGATGGTGAATCGAAAAATTTATACAGGGTGACTGACTGGTGAATTACTATCGATATTTGAGGACGTGATATTTGACGATCATATATGACAAAATAAAAATTAATATAACATAAATATTAATAAACTTCTAAGTAAAGTTAACCAAAAGTTATGTAATTAATTACGCATCGTATGAACACCCTACAGATTAGGTATACACACACACACACACTCGCGCGCGACGGCGTGTTGTTGTATCAGCACGCCGCCGCAAGCGTCCACACTTGGAACACTTCTAACGTGTACACACTTTATTTATTTATACGGAAATTTGGTCAAAAATTAAGTACCTATTTTTTTTACATAATTCGAATGAGAATCATGTACCGAGTATGCTCCTTAAATATTGATAGTAATTCACCAGTCACCCTGTATATTGTGAAAATAGGAATCACTTAGAAAATACTGCTGGTGTAATTTATATATTATGTATGTGATGTGAGTCGTGTTCTTTATGATGATTGTTGTATCAAAACATCTCAGGCGTCTCACCTGGCAACATAACAAGTACCGGAGCACCGTTTTTAAAGTTCCTGAAATAAATTACCCCTGACTAAAATAAGAGGAGTTATAATAGTTTTCTGGCCTGTAAAACAAACCAGCAACAGGGATATTTCCCAAGTTACTTGGGCCAAGTAGAACCCACAAGTTCTAAACGGCTCCTCTCGCTGTAGTACGCCTCTCGCCTGTTTTATCTTGTAATATGTGGTACCACAAACTGTTTTGAGTCTGCATTGGCTGATACATTTATGGTCTCAAAAACAAAGACTAGAAACTAGAGAATAAAGACAGTCTTTATTCTCTAGTTTCTAGAAACATATGGAACATGACAACCATAATAATAGAAAAATGTATTTGGAATGTTCTGAAACATAGTAGAATTGTTGAAATGACAGCACTTGTTTACGGATTCATGTTTTTGTTGAATCATCTGTTGGTTTCATTTAGACAATTATTCAGGCTTTCAAACTAGATTCGTTAAAAATAAACACTATATGTATTTATATAAAACAAAACGATGGATACAATGTGCATTGGACACAGAGAATTTAACGAATATTTTTATAGTTAGAGAAGCGACTTAGCGTTTTCTTCAGATCCGTGGCAGAAGGTGGAGGAGTGTTGTAGAACTCGTCGAAGGAGTCCCGAGACACTAGGACCAAACGATTAGCTTTATTGCTACACCGAAGCGCCCCGGAGTCGTTTCTGCATTTGACTTGATATTGATTTTGTCCACAGATTTAACCTCCGTCGATTTTTTATAATTAATTTGAATATTTGGAGGGTTCATTAAGCTCTCGTTTATTCTAAATTTCTATAAATTAAAAAAAATAAGACTGTTAACATTATAACCTTTATTGTATCTTATAAATTTTATACATTATTTTAATGCTTCTTATATGTATGATATCTTTTACGTATCTTATCTGCTATTAAACACTTAATAAATATGGATATTTAAAACAGATATATACAGCTTTTTTAATACATTTTTTTCATTCGTGCTTTGGACATTCACTGCAAAAGCCATAAAAGAAAAATTCAAAAGAAGCAAATATTATAAGCAATCTGGTTTTTCAAAAACAATCTACTTTTCTTCGCTTTACCTTTTATGGTGAATATATAAATTTTCACATCTATTTCGGAAGAGAATTGATGTCGAAAGCTATATTGTTGCTATTAAAGTGAACCATTAATAACCTCACCTTAAGTTGATTTTTTTAATAATCTATATTGTGTTTTAGAATAACCAGCCTCGTAATAAAGTTTAAGTGAAGACGTTCGGTGAAACAGCTAAGGTCAATATAACTTTCAATAAAAAGATTGCCAACGAAACATCATTCAATTGCATTATGAATTAATATCAACCCACGATACTCCCATTTATCATGTTATCTGTAAAATATGATGGTGGTGTATTATTTTACAGCAAAGTAATAAGAAATCCAACTCTTGTACATTTAAAGAACGTGTCTTAAGATATTAATAATTTATCTTTAACTTGGCTAACGTTTTCGATAGGATCACTTTGTTTTCTTTATTTTTGCTAAATTAACCAAGAAGTATGTTTTTTAATTTGTAAATAAATGCCCAAAAATAATTAAGATCGGATCAAGATTGACTTTTGTTAAAATAAAATACATAAATTAAGAATTATAATACTCAAATTTAGAAAAAAATCTATTATTATGTAAAACGGTTTCATGTATTTTTGAATCGTTTTTGAGTGGTCAGATTTTTTAAAATAAAATACATATGTATATTATATCTGGAGGATAATATTCAATATTTTAATTTAAACATCCAAGTTATGAAGCGGCGTATCGTTGAATTATTCTTTCAAGAACTTATTTTTTATGAATTGTGATTAATTTTTTGATCTTTTTTAACTGTAATATTTAAATAATAATATTTAAATAATAAACTCTAATTATTTAAATTTACATTGTAGAAATTAGTAAAAAATTTTTAAAGATTTCGTTATACACATAGAGAGATAGAACCATAGCTTATAAAACTGTCTTAATAACGAAATATTCTTAAAAAATTTTGATCTATTATAAAACGATCAGAGGAATGTTTTGTAATATGAAAAGTTTTTATGTTAGATTGTACAGTTACAAATTGGAACAAGATAATAGATGCGTTTTCCCGATCAGTGAACCACTTGAAGAATACTGAACATAATGGAATACAAATACAGCCACTCTGGAACATGACCCGGGCGGTCATGCACCCCTGGTACCTCTGTAAAATATTGATATTTTTCACTGGTTATTAAAATTCCTAGCTTCTTTCAGTTATTTCTTTTATTTCTTTTTAAATAATTTAAGTAACATACTTATCGATTCTTTACTATACCCTTATGTATTCAAGAATCAAGATAGATGGTTAAAATTATCATATAAGCATATATTTATATGTTTTAACCACAAAAACAAATATTTGCTAAAAGTAGAATACGTGCTAGGGTATTGAGGGCAGGTATATTCGTCTACGTTCTGATGAATCTCTTAGTTTTATTTTAATAAGTATTTCCGTCATATCGTTACCAAACAAGTGATTTATAATTAATTTTAATTAATAGGTTACAAACTATTTGATCATTCCTTTTCATCCAACTGAACTAATGCATCAGAGTTGCTCAGATCGCTAATTACTGTTGAGTGTTATTTTTATATTTGTTAATATTTCTTTTGATAATAATCCTCAATATAAAATATTAAAATATGTTTTCGTTGTTGTTACAATAACCATGACTATTATTAAGACAATACTTAATTTCATGCATAAACTTCGTATATTTCTGTCAGGAATTACTTTGTGAGTTATTATATATTATAATTACTATATTATATAAAGAAACCGTACTCTTTCATCTGTCAACATCAGATATATCTAAAGTGCGGGCGATATTATAAATGTCTATAGTTCTCACAGAATAAAGATCTTTAATAATACTAGTATAATGATAGTAAATAACTTGGAGTCAACCTAATTTGACGTTAATATGGATTAAATACATTATTTTAAAAGCGTATCGGTAAGAAGCAATAGTTAAAAATAAAAACAATTATATTAACAAATTAAAGAGCAAAAGAATCCAAGGTTCTAGCCGTTATTTAATTGGTCGACTTGTTTATTGTCGTAAATACTTATACTAATTATATAGGGTGGCAACCAGAGGATCCAGGAAAACTATAAAACCTATTTATATGTATATTTTAATAAAAATTACATATTAAATGTTACAACCCATACCTAACATCGCGATCGGTGCAATATATAGCTTGAATGATATCAGGAATCTTCAGGTTCAAACTGCTTAGTGATCGTCCCATGGAGTCAGCAAAATCAATTTAATGATATTTTTTCCATACAACGTCGTTGTCCCGGCGATATTCATTTATTCTTAAATACTCTTCTGTTAACTTCTTTAAATATTTTTATATTAAAAATTAATAATACAGCTCATAGTTGTTCGATCACTCTAATGTAATAGAGAAAAATGTGTTTATTGAATCATGTTTAATCTATATTCCTTAAATATTCGACACTTTGAAAAGAGGATAGCTGTCATAACATTGACTTGACTTTGACTGAGAGCTGATAATTAACTTGCCGTCCCAAATACAAGATTAAGTAAAATTTACAATTTTGCCTACTAATTCCTGATTACACAAAGTGTTTAATACTTATTTAAAATATTGATACTCCAGAACTATATACATACAAATTGTTGCATTTGAGACAGAAAGTTCAACAATATTTGATGACTTAGTCTTTCCAATTATTATATTGTATGAGTCATCTTTATTATATAACAGTAATAACAGATGTTGACAATATTTTGATTCAATCGACAGACAACATTAGTGCAAACAAATGGAAAAACATCTAATAACCCTTGATAATATGTTACCTTCGCCAGAAAACAGTTCCCTAAGTCCCAATTATTTAGTTAAAAAAAAGAGAAAGTTGTAACTAATTATATATATTATAAATATGAAACAAAGAAAGCCTGTGTCGTATTCTAGTTCAACATAAAATATGTAATATTTTGCAACGTGACTAGAAGATATAGTCTGTAACATAATCATATTATGATGAATTTTAAGAGTTTAAATTAAATTTATAAATAACTTTATTCCACAACAGTTCTGTCTTACAAAACTATCAAGAGTATTTATAAGACGAAGAAAAGTACAGGGGTTAAGAGATGCTGGTGTTAGTACAGCTGTTATTTTGATAATATAACGATTAGGGCTTGTTCACAAAATAACAATAATAATTTTAAAGATATTCTTTAACTACAAACTAAGTACATATAAATTACACAAATATTTTTCTATATTCCATCTTTACATTCATATGTTTAATTTGTAGCGGTATATATCTTATATGTTTAACCATTATTACTAGAAATAAACTATTAAACAATGCAAACTAAACAAACCATTACGTTCCCGTTCCAAGTTTTAATCGATTCCATTGTAACATAATGTATGACAGTTCTCTACTGTCCAAGAAATCAGACATTTCATCTCAATCGGTTTAATTGTACTAAAAGTAATTTAACAGAGTATACTACATATTTCAATAGAGGGAATATTGTTGAAGATTGAATATACATAATATACGTTTTAATGTTCTTTAATTTATAAATATTAACTATATAATAACAAGTTTAATTATTTCCTTGTTTGCTTATTATAACACAATTAGTATTAATATTAAAATAAGACATTTGTTAAAGTTTTGCTAAAGTCCTAAATACATGAGTATACAGTCATCCTAGAAAAACGTTGGTTTGATTTTATTAAACCATGATTCGTACGGATTCTTATTCAAGTGGTATTATAATTAAGAATTATATTAATTAAGAATAAAATTTGTGTAAAATTAAGGTAGGTACTAAGAACATTAAAATGGTTTATGGAATCTTAGCTTAATAACTGGAAAATACGACCAAAAAGGTGCGTAAAAAGGGGGTTAGATGATGGGTGGTATGGGTATTAGGGTACTGAATATTTAATAAATATAACTTTTTATATAACAAATGTATGTTAAAGTATAAAAAAATATTTTTTCGGATTATCTAGTCAAATAAACAAATATCGCAGAGCACTAGCTAGCACTTGTTAGCGAGATCATGCAACACAAGCGGTCAGATAGTCCAAGGAAAAGAGAGCCCCTGAAATTCAACTCAAGAATTGTGTTCAATATGAATAAGTTCTATTGTAATAAAATAAAAACATTTGTTGAATATAAAACCATGATTTCACTGATAAACATTTTTATAACATTCAAATAATATATTATACAAAATACTAACCTTTTATTATCTATACATATAACGAAATTGTAGAAAAGTGCTGTTTGTAAATTAAAAAAAAATAATAAAAAAAATGGCAGGGGTTATTGTTATGTCGAACCCAAAAATGTAATTAACTTTTTTTTTGTCTGTTTGTCTGTTCACGCTAATCTCAGAAACGGCTGATCTGAGTTTGATGCGGTTTTCACGAATATATTGTGGTATGCTTCAGTTATGCTTTAGTGTTTGTTTCATGTCAATCGGTTCATAAATAAAAAAGTTATGTCAAATTAAAGAATCACGCCGAACACTATTCTATGCTTATACATACATAGGCACCATTAATCGCATAGTGTTAATAAGTCGCGGGCACAGCTAGTTTTCTAATAAAACTTTAAATGTAAGATAAAAGTTAGTTTAGAAAATTATACTACAGAAATCATTAAACTCCTGGAAATTCTGGGACTAAATGTTAGAAAAAAAAACTTTCTTTGGCTATTTTAAGTTTTACTTTTTTTTCTTGGGAAAATAAAATGTAGTAACTTAATTATATTCAAAATTTCATGTAAGACAATATAACGCCTCGTCACAAGCTGAACCAAGTGAAAACAAAGCTAACGCCAGACGGAAGCTGGGCCATGACAGTATACGGAGATGACAATAATGAGTGTTAGTGACTTCACATGCGTTATATTTACTTTAATTAATAATGTATTCTATGTTACCTGCAATATCTCGTGGATAGTGGATAAACAGTTATTTGTCTATAAAACACATTCGTTTTTTATTATGCTACTGTTTTAATATGTAAAATATATTTGTCAAGAGCTGAAGATGGTTGTGGCGTTATATAGATGCCTTAGTAGTTTATTAATTATAACGACTGAAATTTACATTATTATTCTACCAACGAATTGAAAAATGACAGAATAATAATCTCTGTTACCGGAAGCTAAAATATATGTATTTTTTAGGACAATACAACTATAATTTATCATTTAATCACAGCAATTTAAAAATGTTCGTTTCAAGAGATGGAAATAGATTATATTGCAAAAAATCTCTTAGGCATTTTTTTTATTGTGTGAAATTGTATAACGAATTAAATTTTAGGGTTTTGATGAACGAAATACCTGAATTTTATTTGATCAATAAAGTTAACATATTGGAAATAAATGTAAATGTATAGACCGAACACAATTAATGACAGTGAGTTTTTGTTACAGATTTTTTCTTATTGTTAAATGAGCCGAGAATAGATTAATGGATCTGTATAATTAAACTTTAATGAAATATGCTACGAATAATATTCATAAACTATAACAAAGAATTAAGTTCATGATATATAATATTTTTTTGAAGCAATTATGATCTAACTTTAACAAGATTCAATTAAGTTTCCATCATCACAACGATAAAAAAATATGTGAACGCTGTATATTAATAATTATAGTATGTTTATATTGTAAGAACAGCAACATAACATTAATACAGATTTATTAGTTCACTTATTAGTATTCGGCGTGTAATTATTAAAGTTGTCAGTGATAGGATGAATGGAACTGTAACTGTAATATCATCTCGTGTTAAATTTTTTCAAGACCTAAATATTTGACGGCGCATTTGTGATTTTAGAAATTAAATTGATTATTTTTACGATAGATAATAGGACCTATTTAGTAAAAGCGAACGTCACTAACGGAAAAAAGTGACGGTCCGCTTGACGTAACTCGGGGAACTGGATGTATAGTACTAAGATCGGCGAATTGATTCGCTGTATGAGGCATACACCACGTTGTCCGCGGAACGTCGTGTGATATCGATTAATACTGAATACGAACGTTGTAATTGAACCATGGTTATTGAGTGTAGTTAATTGTAGTATGTGCTAAATAATAGTTTGAATTATAACGTCGGTAACCTACACGTCAAATGTCAATTGTTTTCCTATTGCCCGTCAACCTACGCCATTATAGAACAAGGAAATAATCATGATAAGGGCCAAGTTTCTATATATTTAATAAGAAGTTTTAGCATTTTTATTACAATTTACTTTTATTAAGAATTTTAAAATAATTGAATAAATAATTATCCTTTATTTCTAAGAATATTACATAGAGGAAATAATTTGTACGTTCATTAATTTTCGCCAAAATCTTCGTTAATTAAATTATTATTATTTAACACACATTAAAGATCGCAGTGATTTTTCTCAAAGCGACGTCATTATCAATTCATTCACCATCTCTCATATTATTTAATGCTCGATGTATTTCAGCGAGGCTCGTCGACTCTCAGAGTACCGGGTTCAGTTAATACAACCCCACAGACTAACTGATTAATATATGTATGTTTAGGTGGTAGAGCCTAGCTGTGGTTAGTTACTACAGCTCGAACACGGGCTGGCTCGACCGGGGAAGTACCACCCTCTCACAGAAGATCGGCGTGAAGTAGCCTTTAATGGCTGCGTTTCGTCCGATGAGTGAGAGAGCCGGTTGCCCTTTCCCTATTCCCACCCTTTCCTACAATATCCTTATTCCCACCCCTCCCTATCCCTATAAAACAAGGTTGGCAACGCATCCGCAACATCTTTGTTGCGGATGTCAATGGGCGACGGTAACCACCTTCCATCAAGTGGGCCGTCTGCTCGTTTGCCACCTTTAACATAAAAAAAAAAAAAAAAAATGTATATTTTACTGTATTAAAACACGGTTTTATTAGAATACTACCTCTGAAATACTATTTATTATTCTGCATTTGTTAATTATACAAAAATGAGAACGATATAAGAATAATAAAACGGTGACCACAACTGGACCCTTTATTATTTCTTGAAACATTTTTCATCTTTGAATGAAATAGAAAAATTAATAAAATTACAAAAACATTCCTTTCAATATGCACGAGTATATAAATATGTATGTTTCCTGAACACATCGTGTTTTAATTGATAGATAAATTTCATTACACTGTCTCTGTGACGGCTAATATAATTAATACTTTAATGTGTTGTAACAATGTTTGAAATATCCGATTGAAATGATATTTTTATGTCTTTTGATATTTTAGTTCAAATCAGAATATTATACAAGGAATTAGAACCAAATCCAATATAAACATACTTCAAGTCAGATAATCAAATAACAAAACCAGCATCTTATTAATTATATTTAAATTATATTGTTACAAATGAAGGTACAGACTAATATATATTAAAAATGTCATTCCACGTTTAAAAGGAATTCTGGAATCCATTTTAAAACTAACGTGAATGCCTTCATACGGTGACAGCCAATGATATTTTATCAAGCCTCCTTGTCAGGAACTCAGTATATAACAGTGCTTTATATATTATACATATTTTTAAATATACTCGTTCTTTAAGATTAAACACTTCTTTTTCTAAGGCAGAATTATTGTTGCAATCACTAAAAATGAGATTGGTTTAAATATTTAGACTAAAGTTAGTTGATCAAAGGCCAGGAGACTAGACTGTGTAGACTGAAAATGATAAAAAATAATAAAACGAGCTCTTGTACTAATTAGTTGTTACAGAGAGAGAAAAAGAAACGAAGGTCCTCATTCAAAGGACACGAATAATAACAACATAGAGTCACCGTATATAACAGTTATAATTTTTTTATTTTTATGATTTTATTTATTTATATTTAACATATATTTAATATACATATAATGTATTTTTTAACGAGAAACTACTCAAAACTTATAACGACAACATTTAGTTATATATTTAATATAACACACATACACATTATTTTTAAGCATGTATGAAGTAGCTGTGGATAACACAATTGTTGAATAAAGTAACTGCTGGTCGAATTTGTTCAATAAATTGATTCTCTGAGAATCAGTGTAGGTGTTGGATCAGTCTGGCGTCTAACTAGCAAGAGTATATATATACATATGTACCATATATTCATAGTTCGTTCATACAATAAGTAAACATCTAACTAAACCTTATTATTTTGTAATATCTTAATTTTTATTTAATAATTGCATATATAAATGAAACTGCATATTATGTAGTGTTGTTTTAAACTTTAAAGCAATGGTTCTAAACCAAACGAAATTATAATTCAATTGTATATCTTGGTCTATCTTTATATATTACGCTTTAGATGCTCATTTTTATCAAGTATAGACTTATGAGCTGGACTCTTTTTTAAATGAGTTGCACATAAGGGAGGTCTTTCCTCCTTGAGTTCATAAAAACAGTATAGGAACATAGGAACTAAACAACAAAAAAAAATACGCTTAAATACTTTTTCATAACTTCACTTTATCTAACTAATAACTAATTAATTCAAAATATCTGTACAAAAATCGGCTGAGTTCATTATTTTGATTCTTCGAGATATTACACATTACATACCAGTATGAAATTTTCTTTATTATTTTATGATATTGGATTTTCCTTGTTGCGGACAAACGAGTAATCATACGATATAAATGATTGAAGGTCTTCTTTAATAAGAATAGAATGTCTCAGTTCTTATATTTAATATTATTGGTGTAAAATATTTCTTAATATTTTCAGAATGAGCTCCAATGTTTAATAACTTAGAAAAATGTTTTCCTAGCGGATGTCGTCTTTATTTTTGCAGACAATATATTAGGTTGATTTGAAAATTATCGAATTTGGTATATTAAATAGCGGCAAGAATATTTTTGTTGAACGATGAAAAGAATATCCCTTTTTAATATAAATGGATGACTTTTAATAAAACTAAACGAATTACTTCTCGACGGACTACTTGTAGCAGTAGTTCTTTAAGCAAACTTGTAGTATGATATAAAGTTTTTTATAAATTTTATAAATTTTCTACTTTGGTTACTATGGTCACATCCGGGAGGAGGTTTTTCAATTATTTGTGAATAATATTTTTAGGAGAAGATGACTCTGATAGTAATTTAGTTTAATTCTTTTTTTTATTATTTAAAAAAAACTGGTGTTATCTTATATTAACAACAGATAATATTTCTTTCATAACAATATATTGGTACGGGATTTTAGAAGAGGTAAGTTAAAAAATAAACTTTTCTATACATATATGTACTGACTATATAATTTATTTTGTTTAATGATGTGATCACATAATGAGTAAGAGTCCATGTACGAATAGGTTTATTTAAGCTTGTTTAAACTATTACACGCGAAATTACCTCATTTCATACAATAATAAATATAACTGTCAGCGGGTAGCGTAATCTATAATATATATATATATATATATATATATATATATATATATTAATAAAGAGGAAAGATTTGTTTGTTTATTTGTTATGAATAGGCTCCGAAACTACTGAACCGATTTCAAAAATTCTTTCACCTTTAGAAAGCTACATTATTCCCGAGTAATAAAAGCTATATTATATTTAAATAGAAATTAGAGATCCATACTAAAACTCCAATAATGTAACCCAAGGTGTAAAAAAATGATCTGAAAAATTCCTTACGTCGCGTGCGCTGCGAAAACTATTGATTAATAAAGAGGAAAGATTTGTTTGTTTATTTGTTATGAATAGGCTCCGAAACTACTGAACCGATTTCAAAAATTCTTTCACCATTAGAAAGCTACATTATTCCCGAGTAATATAAGCTATATTATATTTAAATAGAAATTAGAGATCCTTACTAAAACTCCAATAATGTAACCCAAGGTGTAAAAAAATGATCTGAAAAATTCCTTACGTCGCGTGCGCTGCGAAAACTATTGATGATAGAACCAAATCATTTACTACGACTTTGCAGAACTCATTATCATCTACAAAAAGTGTCATAACAGCGTATGTCTAAATATTATAGTTATGTCACAGTAAGCGGTTTATTATTCTAAAAATTTTATTTATATGCCGCCGCTTGAAAAGGCTCTTTATTTGTACCTCATAAAATCCTCGTCAAAATAAATTACTTTATGTTCAAGACGGCTTCAATACCTTTTCATAACTCTTTGAATTATTCAATTCGGACATTTCATTCGGAAGATATCACGAGTTTAAAAATGCAAGTATTAGAAAAAAGTCGCGTGGTTGACGCTCATCGCGCTCAGCTAGCCAGCATGCGATGTAGGCTCTATGTAAGCGTCACTGGGGTACGGGGGGGAGTCAATCACAACTAAATATTATAAATGCGAAAGTAACTTTGTCTGTCTGTCTGTTACGCTTTCCCTCTTAAACCTCTCAAACGATTTTGATGAAATTTGGTACAGAAATAGAGTTGACTTTGAGAAAGAACATAGGATAGTTTTAATCCCAGACTTTTGAAAGGTTCTCTTAGAAACCCGATGTAACCGAAATCCACGTGGGCGAAGCCGCGGGCGGAAAGCTAGTAGTTAATAAAGTTATCATACTGTTTATAAAATCTTTATTTTTAATACTCTTGTGAATTATTATACAACTTGTATTAACAACTTCTCATTATGTTCTTTCGCGGGCATTAAACGAAGTGCTGATATTCATGCTATACTATAATCTGTTAGAGTTTTTAAGTTATTTAAAAACAGTATGTTCAATATCTAATGTTCCGCAGTGTACCGATAGCATCCATATTCAAGATTATCGATTTAGAACTGAATTAAAATATTTAACGTTAGAGAAGTATACTTAATTTTGTTTTGCCTCAGGCATACTAACTATGATCGGGTTTTTATCGTGTTTTCCTCAGGGATAACTTTATGATGTCGCATACTCACGTCGAGAAATATATAAAACTAAATGTTCCTCTACTCGTTATTTATAATACTTTATATTTCATACAAATAATTTAATTATTTGTGTTTACTAATTATTATACAATGTATTATGATCGTGGGTCGAATTAAAACTGAAACTCCAATCTACAAAATTATTTGGGCAAGTTATTTACTGATATATTTATAATAATTGTTCGTTACACAACTAAATGTAACGGCATTCATATTTCGATAGAAATATTCATTAATATTTTGCTTTTGTGTATAGACGAGCCATTATAGCAAACAAAATTACGAAGCGTCCAAATTATTCAGAAAATAAATTTCTATATTAACTGTTTATTAATATCAAATGAAATAAAACTTAGAGATTCCTAAAAACTAAAATCCCAGCATAATGTAAACTTTCATATAAACAATGAATATTCATAACAAGAAAATAAAAGGAGCCCTTTAATGGACCTTATTGTGGTATTATGAAATAAGTAACAAAAAAATAACATGTTGTCATAAAAATGTTAATCATAAGATTTAAGTTATATTAATTATCAATTGTTTAGTAGACTCGCAGAGGTTAACCCCGTCAGAACATAAACCATCCATCATCTGTGAAGATGGTAGTATGAAGCCTCTCAAGTGAACAGCATGTTACAGAATCTAATACGAATGTGTCAGTTTCATACACGAATGTGAATAACAGAGACTGGATCCAGTAACAAGCATTGGTTTAACAACTAACATTATGACAGTTTGATAGTTGAAATTAAGCCGGATCTGTTAAATCAATGACATACGAATATATGTAGGACATAGTAATTTTGTCACTCAATGTTTTTCTCCTCAACCTTGTACAAAATGTATTGCTTTTCCTTATCAGTCGTTTTTTTTAACAGTCACACTTATTTTACCGATGTCATCCCTGATCCTCCACAGGACCATCTAATTCTTTCTTAGTCTACCTCCACATATAACTTACGAATATAAAATATTATACATTTGAGAAACTCAAACATTCATGTTTAATATTTGACTTTATTAGTCATTTAAAAGGACTGTGCCTTGTATTAACCAACCCCTAGATTCATATTTAATATCATGATGGAGAAAAATAAGGTGATAAGGAAAATAAGATGGTATTTTTTGTACATATATACTTACTGTATGATTATGGTTTGAGGATTTTTCGTAGCCTTTTATTATACTGAATGTGTTAAAAGCATTTTTATGTAATATATTTATAACGTGGGTGCGGAGTTACCATGATAATATTAATGACAGAATAATATTATGCATTTACGTACCTAAGAGAAGTATCAATAATCAATAGGAGGTAAGAGACAGGTCTGATACGTGAGCAAGTAATATAATGTTGTCCATACGAGAAGTAATCTCTTAAATCAACGCCTGAAACTTTGAAACTTTGCCCTTGTGAGACAAAACCTCTCAGCATTCATTGGATTCACGGTGCTGGTGTCGGGTCTATCGCGTTGCAGTGAGAGGAGCTTCAACAGTGCCTGGGACCTCCGTTTAGGTATAGGTTAAAGGGGCCTCTATGTAACACGCGTTAAACACTCACCTCCACCTTCCAAGCTCCTCTCTCAATCTCACTAAATTTGAAACGAACTTATTCTTAGTGAGTTCATCAGCGAGCTCCTTATACTTGTTGGACTTGATGGTATGGTGTTTGAGGATGTTATGTCTATATAAGGTTGTTTAAAATTGATTTTAATTTTTAATTCTAAACATCAAATCACACAGCAGATACACTAGCTTTTAAGAACTAATATTAAATTCGACAAAATAATAACTGAGTATAACCTACCCAAATTACATTCTTTTTTATAAAGTAAAAATTTTATTTCCTTTTTAAACTTTTTAATCTCCGTTTATTGTGAACCAAGCTTGTTAGAGCAACCAAGCTCCATATAGTATTGGTCCTCAACTCTGTTTGTCAAAATAAGAACGTGCTTGTTAAAACCAAATAAATAAAAGGTTTCAATTTGAATTTCAAAAAAAGGTTCAATATGTAACATTATTTTTTTTACAACTTCGCCAAATTCATTTAGTTTCACATATCTTGATAGTGAAACATATTTATGTAATTATTTGTATTTAAAAAATATTATTACTTATATCTTTATTACTAATAATTAAACATCAGAATCTTATCAACATTACGAGAATAACAATTAGAAACCAATGGTATTATGAATAATATAGCTACATATATATACTATATTATTATTTTTATAATGTATCACACAAATTGTTAGTCGAATCTGGACTTGGATAACTTTCTATCATATTGCGTCATAATCTCACTTACTGTCCCTTCTTACTACATCCTTTACAAACCTCGTTCCTGTTTCTATCTCCGTTTTTAAGCTCCTTGTTTAACATTTAGCTAAATCTTAGATCGCCATTTGAAAATTGTTTGTATATGACTAATTCACAGTCACAAAAAAAAACAACTGTTTAGTATTAAATCAAACAAACTTTGGAAGAATCTCCCAGATTAAATCTGAAATTCTTATTGTGTGTCTACTTTTAAGCGTCGTTTATATAATATTCACTGTTAATCACTTATAGTAACATATTTAATTACGATCAGAAACAATTACAAAAAATGTTATTCCAAAGTGTTCAATTTTCGTTCTTGTTACTGTTCTAATTGGTTTTTTCGAAGGAAATATATCAGCTACATATCTTCTATTTGTATATTAGTAACCTTTATGTTCCAATACCTCATACAGGTATGTATATTTATTTTTCTAGTTATCTATTTCAATAATTCTTATCATTTTGTTTTGGAACCTTTATCTTGGTATAAGTACCCGGCAGGTTTATCGAGTTTTCTCTTTCTTTAGTTCCCATCAACAACATATATACATTCACCAATACACAACAAGTTAGATGTTATAAAATCAAATTATTATTACTTAATCAATATTCAACTTAAATATACGGAGTGTAATAAGATACTGCAAAATACAATTAGAATTTGTTACAAAGAATTTCAATACATACATATATATATGTCACAAATCCCAGGCAATGTAAAAGCTCCTATCTCTGCAACGCAATGGACCAAGCGCTCGCCCAGTGAATTCATGGAATGCTGAAAAGTTTCGTCTCATTTAATGAGTATAACCCTATATCGCTTGTTAATTATCAATTTCGGTGAAGAGTAAAGAAAACTATTTTAGCATTTTGAATGTAGTGTTTCTTTTATTTCATACAATAAAATGATAAGAGAGGTTCCCTTAGATTACAAACGCAAAAAAAAATAATAATAATACGAGCTAGCAAGTCTGCTGTCTTTATACATATGTATTATATATCATTAAAACACCATATTTCAGTTTGTAACGCTTTTGACTTTGGAATAACATTTCACTTGTCAGATTTCAGATTGTTAAATAAATGAGGGTCAAAAATGTCGTCAAAGGTTGGATAATGTCAAATATGCATTAAATACTTAACATTATAACGGAATTTATTGGAACTTGAAGTACTTTTATATATAAATAAATGTTTCAATACAGAAATAAAATAACTAGAAGAGATAGAATATAAATGTTATGGTTTTAAATAAAGGTGTCTAATTAAAAATAACTATACGAGTGAATATGAATGAGAAAACAAATCCACCCTTAAACAATTATTATTCAACTGTATTTTTCAGTATAAAATTCAATATCATATTACAATATGGATATAAAAAAACATACCTTGGTGATGGATTACATTAATACGTCGCTAACATATAAAAATATTATAATGTTACTAGGTGAAGACCTATGAGGTGGTAGAGCCTAGCTGTAGTCAATTAATACAGCTCGAACATGGGCTGGCTCGACCGGGGAAGTACCATCCTCTCACAGAAGATCGGCGTGAAGTAGCCTTTAATGGCTGCGTTTCGTCCGATGAGTGAGAGAGCCGGTTGTCCTTTCCCTATTCCTACCCTTTCCTACTATTTCCTTATTCCCACCCCTCCCTATCCCTAAAAAACAAGGTTGGCAACGCATCCGCAACGATGTTGTGGATGTCCATGGGCTACGGTAACCACCTTCCATCAAGTGGGCCGTCTGCTCGTTTGCCACCTTTGACATAAAAAAAAATTATTTTGTGCAATGTTCTGCCAAAACTAATAAAAAAAACTGCTATAGTCTTTTCAATATCTCTTTATCTCTAGACAGTTATGATAATATGCATTGAATTGACGATGATACGACACCCTTTACTACAGAAATATTTAACAATAATAATGAAAAATGTATATTACATTTTTAATTAAAAGATGTTAAAATTTCCTTTTTAATACGAATATTTATGAAGAAAATTTGTAACAATTCCTTTTACAATAAGTTTCAAAGTTATTTTAAAACGTTAAAACTTATTTAAAAAGTTCAACAATATATTTATTTTCAGATGTGATATTCCAATGACAATATAATTGAAAGAAATAACTTTCCAAAATGAATAGGATTCTTATATTTTGTATATTTTATCTAATTAATGTTAAAAACTTGAGAGTTTCTATGGATGGATGTCTGTTATTCAATCAAACAAAATCTACTGAATGGATTTTAATTAAACCTTACAATAATATAGATTATACCTCAGAACAACACACAGACTGCAATAAATAAATATATTATGTGAATTGTTCTAAATATGACGATAAGAGGAGTCAAGTAAGTTGAAAATAATCTACTGTGGGCTATTCCGAGAAAGCCGTCTGAGTGACACATATGTAAGTCTCTGGTATGTCAACGAGATAAAATGTCCTTCAAGCCACATCATTTTGAAACATGTTTTAATATGTAGTTATACGATGACGATAAACCGAGTCCGTGATCGAGAGGCGGGTGGAGCGGAGAGGAGTCTCTCATAATGCATGTTTTTGTTTTTTCAAATTAGCAAATTACAATTGTTTTAATTTTCAGCCTGTTAATTGCTATATTTGCTATAATTTTAATTAAATAGGTAAGCATTGTACTAAATGGTATTTTTTGGAAATGTAGGAAAAACACGCACTAAGAATTATGATGCGAAAGCTTGAAACAAATCTTTCCCAAAACTCTAATATTTTTTGTGGTATATTGTGAATAAGTATAGCTCTTATTATTCACCAGAGACAAAATTCATTTAAAATGCAACATGTGCTGTTAAAGATTGATAAAACTATAGCAATTCTTTTATAAAAAAATTAAGAATATTTAATTCAATAATATGTCCAATGACGCAAGTTTAATTTAATGTTGGTATATAATTTTATATTATGTAACAAATTTCCGATTACAAATTAAGTGACAGTTTTTTATTCAGAAACTTTGATATAAAATAATATATTATACAGGAATTTATGTATAAAAACATTAATTTAAAAAATATATTGTTTGAGTTTATTCTGAATGATTCAAATACAACTTAAGTGTATTGGAAATAAGATGTATGTAGAGTGTTGTGTTATCATAATACCAGAGAAGAAACAGAAGTTTCAACTTATTGAAAATATAACTATAAGGTGGTGCTTCTAGTTGATTGGAAATTTCTTCAAACTCCGTGTCTCTGGAGTACCTACAGCTATTTAGAAGAGCATTTCTTCATTTTCTTTGTTCTGCCAAGTTGAAAGAAAAAGAGAAATCAATTTGTACAAATTGTAACAAGTAAAGATTAATTTACTTTGGGAATTTTGTAACCTATTAAAACTATATTTTTCAGTTTTGGTATCTAATATTTTTTTTCTTTTAATCTTTAACTTCACAATGTTACGATTTGCATGTATAATTTTTAGTTTTACAAAACCTTATTTAATTTTATTTCCAGTTACTCGAGTCATCGGCCAAGATTTATAAACTCTTAATGCTGTAAGAGTTTAAAACAAAGGAAAAAGATATAAAAAAGACAAAGATGAAACAAAAAAATATCCAATTTAATAAATAATAAAAGAATTTATTTGTTAGAAAAGGTAAATTAGAATAGGACAGAAAATGTACCATTTTCGTTTGAAAAACAAGAAAGTTTAAAATGCGTTGTGTGTTTATTACGTATTTGTTTTTTCCGCATGACTGGAATATCAAGATTCTTAAGATATTTGATAGATCATACTTCCAAAGTAGTTGCATATAAAATGTGTAGAATATGATTTGGCGGTGTTTAAAAAAAAATAGTAATGAATGACGAATGATATACATAGCAATGAACGAAGTTCATAGCATTTTCTAAAGTTAAAATTAATATAAAAAAGAAAATTCATCACGAGGAGATTGCTTTTATTGAAGACGTCCAAAGAAAATACTAAAACAAAATAATAATCTTTCAATTTCAGTAAAATTCAAATTAATTGGTTTCCCTTCTTCAAATAAATGATCCAGTTTAATTAATTAGCGAGGAAGGGTCTTTCGTACCTCCTCGTGTCTCTTTTTCCCGATCCTTAAGCTGTTTATGTTTTGATGTAGAAATAAATAAAAACGTTGATAACTAATTTACTTTCAAGAAGGTCTACGTCTTTCTCGAGTGTTCATTTAAATGAAACTAATACTTCTCAGATCCTACTACGCGTATATTTTTATTACATTAGAACATACATACTCCCGAAGTTTCGGTTACCTTGCAACAATCGTGATCACGGGCAGACTAGAATAGTAAAATACGCTTAGTATAATCCGAAAACTATAAGTTTCCTTTAATATACTTTTGTTTTGGTAGATAAAGTTTTTTTATAATTATTTTATAAATATTATAATTATTCTGATCCTTTTCAAGGGTGACAAAGCATCCGCAAAACTATGTTGAGGATGTCTATGGGCGACGGTACTACCTCCGTCAGGTAGGCAGTCTGCTCGATTGCCCCCTTTAGATTAAAACAAAATTCAAATTTAAACTGATAAATTCTTTATATCTATAAAAAATTTATATAAGTACAATGTTTCGTAGTTTTTCTTAAGCCCCCGGTTGTTACCCTCAATTAATTTTGCTAACGATATTAAGCTGACCGCCATTATTAGTATAAAACTTTCTGATTTATTATTATGATTGTTCCTTATTTTATATATCTATTTTCTTAACGCCCACATTCATAAAATTTGTGTAATTTTTACATGATAATAGGAATTTTAAATTATTATGAATAAAATAAAATTAATCATTGTAAAAACAAAATTGGTTATATATTTTTAAAACTCATTCAATTGATCTAAATTCAAACACAAAAAATAATTAAAACACAGTAAATAAATCAAAAAATATTGCTAGCTTCTGTAAATTAATTTTATCTTTCTCTTTCTCTGGGGACCCTAACGTTTATTGATTTAATTGAGCAGTTAATACAGTATTACACAAATTTTATTTAAAGATTTGAAAAAGAAAACTCTGTTACTCAGTTAATAATCTTAAGCAATGTTGAGGTTTTCTTAGTTTACGACTCAGATTTATTTACTTAGACAGTGAAAAGAAAACTATACCTCAAAGAATATATAAATTCATGTTAGCCTAATTTATTTTTCGGCTTACTTTGAATCATTTGCTGTAACTGGTTTTTAAGCAAGATATCAGAGTAACATTTAAAGACAGCCAAAACAATTATTAAGACAGGTTTGGTTGATGAGGATGATGATTTAAAGAGATATACGGATAAGTTATTAGATATTTGAGATTCCTATCAGTTGTATGTACCGTCACTAAGTACATTAAATTATATGTTTTGTTGTCTTGTAAAATATGTACATTTGAACAAGTATCTGTCTATTGGTATGTATAGTCACCGATGACCGTTAATATTTGCCATAGGTGAGGAATTATTTTCATAAAGTATTTTGTTATACTGCAATCCCACATAACATTGAAAAATGTACATATATAACGATCATTTAATGTTAAAAGAATATTCATTATATATTGGTGTATACTTTGTTTTTCTTTTTTTAAATATAGGACGACATCGGACTTTTTATATTTAGTATTTTTATAGACGGGGTCATGTCGCCTCAATAACAATAAAGACAAAGGAAAAGTCATATTTTTTCATAAAAAACACTGACCTCGAAGGACAGACAGATATTCTCATTGAGCTCCTTTGACATGTTTTTTTATTAAAATTTATATTTTTATGCTACTTATTCTTTGTTCACACTATTTTAATGACTAATATTATTTTCCTTCAAGGATAACTAAATTTTAAGGTGTCATTCTAAAAAATAACACAACCAGATAAACGACTCAAAACATCACGTTATTATTAATGGTGTAAAAGTTCGGCGTTTGTTTTTATAACTTTTGTTATGTATAAAGATTAAATGTGTTTTTTAAGTACTAGTAGTAAAAATTAGAAGGTTTTCTTAGATTTATTTCTATGCAATAATTAAATTGAGATCGATGATATACAAAACTGATAATTTCAACAACAATTAATAACACTAAGTCATATTTGTCAGTGATTTCGATAGATGTAACATATGACTTCACTGACATAAATATTAAACTTAAATACAAACCTTTGGAAAAAGTGTCAATGATAATAACATCTTCTATATATATAAAAATGGATTGCTGTTCCTTAGTCTCGCTAAAACTCGAGAACAGGTGAACGGATTTATCTTATCTTAGTCTTGAAATGTTCGTGGAGGTTCAGGGAAGGCATAAAAGCTGAAAAAAATTGATTCATTACTGGGAAAACCATAAAAACAGCCCTTTTCTATTTCCTATACAAACGTTTTTTTTGACATTAGATTTGACAACTAACTAATATGTCAATCATTCTGTCGCACTTCAAAATACAGAGATTTATGGCTTACAGGTAAACTCCAAAAATATAAATATAAACGTAATAGATATTTGTTGATTATAGGGCGATACGAAGTTCGCCAGGTCTACTAGTTAGTAATAAATTATTAAGTGCTAAAATATTCCAAACGAAAAAAATATATTTTAAACAAGATGAATTTAAATTTAATTTTTAAAACGCGTTGCCTCGATAAAGTTGTTACTAGGCATTTATTTAAACAGCGGTTTGTAAGTGAAATGCAACGTTTATTATTTTTAATTAATTACAAAACGTGACTTTTATGAATATAAAAAGAAATATTATATTACATAAATAACATATTAATAAAGAGGAGATGATATTGATTCTAAACAGTATTGTTCTCGCTCGAACTGAAAGATAAATATCAGAGTAGAATTTTTAATGTCCTTCATTATGTATATAAATAATAATTAATAGGTCTCAGTAAGTCATTTCTTTATATAAGTCCCAGGGATCTAATATCTAGTTTCATTCTGTTCCCGCGACAGTTTGTAAATTGTGATCAGCGAACTAGAGAATGTAATTTAAAGTTTGTACTTTAAATGCCAAAAAAGACGCTATGTACGTAAAGGTATATTTTTAACAGTGATTTTCAATGTCAGTCTTTACAAATAGCACATGAAACCTATCAAACTATTTTTTTTATTGTTTTTACATGTCAGATAATATCTATTCTGATAATAATCGGTTACTGTTTCATTATGTGTATCAAGTTGTCTGCATTATATACTTAGCAAAAAAAAATATGTTTACCAAAATATGAGTAACATAGTTCTCGAATTGTTAGGAAAAATGTTCAATAATTTATATTTTAGCTAAGATCTATATAGAAAATTATAATCAGTCGCAATTTCTGTTTCAAACCAGAACGACTTCAAATAATGAAAATGTTTTCTCATAAAAATGTTGTAACTGATATCCATATGAAAAACATAAATGTTGTTATGTTTTACACAAATATTTGTTCGTTACTTTTTAAAACAGAATGTTGTTGAAAACTTTTTTATTATTCATATTTCAATAAAAGTTTTGCTCCAGTAAACAAAAAATAGCACGCGTTTTAATATAACTAATTCCAAAATGTGATTCAAAACGAAATTTTTATGATTGGATTTAAAAAAAATTTTTTCGGGATATTGTTCTATCCTATGATCCTAGTCAGATACGATTTTGGTTGACCATCACTAAGTAAACTACATTGTACAATTACATACATAACAATTTCAATACATATATAACAATCTATACCATACATAAAACAAATATTTCATATCACACTGAAAGGACTAGCTTAGAATAAAATTTAAACACATACACGGTAAAAATAAAATAAACGATTAAAAGAAAAACGTAGAGCTAACTCATATATTTTGACTAAAAGTGATCACTCACTATGATTCTAAAGTTATAAGACACTCACTTATTAATTTCTTAGGATATTGAGACTCATGATATAAAATGGTAACATTATCTCTATTCTTAATATGATAGTACATATTTAAAAATTATGGACTTTGTTAACAAAAGTTAAATGTTTGAATAAATTGTTTAAAAAATAATGTATTTTTGTGTTATATTAAATTCTTATCTATATAATTCTTATCTATAACCCTTTGATTATTATTGTAACAAGAACGTTCATAAATTACATTTTATAAATTGGGAAGAATCTTGTTATATAGGAAATTTATGGAGAATTGTAATCTTGTACATCTATAAAGCTTGAATAAATTAAAATAATTTGTTGAAATAGAAAAAACACAAAAAATGCTTTTATATTCATGTCTTAAAATATCGGATAAACAATATAACAAAAATATATTTTAAAGACTTGCGAGTCTTTGTACTCCACACCTTCTAAATATTATTGGTTAATAGTGTCCCGTGTAACAAAATAGTGTAATAATTATTTGATCATTACAACATCCTTCCAGCTACTGAGATCATTCATACATTTTTCCAGTAGTGGGTTTCCGCCTAAACGGGCGACCTGTAAGAAACCTAGGTTGTATACTTCAATTTAAAACAATCACACTTCAATGGTACTACTCAATACTATGTTAAAATAATTGATTCACCTCAGCCCGAGCTTCTCGATCAAGTTCACTGAGTCTGTTTCTCCAACAAAGACATACAGTATTTCTTCAGGTTAATATCACGAGTACGCTGTCGTAAGATACCTGACAGTAATAAAAATATGATCACGAAAAACTTTACTATTACTGAATTACCATCTAGTTATGTTTATACTTATTTCCTAAACACCAAAAATGATGATAAAAATTAACATCAATAAAGTATTAGAAACAGAGGGTCAAGGAAGAAACTTCGTAGGCGGACCTGATCTCATGAAACGAGTAAAAAAATCACACGAAGTTCTCAAAACTCTAAATTTTAAATTGATATGTAACTCATTAAGTTTATGAAATAACTTGATGCAATTATGAAGAATAATGATTCCGTATTTATCGAAGGGTTACAGTAAAAACAGCTATATTTGACCCACACAAATACGTTCTCGTATGTATACAATTATTAACTGAGTTTTAGTGTACTCACGTAAAACTTCGCTTCTCACTGATGTTTTGGATGCATGTATGATGGGTAACGTGATCTTTCCTTCTGATAAATCTTCACATAAACTGCCATTGCTGTTTAACTGGAATAGTAATACACATAATGAATCCCTACTAATATAATAAATGCGAAAGTAACTCTGTCTGTCTGTCGGTCTGTTACGCTTTCACGCCTTAACCACTGAACTGATTTTCATGAAATTTGTTACAGATACAGAGTTGTCCTTGAGAAAGAACATAGGATACTTTTTGTCCTAGACTTTTGAAAGGTTCTCTTATAAACGTGATTTAACCGAACTCCACGCGAGCGAAGCTGCGGGGGGAAAGCTAGTATTATATAAATTTTTTTCGAAAATGATATAGGTATATAAATCAATTATATTAGGAACACAAAAACAACCTCCTTCGCACGAAGATTACAATAGTCATGTCGAAGCTGAATAAAAATTATAATGATCATCGTTAATTGAAAAAACATTCACATTTCAATTAAATTTCTCTAAAACTGTTATGATAAATTTAAATTTGTTGGAAATATAAAGTCTGTTGAATGTATAATATTATCAGTGAGATGTTTGTTCATTTGATAGTAACGATATTTATTTATATAGGACAGATTTATTAAAACGTAGAGGTTTGAAAGATGTATAAGTTATATATTACTCATACGTGTCATCTTTTTATATTGATCCTCAGTGGGGCAAATGAAGTTTTGCTCCCAATAAATCTCAGTGCCTTTTTCCTGCCACATGTCGTATAATTGATCCGCAAATCCCTTGACTTTCTGTAAAAATATATATTATTCACATAATTACTATATGTAGTCTACATTATTGTATCATGTTTTTTTGTACAGTTTTCAGCTACACTTTATGAAAGGATTTCGTTCTACAATTTATATTTTAAGTTACTTCTGTTAATTCTTCGTTTCATTAATAAATATAATCAGACCGAAGCATCTGTTACTAACTCGAGGTCTATTTTCATCGACTCCACCATCACTTGAACAGTGGAGTTTATGGTCAAGGGAACACCGTAGACCAAATGTGCTGTTAGTTTTCCTCGACGAACTAAAGAGTTGTCCTTGATATCATCGATCCTTTAAGTGAATAAAAATGGTATTATAACTTATATCCAATTAACAATCGCTAATTATTAAACTGAAAAGAAATAGGTATAAGATCTTTCTCCGCGATTTCCATTTCATAGATTAGTCTAAAGACAATTTATTATATTATAGAAAATAACAAATGTAATGCAATAAAATTAGAAAGGGACACAACTATTATATGACTACAAAAGCGTATCCTTGCAAGAAAAATCTTTGGAATTCATTATTTTAAGTAATTATTATTATCTTCTTTTCTTATTAAGAATGTATACTAACTAAGAAATATTATAACTATACCTCATTTTAGCAACGAATCATTATTTTATTGTATTATGTGTTTAGCGAATTAAGCAAGATTTAACAATTTAAACTACTTACAAGCTATTAATACAGGAGATTAATTTTCGTAAGCGAGAGTGCGCGTGCGAGTGTCGCCGTAGCGATAAAGGACTAACGTCACACAACTACAGTCTAAGCGGACTGACCGTCAGTTACTGACGAGTGACGACTGACGAGTGACGTGCCCGGCGTAGCAGTGTTACCAGAATAGTTTTTTTTCGAATCAAGATTTTTTCTTTTTATTGATTGCATTTTGTTTTAAAAAGTAATATTAAATAATTAAGTATTATAAAAATATTATCTTAATAAGTACTATAGAATAAAAATTTAAATATTTTTTTAAATATGTTTTTCTAAAAATATTTTGAGAATCTGCCTGACGTTGGTTGCTAAGCAACGCTTTGTTATTAAACATTCCACATCGAATTTGGCTGGAGTATATATATACATCTTCTATATATATATAAAAATGGATTGCTGTTCCTTAGTCTCGCTAAAACTTGAGAGCGGCTGAACGGATTTATCTTATCTTAGTCTTGAAATGTTTGTGGAGGTTCAGGGAAGGTTTAAAAGGTGAGAAAAATTGATTCATTTCCGGGAAAACCCTAAAAACAGCCCTTTTCTATTTCCCATACAAATGTTTTCTTTGACATTAGATTTGACAACTAATATGTCAATCATTCTGTTCGATTGAAACAGGAAAAACCTGATTATTTATGGCCTCTAGGACGGAATAGAGTTCGCCCGGTCAGCTATACATATATTACTAATGATGAAATTAACGCGGACGAAGTCGCGGGCAAAAACTAGTATTGTATATATTGCGAGACAGTTTCCGTTTTAAAATCCATGCTATACGAATATACATAAAACTTATTGAAATTGAGTGTTGAATGTTGATATTCTTTTTTTTCTGCATAAAAATGATTTGTTAATTAAATATTTCCAAAAATTTATATATAGCCAAGTCGGCTACCTTTAGCGAGCGAATAAAATAATATCGCAGCTCGGTAAGGGAGATAGCCCCGTCTAGCAAAACTGAGGCTCAGTGTCCGCTCAGCTAGCTAGCGGTGACATTGAACATCCTCGATATATACAATTTAATAAGAAGTTTGTCCGTCGCAAGAAAGAAAAATATTAAATAAATTTTAAACAATAATTAAACAAATATAATTAAAGGAGATGGAAACTGGTTTGCCCAAAATGTTATGAGTTCAAAATCGATTTAATTTTTTTTTGTATGAAATACCAAAAATCTGCATAAATTCTCAATCTCCAAGCGGAGAAATAAGCAAATAACTGTTTTTATGAAGCAATCGATTAACGGTTAATTAAATAAAAATGATTATTCGATTATTTATCTACAAAATAAAAACTTCACTCCTAGTTTTAAACTTATAGTAACTTCATTTAAACTACACCATTTATGACTATAATTACATAAAAATAACTTTTAATAATGTGTATTAATATAATAATAATATTAAATATTATTTTAAAACATTCTTTTCGATTATCGATTCCATATCGAT
This sequence comes from Danaus chrysippus, assembly GCA_916720795.1. Classification (NCBI taxonomy): domain Eukaryota; kingdom Metazoa; phylum Arthropoda; class Insecta; order Lepidoptera; family Nymphalidae; genus Danaus; species Danaus chrysippus. Next base: position 2,261,490 of record CAKASE010000074.1, read on the forward strand.
CGACATCATTCAGTATATAGTCTATGGCAACATAACATTGACACTTAATAATTACCATGCCAGATGCATTGTTATCTGAGTCTGACTTGTCTTGTGTTTTTTAATACGTTTCGAGTGCTTTCCCGATCATTTTACGTTTTCAACGACCACTGCTTTGTTTTTTACGGACTCCGAACCCGCCTAACGTTTTACGACCCTTGCTTTCACATTGGACACCGACGATCGCCTGCACGTTTGACTTGGAATTGTTAATTTGGATTATTTCGCCGGCTTGTGGATTGGATATTACTGAAACGATGGATCGCTGTGTGAATTGTTTGATAGCAACTAGTAACATTGTACCCCCTGCACAGTTCCTAGTCGATATTTTAATTATTATTGAAGAGGAATAAAATACATATTCCATTAAAATTATTTGTTTTATTTTATGACTTTTATCACATAGTTCACTACTCCTGTTCCTCATAAAATTCCATACTTGTTAACGATATTTGTATGTCTTTGAGTCTTTCTTGCCTTGTTATATATTCTCTTCTAAATAAAATTATTATTTTTCACATACTTTTAAGTGTATTCATCTAACTCTTAAAGATAATGCAATATAACCTCACTTTTACTAAACCTCCAATAACTCAGCCATCTGATTGTCAATTTCTATAGAATTTTCAATAAAGTAACTCTTAATTTTAAACCTTTAATTGATACTTTTTTCATGTCTTTACATGTAGGGCCCAGAATTGTATGAAATACTTTTGATCTCCTTTCCTTCTAAATTAGAATATTTTTTAGTTATTTTTATTTATATTACTTTGTTTTCGTGACATATAATTTATTACATTACTAGTTTTTGCCCGCGACTTCGTCCGCGTTAGTTTGGTCAAGAGTAATATATGTAGGTATAGCTGACCAGGCGAACTCTATTCCGTCTTAGAGGCCATAAATAATCAGGTTTTTCCTGTTTCAATCAAACAGAAAGATTGACATTTTAGTTAGTTGTCAAATCTAATGTCAAAAAAACGTTTGTATGGGAAATAGAAAAGGGCTGTTTTTAGGGTTTTCCCGGCAATTATTCCAATTTTTCTCACCTTTTAAACCTTCCCTGGACTTTCAGGAGTATTTCAAGACTAAAATTAGCCCAATCGGTTCAGCCGTTCTCGAGTTTTAGCGAGACTAAGGAACAGCAATCCATTTTTATATATATAGAAGATAACTATTATAAGAACATGCATTTATTTAAGTTGCATGATAAAATTATATGTATTTGAAAGACAACTTTTTTAGCTTTTACGAAGTTATTCTTGAGGTCGTATCGTAAGGTATTGCTTTAAATTGTTCAAAAAAATAAAAAGGTTTTTGGTTGTTAATAATATTAAAACATATTTTTTCATCTGTATCATTGTAATATAAAGGTTCGCACTGATTTCTGACCTTGTAGAAAATACTTTTAAGAAATATACATCTATTCTCTTTTGGGATATACTTACTTCATCAGAATAGAAATACATACATTTATATAATAGTATTCATAATACCAATACGCATGAAATTAATACACTTTAATATATACATATATAATATATGTATATATATATATATATATATATATATATATATATATATATATATATATATATATATATATACAGATTACAGAGTATGTTAACTCACAGAGTGCGTTTCCGTTAATCCGCAATAATGTAACATCCATACATGCTAAAAAATATATTTCCAATCGAAAACAAAATGTTTTTTATTTTTTTAATTAAAAGAAAACAATATAAATGTTAAATTGACACGTAAAAGGAAGACTCCGTACACGCATAGTTGACGAACAGCATCGTCGCAATTTATTTATGAATGACGATTGATCGATTGATCTACAATATTAAAGTGTCCCCCCCCCCCCCCCCGAACGTCCGCATAGGTAATTATATTCGGTAGTAGTCTCACGCGCTGACCGGGATTTGACGTTCATTATTTTCGCATTACTACATATTACGTCCTCCTCGTGTGCAAGATGCCGCGTTATCAGTTTAGTGCGCAGGAGTATGTAAATGTTTATTTCTGCTGAGTGTAATTATAACCGCGGAATTCTAATGTAATTATGAGGGCCCTGGTGCGTATGAGTAACAATGAGCCGGTAGTGCCGCGTCGTTCTGGTGGCCCGCGACCCGTGATTTCAGTGCGGCAGGAAGAGAATGTGCTAAAGCATTTTGAGGAGGAGCCCAGGTTTCCGTGAGTAGAACTTCTGTATTAACTAGTATTTGTTTATTTTGTGACCACGAGCGCGCGAAAACGGTGATGCGTCGCCATAGTGTCGCGACATGTCGGCAGAACTCAAAGGCGCTGCCGCCCCACCACCACGCATTCAATACTTGGCCCCTGTCAAATTCTCTGTATTTTAATTGAAATGTTATTGAAACTTGTCTTAGATATGTAGTTACATGAATTTAGTTTTTTTTTAAATTACTGTTTGCGAATAGGTACCTCAGGGACACGTTTCTTTGTAAGCGATACATTTGAGACGGGTTAAGTGTTATTGCTAACTTATTTATTTATTTCTATTTTCAAGTTAATGTTAAACGTTATTACTCAATAAATGATTACCTAATGGACGAAACATAATATTGTAATAAATTGATGAATAAAAAGTAAATAAAATATACAACTTAATCATGTATCTATCTATCATTGTTAATTTTGATTAATATGAATTTATAATTAATCGCATTGTTTAATTTTAATTTCTAATTTTAATTTAATGGTTAATTTTAATTTATAATTTAAGCCTAATATTTGAATTGTTATTTAATTTCTAATTTTAATTTAATGGTTAATTTGAATTTATAATTTAAGCCTAACATTTGCATGCCTTAAGGTAGAATGTACTGGAACTTATACTAGATTCTATTATATACACCTATATTCTGTACCTACATTCGGAGCAAATAAATATTATTATTATTATTATTATTTAGTAACAATGACTCATTTAAAAAATAATACATAGATTGTTAATAAAAAATTAATAATACATAAATTGTTAAAATATAATAATTAATCAATTAAAAAAACAAAACTAAACATAGGCACATTTAAAATGTTTATTTTTACTGATAACAGTCCGACTACGTGTCTTTATAATTCAATATGCCGCCATTATAAAAGTCGTGCGTATTGAGAAGTTGCCAGTTTGGGCAATGTTACTACGCTAGATTCCTACCTACTATTCCACGCCATTATTTTGATTTTGCACAGCTTTAAAATTTATTGTGAATTAATTATTTTTTTAATTCATATTATTTTATGCTTATTTTCCTATGCTGATATATTTATTTTTATCTATTAGTGATATATATATTAACGAGTTCAACGGAACCTGTGTTACATAACATACTGTATATATAAGCACTGTTGTACCTACAACTACTATTTACAAATGTGAATTCATAAATAAGAATCACTGTAAAGTATTCGTTTTTTATAGCATTTTTAAAATCTCTTAGTAATATTGAATGCGAATAAATGAGACACGCAGTTAATGTAGAGAAAAGATTTTCGTCTGGAGGTTTACTCTAAATAATAATAAATTATTTGGAAGTAAAGGAAGGAACATAAAATATTGATTGAAGATATGAACCAATGCAATCAATGAGATCAAAGTAATTTCATGCCGGATATATATTTTTGGCCGTATTTTTAGTAACCAATGGGATATAACTGTCACTGGGAATAAATTATTCAACCTATAATTCAATATTCTTCAAAATAACTAATTTGATATACATAAATTGTACAGTTTGAAGAGTAATAAAATTAACGAATGTACTTTGTGACAAAATGCATTTTTTTTATATAGTATTGCACAGTATTATTTGTATTACGATAAAATAATGTGATTATAATTTAGTCTTCATTCAATGATACATTTACTATTATCGATTGCAAAATATATTTAATTCACATATAAAATAAAATCCATGCAGGTAATATTAGTATTAATGAGATCAAAGATTTTCGCGAGTGTTCATTTAAATGAAACTAATATTTTTTCATTCTATGAGCAGCGTTTTTTTTTTAAATACATATATACTTATTTTTATTTTGGATCATAATCACAGTCATTTTAGGTAGATAAAAAACCTACTTTACTGTAATGCTTCTCTATATACAATATTAAACGTAATACATATTAAATTACGTGATTCTTTAATTTGACATAACTTTTTTATTTATGAACCGATTGACATGAAACAGACACTAAAGCATAACAGAAGCATACCACAATATATTCGTGAAAAACGCATCCAACTCGGATCAGCCGTTTCTGAGATTAGCGCGAACAGACAAACAGACAAAAAAAAATACATATCAATAACCCCTTGCTGTTTTTTTATTTTTATTTTCAATGTACAGACAGCACTTTTCTACAATCTTATTATATGTATAGATTGGTATTTTTTTAAACGACAGTTTCCGGATTCACTGAGCGTTTTATATACGGATAGTTCTACGTTAAGAGGTACTATCGACGGCTACATGAAAAAATCATACATAATTTGAAAATTCGCGGAAATCCTCAGTCATATTTAATAATAAATAAAGCATACTTTTTTAAAAATGAATTACAGTATGTATCTGAATTAACTTAGTTTAGCTATAATTTCATGTTGACCTAGAAAAAAGTATCTACCCTAGCCTGTCTCTTTACTATTCTGTAACAAACTCTTCCAAATTTAACATATTACTAATTCATTTAAAATCTAAGCGTTATTTATTACAAAAAACAGTATAATTAACAATAATGAATATGTTAAAAAACACTCAAATTACTTTAATTTACTATTTAAAAAAAAATATCAGTTTTTGTCCCTCATATATTAAGTAAAATAGGCAGGGGAGGAGCCCCTGCCTATTTTTCGTCCGTTATAAATGCCGTAAAAATACGTTGACGCTTCAAATTCACATTCATCGTCATCATCATCATCAGCCTATCAGAGCCCACTGCTGAGCAAAGGCGTTTGTCTCACGTAAAGAAGGTTTGAGCATTAATCACCACGCTTGCTCAAGACGGGTTGGCGAATTCAAACTTATAATTGTAAAATTATAAGTCCAGGTTTCCTTACGATGTTTTCCTTCACCTTATGTCAGTGGTGTCTAAATACTCTTAGAAAGTACATATAACTCGGAAAAATCACACTGGTACTTGCCCGGGCCAGTATCTAACCCGCGCCCTCGGCAATGAGAGGCGGGCCCTTTAACCACTAGGCCACCATCGACTTATATACATTCACCTCATCAATATTCATACATCGTATTTCAATTTTCCATCATCATGTAATATACGAAGAGTTTCCTTGTACTTTTTTTAATAAACTTAGTCATTACAAATAATTATGGAAGACTTATGAATACAATACTGCCCTTAATCAATAAGGTGTCCAAAATATATTCCTATTAATTTTTCTCTGTTGTTCAGTTTTCTAACATTAATTAAAAATAATGCAATCTAAATACTTAAAAGAGCTTTAAACAGCTGCCATATAGGTTAAAATAATTTAATGGCACAAATGTAGCGAACTGAAAACTTGTATGAAGATGACTTCAAAGTATAAATTTTCCCCAAGTAAGTTAAGAAACTTGAACGCTTTAAGACAGATAAGGGAAGTACACAATATGTTCACTTAGTGCCTATTAGCAAAATTTTATATGAAAATATCTCTTTCCTATTTAAGTAAACAAAGAGTTTCTTATTAGCTATATCTGATAACGAATTCGATGGATCTAAAGCAAATCCAACAGATTTACGAACATTTTTCAAGTTCAAAATAAAACAAAGCTGGAATATAAGCTGGAAAACAGATAACACATCGAAACTCTTCGGTATCCGAAATAGTATCTTTGATAAATCCCCTGCTTCATTCACTTGTAGAAAAGACCAAGTTGTTATCACAAGGTTACGTATTGGTCATACAAATATGACTCATATTCATTTAATTACAAAAAATAATAGAACTAAATAGTCCAGTCATTATAGTAAGTTCACCTCGGAATTCGAGATACCCAGCTGTAAGTCTGTAAATAGTTGTATATTGACACCCTAAAAGTTGTCTCAAAACCTACATATGGTAGGGTGTAAGCAACTATTAAATTTCAATGTCAAAGGTCACAAAAATCGGTTTTTTTGCGCTTTTTTTGGAAATATCTCATTTCCTATGGGTTTTTGCTATTTGTTTTTATTATCAATATTGTAGAAATACTAAATTCTCTACAAATTTTGTTTCAAAAAATTTTTTATACGGTGTACCGTTTTCGAGATAGAGGGCGGAGAGCGCTTTCACCGCATCACTTCAGAAAGTAGCATACCTACCATATGTAGGTTTTGAGACAACTTTTATGGTGTCAATATACAACTATTTACAGACTTACAGCTGGGTATCTCGAATTCCGAGATTCTTACCTAATTTAAGCTTAAATGACTGGACTAAAATGTAAATGTGGCTTAAACTTAACAGTGCTTCATCTTTTCGAAAGTTGTACCGCTTATAATAATGAAAAACAAATTTGTGATGTACCCACTAATTTAAAAGATTGTCTGAATAGTATAAATGGATGTAAATGTACTTTAAAGTTAGTTAAAATGATAAAATTGTATAAATTAATTTAAATTGTATAACTGTGATCGTTAATGACCTTGTTGTTAAAAAGCGACCGTATATAAATAAATTTAAAAAAAAAGTATTTTTATTATTTATAGAACATATTATATTCAAGCATTTCAATTTAGCTCCAAATGTCTTTAATCTGAAATAATATGATATAATAACAACTTCACTCTAAACATAATGTTCGAGACGGACTCATTAATACTGAATAAATAGGTATTACTGAATTAAAATATAGTTAAGTACAAGGAAATGTTCGATGTAAATTATATTTAAGACATAAATATCTCGCTGGGAATCATTTACTATAAATTATTGGTCACGGATCATATCACATATTAACAACGGATACTGTAAAATAAACAATATTCTTGCGCAAATATGTTTGAATATTCAGAAATATATATGATCAAAAATAATAAAAATTGTGACGTCAAAATTCTTTTTTCTTTTCCGTTAAAAGTCGACAGTAAATATTTTTAACTAGTCCGAACGTTGTCAACTTATATGTTATAATGAAATCCAGGACTTTCGCGAGTATTTATTGAAATAAACAAATATTTTTGGAATTTACTAGGCGTTTATAATTATTTTTAACGACATACTTAATCTCGACTTTTGGTTACTTTGCAGCAACCATGATCCCAAGCAAACGAGATGCATATGTGTTTGAATGCCTGCAGAGCTCGCAAATTGTTTCTCAAGGTCTTCACGGACATGGGATTTTATATTTTTAATGAGCTCAATATATTTTACAGGCATATTGTTATCCTTTAACTCACCTCCTACAATCTCAATGCAGTCAAGAACAGAGAAACTAGGAAATAATGACTTTAAATCCTAACTTACCATTATGTAATTGTTTCTAAATTTTACATGTTTTATATCATTGACAAAGTGATAGGAATCCCTAACAAATAATTGTTAGTGACCGCGGAGTGCCGACTGGTGATAATATATTTGAAAGAAATTTAGCCAGATTAAGAGTTAGTAAATTAATAGGGCAATAGTTAATTCTTTTTTATGGTCTTTGGGTAACTAATACAATTTTAATGGTTTTATACACGATAGTATGAATGATTTGATATCTAAATATATATTTTTAACATCTTTATTTATTAAGATATTGGTTTCTATAAGTACTTTACTAGTCGGCTCTTTCTTCTCTTCTTCCTGGCAATTTCCCAGCTTTAGCCAGGGTCTGCCAGTAGTCGGCTCTTTATAAACTTTTTTATAAATGGAATTATCTGCAAGAATTTCAGTTATTTTTTATCATACTCAATATTAACAATTATTACGGTTGCTTTCCCTTTATTTATTTTTAGTAGTGTTCATAATATTTTCATATAATTCTTGTTTTATTATTATTATATATCCATTACAATAAATATTGTCACAGGTTACATCTAATGTAACTTAAATAATTAATCAGAAAATATCACTAAGACCATTACATATCAGATCTATGTAAAATGTTAAAACATGTTGTTATTTGTGTTTGAAGGAATATTAATTTGCAATAACAATAAAAAATATCTAAAACAAGAATTTATGTACTACATTTGTAAAAGATTCTGTTAGCTCGTTGTAAAACGAAATAATTGAAAAATATATTTATTCTCTCTAGGTAACTTAAGTTACTTTTAGGATAATTTAAATATGATGGTGCAGTTTTCGTTAACAGATATTATAAATTGCAAATTACTTCAGTCACTTCAAAATAAATCAAGTCGTTTCTGAGAATAAGCGAAACAAACAGGTAGGTTTTAGAAAAAATGCTATTTTAGCATAATATGTGCGGCTCATATATCGAAATATCAGCCTATCAGCGCCCACTGCTGAGCAAAGGCCTCTTTCTCACATGGAGAAGGTTTGAGCATTAATCACCACGCTTTTGCTCAAGACGGGTTGGTGATTTCAAACTTATAATTGTGAAACTATAAGTCCAGGTTTCCACACGATGTTTTCGTGCACCGTATGTCAGTGGTGTCTAAATACTCTTAGAAAGTACATATGACTCCGAAAAATCACATTGGTACTTGCCAGGTTTGAACCCGCGCCCTCGACAACGAGAGGCGGACCCTTTAACCACTAGGCCACCACTGACTTAGTATAATCGTATGTCCGAATTAGTGAGCATTGTGAAGCTACTGTTACCCATGCTTATTTCAATCACGAAAGCATGCTTTAATTGAGCATTTGCTGAGATCTAAAATTATTGCGAGTACTCATTTAAATGAAACTAATATTTACGGATTTTCTACTAGTATTTTATTACTTTACTAGTATTTTATTGTAATAAAATAACAAGACCGACTGACAGACAGTCACATCTCGTCTGCCCGTGATCACGGTTGCTGAAAAGTAGCTAAAACGTGAATTCATTGTTGCTTAAAATAAGCATGCTTAATTAGAGCATGCTTTAAAATCGACAGGCGTATCATTTTTAAGCATACTAGTAGCGGCGCGGGTCCAAGGGTGGATGCTTTAAGCACGTCTAAACACGTTTGCTTATTAAGCATGCTAGTACCGATCAGTTAATTACAACAGATAAAACGTCGTCTCCTCGTATTTCTGTAAGTAAATTAGCACTTGATCCCAAGTCCTGTCTTCTCGATATTTAATTTAATTTAAGCTTCTGACCGCATTGCATAGCCAGCAAATGGATGGTCTTATCTTTGTTTGAACGGACAGAGAGCGAGAAAAGTATGCTTTAAAAAATCATATGTATCTGGAAAGTTTGTTTTAAGATTGCTTATTGCCCGCAAATATAAACGGCTGCCAGGTATGCTTGTTTAAAGTATGTGTAACTGTAGCCTAATGTATGTATATATATTTGTTCCAGATGTCTGTCACAATGCCTAAACGATGGTATCGGTCGAGAAGGAACCAAATCGTTATTATAGTTTTCTTAGCCGCCTCTATAATATACTACATAAGTCTCTCTGCTAGCTTACAAAGGGAGCAGAAACTCGATATTACCTGGAGGTATGTACATAGTTTTAGAAGCTTCTTGGATTATTAAAGGGTTATTCAAGCAATTGTGACAGAATTTCTCGATTGTAGCTATCCTGAATATATATTTAATCACCTTTTTTTTTTTTTTGGTGTCGGGTTGGAAAATCCTCATGGAGCCCCGCCGCCCTCGGGGAAGGACGGAGGGGACTTCAGACTCCTACTGACTAAAAACCAACCCGTGTGCCTCGTCTACCCGTGTGCCGGAATATATTTAATCACCTTGTAATTAAAGAAACGAAAAAGATTCTTATGCTACGTCATAGATACTTTATGTTAGAAAAAAAAATGGGTTACTTTAATTTTACAAACAACAAATGGATTTGTAATAACAGCCGTATAAACGGTCCTAATTTGTAGTTAGTTTTAATTATCTACCATTCATATTTTATTCTATTAAATAAGTTAATAATGACGCTGTTCGTATTATATTTTCTTTTATTTGAATCTTTGTTTTTATTATGTTGGGGATTGATAAATCATATATATTTCAGGCAGCCTGTTATTGAGTAAGTAGACCTATTTATTTTGACGTATTTCTGTAGCGATCAATATACTTTTTATTCGTATTGTATAGTTATAAAACTTTTTACATACATGGGGAGGTGTTAATAAAATTGGAATTTCATGCAGCGATGAACATAATTTTATCAATATCGGTTAGGTTATCACCTATACCTATAACAGATATCTCTGTTTTATTTTATTATAATATACACTAAATATATAAATAAATCTTGATTATTTTCTAGTGTAAAATCCTATATTTTATTCGTAAATATTTTGAATTTATGATTTAATTCGAAGAAACCGTTTGATATTTCTAATCCAGGTCTATGGAAAGACGATTAGAACAATCTCTGAAACAGGACAAAAGCTCCGGGTGTGAGATACCCAGATTGGATCCATTCTCTAAAGAAGTCACGCAGTTTGATAAGGACATACCCAAGGTTATGTGTTTGGGAACGGATTGGGTTAAATGTTATGTGAGTTAATTTGATTTGGATACTGCTTTTGTAATAAACCCTGATATTAAACACGAAAGATAACATATATTCTATGTATTCATATAAATTTAGAAAGATTATCGATTAGTCTTAGTTTTTATAATCTATTACTGCTGTTTCTTGAGATCTTTCAATGTGGTCAAGTTTTTTTTGATTAGTAATTTTTCATATATGTTACTTGCTACTCATATTTTTAACAGTCTTGATTATTTTCCCTAGTATAGATGTCACGTTACAATTTTGAATAATTGTTACTAATGGAAATCTGAACAAAATGTTTCTAATGTATTCAAGTTTTTCCAGTATACTCCCATCCAAATGGATCGGCCACTCTCTTGGCTTCCGTTCCACTGTTCTTGCAAAACTCAATCAGAAAGGAAGAGGTGACTCCTTGAACGTTCTCATCCTGGGATTCGACTCCACCTCCAAAAACGGATTCATACGAAAAATGCCGAAGAGTTATAAAGTTTTAAAGGAAACATTGGGCGCTACGATTTTGAATGGGTATATAACAACCAACATTATATTTTGAATGATATATTACGGGGTAAGTTTTCTTAAATTTATCTGCATCTTTTTAATAAGAAACTTTGTAAGAAAACAATATCTAAAATAGTAAACAACTTTACATTTCGTTACTTTATGTTTCTCTTGAGGAATTCTAATCTAAATACCGACCCCAATAGTCTTAGTAATATTAGAAAATTTCAATAATATTTTATGATAGGTACAAGGTACATAGTAGGCGATGGGACGCCCGCCGCCCTGTTCCCGATCCTGACGGGGAAGACGGAGTTGGAACTGCCTGACGTGAGGAAGAAGATGAAGAACAACAGAACCTTGGACGACATGCCCTTCATATTCTATAAGCTGAAGGATGAAGGGTGAGACTTGGTGGATAGGGTGGACTTAATTTTGGGGAAATATAATAAGCGTCAGTCTTTTTAATCTTTATTTTAATGTAATCATTCACTCTTCATGAATCACTTCAAAAATGATAATGTTCATTTTCAATACTAAGAAAAATTAAGACAGATATTATTAAGAGAAATTTAAATGATTTTGGATTTTCAAAATGATATTATTTACTTAATCATACATTAAATCTTCTTTATTTTGTAGTTCGTTTCTTGACAATTAATTAATCTATAGCTTTATTCCATATGACTTGTGCAAATTATTTTTAGCTACAAACGAGCAAAATGCATCACAAACTTACTGATGCTTAAAGATCTGTTTGATGTAAGCATAATACGTATGATTTCAGTTACCGAACAGCATTCTTCGAAGACATGCCCTGGATAGGAACATTCCAGTACAGATTCAATGGTTTCAAGAAGCAACCCGCGGATCATTACTTGCTATCGTTTTATATGGAGGAGTCAAACGGTGGTAAGAAATGATGGACGAGCAGCTTGAACAAATACTGCGTGGGAGATACTCCGCCGTATAAATTCATGTTGGATATTACTGATCAGGTGCATGGAAATTATTCTTTAAGTTTTATTTAATCTTCTATATATATAAAAATGGATTGCTGTTCCTTAGTCTCGCTAAAACTCAAGATCGGCTAAACCGATTTGGCTAATGTTAGTCTTGAAATACTCTTGGAAGTCCAGGGAAGGTTTAAAAGTTGAGAAAAATTGGAATAATTGCCGGGAAAACCCTAAAAACAGCCCTTTTCTATTTCCCATACAAACGTTTTTTTTTGACATTAGATTTGACAACTAACTAATATGTCAATCATTCTGTTTGATTGAAACAGGAAAATCCTGATTATTTATGGCCTCTAAGACGGAATAGAGTTCGCCTGGTCAGCTATACCTACATATATTACTCTTGACCAAACTAACGCGGACAAAGTCGCGGGCAAAAACTAGTAAGGTATATTTTTGATTGGTTCATCATAATTTTTCAATTAAGTATATAGTATATTGAAATACTTACTACAATTATACGTTTTAGATTTTATCTGATATAATAACTCAGTCATTCTGTCGGTGCTTAGTTCTACAAGTCAAATATTATTTTCCTGTTTTATCTTTTCATTCGTCTTCTTTTCAGTTTCTCCGCCTGGATGGAAAACGTTTTGCGTTCACGTTTATAGTTGACATATCCCATGATGACTTCAACATGATATCTATAGCTGATGAAGACACTGCGGAGTATCTTACGAGATTCCATGACGGATATAAAGAGGACACCTTGATAATTGTCATGGGGGACCACGGAACTAGGTAAATATTATAATTAAATCAAATAAACAAAAAGCAAATGATATATGTAATGTTATTATATTTATTTTTTTACAATTGTATTAATTGTAGTACTCATAAATAATAATCATCGAATTGCCTCTACCTTTCATTTTTTCGTTATGGGTTAATGTTTAAGAGATTTATTCAAGAAAGTATCATATGTTTTAATATTGCCATTCATTCTTTGATATATAATTTTGATTTAATTTGTTTGCTAATAATACATATAATACGATTTAGCAACTAAACTGATAAACCTAAAAATAAATTAAAACTTGACTCGTAAAAGAGATCCTCAAGAATTATCAATAAATAAGCTTGTCAAATAATGTTTTTACCATAAAATGAGGTACGCAAACGTTCGAGATACTCTCCAAGGGAAACTGGAAGAGAGATTACCTCTCATGGCGATCAGACTTCCAGACACACTGAAGAAGAGGAGAACAGAGGCGGAGAAGAATCTGAAGGAGAACGTGGAAGTATTGACGACACCTCACGACATATACGCGACGGTGTTAGATGTACTGGACCTGACGCAGTTCACTAACACATATAGAGTTAAAGGAGCCGATCTGAACAGGGGACTCAGTCTGTTGGAACCGGTCAGTAACATTATAATATCATTGATCAACTCGAGTTAACATGATAGTTCAGTTTGAGAAACAGTTGGAATGTGATATTTTGGATGCAGGTTCAAATCCTACTTAGTCCGTGCCAATGAAGTTTTAGGCCAGTAGGATTTTTATTTGACGTATTTTGTTATAAACTGCTTTTAATTTATATTATGATAATATTTTAGACCCGCTCACAGCTCTTGTGGATGTCTTATTATATGTTAAAATCAATTGTTGAGCTAAAATTATCCAAACTAATGTTTTCCGTTTTAAAAGTAAAGCATATATAGCCTAAATACCCTGATCTTGTAATAATAATATCAACCATAGAAACAATATGTCTTTTATGGTAGAAGCGAGTGTAACATTGTGTTAAATTTCGGTCTAGAAGTTTTAATTACAGTTTGTACTATTTTAAGAGCTCTTTACCAGAAACTAGGAGATCGCAATACATATGTTTTTTGAGCTGGTACATCCAAATTTTTGACAGAAACTAAAAATTTACATACGATAATTATCCACCTTCAACATAATCTTAATAAATTTAATGTTTAGCTTAGCTATTATTAATCAGAACTTGATATTATACTTGAGCACATGTCCTTCTCCAGATACCAAAGAACAGATCGTGTAGCGAGGCGGGTGTGGAGGCTCACTGGTGTTCGTGTCTGTCGTGGCAGAACGTGACGCACGATGACGTCATGTTCAGGAGGACGGCCGCCGCGCTCGTGGACTTTATTAATGATCTCACTGAGGAGAAACGGCCCGTATATATAATAGGAGAACAAATAACCTATTGATATAGCACTTACCTAACTATAGTGTTTGAAGGGAAGTGGTTCCGTGTATTATGAGACAAAACCTCTTAGCATTCAATGAATGCACTGTGCAGGTGCCGGGTCCATGGCGTTACAGGGAGAGGATCTTCAACAGTGTCTATGACTTGCGACCCTTGTTTAAGGGGGCCCTGTCTAACGGGGGTTAATCGCTCACATCCACCGTCCAAGCTGCTCACTCTACTAAACCAAATTTGTAAATTTATTAATGTTATAATGTACGTTTATCTTCAGGTCGGTGTGTGCGGTCCGCACCCTCAAGTCAGTGTCGTGGGTGATGCGAGCGAGGCCCAACAGCGGCGTATTAACGTTCGTAGAGGCTCGCGGCACCAGGCACCAGGGAGAACTATCAGCTTAAGGTAAGAAGAAGTAAAAAACCTGAAGTTCTTTACTATTAAAATAGTTTTTTTGCACGCTTTTAATAACCCCTTTCCAACTATTAGCAGCTTTGTTATATGTTTGCATCCCATAGATCGAATTGTAAAAAATATTATTATACTTACTTTGGATTGCGGGTGGATAATTTAATGTAAAAGAATCCGTACCGATAGGATGGAGATCAAACGTTAAACGCTACTTCTTAATCTATATCCCTTAGCTGGTTTCGTGGGGTTGGCGCGGCCTCCAAGCGTCTTATTTTTTTCATTTCTTTAAAACTATTTAACTTGCGTGGAAGCCATTTTGAGTAATCTCATTACGTCCTGTCTTGCGACGGGTGACGGACTTTCGGCGTTTTATTATTTACCTGAGTGGAGGTACGTGCGTTATGGGGATCACTCGGCCCCCACTATACCATTTACGTCAATTTTTAGTTAATATTTTATTTCATTTGTTCGTATGTTTTAGAGTTATTTCGTTAAGATGGAAAAACTGTTAAGTGTAAAAACGATAGAAGACATATTGGCTTCGGATTCCGACTCCGAATTAACGTTAAGTGACTATCTCGAAGAACATGTCAGTGACAACGATGAATTAAGCGATCTGGAGCAGTCATCAACACACGATTCAGAAAGCGGTGAAGATCTAAGTCCCGATATTGAAGAATGTTTTTCAGAGAGTGAAGGTGAACCTACTGCAGGACCGAGTCAAAGGAGTTATTATGGAAAAAACAAATACAAATGGTCTAAAAACCCACCAGCACCTTCACGTACTCGTCAACATAATATAATAAAACAAAGACCTCGATTGATTGAAACAGGAACGACCAAAAATCAGATGTCTACCAAAGAAACATTTGAGCTGCTCATAGACGATAATATTATAAGAATATTAAAAAAAATATACCAACGAAAAAATTACAAACAGCTTAGAAAAGAATTCTACGGTCGCATTTAGTCAAACCACGTTTCTGAAACGGAGATGAAGGCTTTTATTGGTCTTTTGTTTTGTTTTCAAATCTGGACTTGAAGATATAGAAGATTTGTAGCACACAGCACAGTACAGTAGCACAAAAATACTATGTACTAGTTGTCAAGATTGATCTTAGTTTACTTGTAATTTTCCTGAGCCCTTAGTATTATATTTGTGTTGATTTCTTTTAGAAAACGCTAATCAGTGATTTATTTCTTTATATTTCCAGAGTTTCTTGTATAAAGAATAAGAAAACATATACATGTATAATACAGCCTAAGATTTTGAAAATTATTATTTTTTTTAAGTTAATATTATGTAAGAAAAAGAAAATGCCAAAAATTTTAATGTTTTTGTGATCACTTGTAATAATTAAGAAAAAAGCATTACAGTAATAAAAATTTATTGCATCAATTAAAGAAGCTTATTATTTATCTTTTCTTAATTAAAACTTAAATAAAATTTCGATCATTTATACCTTAGGTGTAGTTTAGTGATGGTTGATTCCAAGTGCCGTTTAAAAAAAATCTGGATATAATTTTAGAAATTTATTAAGGTTTAAGTTTTATTTGTTGCGAATGTACTGCTCATTGTGAAGAAGACTATACTGTTATCAATTATCTCAATCATCGACATAAATGAAAAAACGTAAAAATAGTTTCAATAAGGTTTAATTGAATCTACTGTCCATATATTCATATACAGTTTATTAGATGATTTAAGTGATAACTAATGATAGTCATTGGTGGTTGAACACTAAATGACTGAAAGGCTGAAAGATCTATGTTTATAATTTCAGATCGCAGTAGGACCTGGTGTCGGTAAATACGAAGCATTAGTGACTTATGTTATCAACGAAAACAGATTTGAGATAAATTCAAGAGACATATCAAGGACTAACGCGTAAGTAACAGAATTATTCAAATCTATTAGTCTATACTGGGAGCAATACATTATATGTAACGAACACAGTTATTTTTAAAATGTATATATCGGATTTATTACAAATTCGTTGTTTTTAAAGAGATTTTAGAGAGAGTTTTTAGAGAGACGCCAGCCTCGCTGACGTTACTCATGTCACTTCTTCTAGAGCGTTCCATAATATTTTAAAATGAAACTTCAATTGTTCTTAATGCTCCATTGTTTCTCGAAGGTTCTTCTTAATCACATACTTCAATGATACGCACTCACTGAACTCTGAATTCTGCCGTCGTGCGTCCAGACGTCATATTTTTAACAAGATTCAAACATAGTTCTATTCTCCTTTTAAACAATCGTTGATTTCGTTTTACTTTTTACAATAATCATAAATACTAATGAGTTTTAATAAGAATTGATGACAGCCTCAAATTATTTTCACAACGCATCCGTCATTAAAGCTGATAGCGCCGATATATACAGGGTGACTGGTGAATTACTATCAATATTTAAGGAGCATACTCGGTACATTCGGTACATTCTCATTCGAATTATGTAAAAAAAATAGGTACTTAAATTTTGACCAAATTTCCGTATAAATAAATAAAGTGTGTACACGTTCCAACTGTACCAAGTGTGTCGCGTGCGGCGGCGTGCCAATACAACAACACGCCGCCGCACGCGAGTGTGTGAGTGTGTGTGTATACCTAATCTGTAGGGTGTTCATACGATGCGTAATTAATTACATAACTTTTGGTTAACTTTACTTAGAAGTTTATTAATATTTGTTATATTAATTTTTATTTTGTCATATATGATCGTCAAATATCACGTCCTCAAATATCGATAGTAATTCACCAGTCACCCTGTTTATATAATACAAGATAATATACTAATAATATATTATACATATTACAGTTACAACAACGAGCCGAGCTGTATAAGCGCCACCCGCCCACACCTCAACATGTACTGCTGCTGTAACCAATAGACATTAACAATATACATATGTACATATAGTATGGAAATGAAACATTATACGCATATGTTTTATATTATATATGAAAAGAATTATATATACAATAATATAATACAACATCAATATATGTTATTCTGTAGGTGAATATAATGTTCTACTGTGATTGTTAATACACATGTCTTTCCTTATATATTATATTATATAATTGGCACAAACTATTGTTTTAGTACCTATAAATGAAGATATGTTTATACTCGGTATGTATTCAGTTCAAGTTGTTTATAGCGGAGAGATGTGTTAGTGTTCCTGAGCTACCTGTAACGTTAGTATTATCTGTATATTTAACCCTCTCATAATAATTATTAATATGAATATAATGACTCGGTGATAATAATTAGTTTTTATTTTTATTATGCACAAAAGACATACCAAACATTATAATATTTTTTGTAATCTACTTTGATTTTTAACTTTCTACTTTTATATGTTATCTTTTACTTTTGAGATAATTTATTGCTTGATTGTTATAATCTTAAAAAAATCGTTTTTCTATAATACTAAGTACATTTTTTATTTTAAAATACATAAAAACTTATGTTTCCACTACAATTTTGATATTTCCACATTTTAAATGTCATTCTATAGGCATTACTAAGTACAAATGAAAATAGGGTATTTGGATACTGTGAGTTCCTTTTTATTTTATTACTACATACTCGTAATACCCAAGTTACGGATCCTTTGCATTAACCGTGATCACGGGCACACGAGATAAAAGTGTCTGTCAGTTAGTCTTTTTATTTGTCACTGTGTCTCCTAAGGTATTCTGGTATGATTACGGACATAATATTTTATATTTTTTTAATTAAGGGGTCCCAGGTGTTAAATAAATTCCAGCCTTCTCTAATGAAATTCAAAAAACATCCGCTTTTCAATACAGAAAATGACTGGACTGGTAAGGGGCTGAAACGTCAGAATTGTCTAGTTGAAAAATAATAAAAAAAAAACGTTGCAGTATCCGAAAACCTTAGTTTCATATAAATGAATACACTCGAAAATCTTACATATTATGTTTAAGTAATATACAAAATGAAACAATGATATGTACATATTTTTATTAAGATCTAAATTGTTATGACTTTTTTAAATATTAATATTACAAGTACGGAAAAATAGATTTATTATTAAATATTAATTTTAATCTAATAAAGAAGTACCTTATAATAAAGTTCCTTAGTAGGGGTTCATCTTTTTCATTTCATTACATCTAGTCATAAGTTTATAAAGAAACCTTTTTCTGTTATATTTCTGATACTCCGTTGTGATATTGGTCATAAACTTGAAATTATAAAATGGAGAAAAGGGATACGAGCTTTGTTTTTATTTGATTTCTCTACCAGAAACCGATTGTATTTCGGTATAACAAACTTATACAGGAGAATGCTTGTAGGATTCTTACACCGAGACCTGAGTCGTCGTTTCTTTGATTCCCTTTGAACCAATGCCAATGAAATATATGTAGTATACAACCACTCAGAAGGGACTCAGACCAAAACAGAACATTAAATCACTGCACTTTATATAATCTTTAAAAAAATGTTTGGACAAACAAAAAAGGCAATAACTTAAAAAAATTAGCATTGAAAATATACTACTACTACAACAAAAAAAAAACTAGGAGATTCTAGAATGTACTTAACGAAAAATTTGTAATTAAAAAAGAATTTGTGAATAGGTTTTGAGATATTCACACTGAGATAAACTAAAAATAAATGCTTCTAGACAAAACAGGATTTAATGAACATACAACGTTTTGATTTCCTTAAATGGCTTAAAAGCACGAAAAGCTAACTTTTATTTACTTTTGATATTAATATAATAAAAAAAATTTATAAATGTCACTTCAATCATAAGATATAGGTACATATTTTTGACAATTTGGTCATGTAAACGACATCTCTAGCTTTTAAATTATTATTATATAATACTAGCTGCTTCCCGCGGTGTTAAACACGGATTTCCGGGATGTAAAGTAGCCTATATGTTATTTCTGGACGTCAGCTTCCCGTATACAAAACTGAATCAAAATCGGTTCAGCCGTTTGAGCGTCAAGAAGTAACAAACATACACACACACTCACAAACTTTCGCAATTAAAATATTAGTAGGATGTTATATAATCGATAAATTGCATGAACTGTTAGCGAGCTTATTTATTATTGAAAAAAGTTATTTATAATAACTCTTAATTGTTATAACGAAAAAAGTTTGAATTTTTTCATACTAATTTATTTACGAAAATACATTACGCAATCTTTTAAAAAAAAATAAAGACTGTAACATAGAAATATTTTGATATATAACTGGGACTCCTAAAAGTCTTCTAAATATAAATTAATGTATTCACATGCGGTTATAAGAGTTTTCATTGTAACATTTAAATACAGCCCCACATAATACTGTATATTTTGTAAAAATAAAATAAAATCGATGGGTTATATATACATATATGAAATATATTTGAGATCAGAAAAAAATTTGATTTCCTTGTAGTAACGTTTATTTACAAAAAACATTACGCAATCTTTAACAATAATAAAGACAGTAACAAAGAACTATTTTGGTATAACCGGACTCCACCAAATCCTTAAAAGTAAGGCACAGATAGAATTAAAGTTAAATATACACACACTCGGTGTCCATTAACATTGCTTGTCGTCATTTAGAATAAGGACTATTTACAGATCAATTAGAGGAAGGGAAGAAGATCCATCTCTCTATCAAATAAAGATACACAATCATCTTAAACTAGCCTTCTTTACATTAAGTCTTCTAATAAGGTCCGTTGTTATAATCGTTGTTGTAATCCGCTTGTCTGTTACTGTCGCAGCCTGATCCGGCGCCGACGTCCTCGTATGAGATTCTGGGCTTGAAACCGTCCTGGTCGGCTTCATATTCAACGGTCTGGTGACAAATAATTCATTTCATAAGTCATCCTTATGGTCTCTATTGTGTTAATAACAACAACCCACCCTCCTATTACATATTACCTGTTTCCTTCCATCAGGTTAGACGACGTAGTAGACTCCCTCAGTCCCCTTCGGTCCCCTCGTCGTGACTCTCGGTGACCGAAGTTGTTGTCGGAGGGAGCATCCTGGACCATGTATTTGAAGTCGTAGTTCGCAGGCTCCTGTTAGTAAAGATTGTTATTAAAAGGACTTAAAAATAATACTTGAAAGAAGAGTAATTATGATACTAAGAGCTCAAAAGATATGTGGCCATACAAAACAGTAGTATGGGACATTTATGAACTTTAGCAGTTATAATGAGTATTCTAGTATTCCAAGTCTTGATTGAATCCATCCCTAATTCTCTAATATTAAACTCACTCCATTGCTTCCATCATCATATCCTCGAGCACTGGGAGGGAGGTACTGTTTGCTTTGTTGGTTGGAATATTTGTTGTCACTACCACCTTGAAATAATTGAATAATATTAGAATTGAAATGTAGTAGGCAACACAGGCATGCGTTCAAACCGTGAAAAAGATATAAGTTCTGGGATCTAAGATTTTCGCGAGTATTACTACGCATTCTTTTTATTTTTTACTGTCAGCTACATACTCCCGACGTTTCGTTTACTTTACAGCAACCGTGATCATGGTAAAAAACGTGTAGTAAATCCGAAAATAAAAGTTTTATTTACATGAGTACTGGATTTTTAATTTTTGTTCAATAAATATTATTATAAATACAACATACTTCGTTCAAATCCAGGGGCTCTATACTCTTGAGAGGGACCATTGGATCCAGCCTGATCTGGTGCACCGTGTTGAGGGGAAGGTGCTGCGTATTGGCTCGGAGCTGGATGTTGATTCCCAGAAGCTTGATACTGGTTGGTTGGTGGTAAGTATTGGCCGGTGGGTGCTTGCTTTTGTCCTTGATATTGGTTGTTCGGTGCTCCATACTGAGAGGAAGGAGTTTTGGGTAGTCCGTATTGAGAGTTTGGTTTCCGGATACTTGCAGATGGTCCGTAGGCAGATGAAGGACGTCCTCTGTAATATTATATCGAATTTTAAACAATACTTTTTATATAATACATTATTATTTATATTTGAAAGCATTACGTTAATGTTGCAGAGTTAGTTATAAAGAAAATCGATGTAATCAATTTTGATTAGTTTATTTACCTGAAGACAGCCTCAGTCTGTCTCTGACTGAATCCGGGAACACCATAACTCTGAGAGGGAGACGTGTTCCTCGCTTGTGGAGGAAGATACCTGGAGATTATACTTTCATTAGTGAAGGTAGTGAGGAAGAGAAATATTCATATAGAAGAATAATTTGAATTCCTTTATTATTATTATTATTATTATTATTATTATTATTATTATTATTATTAGCTGAATGTTTTGTTACCTTTTATTAACTGGTGGCTCTGCCAAACATGACGCCACAAGTAACGAACACACTATGAAACACTGAAAACAATATGACATTAGAATGAATGAATAAATGAAATATATTACAAATAAAATAATTAATAATATTTTAATTTAATTTATTAAACCACACACCTTCATTTTGTAAAATGAATCCTTGATTTCGTGAACTTGTACGTTCTTTTAATATATGATTAGTTATTGTTAGTGCAGCTGTTACTAGAAATGTTGTTGTGTGTTTAATGATGCTGGACGATGTATCGATCGTCTTATATACTCCTCGATCTGTTAATACTGATTCCGTAGGTAGACTTGAAACTGTACACATCTTTTTATTTTGCTCTTAAACATTTCTATTTTTATTTATTGTTTTATTAAGTTGTATTACATGAATTAATTTTTTTTTAGTCACCACTCCTTCCAAATTTCACTTTATTTTACACAAAAGAGCACTTTTTAAAAATAGACTGTTTCAAATTAACGTGTAGAGGAATTTGTTCAGTAGAACGACTAGACTGAGATCCGCGTCCATATGCAGCGTTATACTAAAACATTGAAAATAAATTAAAAGTAAAAGACCTCTTTAAAGAGAATCCTATTATTTTAATGCACTTAAATGGATAATTAATAAATAGTTTTTATATTACAACTTCTACAACCTTTTTTTAACTTCTTAATAAAATTTACGTCGCGGGAGTCCTACATAAAATACTTAGTCGGAACATTTTAATGCTTTAAATCATTAATTTTACGTTATTAAATTTTATTTTTTTATATTTCAAAGACGTCGAATGAACAGACAGACTGATGGAAGGTAGCCACCATCGTCCATAGACATCTTATACATAATGGATGCCGACCTTGATGATGACAGAGGGAGGGGGAATAGAAGGCCAAACAACTCTCTCACTCATGGGATGAAACACAGCTATAAAAGACTACTTCACGAACGAAGCCAGCCCATGTTCGAGCTGTAGTAGGTAACTGACCACAGCTAGGCTCTACACCACCTAAAAACAGATGTACTAAAATATTTATAGCAATATGTTAAATACAAATTCTGACATTAAATATTTAAGGTTAGAGGTTAATATATTAACAAAATTACATTTTCATTAAAGTGCAGTGTAAGAGGTCATCATATGGAATTCAATTTTAAAACGTACTGAGGAGCAAACGTAAATTGGAAATTTTTCGAGTCAACGAATCTTCAATTGAAATTTACGCATGCGATAATTTTTTAATATCTTTAAACTATAACTAACGGGAAGGAACTAAAAACATTTCTTTATTTATCGCCGACTTCTTTATTTAATAATAATTATTAACCTGTGTGTGTATATGTAAATGTTTTCTTAGATTTTTATTATTATTCATTATCTCATGTTAGTTACTTAACACATCATTCATGTCTACATTTATGTTATGTCTAAATAATGTAATATAAATTTCTGAGTAATGTTAGTTACATTCCTGCTTTCCAAATAATATTCCACTGGTATCCAGGTATAGTAAAAATATAAGAATGAAGCTTTTCTAAGTGTAAGATAAATATTGAAAGGGGCTATGAACGAGGAACGTGAGGTGAAATATATATATATATTGCTGCTTATAAGATATTGTATTATTCAAATATTAACTTGACAAATTACAAAATCTTAAAATGGTTTTTTTTATCCTGAAAAGAGCACTTCACGTTTAAGAGTTGAGTTCCGTTATAAAAGTGTTAGCGTGAGGCCAAGATGTAGTAGACGAGAATTAAAACTGATGAAAATTAACGAGGAGATGTTTAATGTCTTACAACACTATGTTACTATAATATACATATAACAGGAGCACGGCCTGCTAACTGTGTGTGTGACTGAAGATTTTATATTGAAACAAAACTAATGAGAATATGTTAGTTGTAATGGTCTGTGTATAGTTTATATTCAAACCACTGAACTGATTTTAATGAAATTTGGTACAGACATAGAGTTGACCTCGAGAAAAAACATTAGATAGTTTTTATCCCAGACTTTTGACAAGTTCTCTTGGAATTAACGCGATATATTCGAACTCAATGCAGGCGAAGCTGCGGGCGGAAAGCTAGTATTTTATAAAACTGACTAGGTTCAGAATCGGAAATATTATTGACATATTCATAGGTGAATTTGTGAAGCAGTCATAAAGTGTGATCCAGGAATCCATTAATCGATATACATTTTGAATTAAAGTAACATGGACATTCAGAATGAGAAGTCAAATGGTTTATTAAAAGGGATGTCCAAGATCAAAGTGCACAGATACACTCAAACACAACTAAAATTCAAGTGTAAGAATACAAATTTCAAAGATACGAAGTAAAAAGCAACCAAACATTTATCGTTGATCAAAGAAGTGCTAAGTCTGAGAATATATACTGGAAAGCCGAATGTTAAACTTTCATATGTTACGTTCCTTCTCCAACATAAGACATCAGTGACAAAGAAAATCTAAATTCGTACAGGAGTTGCACGCCTATGGTTATTACAAAGCAGCAAAGAGTTTGATAACAAAATAATAAGAGCGGGAAGTAAAATCCGAAAATTGTTAACTCTAAATGTGTGCAGACGAAAGCCATTGTCTCAGAGATCTAAGCGTTCTCATGTACAGAGATTTATGTTCTTAATATATTATAGGTTCGGTTGAATATCGACTTGGTTCTCTCTCCTCTTTTATAATACGTGTTGTGTATAAGGAAGACTTGCTTATCCCGTAAATGTAATAATGTAATAAAAACAACGTAAATGGTGAAATAGCATGAAGTTTCTTACTTAACTTTAAACCAATTACTTCCAGTAAATCCAATATCCAACTCCAAATTGTCTCAATGGCTACAAGAGTTCTTCCAACTTTATGTAAATTAACTCGTATGAATGTGGGAGAATCCGCTCGGGCCTGGAAGTTCACACAAAATAAAAATTAAAAGTACTGTCATTGAAAACTGAGACGCTTAAGAAATATTATTTTCTTAACATATCAGGAGTCAATGAATGTAAATAATAAAGTGACTTAAGATGTTAGGGTTTAATATCTTCTACATATATATATAAAAATGGATTGGTGTTCCTTAGTCTCGCTAAAACTCGAGAACGGATGAACCAATTTGGCTAATTTTAGTCTTGAAATACTCCTGGAAGTCCAGGAAAGGTTTAAAAGGTGAGAAAAATTGGAATAATTGACGGAAAAACCCTAAAACAGCCCTTTTCCATTTCCCATACAAACGTTTTTTTTTTTGACATTAGATTTGACAACTAACTAATATGTTAATCATTCTGTTTGATTGAAACATAGTCCAGTCATTATACTAAGTTCACCTCGGAATTTGAGATACCCAGCTGTAAGTCTGTAAATAGTTGTATATATACACCCTAAAAGTTGTCTCAAAACCTACATATGGTAGGGTGTAAGCTACTACTAAATTTCATGGTCAAAGGTCACAAAAATCGGCTTTTTGCGCTTTTTTTGGAAATATCTCATTTCCTATGGGTTTTTTGCTATTTGTATTTATTATCAAAATTGTAGAATACTAAATTCTCTACAAATTTTGTTTCAAAAATTTTTTTATACGGTGTACCGTTTTAGAGATAGAAGGCGGAGAGCGCGCGGTCACCGCATCACTTCAGGTCAACCGGTGCCTCCGGTCGAAAACGCGCCATATATAGTTGATTAACTATCAATAAATCAATGATTATAAATATTGCATTAAATCTATATCTATTCAAACCTTATTGGCAGTCTATAATGCTCCGAAATCTGTGAAAAGTCTCGATCATCTTCGTTATACGCATTTCGTCAAGTCTACAAAACTTAATAAACCTGTGCAGCTTTCAAATATTCCACCAACAAGTGCAGCTGCTCATCAACATTTCAACCGTGTATATTATCAAGTTCAAACTTGGTTAGGACATGATTTGGAACCCCAGGTATGGGGTTGGGCAATGCGAAATGATTTTCTGGAGCCTATCATGACAATTTTACCACCTGCTCCAGAAAATTTGCTAAATACAATTTTCTGCTACTGCAAAAGTGGTTGTGGTTCGCGATGCGGATGCAGGAAAGCGGGCTTGCAATGCTCTTTAGCTTGTGGCCAATGTAATGGGCAAGCTTGTCTCAATGCTCAACCATATCAGAGCGACATTAACGAAGATGGAACCTTTAATCCCGAAATCATGGAAGAACTTGAGACAAATGTCGTTGGAGACGATAATGAAGACCAGTTTGAAATTTACCAGCAGCCAGAAGACGACGATGAAGAGGAAGAAGATGTTTAAAATTATAAATTGTAGTTTTTGTACCCTTTATTCCATTTTTTTACTTTCAATAAAAAATAATATATTCAATGATATTTTTTAATAAAAAGATTAATTCATAATTTATTTTTTTTTTTTCATCATGTAAGAAGTTATTAATATTAATTAGGCTAAAATTCAAATATAATTCTTATATTTTCATTAACAATTCTGCAATTACATGGACAAGTAAGTGTTGTTAAATAAATTAATACTGAATAAAAAGTGGATAAGTTAGGAAAAAAATGATAAAATATTATATAATAGTTAATAAAAATTGACAAATATTTATAATCATTGATTTATTGATAGTTCATCAACTATATATGGCGCGTTTTCGACCGGAGGCACCGGTTGACCTGAAGTGATGCGGTGACCGCGCGCTCTCCGCCTTCTATCTCGAAAACGGTACACCGTATAAAAAAATTTTTGAGACAAAATTTGTAGAGAATTTAGTATTCTACAATTTTGATAATAAATACAAATAGCAAAAAACCCATAGGAAATGAGATATTTCCAAAAAAGCGCAAAAAAACGATTTTTGTGACCTTTGAACCTTGAAATTTAATAGTTGCTTACACCCTACCATATGTAGGTTTTGAGACAACTTTTAGGGTGTACATATACAACTATTTACAGACTTACAGCTGGGTATCTCGAATTCCGAGATTCTTACCTAATTTAAGCTTAAATGACTGGACTAACAGGAGAAACCTGATTATTTATGGCCGCTAAGACGGAATAGAGTTCGCCTGGTCAGCTATACCTACATATATTACTCTTGACCAAACTAACGCGGACGAAGTCGCGGGCAAAACCTAGTATGATATAAAAACGGTGAGGTGTGCGTGACGTTTTCGTGTTTTATATCTAATCAAAGAATGTAATTTTACTTAGTACTCGGTGAAGTGGTACTAATAATATTCGGTACATTTTGTGTAACGTTACGTACATAAGGTTTTGTTCGTCTTATTATAAGTTGGTTGGTTTACATTCTTTATCTTAATAATAGTCACGTAACTATCTTACATATATTTAGTACACTTACAACATGTTCCCCTGTATTAGAAGCTCCGTGTACTCGCCTCTGATATCCATCGTCTGTTATTATCTTCGTTTGTTTTTATTACAATAGAAAATGTATTCAAAATTAAACTTCCTTCATGTGATCCTTTCTGAGTGTAACTGGAATATTATATAAATTAAAAAATTTTAAAATAAAAAACTATAATCTTAAATATATATATACATTCATAAACATGATATAAAAGTTGATAGATTATATTGTGAAAACAAATACACAGAATCGTGTTTTATTGGATCAGTATAGTTTTGTTGCTCAGTGATGTGAGGAGTTGTTCTGTGACGAACACTGTTATCATTTATGATAAAATTACACTGAAGTATAAACAAATATACGTTTTTACAATTTCCTTTGACTGTTTCCCCCAATAAAGACAGGATAAAATGTACAGGATCTCTTTTCGTTATTTATTTTTATTATCTACTGTAACTGTTAATAAAATCTCCAATAACAGCACATTGACAGCTACAGTTGTTATAACCTTACCTCGTGTGTGATTTATAAAGTTTTATAAACTTAAAACAAACTCTTTGTTTTGTAATTAAGATATTTTAAACAAGTCAAATTAAATTGTAATATTATTATGAGCATACACATAGTGGAGTTTTTACTACTTTACTGTTTCTTTATTGTTTAAATACTGTACTACTACATATGAAAAAACACAATAGGTTTTTGTTGGACAATTCGATTCTTCTATACCATTTTTATATGTGACACATAATAATAACACTCTTACAAAATTATACCTAAATGTCATTGTACTTTGATGTCAAATTTTCTTTGTTTTTATCCTCATCACAGTACGTCGTGTAGTTGTCCCTCGTCACTTGAATAATAGAATACGAAAAACGGATATAGTAACGTCACTTCTAATTTAGATTCTAAAGTCACAGTATAAGGATCACATTGTTATATCTCATTAAATATACCAATTGACCACACGCTGAGATTGTGTTTTTGTAACTAATATTGAGTAGATAATGTGATCATGAACATAAAATATTCTACAAGGACTTGGTTTATTAAACGAAGCATATTAATTTAGTAATGAGAAGATATCAGCGTCTGTTGATGAGTTAATTATTACAGTTTAATAAATATTATATTTTTGAACATGTGAATATAAATACCATAAGCAGTTACAGCTATTGAAGTTTGTTCTGTATAAGGTTTGAGTGGTTCCTGAGGTCGCTGACGTTTAGAGTGTTAAGATCCCGATATATAACGAACTCCACTGAGATGCTTATTTGATGAAATATATTTTATATTCAATATATGACAATAATTATATTGCATAATGAGATCTGACATTTTCGCGAGTCATATAAATGAAACTAATATTTTGCAGATATACTATGCGATCTTATCTATAATATAAAAAGGAATCGCAAAATGTGTTGGTAAGCGCATAACTCAACAACGCCTGGACCAATTTGGCCAATTCTTTTTTTAAAATGTTCGTTGAAGTCCAAGGATGGTTTTTACGGCAAGAAAAAATCGAATAATTGCCGGGAAAACCCTAAAAACAACCCTTTTCTTTTACACATCCAAATGTTTTCTAACTAAAACGCAGAATCAATTTGAGCTTTATTATTTTTGTATAAAGTTCATAATCAATTACAAACACTAATTTGTAAAAAATAAAATAAACAGGGTGAGCTAAATAAAACCGTATAAAAAGTAACTTCATTGAGATAAAAAGGTAACAGATATTTCTTAATTATAGGTCGGTACGAAGTCCGCCGAGTCAGCTAGTTTTTGATAAAAACTATACTTACTTTAGAGCAACCGAAACGTCGCACTATGGAAAAATCGCGTATGTTTCGTCTCAAACCTCCGTATCTCAGTTATTTCAAAACTGAATGATCTGTAATTTTGCACACATACGTGAAAGTATAAGGCTTAATATAAAAAATAATAATTTTGAAAATTATGTTTAAATATGTTTTGGCACCGTATCAGAAAAGGCGCAAGTAGGCGCAACTTGTATTTCCTTATGTAAACTAATATATAAAGATTGTAAAACAACAAATACCTCGACAGCGGTAAAGGGTTAGGTGTCGTTAAAAAAAGAACCCGAAAATGATACCAGCTTAAACTATATTGGTTAGTAGTAATTTATTTATTTATTATACGTAATATTATTTAAGAAACGTTATAAGGAGATTATAAGCATTTCAAAATTATGTAATACTTATAAATTTATATCAAAAACTTTCGAGTAATGTGGCGTTGAATTATAGTAATGTATTGTGCCAAAATCACATCATTGAACATGAGTTAGCTTTGATACCTTTTTATATACATACATTACATACAGTTTGCAAAAATATATTTAAAAATTATATAAAAGAAAGCTTATTTATAAGACTAAAATAATTAATTAGTTTTACTCCATAACAACGACTTTCATGTGAAAGGGTTTATAGACGGCCTTGTATGGGGCTTTTCCATAGTGCGTCGGGAGTATGTAGTTTTAATAAAAATAAAGTCACTTAGTATATCCGCAAAATATTAGTTTTATTTAAATGTCATTAGTTGCCTCATAAATTTCAGTCCAGAGTATGACTAAAAAAGGTTTTTTTTTAATATTTCACCGGTTTGACTATTAAACCACTTCCATGCCAATCGAAATTATGAAACCCATAGAACATGCAAACATTTACTTACCATCTTCAGCATCAGAATCCTCCAATGTTATAAAAGCGAAAGTTTGTATGTGTGGAGCTATGGATAATAGTTACTTTTTATTCAAATCTAACGAACGACAAAAAAAACCAGTACATAACTTCAAATGTCACTATCACCGGTAATGAACTATTTGTCTCAAGTATCGATTGATAATTGACATAGAGGATGGATCGACAAATTAGATGCTTGTCAAACGTCAAATATTATGTTTGCGTCCAGAAATTTAAAATTGTTCTACTGAAATATAAACAATCTGATACTAAGTTAATATTATTGTGCTACCAAATGTAAGTAACTAAAAAAATACGTTTATTTTTAACCTAATGAAGATGATTACGTAGTTAGAAAGACATAAAAAATTCTTATTAGTTATTCATTTTAAACTATTCTTTTAAGTTGATTTCTAATCACTTCAAAGTGAAAACGAAAGTATTTTCATATTAATTGACCTTTTAAACATTCCAATCGTTTCAGCCGTTGTCAAGGTTTGGTGACACTAACGAACAGCAATAAAATTATAATACATAAGGTCGTTTATGAAATGTTCTGTTTTCTGCTGAAGTTCTTTCAGAGATGTTACATGATCATTAAACTTTCAGGGCGGATGACGAAGATTGCGATATTTATTTTTTTTGTGTTGAACTTTATATTCATGGTTCAAATATTACACAGCAAAGAAAAAAAAATGTATTGTTTGATTTTAAAAGGAAAATTTTAAAGAAACTAAAACCAAATTTATAGAACACGTCAGTGATTATTATTCCATCGTCTCCCTCTTACTTACAGCTGTAAGTAGCTTGAGTAGCTACTCGTAATACATATAAACAATCACAGTTTAAACATGTGTTTGTATTTAAAATATTTCCTTCGTGAAATGTGTTATTGGAAGTTCTGATATCACTTTAGTAGTAGGTATACGAGTATGAGGAAATTAATTTTAATTGGTTTTCCAGTGTAGGTAGTGTTGTTGAGATATGAAATAGCTTACATCTGTTTGTCACTCGTGAAATATTTAAAGTAATGTGACATCGTTTACACAACGACGTCTCTAAAGTGACTTTAATGACGGAACTCTCACATTTAATTCATAAAAACAGTTTTTATTTGATAATGTTTTAATTATGTGTGACTATTATTTGCTAGGTCATAAAATTTCAAACAAGTTCGATTAAAGCTGTCTGTAATTTATCATCAAAGTGATTTAAATAGTTCATAGTTTTATTATGCCAGCTTTACAATACCTTTTTCTTTAACTTTGAAATTGATTGCAGTTGAGTAATTTACCAGATTTTTTACTGCTCTTAAATTTTATTCCCTTTTCAGGTGTTTCCCAGATGTAACGAAACGAAACCAAATAACGAACCTTGGAAGGCAAGAAATCTTTAGAATATATTAGACATTGTCGAAAGGTATTTTACTTTCAGAACCAACAAACAACAATACTTAAGATTAAATGATTTTTATTTACTGATCAAACTGTCATCAAAAATTATTTTGAACAAAGACAAAAGTGAGAATACTTAATACAAAAATTAATATACAAATATATCGTAAGGTCAGAAGTCACACTAAAAACACATAGGTTCAAGTGATATCTAACGTAATCTATTTCATAAAAATAGGTTTTGCAGTTCTATTGGACAAAAATACAGCCAATTAGCTATGACAAAGTTATCATCACATTTTTGTTAATATACACAGAACGGATATATCATACATATTTGGTATCTTTAAGAGTTAATCTTTAATTTATTTATTTGAATTGTGATTACAGCAGTCTTTTAAATTTGTTTTATATTCATTATGAAAAACACTTAAGCCATGCTATAACTTATATTCGAATGATTCAAAAAAACGAATCAAACGAACGAACGTATTGAAAGAAACTGTAAAACTTTAACTGAAAAATTTAAGTTATAAAAAATTACTATAAACACTTATTAAATACAAAGAATATTACTTTTAATCCCACATAGTATTGCTAACATGTTTTTCATAGTATAATATTGTTCCAGGGTGTAGTAACCTCTGAGCCCTCTGAGCCTGTGCCGCTGCTGCTGAGCGTGCGGCAGCTGGGGATGACGACCACGAGATGACGTCACGGAGCTGGGGAACGATATTCATGATATATATATCTTATATATAACATTCTCGTGTCACAATGTTCGTTCCCGTACTCCTCTGAAACGGCTTGACCGATTCTCGGAAAATTTTGTAAGCATATTGAGTAGGTCTGAGAATCGGCCAACATCTATTTTTCCTTCCCCTAAGTGATAGGGGCTGTTCATCCCTAATTTTTGTTTTGATTTGGACGAAAGGTTTTGTTTTTATTTTTTTATCAAGTGGCATAAGAAAATACATAAAATCCTAAATATTATTTTTTTATCACCAACCCCTACTTTTGATATGACAAAACAACGTTTGCGGGGCAGATAGTATATATTAAATAATCAAAACTAAGATAACCATTAAATTAGTGCGTAATATAGAAAAATATCTCTTAATTAAACGTTATTTCATTTAATATTTGTTACAAGTGCGATGTCGAACTGTATATTCATAAATGTTTTTGTTATAAGTGTAATTCTCATATAAGTGATAATAATGTCTTAATGGAAATAAAATATCATAAAGGATACATTATTTATAGGCGTAAAATCGTTAATAATTAATTAGTATATAAAGAAAATATATATAAATTAGATAGATTAATCAAATGTAGCAATATATTAAAACACTATCAGATCATAAAGGTTTTGTATAATAGTGAAATCCCACAGTAATACCTCGGATAGGAAGGTGTATAATTCCAGGAGTTGGTGCAGCAGTTTCCTCCTAAGATCTGCAGCTCAGCGCTATCTGCTGGGAGTTACCGCCGGGGCGTAACCGCTGGAGGCGAGATCCTTCCTCCTGGAGCACCTGGAAATAGATTTAATATCACTACAACTCTCTCTTCTACCTGGCAACTTAGCAGCTTTAGCCAGGGTCTACCTTACATGTTGTGAATAGTTTTGGCTAATTGTTTTTACGACCGGCCGCCTGCCTGACATCAACCCTCTTTGGGAATGCATTAATCAGTGATGTGTAAATATTCTCAGAAAGTACATATGACTCGGAAAAATCCCATTGGTACTTGCCTGGGTCAGGAAGTATATTACTACAACTATAAAATACTGCAAAAATCAGTTAAAATCTTATTTAGGCAGAATTAGGCTACATTAAGTGAGGAGCTATGATATTATGAAATAGATTTTGACAAGTATTAATTTAAATGAAACTAATATTTATCATAGCGTCTGCCCGTGATCATGATTCTGTAAAGTAAACGAAACGTCGGAAATATGTATTTTTTTATCAAAACGTTCATCCAAGAAATATTAGTTTCATTTAAATCAATGGTTCCCAACCAGTGGTCCGTGGACCACCAATGGTCCACAGAAGCCAAAATGTGGTCCGCAAATGATTTTAAATTTAGCGGGCGGTGGGTCTTGAGTCGTTTTGGTGTAAAAAAAGCAATTTCTTATGTTAAACTTCGAGAAATGGCCTTGCGCTATTTTATGATTTTTTCAACAACTTATTTATGTGAACAAGGATATTCTGCTTTATTGGTAATTAAAAACAAAGCGAGGATTCGTTTGAAAGTAAGTGAAGTAAGCTTTGAGTAACAATAATAGTCCTAGGATAGCCGAACTCATGAAGAAAATGCAAGCTCAGAAATCACATTAATATAAAATTGCAGAAGTTTATCCTAAAAATATTATTATTTCTTGTTTTGTTATATCCTATTGATTTGTTAATTAAAGTTTCAGTTTGATTATTACAGTTTATTTTTATTATACTTACATAGTGGTCCCTGCTAACAAGAATAATATAAAAGTGGTCCGGAACTAAAAAAAGGTTGGGAACCCCTTATTTAAATGAATACTCGCCAAAATCTTAGATTTCATTATAAGTCAATCTTAATAGTTACTCTGTGTCTATTAGTTTGCATTTCTTATCACTATTTTGTACACAATTATTGTTGCTTCGAGGGTGTATATTTTAAATTTTATATTTAAAGCAAAATTTATTGTAAGAATATGTTAAACTACCTAGTGATACATTTATTATGATTGTCGAAGTTTTAATTTAAAATACATAATATGTTTAAAGTCATAATTTTCTCAAGTCTGCGCGTCTATAGCGACCATATCGTTCTCGGCTGCGTCGTGGTCCCTCAAGAGGGCGGTGGCGGCGCGCAGGTCGCGGGGCGCGGGAGGCGGGGCGAGTCCGTCCGTCGCTCCCCGGCCCGCGCCAGCAGGTCCCCGGCGTCGCGATGGATCTCGCCAGGAGCAGCCAGGCGCTGGCTGCGGGACTGGATCTTTTCTACCAGACGCTGCCAGGTCTTGCTGGAATATATGAATTGTATTTGAGTTGTGGATTATGTAAATTAGATCTTACATATATATATACATATAGTATCTCTCACCTAGACACACTCTCCATGAGCGCGGCCTGCCTGCTCGCTGCCAGTCTCTGCAGCCTAGCCAGACTGCCAGCCAGCTGGTCATGTCTAGTGACCAGCGCGCCACCCTCAGGATGACCACCGGAAGCCATGGATTGCGCCACGTGACCCATTTCCGCTATGATCGCCGCGTATGTGTCCAGCTCGAGTTCTACGGCCTGTTGGTAGGTTAAAGAGGAATTGTAAGATAATGCTGAATATACTCTGTATTATTATATTTCTGTTAATTGAAAGTGTTAGAAATTTAAATAATGACAACTTCTTCTAATTTAAGTCCATATACAGGGTGACTGGTGAATTACTATCAATATTTAAGGAGAATACTCGGTACATGATTCTCATTCGAATTATGTAAAAAAAATAGGCACTTAATTTTTGACAAAATTTCCGTATAAATAAATAAAGTGTTGACACGTTCCAAGTGTTAAAGTGTGGACGCGTGCGGCGGCGTGCTGATACAACACTACGTCACGACATGCGTATGTGTGAGTGTCAGTGTATACCTAATCTGTAGGGTGCTCACACGATGCGTAATTAATTACATAACTTTGGTTAACTTTACTTAGTAGTTTATTAATATTTATGTTATATTAATTTTTATTTTGTCATATATGATCGTCAAATATCACGTCCTCAAATATTGATAGTAATTCACCAGTCACCCTGTATATATGTTAGATGTCATACTCCTGCCAAACGGCTTAACCGATTTTTATGAAACTTTATATTCATATTCAATAATTTTAACAATTGGCTACTATCTACATTTCATACCCCTAAGTATAAGGGCGGCCCACTTTTAACACCTTATTAAATTTTTTTGGACAACCTTTCATAATGTGGCATTATAAAATACATACAACCCTAAATTATCACTCTTCTATCACCAACCCCTATTTTTAATATATGTTTTATAAATATTTGATCCTACCCAATGACTGATAAA
Organism: Danaus chrysippus; assembly: GCA_916720795.1. NCBI lineage: Eukaryota > Metazoa > Arthropoda > Insecta > Lepidoptera > Nymphalidae > Danaus > Danaus chrysippus. The sequence continues at coordinate 2,297,113 of CAKASE010000074.1, forward strand.
TTTTCACTTCATAAGTCACTTGATGACTTACATATACTCGTATATAGTGATTTATCATTTCTTGTAGCTCAAAAATTGTGTGATATGACGAAAATGTAATTCTTAGCTATGTATATATGTGTATATTACCTTATGCCGTGTGAGTAGTTGCGTCGCTCTATGCCTATCATTGCCGACGTCACCGGAAGCCAGTGCGGCGGCCTTGTCAGCCAGACAGGAGTCGACTTCCGCTGCATCATGCTGGAACTACTGGGCCTTGAGCGCCGCGTCCTGCCGGGCCGCGCGCTCCTCCGCCGCTGATGACACTGAGGAGTACGCCTCTTCAAGCTCCTGGCACAGCTGCTTGATCTGGAATGTGATCGTTATAGTTTAGTGGGTGGAGTAGGGAAATAAATTATATGTATATGCATAAACTAATCTTCTTCTTAGTGGCAATTTCCCAGCTTTTAGCCAGGGTCTGCCTAAGATGTGTGAATAGTTTTGCCTAATTGTTTTTACGACCGGACGCCTGACTGACGTCAAACCTCTTTTGGAATGCATTAATCAGTGATGTCTAAATCTATATATATAAAAGAAAGTCGTGTTAGTGACTTCACTTATAACCCAAGAACGGCTGAACCGATTCAGCTGAAAATTTTCAGGGAGATAGTTTAGAACCAGGAAATTGCAATAGGATACTTTTTATCCCGTTCGACAGCATTCCCGTGGGACTTGACATGAAACGTCAGTCACTATAAAACGTGGAATAACACAATTGACGTATAATGACAGATATGTAATGACGTATGGATGACAATTAGATATTTGTAAGAAATCTACTATATAAAAATAAAAATATTTAGGTATTGTGTTTGTAGATTGAACTCTTAAAACCATTTAGTATTTGCGGGATAAATTTAGAAAATCATTGTTTTTCACATGGGCAGTTATATTCTGCGTGTTCACGAGCTTGGAAACCATACGCTTTATTTGTGTTAAAGTTAGACCAAAAAACAAAAAATGTGGTTTACAAAGGAGCACTTCTATGAAACGGATAATTTGCGAACACGTATAACGCTTCGATTCGGTATCTACTTTGGATTCACTTTCATTTACTTAGACAAGTTCAACTAAATAACACTTCATTTTTGTAATCGAAACGAATTCATTACTGTTGTGAAATGAAATAAAAATTTTCCTTTTCAAATATAAAACAAAAAATTCTTCATCTTTTAATCACCAAACGAAATGTTCTACATATAAAAGCCTTCTGGTGGCGAAACGGAGTTCGCCAGGTTTACTAGTCTTCTATCTTCTATACAGGGTGACTGGTGAATTACTATCGATATTTGAGGACGTGATATTTGACGATCATGTATGACAAAATAAAAATTAATATAACATAAATATTAATAAACTTCTAAGTAAAGTTAACCAAAAGTTATGTAATTAATTACGCATCGTGTGAAAACCCTACAGATTAGGTATACACACACACTCACACATACGCGTGAGGGGGCGTGGTGTTGTATCAGCACGCCGCCGCACGCGTCCACACTTGGAACACTTGGAACGTGTCAACACTTTATTTATTTATACGGAAATTTTGTAAAAAATTAAGTGCCTATTTTTTTACATAATTCGAATGAGAATCATGTACCGAGTATTCTCCTTAAATATTGATAGTAATTCACCAGTCACCCTGTATATATAAAAATGGATTGCTGTTCCTTAGTCTCGCTAAAACTCGAGAACAGCTGAACGGATTTATCTTATCTTAGTCTTGAAACGTTCGTGGAGGTTCAGGGAAGGTATAAAAGCTGAAAAAAATTTATTCATTACTGTGAAAACCTTAAAAACAGCCCTTTTCTATTTCCCATACAAAAGTTTTTTTTGACATTAGATTTGACAACTAACTAATATGTCAATCATTCTGTCGCACTTCAAAACACGGAGATTTATGGCTTACAGGTAAACTCCAAAAATATAAATAAAAAACGTAATAGATATTTCTTGATTGAGGCAGTACGAAGTCTGCCGGGTCAGCTAGTACTCTTATAAAGTACATATGACTCGGAAAAATCACATTGGTATTTGCCAGGACCGAACCCGCGCCCTCATGCATGAGAGGCGGGACTTTTAACCACTAGGCCACAACTGGCTGAGGAAATGAATTATATGTATATACATAAATTAATATAATACAAATTGGTGTTTCAGTTAATGTCGCGTTCACACTGTTTACTTCGCTGTAAGCAACAGTACTATGCACATGTGCTTGGAATCTACTCTCAATGTCTCTCCTACTTTCTACATTTGTATATCTTTCTTTCCCTAAGTTAAACGTTTAACGCAACCTTGTTGGTAGTCGCATAAGAAGTTTCACTTCAAGAATTCACTCATAAAATATTTAAAAAAATCAATTATTTGCCGAACTTTGTCCAAGAATAATTTAATTATGCATGCTGTATATAATATTTCAGATGAACCAAGGTATGGTGTGGAGATCCAGAATGAATTTAAGTATAATACTATGACGTTGGTAGGATGGACATTTTTTACTATGCGTCAGTTCTGCACTATCGAACGGACGCGTGTTTCTCTCTTAGAAATAAATACCTACATAAAATCACTACAAATACAATGGGACATATAACTATATAACATTACTATGTAATACATGAGAATGTGAGTTATACATATACAACGTGTAACATAATTAACGCACACCCTGAAAGTAGTTTGATCAGAATCGGATACTGGATCGATTTTGATAGTTTTTTATGTAGGTCATTTTTTTTTCTCAAATTTAGATAGAACTAAGTAAATTATAGTCACCCTACTACACACAGTTATCTAAACACTTCATAGAAACGAAAATTAATGGAAACGAAAATGGATCGTAAGTCAGGGTATTAAGATTTTTAAAATGAAATATTTAATTAGTAATCATCATTCAATTAAAGAAAACTGATACTTATTTCAAGGCTACAATAGTATTTAAAAATAACTACGCACGCAACACCATAGCGACAACCAGCACACAGCAAGGTCACTACAGTGCTTAAAAGAAAGCCGCGTAATACAAAAATTATTACTTTCTCCTTCTTTCTTCGGCTAAATAACATTACAATAGAGAGAGACGGCAGGCTAATTCCAGGAAACAGAGTAATAATAACTAAACATCGAAGTCAACAAAATGTGTTTTGGGTAAGTTAGTCACGCCGCGTCCACCTTATCGAAAAGAGGTCAAGTGTAAAGTGCAAATAAAATTTTAGTCGCGCATTTCGCTGTGTCGTTTCGGTACACTAACATTCAATACATCAAATACCTACGCACGTGTCCATTGACCTCCTAGATCAGCTGATTTGACGCGACTCGACTTTTTTTTGTGGGGGCGAATTAAACCGCTAGTTTATAACACAGAGATAACAAGTGCCGAGGAACTAAAAAATAAGATAATAACCGCCTTTGTAAAAGTGAAAAGTGACATTGCAGTATTATCTAAAATAAAACCACAATTGCGAAAACGGTCATTAAAGTGCATAAAACAAGGCGGTGGACATTTTGAAAATGTTTTAAAACGACAACGCCGTGCGAGTGCAAATTAAACTGTAAGTTTGTTTATCATCTTTAAATTATTGTAAATATTTTGATACACACTATTTAAACAGGCCGACTGTGTTTAACTTTGTCGTAGATATTGTGGTGTCTAATCAAATCACGCGTTATCAGCTGTTTAATAATTCTTATTTACAAATTTAATTTAACAAATTTAGATTTAGACAAATTTAATTTAAGAAATTTAGACTTCGTCCGCGTTAGTTTGGTCAAGAGTAATATATGTAGGTATAGCTGACCAGGCGAACTCTATTCCGTTTTAGAGGCCATAAATAATCAGGTTTTTCCTGTTTCAATCAAACAGAATGATTGACATATTAGTTAGTTGTCAAATCTAATGTCAAAAAAAAAACACGTTTGTATGGGAAATAGAAAAGGGCTGTTTTTAGGGTTTTCTCGGCAATTATTCCCATTTTTCTCACCTTTTAAACCTTCCCCGGACTTCCAGGAGTATTTCAAGACTAAAATTAGCCAAATCGGTTCAGCTGTTCTCGAGTTTTAGCGAGACTAAGGAACAGCAATCCATTTTTTTATATATATAGAAGATAGAAGATTGGCTTCACATTAAAAAGAAAATTCAATGTCAACAATCTAAAGCTTGAAAAGTGTGATGGAAAGAAGAATCATAAATCATAATGTAGTTATTTCGTGTACTTATTATTACCTACTTCTTATTATTGTCGGACGGCACTCGGAGAGAAGGGCGCGGGCGCGGCGAGTACAGTGTCGCTTAATAGCGGACCATATTATTTGCACGAAATTGGGATAACTAATTTCACAAATAAAAAATGCAAACGCACATATAAATAATATTTGGTGTATGCATTGCGTTTATATTATTATATACGCATTGGGGTGTTTGAGGGTGTGCGTTAATTACGTTACACGTTGTATACAGGATGACTGGTGAATTACTATCGATACTTGAGGACGTGATATTTGACGATCATATATGACAAAATAAAAATTAATGTAACATAAATATTAATAAACTTCTAAGTAAAGTTAACCAAAAGTTATGTAATTAATTAGCATCGTGTGAACACCCTACAGATTAGGTACACACACACACACACACAAACGCGTGCGGCGTAATTCACCAGTCACCCTGTATATTGTTCCATCAACCGTTAATCATTTCTTATATAATGTTGTATTGAATCATATTTTGTTTTAATTATATCGTATACTGACTGTAGACTAGTTTCCAGCGCCTGTCTCCTCTCGGCCGCTCGAGGGCGGAGCGCCCGGGCGGCCTGTAGCAGCGCAGCGGAGTCTCTCTCGATGGCCGCGCCGTCGAAGAGACCACTGGAGACCAGGTCGGAGCCCTGGGCTGCAAGGGACTCCGCTCGTTGTTCGCATTGACTCAACACTTGTTCCAGAGCCTGTAGACATTTATGTTACTATTGAATATTATATAAATATAGATACAAATAAATTCTAGTAAATACAACAAGGACGAAATCGCATTTTTCTGTAAACAATAATTGTTTTTATCAATACACATTCCTAAACAATATAATTCTACTTGTTTTACTTTAAAACAAATTGTTTTCTCGCCTGAGGAGCCCTTAGTTTAAATCTAGTTATTAAAGCACCAGCAAATAGCTCTTTACACTTTGATTTTATAAAAATAATCTCAGCAAAAAAAGAAATCTTTAAAACCACATCATCACTCTCACACTGACAGTTACCTCAAATTATATCAGTTAGCTGGCATAACTACGACAGATAATAATTTGAAAAGCAATACTATATATCTATACTAATATTATAAAGCTGAAGAGTTTTTTTTTTTTGTTTGTTTGTTTGAAAGCGCTAATCTCCGAAACTACTGGTTCGAATTGAATAATTCTTTTTGTGTTGGATAGTCCAATTATCGAGGAAGGCTGTGGGCTATATAACATCACGCTACGACCAATAGGAGCAAAGATATAGTGGTAAATGTGTAAAAAACGGGAGAAATTATTTCATCTTTGAAGCCTTCCGTTGCGTGCTCCGTGAAAACGGTTCAAGATACACAAAAAATATGTATGAAAGAATAATAGCTCTTTTAATGATCAAAAAACAGTCCGCGACAGTATGTCTATCTTTTAAGATTAACTCACAAAAACCGTTTTTATGGTACCTAATTTGGTCGAAATAATTTGTTTAAGTTGTATCCACATAATAATATTTATCTTTATTCAAATAAACAAATAAATATGTTGTTGGTTAAGAGTACTTCATTATGAATTAAATAAAAACATAGGTTTTATCCTGAAAACTAAAACTAAAAATACTGTCGCGGACTGTTTTTTAGATCATTAAAAGAGCTATTATTCTTTGATACATATTTTTTGTGTATCTTGAACCGTTTTCACGGCGCACGCAACGGAAGGCTTCAAAGATGAAATAATTTTTCCCGTTTTTTACACATTTACCACTATATCCTTACTCCTATTGGTCGTAGCGCGATGTTATATAGCCCACAGCCTTCCTCGATAACTGGACTATCCAACACAAAAAGAATTATTCAATTCGAACCAGTAGTTTCGGAGATTAGCGCTTTCAAACAAACAAACTCTTCAGCTTTATAATATTAGTATAGATATCAGTTAACCTTTTTAATGTTCATGAAATCCGCGTTGGTATTAGATAGAAAAAATAAATATATAATGAGAGATTTTAGTGATTACGAAAATTCAAAACTAGACACTCTTTTAAATATTTCATATCTAAAAAGTACTTGATGTAAAAACTGCTCTGGGATCAAGCGGAGCTTGATATCTCTACCAGGTAAGGAATGAGAGGGCAGTGGCGTGCCTAGTACAGATTTAAGGTACGGTAAACAGAATATGTTTGAAAAATAAAATAACAATTTTCATCATTTCTTCCTCTAATCATTTATAATAATGATATCTTTCGCAAGTATTGATTTGAATTTAGAAATGAAACTAATATTTTATTGTTTTTAACGGGCAGACGTCGGAAACGTCGGAAGTATACTACCCGGCACGAAACCTGACCTAACATGGCGTCCTCTGTGCAGATATAGTCGTTGCGAAAATCACGTAGGTACTATCTAAAAATAAATAGGTATATTAAAAGGAAGGAACGTAAAAAACACAACTGGTTAATTATTTTATCTTTAGCATTATTAAAAAACAGTAAACATCTTAAATCATTTTTCGAGCTTGTCTTTTTAGAACTATATTATTTTTTCTTGGCATTTTAGTAAAATTGTGTCGCTGCGAGGGGCCACGCATCCACCCGTTGCAATGGTTACTACTTACTAGTAATGGCTTCCTTGTTTCATGTTTGCTGTAGTAATGAGCTCCTCGCCTCAGACCGCACATCAAACGACATCTAATATTTGTTACTGCGCAGGGTCAAGATTCGTCCCGGATATTATATGTAGTTTTTAAACATAATAAAATATGTACGCGAAGAAATCAGAAAATATTGATTTCATTTAAATATTGATAAAATTCGCGCATAATGTTACAACTTACAGCAGGCCGATCAGAACGAACATCTATATACTTTATGAATCTCTCAACTAGGTACCTCTGAGCCACGAAAGTACCTTAAAACGATTACGATCTGTTCCTCACAACTTTATAAAAGTTATTTAAATAGGAATATCCAGTGGAGATTCAAACATTCTTATTATTATCATTTGAAAAAAAACACACAAGGCAAACAAAGTAACTTATTTTTGTGTACACAACCTGCTAACTAATTAAAACTATCATAATACTTTTTATTAAAATGAATAACATTACCTTTCTTTTAGTTCAATCTTAACTGGTCACAAGTCACAACTCACACGCCGTCACTTTACACTTATTTTAATTTTATTACCAAACTACAATATTGAAAATCTACTCGTACCTAACTAGGTAATTTACAGCCATAATTTTCCATAATTCGTTAATAAATTAATTCACTGTTCACTAATAAAAACTTATTCACTTGTGCTTAGAAAAACAAATGACAATGTAACAATATTCAACAATAATAAAATGGCGAAAAAATATATGAACAGTTTACCGACCAATCAGAGAGCTCCATTTCATTTGACAATTAACGAACATTAAACAATACAAAATAATCAGTGCTTCCAGTGTTACCAGAATATTTTTTTGCGAGTGTAGTTAAGGCGGGAAAGTTGAAATAAATTCATGACCTTATTATTGGTTTTGTATTCATTAAATTCGTACTATTATTTAACAATAATTTAGTTTAAATAGAAATGAAATTCAATTATTGAAGTACAAATGGTCAAGATTTTTTTTAATGTTTATTGATTGCACTTTGTTTTAAAAAGTAGTTAATATCCTGTACAGCAATTTGATAATAACTTTATTTGAAAAGGGTTTCATAGCAAGTGACACGTAGATGTGGAATCATCCCATGGCAACCCTTTGAATTTACGGACTATCGCCCTTACAAGGTAAATTTATAAGACAATATATCTGTCGACTTAGTGAAGCATAATAACTAATGTCTTTGATCGAGTGTTAAATGAAATAGATATAATATATACGGCACGTATACTTCACTTTGATGTGATCAATCAATGACTTCTGTTTTCTGGAAATGTTTTATTAATTATTATTTAATATTATATTTTAGTATATTTAAATTTAACATCAAGTTTACTAGAATGTTTAAAAGAGTTCATTGAATCTCGATAGCTTTTAAAATTCAAATCACTAAAAGTAGAAAATTTCTATGGAATAAATGTTCTTTCTCAGATACGTGTCTTCTTGGTGTCACACAAAGGAGATCGAAAGTATTGCATACAATTCTGGGCCCACAATGTAAAAACATGAAAATAATATTAATTAAAAGGTTCAAAATTAAGAGTCTCTTCATTGAAAATTGTATAGAAATTGACAATCAGATAGCTGAGTTATTGAAGGTTCAGTAAAAGTGAGGTTATATTGCATTATCTTTAAGAGTTAGATGAATACACTTAAAAGTATGTGAAAAATAATAATTTTATTTAGAAGAGAATATATAACAAGGCGAGAAAGACTCAAAGATATACAAATATCGTTAACAAGTATGGAATTTTACGAGGAACAGGAGTAGTGCACTATGTGATAAAAGTCATAAAATAAAACAAATAATTTTAATGGAATATGTATTTTATTCCTCTTCAGTAATAATTAAAATATAGTCTAGGAACTATGCAGGGGGTACAATGTTACTAGTTGCTATCAAACAATTCACACAGCGATCCATCGTTTCAGTAATATCCAATCCACAAGCCGGCGAAATAATCCAAATAAACAATTCCAAGTCAAACGTGCAGGCGATCGTCGGTGTCCAATGTGAAAGCAAGGGTCGTAAAACGTTAGGCGGGTTCGGAGTCCGTAAAAAACAAAGCAGTGGTCGTTGAAAACGTAAAATGATCAGGAAAGCACTCGAAACTTATCAAAAAACACGAAACAAGTCAGACTCAGATAACAATGCATCTGGCATGGTAATTGTTAAGTGTCAATGTCATGTTGCCATAGACTATATACTGAATGATTTCGATCGATATGGAATCGATAATCGAAAAGAATGTTTTAAAATAATATTTAATATTATTATATATTAATACACGTTATTAAAAGTTATTTTTATTGAATTGTAGACATATGTGGTGTAGTTTAAATGAAGTTACTATAAGTTGAAAACTAGGAGTGAAGTTTTTATTTTGTAGTTAAATAATCGAATAATTATTTTTATTTAATTAATCGTTAATCGATTGCTTCATAAAAATAGTTATTTGCATATTTCTCCGCTTATATATTGAGAATTTATGCAGATTTGTGGTATTTCATACAAAAAAAAAATTAAATCAATTTTGAACTCATAACATTTTGGGCAAACCAGTTTCCATCTCCTTTAATTATATTTGTTTAATTATTGCTTAAAACTTATTTAATATTTTTCTTTCTTGCGACGGACAAACTTCTTATTAAATTGTATATATCGAGGATGTGCAATGTCACCGCTAGCTAGCTGAGCGGACATTGAGCCTCAGTTTTGTTAGACGGGGCTATCTCCCTTACCGAGCTGCGATATTATTTTATTCGCTGGCTAAAGGTAGCCGAATTGGCTATATATATTTTTTTGAAATATTTAATTAACAAATCATTTTTATGCAGAAAAAAAAAGATTATCAACATTCAACACTCAATTTCAATAAGTTTTATGTATATGGTATAGCATGGATTTTAAAACGTAAACTGTCTTGCAATATATATATGTATATACAGGGTGACTGGTGAATTACTATCAATATTTAAGGAGAATACTCGGTACATGATTCTCATTCGAATTATGTAAAAAAAATAGGTACTTAATTTTTGACAAAATTTCCGTATAAATAAATAAAGTGTTGACACGTTCCAAGTGTTCCAAGTGTGGACGCGTGCGGCGGCGTGCTGATACAACACAACGCCGCCGCACGCGTATGTGTGAGTGTGTGTGTATACCTAATCTGTAGGGTGTTCACACGATGCGTAATTAATTACATAACTTTTGGTTAACTTTACTCAGAAGTTTATTAATATTTATGTTATATTAATTTTTATTTTGTTATATATGATCGTCAAATATCACGTCCTCAAATATCGATAGTAATTCACCAGTCACCCTGTATAGGTACATAATTTTATATCAATTCCTAGTGGCTTCACTACTAATGTGGGTTCGATGGTATCTTACTGTCCGTTGGAAAAGGACCGGCTTACCTTTGTTCCTGTTGATTGTAATTTTTAATTTAATTTTGATTGTAATTAACTTATCGTATTCTTACAAAATAAGAAAATGGGTACTTATTACTTCTAAATTAAGTACTTTATCCTATTTTAGTTGCTTTGGGAAGTACCTGTGTCGAATAGGGCGGGAGGAATCTCCGGCATGCCACCATTGTGTGGATTGCCCCGAGGACACGGCGCAGCACACCTTGGAGGTGTGCCCAGCATGGGCGGAGCAGCGCGTTGACCAAGTTGGGGCAATGGAGGCTGGGGCCTTATCGCTGCACCACATGGTGTGGTGCACTGTGCGGCGTGAGTAATTATAATTATACTCCAGCCAAATTCGATGTGGAATGTGTAATAACAAAGCGTTGCTTAGCAACCAACGTCAGGCAGATGCTCAAAATATTTTTAGAAATACATATTAAAAAAAAATAATTAAATTCTTATTTTATAGTACTTATTAAGATAATATTTTATAAAACTTAATTATTTAATAATACTATTTTAAAACAAAATGCAATCAATAAAAAGAAAAAATCTTGATTTGAAAAAAATATATTCTGGTAACACTGCTACGCCGGGCACGTCACTCGTCACCAGTGTTTCCACATTGAGGGGAAGGTAGGAAATTTAGGGGAAATTAGGGTCAAGAGGGAAAAGAAAAGGGGAAAGACTGGGAAGGAAGGGGAAATTGGGGAAATCAAAGATAAATGAGGGTTTTGAGGAGGAGACGTAAAATATTATTTTGTGCAAAAATGTATGCGCTGACAGCGTTAACTGATTTGGAATAAAAAATGAGTATACAACTCCATTTTTTGTTTTTATTATATTTCTGGTCAGTCTGTAAATAAAACACAAATACGATAAATTAAAGATGTGGCGTGTGGTGTCAATACTACAGCAAAATAATTTTTGAGGGGGAAAAAGTCCGTAGAAGGGGAAATCTGAATTGAAGTGTGGGAAAAAGAAATCGTTCTAGTGGAAACACTGCTCGTCACTCGTCAGTGACTGACGGTCAGTCCGCTTAGACTGTAGTTGTGTGACGTTTGTCGTTTATCACTACGGCGACACTCGCACGCGCACTCTCGCTTACGAAAAATAATCTCCTTCTGTATTAATAGCTTGTAAGTAATTGAAATTATTAAACCGTAATTCGCTAAACACATAATACAATAAAATAATGATTCGTTGCTAAAATGAGGTATAGTTATAATATTTCTTAGTTAGTATACATTCTTATTAAGAAAAGAAGATAATAATAAATAATTACTTAAAATAATGAATTCCAAAGATTTTTCTTGCAAGGATACGCTTTTGTAGTCATATAATGGTTGTGTCCCTTTCTAATTTTATTGCATTACATTTGTTATCTTCTATAATATAATCAATTGTCTTTAGACTAATCTATGAAATGGAAATCGCGGAGAAAGATCTTATACCTATTTCTTTTCAGTTTAATAATTAGCGATTGTTAATTGGATATAAGTTATAATACCATTTTTATTTACTTAAAGGATCGATGATATCCAGGACAACTCTTTAGTTCGTCGAGGAAAACTAACAGCACATTTGGTCTACGGTGTTCCCTTGACCATAAACTGTGCTGTTCAAGTAATGGCGGAGTCAATGAAAATAGACCTCGAGTTAGTACCAGATGCTTCGGTCTGATTATAACTATTTATTAATGTAATTAATAATTAACAGAAGTAACTTAAAATATAAATTGTAGAACGAAATCCTTTCATAAAGTGTAGTTGAAAACTGTAGAAAATTTTTATGATACAATAATGTAGACTACGTATAATAATTATGTGAATAATATATAGGTATTTTTACAGAAAGTCAAGGGATCCGCGGATCGACATTTGGCAGGAACAAGGCACTGAGATTTATTGGGAGCAAAACTTCGTTTGCCCCACTGAGGATCAATACTAAAAGATGACACGTATGAGTAATATGTATATAACTTATAAATTTTTCTAACCTCTACGTTTTTACAAATCTGTCCTATATAAATAAATATCGTTACTATCAAATGAACAAATATCTCACTGATAGTATAATACATTAAACAGACTTTATATTTCCAACAAATTTAAATTTATCATAACAGTTTTAGAGAACTTTAATTGAAATGTGAATGTTTTTTCAATTAACGATGATCATTATAATTTTTATTCAGCTTCGACATGACTATTGTAATCTTCGTGTGAAGGAGGTTGTTTTTGTGTTCCTAATATAATTGATTTATATATATCATTTTCGAAAAAAATATATATCATACAAGCTTTCCCCCGCAGCTCCGCTCGCGTGGAGTTCGGTTAAATCACGTTTATAAGAGAACCTTTCAAAAGTCTAGGATAAAAAGTATCCTATGTTCTTTCTCAAGGACAACTTTGTATCTGTACCAAATTTCATGAAAATCAGTTCAGTGGTTTAGGCGTGAAAGCGTAACAGATCGACAGACAGACAGAGTTACTTTCGCATTTATAATACGAGTATTAGTAGGGAATCATTATGTGTATTACTATTCCAGTTAAACAGCAATGGCAGTTTCTGTGAAGATTTATCAGAAGGAAAGTTCACGTTACCCATCATACATGCATCCAAAACATCAGTGAGAAGCGAAGTTTTACGTGAGTACACTAAATCTCAGTTACTATTTGTATACATACGAGAACGTATTTGTGTTGGTCAAACATAGTAGTTTTTACTGTAACTCTTTGATAAATATGGAATCATTATTCTCAATAATTGCATCAGGTTATTTCATAAACTTGATGAGTTACATATCAATGTACAATTTAGAGTTTTGAGAACTTCGTGTGATTTTTAATAGTTTCATGAGATCAGGCCCGCTTAGGAAGGTTCTTCCTTGATCCTCTGTTTTTTATACTTTATTGATGTTCACTTTTGTCATTATTTTTTGTGTTTGGTAAATAAGTATAAACATAACTATCTGATAATTCAGTTACAGTAAATTTTTATCACTTATCAGGTATCTTGCGGCAGCGTACCCGTGATATTGACTTGAAGAAGTACTGTATGTGTTTGTTGTAAAAGGCGGGCAGCATACAGTACACGAGAAACAGACTCAGTGAACTTGATCGAGAAGCTCGGGCTGAGGTGAATCAAGTATATACACATAGTATTCATTGAAGTATAGTTGATTTAAATTGAAGTATACAATCTAGGTTTCTTACAGGTCGCCCGGTTAGGTGGAAACCCACTACTGGAAAAATGTTAGCTGGAAGGATGACGTAATCTTCTTCTTCTATCTTCTATCTATCTTCTATATATATAAAAATGGATTGCTGTTCCTTAGTCTCGCTAAAACTCGAGAACGGCTAAACCGATTTGGCTAATTTTAGTCTTGAAATACTCCTGGAACTCCAGGAAAGGTTTAGAAGGTGAGAAAAATTGGAATAATTGCCGGGAAAACTCTAAAAACAGCCCTTTTCTATTTCCCATACAAACGATTTTTTGACATTAAACTTGACAACTAACTAATATGTCAATCATTCTGTTCAATTGAAACAGTAGAAATTTAATAAATACCAATACCGGGTTATTGAAGAAGGAATAGAGTTTACCCGGTCAGCTATACCTATATTACTAATGACTAAATTAACGCGGACGAAGTCGCGGGCAAAAACTAGTATATATATAAAAATGGATTGCTGTTCCTTAGTCTCGCTAAAACTCGAGAACAGCTGAACGGATTTATCTTATCTTTGTCTTGAAATGTTCGTGGAGATTCAGGGAAGGTATAAAAGCTGAAAAAAATTTATTAATTACTGGGAAAACCATAAAAACAGCCCTTTTCTATTTCCCATACAAACGTTTTTTTGTGACATTAGATTTGACAACTAACGAATATGTAAATCATTCTGTCGCACTTCAAAACACGGAGATTTATGGCTTACAGGTAAACTCCAAAAATATAAATAGAAATACGTAATAGATATTTCTTGATTATCGGGCGATACGAAGTTTGCCAGGTCTTCTAGTGATTAAATAATTATTACACTATTTTGTTACACGGGACACTGTTTGTATTTAAAAAGTCTAGCAAGTCTTCAAAATATATGTTTGTTACAACGTTTATCCGATATTATAAGACATGAATATATAAGCATTTTTTTGTGTTTTTACTATTTCAACAAATTAATTTATTCAAGCTTTATAAATGTACAAGATTACAATTCTCCATAAATTTCCTATATAACAAGATCCTTCCCAATTTATAAAATGTAATTTATGAATGTTCTTGTCACAATAATCAAAGTGGACTAAATATATTGTATTCTTTCCTTTTATTTACAGAAAAAAATAATGTAAGTAATTGTGTGATGATTCATACAGTCATTAAAATCTAATGAGAAAAACAACCACATGAATAGGTAAGTGGTTAAGTTACGAAAGTTTTATTAATATACAAGGGCTATCATATAGATAAGAATTTAATCCAATACAAAAAATACATTATTTTTAAACAATTTATTCAAACATTTAACTTTTGTTAACAAAGTCCATCATTTTTAAATATGTACTATTATATTAAGAATAGAGATAATATTACCATTTAGTGACAGAAATTTATATAATGTAATGGCATAGTATTTCATCAACAAGAAGGTAATGTTTTGTTTCAAATTAGAATTAATTCTCTTACTATTCTGATGTGTTTTATGTTAGTATCAACGAGGATTGTATATTAAATAGAACTAATTTATAAAGTTATAGCAACAGTTTTCTTTTATAACTACGTAAATTTTATTTTTGCTTGTCTGAATAAACTAAGCAAAACATATTTGATGAGATCTAAGGCTTTAGAACTAAATATTTGTTTAAATAAAACTACTACTTTCGGAATACTAGATGTTATTTTTTTTATTTTCAAACTACATACATACATACTCCCAACGTTTCGGTTATTTTGCAGCAACCGTGATCACGAGCAGACAATATGAAAATGAAATGATATTTTCTTCTAGTTGTGTATAAAGATTTTTATAAACATTTTTTACTGTTTATAATAGAATAATAGCATATAAGATAATAAAAATAATTTCTACCACCGGCGTACATCTTAGATCTAATAAACTGAAAATCGTAAACTTTTGAAACATCTAGTGTATACAAGCATCGTTTTTTTTTAGTTTATATATTCATAAATTCTTTTAGTATTACAATATATTATCTTTATGATTTTAATATGTGTCACATTCTATTCTTAATATTAAAGTGACCAGTTTCGCATCAATTATTTAAATCATAATTTAGTTTTAAATGCGTAAAGTCAACATAAATAAGAACATTTTTTCCACGCGTCAGTATAAAAATCACAATTGGAATTTATTTCACCTGTATAAAATCTTTTGTATAATCAACATCAAAGAAACATAAATCAGTGTAAATTTGTCATAAATTGATATATTAAGTTTGATTCTTTCTACTATTGATATCTGTAATGAAGAGAATATGATATGCAATAATTTAGTTAACATAAAATTTCAAAAACATTTGCTTATTTATAAAATAAACAAGTATGTGTATAGTAATAAAATTTGTTAGGTGATTAGATATTAAGAAATTGAATATATTTAGTAAAGTATGAATTCACAATATTGGAAAATAATTCCTTTTTATTATGAATACAAATTTTTGAAGCCTACAATGTCACATGCTTCAAATTTATAAGTAAAAAGATGTAAATTTTAAAATAAGTTGAAAATAAACACAATAGTTTATATCAGAATGTATAGAAGTGTGTTGTTGAGTACACTTCATCTGGCCAAGAGTCAGTGCTGACAGTTCAGTACTTGACCCGCTACTGAAGAAGTGATTTTTTGCTCTTATTGTTTTAGAAACAGATGTTTCAGTAACGTTCTTAGCAACAAATATTTAGGGGTAATAGTATATATATATATATATATATATATATATATATATATATATATATATATATATATATATATATATATATATATATATATATATATATCGGATTTATTACACATTTGTTGTTTTTAAAGAGAGGGACGCCAGCCTCGCTGACGTTACAAATGTCACTTCTTCTAGAACGGTCCATGATATTTTAAAATGAAATTTCAATTGTTCTTAATGTTCCTGTATTTCTCGAAGGTTCTTAATAATAACATACTTCAATGATACGCACTCACTGAACTCTGAATTTTCAATTCTGAAGTTTGCCGTCGTGCGTCCAGACGTCATATTTATACCAAGATTTAAACATTCTATTCTCCTTTTAAGCAACCTTTGATTTTGTTTTACTTTTAACAATAATCATAAATACTAATGAAGTTTAATAAGAATTGATGGCAGCCTCTAATTATTTTCAAGTCGCATCCGCTATTAAAGCTGGTAGCGCCGATATATATGTATTGATAATATAATACATAACAAAATCATAATTTTATTTATTTTTTAAATACCACGCCTACATATATATTTCAATGATTAATAAGTTTTAAACAAAAGTAAACTATAGACATAAAATTTATGAAAATTTTAGCCAATGTTATTAATAAAGAAATAAATGACATGACAAATATTTTTTTTATTTATTTAGTCATGAAGCTAATTAATAGTCAATAGGCTGCAGCTTCAATGTGATGCGCCTAACTTTGATCCAACTGCGTTTGGCCTCTATAAATCTTGTACTGTTATACTTTATTAAACAATTTCATAAGTTTTAGTTCTTTAGATTACAATCTCTCATTTCTCAAATCCGTTATAAGTTTCTTTTAAACAGATATTTGGTTTCTTGTCGCTTATTTTAACGTTACCTTTTATGTTTCTGCGTTCTAATTTGTTTGCAATCTTTATTATATGACCAGTGACAGATGTATGTATCTGATTGTGTCTTGATTTACATTTGTATGGTTCTGAAAATTGCCTTTCAATTCATTATTTTATTATATTCTATCTAACAATTTTGCTTATTATAAAATTTAAGAGGATTGTGATGTTTTTGTGGTGGTGAAAACTTAAATGACTTACGCTTCGCCGACGATATAATTTTACTCTCAGAATAACTGCATCTGTCCCTCTGAAAATTGATTTGTCTCAGGATGACCTTAATTTACATTTTAAAACAAATCAAGAAACAATTCAAGAAAGTGACATACAGATTGTGATGTTGAATCAAGAAACTGATGGTATGTATTTATGTTGTCAAGTACACAAGTTTTTTTTAATATTTGTGATATTATTATTATAACTGGCGCACAGGACGGGGTCATCGGTCACTACCTAATCCGCTATCGGGCCAGTCAATATTATAATTATTTTACAATTAGGTATTTCTATTCCGTTTGTTGCCTTCATCATAATAATACATAACAAACTTGTCTTTTTTTTTAGAAAAGGACTTGAATGAAAGCGCCAGTCAAAATGCAAAACCAACAATTATTGGCACTGAGAATGGTGAAGGTAGGTTTTATAATATTATACCGATTGTATCGTTAAACCTTTTCATCCCTTCGGCCACATGTTCTATACATCGCAAACATGGACAAAGTTCACAAAATATAAGTACTACATAGTACATATATTAAACCTTTTATTACCTTTTACAGATTCTTATAACAAATGGGGCACATGGAACCCAAAAGCATTGAAAAGTAAAATTAACCCGGTTTTAAAACCAACGAAAGCCAGCGTTACTGCATAAATAGACGAATTAACTGCTGCGAGACTAGAACTTGTGCGTCTTCAACAAGAGAAAGCAAAAAAAAGAACATTATTTTGTTGAACAAGAGCACGAGTTGAAAATGACACACCTTCGAAATGAAGAAATCAGGAAACAAGAGTTACATAATTTGATGCTTAAGACAATGCAACGGAAAGATTAGTTAATTTTTATATTATTATTTAGGCCAGTGGCCAATAAAAAAGTGAAATAATCAATAGGTATTTTTATTTATTACTCCAAATTAAAACACTAGTTATACAGCAATCAATAAGCAGCCAGGATTTCTTCACATTATTGTGTTACTAGTGATTCAAAATAGTTAATTATGCCATCCCGTGTGCTAGAGGTACTATTTATTAAAAAACATACACAACCTCAAAATTTCATAGATGGCAGCTAGATAAATCCACAGATAAATCTTAACCATCCCTTGAAGCAGCAGATAACTTTATTCTCCAGTTACCACCTCCAGTTAATATTCGGCAGATAACATCTATCTGACAATCGAAAAATTGAAAATATTGTTATTCATGGAATAAACGTTATTCGACAGATAAAATTCGCTATCTGAGGATTGAAAAGTCGGGCCTTAGACAACAAAAGTTGTTTTAAACCACTGTCAAGATTGGATAGGAGTTCTAAACGTACGAATCGTATAATGTTGTAAAATTTTACAGTAAGCTTTTTCATTGTTACATTCGGAAAAGCGACAAGATTTTAGATTGTAGATAGATATTTCCAGTGTAAGTAGAATGTTCTACGGCATTAGTAAAAGACAGAGTTTAGCCTTGTACCTACATGTAACATGACTTACAACCTTATAGTCGATAGCAATCAAGACGCTATTCCTCTTCTGAAAAAATAAGTAGAATGAACTTTGTGACAATATGCAGATATTTTGCCTTTCTTATTTAAAAAGTGTATATTTCTTTGCAATGAAATCTAATTACTAATTATCAAAAAACCAGCTGAATCTCATCCAGATAAACTGAAAAACATCAAATCCACCGGGACAAAGTGAAGTACACAAGTGAAATTGAAAAACTAGTGAAAAACTCATGAAATACTTTGCGACGTGTTAACGGCTCAAAATACATTACAGTGCTAAACGTTAAGAACCGATCAAATACAAACAATGAAAAACAATAACAGTCAGTAAAAGACACTTTGAGCGATTCTGTGTGTGTGGAACTGAATTCAAGTGAAAAATTCACAAAAAAAAATAATTGTTTATTTCTGTAACTTAAACCTAAAAACAAACAGATACAGCTAGGGAGCTCCTTTTAAGAAATGAAATTATCTTGTGTTAGGAGTCCCCGCTCTTCCACAAAAGGAATCAAGAACATAAAGGTAAAAGGTAACATTATTTTACAAATTAAGAATAGTTTAAATAGGTAGTATATAACTTAAATGTAGTTTGGTTCATATAACGCGCATGTGTGTGTGTGTGTGTGTGTGTGTGTGCGCGTGAGCGTGCGTGCTCGTGAGCGTGCGTGTGCGTGTGCGTGTGCGTGTGCGCGTGTGTGTGTGATAGTCAGTTGTAGTGTTTAAATAATTAGATATAAGTCTTTAAATATTTATGCAATTATCTTCTATATATATAAAAATGAATTGCTGTTCCTTAGTCTCACTAAAACTCGAGAACGGCTGAACGGATTTATCTTATCTTAGTCTTAAAATGTTCGTGGAGGTTCAGGGAAGGTATAAAAGTTGAAAAAAATTGATTCATTTCTGGGAAAACACTATAAACAGCACTTTTCTATTTCCCATACAAACGTTTTTTTGACATTAGATTTGACAACTAACTAATATGTCAATCATTCTGTTCGATTGAAACCGGAAAAAATTAATAAATACCTATCAATACCTGGTCATTTAAGATGGAATAGAGTTCGCCCGGTTAGCTATACATATGTATATTACTCATGACGAAATTAACGCGGACGAAGTCGCGGGCAAAAACTAGTTTCCAATAATTTTTCAGTTTCACTGCAATCCAATTCCTTTAAGTAGTCCTTTAACGTTTTTTTACAATTATACGTGTTCATACCAAAGATGTTAGCTTTAAGCTTCATTTTAGCATACAAATAAGTAGCTTGTCTTTTAAATTGATTTCATGAATTGAATTGAATTCATGCAGACATTATTTAGGTTAACTATAGAAAAAACATCATCTTCCAAGAAATTGACCTACTAGCGACATCTGTTAGCGGATAGCTAACAGATGAAACTCAAAGCGTAGTTCAATCGACCAAATCGACCACCTCATAGTAGTACCACAACTCGCCACAAGAGGGCACTAACATTAAATATTATTTAAATGAAAACACTGTTTACTATTATATTTTTAAGCGAAATGGAAGATATAAAAAACTAGTTAAAAGTTATTAAGTACTAACACTAGAATTATTACTAACAGTAATAGAAACATTAACAAATAGCGATAAATAACATACTCGTACTTAGGGAGCGTTCAAGTATTACGTAACGCAATTTTCGAAGATTTCTGACCCCCCTTCACCCCTCGAATAAATAGAGTTATAAATAGTAACAGGACTTTCTTTTATAGACATATATAGATGACTTAGATTAAAACGTAAGAAATAAAATTGGCGTTAATTTCCATTTTCAATAATAAGTTTCATTGTAGAGTTGTTTTTCTCCTTGCGAAGGTCAAAATAAAGATGATTCATATTGAACATAATTTAATTATAATTTATTCAATAATATAAGTTTAGGAATATAGTCTTATGGTACATACATCACAATGATACCGTCAAAAAATATAAAAATTACTATACATAGTACAACCTCAGTGAAGCACCGTTTAAATAAAATATTATAAATTAGGTAAAAATGTTCTCCATTTCTTAAAATAACTTAGAGTACAGTTTTTCTTGTAATTTTTATACAAATTTTCAGTCCCACGTAGGTCTTGTTTTTTTGCTAAGCATAGTGTCTTCCGGTGATATGTGTATCGGATTTGTAAAATCAATTTCTATATTCTCTGGTATCGTTTGAAAGTATGCGCTCCCTCTTGTGTTATCTGAAAAGTGTTTTTATTTATTAGATATTTATTGACCATTAAAGTTCTTATATTTGTTTCTATAGAAAAAGTAAAATTGACATTTTGAAAAGGCTGAGGGATAAAAATTCTTCAAATTATTGGAGTAAAAAAGGACTACATGAATTTTATGCAAGCCTTGGAAATACCTCCCTTAATTTCAAAATAACAAAGTTATTTATTTAATAATTATGTATTTTGTTATTAATTTTTGAATTTCCCCCCATTTTTGTCAGCCCGCCATATTTAGTTCACAAGATGTCACCAAAATAATGTTAAACCAAATCTTGTTAATAGTTACATAAAAGACCAATAAAAGAATCATTTACGAATGACACAAAAATCTTCTAAATTTTGTATATTTTAATGACCCTATTAAAAAGTGCCCATTCATTTAAAGGTATAGCAAAATGCATAATAAAACCAAATAAATACGTTAGAGTTCCTATTTTGTAATTGAAACTGTTCTAAGACTTATTCATATTACTGTAAAAGTTCAAAGTTTGTCGGACGATGTAAACCTGTAATACTCGTATTAATAGTCAATGTTATATAGTTACCAGTTAAGTTGAGCCTAGCTATGATATCCTCCAGGTGTTGTCTGTGTAGGGTCGTGCTGACTGTGAGCCGATCACGATAAAGACTGCGACGATGACGGACGGAGCCGCGGTTCAAGAGAGGCAGAGTGAACACCGTCTCGGATAAAGGAGTTAGATCCGAACCGAATTCCTATAGAACATATATTAATATAAATATATACAGAGTTTTTTTAAGCTATGGCTGCATTTGCACTGTAGTTGTGGAATATTATGCCAATGTCATACGAAATTATTATACAGTGTGTGTACGATATATAATAATTATATGGATTGAATTTAAAATGTTATTAAAACTCTGAAGTCGTGATCTAGCCGAAGATGGATTGCGCTGTTTGGATTTACATTGAAAGGTTCACTTGGTAGGAAAATATAATTTTTTTGCGTATAATTTGTAATGTTTGTAGTTTTCATGTCCCTTTTATAAGAAATGTTAATATTTGAAAGTTTTAGTCGTATATCTCTTTTTAGACAACTTTTTTTATACATTTTACTATAATGTGCCTTTATACCGTTCAGAAACACGAATGCTTATAATGAAATGGCTTAGAAGGGAATTTAGAAAGAAATGGTCAGAATAGACCGTAATTTATTCCCCATATATATCTTACCAGACACTTCCCACTGACGCAGTACGAGTTGTTCCCGCCTCACGAGGTGCCAGGTAGAAGCGATGAGACACACGCTCGTCTTGACACGGCACGCGGCACGGACGGTCCGGCTCCTCTGTGAACACATAATATATATATAATAGTAGGGGAGACTGATAATCAGTGGTGGCTCAGTGGTTAAAGGGCCCGCCTCTCGTCGCCGAGGGCGCGGGTTCGATACTGGCCCGGGCTAGTACCAATGTGATTTTTCCGAATTATATGTACTTTCTAAGAGTATTTAGACATCACTGATTAATGTTGATTCCCAAAAGTGGGTTGATGTCAGGCAGGCGGCCGGTCGTAAAAACAAATAGCCAAAAACTATTCACAACATGTAAGGCAGACCCTGGCTATAGCTGGGAAATTGCTAGGTAGAAGAAGAAGGAGAGTAGGGGAGACTGGGTAACAGTGAAAGAAGTGTTACTCCGTAGTTTATGACAAAGTGATACATCTTTGAAATTAAATGATAATGCAAATCTAATGTCTAAAATACATTTCATTGCCTGTGTTATACATATTTACAAGGTATATTTATTGATAAAGTGAATTAAAATTCAATTTCCTATGATGATTTTACCTCCATATTTTTTATAACATTGCAAATAAAATTTTCTTTATATCTCTTATAATTTGAACACAATTTATGCCTATATTTATAACATAATAATATATAACACAATTTATTGACAACCCCATTTTGACAGGTTACATCTAGTAAATTGAAAAAAAAAAAAGCTTTATGTGTGCCAAATGTATGCAACCAAGGATATATAAAATTTGGTCGCATTACCTTACAAGTGACGTATCGAGGGATATATACGATCAAAGTATAAAGTGGTGCATCGTGGCAAACGTGCCGTGTTAAACGCTATAGTTTCCACTTGGTCGTCTTATAACAAGAACGAATAATTTGGTAGTCGGTCATTTGACATGACGTTTAATAATGCGTTGTTAATTTGTCATCTTGGGACGTAAACATTTTATCAAACATTTATAATTTTGTAGGTTGGTTAGTAAATGCTGTGTTTAGATTAAACAAACATTGATTGGTGAAACTGGGTCTTAGAGTATTCTTATTATCTTTTGAATTAACAACTTTAATGATTAAATATTTGTCGAACATATCAATAAATATTACCTTTGGTGAAGCTTGTCTCCCAACCCACACATAGATGGAGCCACTGACTGTGTCAAGAGTATAGGTGTCCTGAAAATATTATTAAGTAATTAGACATCAGTCGAGATTTTAAACGTTAAACATTCTACGCTCCTGGAGAGGGAATAGAAATAGACGGATCGAGAGTAAATGAGTGGGTCAATTATTAATCCTAAGCAATGTTTATAAAGTTTTTCTTAAAACAATATAAATTCACTAACAATTTGTTTCTACGCATTCCTGCTTCGAGCTTTGATTCCGACATTACGAAGTTTCACTTTTTCCACTTAGATGGACTCCACGCTCTATTTTTTTCACTTCATTTTTGTATACATCGAGATTGTCGACAAGGGAGCGTTCAAGTATTACGATATTCAATTTTTGCACATTTTTGACCCCTCTTCCCCCCTTCCATCGTTTTTCTGTACCCCCCTCTGCCCTTCTCTAAACGTTACGTAACAGTCAAGTGATCAATTTCATCCTACAGTCGTAAAAAACGATGTTATAGTTTGGTATAGTTTTAATCTACCAAATGAAACAAGATCATTGATATAAATGTCTTTGAAGAAATCACAGTATGAACTCTAGGAATATTGAGCACTGAACCAATATTAAATGACGTACAATGCAATCTAGGTATTCCCCGTAAAATATAAACTAAGAGGTTTGCAAACTTGCGAGAACAAATTAAAAATGTGTACATAATGTAACGTATATGAAAAGGGTTGGCTGTTTGGGGATTTCAATTAATTATTTTATTTAGAACGAATGCTACGTATAACGTAACCTCTTGTAAGAGAGAGAGACCTCCCGCCCTTGTTTTACGTAATACTTGAACGCTCCCTAATCAACTAAGTTTTAATTTAATACTATATATAACTTACTTGGTGTTTCAACTGGCCCGACAGGTAGGGACCAGTGAGAGGTGTTGTTTTAAATTTGCCAGAACTATCTGACACCTCCGATAAAACAACTGAACGCTCTTCATTTTTCTCGAATGTCTGAAAATATGTTCAAATTTTTTTAAAAACCACTACATAATATACAATCATATATATAATGTAATAGTTATCAGTTTATTATAAAATAATTAAACAAAGCGAACATTTTATTTTAGGAGAAAAGAAAAAAACAAACGCCTTATAATTTTTTAAGCGTATAACGACGATAACTGCTATTGCTATTAAAATCTATCAGACGCTTCCAAAATAATAATATCCCTACTAATATTATAAATGCGAAAGTAACTCTGTCTGTCTGTTAGGCTTTCACGCCTTAACCATTGAACTGATTTTAATGAAATTTGGTACAGAGATAGAGTTGACCTTGAGAAAGAACGTAGGACAGTTTTAATCCCAGACTTTTGAAAGGCTCTGTTGGAAACGCAATATAACAGAGTTCCACGCGGGCGAAGCAATAGGCGGAAAGCTAGTTACTTGTATAATGTATAATATATCTTGCTCATATGTATTTGATTTAGTTGTAATATGCAGTTCTATTACCTGATCATCTCCACCCACAGTTTCATCAGGAACCAGATTTTTAGATCCAGAACCCAGTGTGGTAAAGAATTTGTCGACATCTACGTCACTTGAATATTGATCTGAAAGGTAAGAGTTAATTTAAACTATTTTATTTAATTTACATAAGTGTTTTATGTTTATTAGAAGTTATGGGACGGAATCATCGTTTTATGGGAACATTTTTTTATGCTATGTCTTCATTCGCACTGGAATCGTTGAATATTTACCAATGACAACGTTTTTATTTGTTGGACCAATTATAATCTTGATTACTGTGTGGAAACATGACGGAGTTTGTCGAATGGAACAAAGGTGTTTATATTATTATTATTTTAAAGAAGACTCAAGTCATAATCTTTTCGACACTTTGTATGGTATAGTTGAAATAGATCTTGACCTAGGTAACATTTTCAACCTACATATTAAATTAACAGTGTTTTATTAATAAATCTTGTTTAGAGAATTTAAAGATTGTTATTGATAGTATATTTACGATGTATGTGTGTTTGTCATCATAGCTATGTAACAGATCAACCGATTTCAATGTGGTTTTTGTCATTTTGAAGCCTTTTTTTGGCTAACCTCGGTTTAGTTGTGCAATGTATAATGTAGATTGTAGATGTAGAATAGATTGTAGAATAGTAATATAGAATGTAGATTATCTTTACCAAGTGATGTAAAACATTTTTGACGTATGATTAGTTAATTAAGTCATTCGTGACAGTGTCATTGTGAAATGATAAATTAGGTCTCTATGTTTATTTTTTGTTGTTTTATAATACTTACTCTGACCACTATTTAATATATGGTATATATATATATATATATATATATATATATATATATATATATATATGTACATATATATACCCTATATGTACATATATATACCCTATATGTACATACCTATACATATATTAAAGCGATGACGTTTGGTTTGTTCACTTCTACGAGGGAAAGTATTTGTTGACGCGACTTGTGTGTTTGTAAAATGAATTCAACTTATTTAAGGTGTTTTGGTTTAAGATAATTAGGTAGTTTGTTCTACATAGTTGAAGTTTGATTTGTTATTTTATAGTACTGGCTTTATAAGACATCTATATCTTTTAATTCTTTTGTACTGCTGCAATAATAACCTTCTTCTCTCACCTGTCTAACTCTTATGTTCTTCTTTCCTTGGACCTGGAACAGTTGTTTCTGGGCTCCAGGGTTAGTGATCACGTGGTTAAACCCAGAGTCGTGACCTCCGTCCAGATAACGAACAGCTGGAAGGTCAAGGGCAAGGTCAGGTTAAAAAACACTAACAATTGGTCATAATTTCGCAAGTATTCAAGCTAGGAATGGTATATAGCTGGTATATATTTTTCGGTGCCATTTTCAGCTCGTAGCCAGTTTTTCTTATACATAATGTTCATAATTTCAATAATCGTGAACTTATTGATATTGGGAAGCCGTTTTTTGTATAAATCATGTATTTTGTATTAACCAATAATCATGTTTTATATGGATAAAATAGGTAAAATAGGCAATCTTGGCTTCGATTGAACTTTTCTGACATAAAAATTCGTTTAACATAAACCGTATAAAGATATATATTTTAATTAATTTCATTGTTGTTAGTACTATTTAAACCAAAAACCGTACATTGTTTAGTTGCCTCAATATCTCACTAGATGAAGTTACTGTCTATGCAACTATCTGTCATTACATTTGTCCTCTTCGCTGTGTTTTCATTTTAACTAAATCACATTTTATTTAATAAATCCTATATTATTGCCTAATAAAATTAATAGTTCGCTGTTTATTTATTTATTTATTTATATACACTTTATTGTACACCAATATATAATAGGAGTAATAGGAATAACATAAAGAAAAGAAAATGTGCTGTTCTTTCATTTTAAGACATTAATTAACATATAGGTATATAATGTTCAAATAAAACTAATATTTTGTTATACTTCACGTATTTTATTATTTTAACTACATACTATAGACGTTTCGGTTACTTTGCAACAACCGTGAACATTAGGACGAGATGAGAATTTAATGAGAATAATAATAATAAAATACGCGAAGTAATCCGAAAATATTAGTTCCATTTAAATGAATACTCAAGTCTTAAATCTGAAATATATCATCATCATCAGCCTATCAGAGCCCACTTCTGAGTAAAGGCCTCTTCTCATATGGAGACAGAGTATTAATCACCATTCACCACACTTTCCTCACGATGTTTTCTTTCATCAGTCAGTGATGTCTAAATACTCTTAGAAAGTACATATGACTCGGGACATCACATTGGTAATTGCCAGGTTTCGAACCCGCGCTCTCGTGCATGAGATGAGGGCATTAACCTCTAGGCCACCACGACTTTCATGTTATATAGTAATCATCTCTATAACTAACTGACCTCCATTCTTAAAGTATCCCAGGAACTGTTGGCTCTCATAACCCATGGACTCTCTGTGTTGTATAGCTTTACCGTTGAATTTGGACCGACAGAGAGTATAGCGGCTGCACCAGACTCATCTTGAGACGACTGGCTGCCGATCCAGTAATGGATATCAAAGGATAGATTCTTCTTTTTATCTGATGTAGTCTGAAATATATATACATGTATTTATATATATAAAAGAAAAGTCGTGTTAGTTACACTATTTATAACTCAATAACATATACGTATATGGATGAACATTGGTGGAGAGATAGATTAGAACATAGAAAGGACATAGGATATTTAATATTGTTTGATCGAAAAAAAATACTTAATAAATTCCACTATCTGCTTATTGACGGACTCTAGAGCGGAATAGAGTTCCTCCGGTCAGCTATACATATGTATATTACTAATGAAGACATTAACACGGACGAAGTCCCGGGCGAAAACTAGTATATATTATAGAAGATTACTTTAAAGATAATACATGAATCTCCTTTGTAGAATTTTTCATGTTCTGAGTCTGGTACGGCGACTGGGTCGAAGTTCTGAAATCAAAGAATATTATATATTACTAGCTGACCTTGCAAACATTGTTATGCCATATAAAAAAATATAGGTTGGTGATAAAAAAGTAAAAATTTTGGGTTGTTTGTACTTTTTATAGCTACATTAAAAAATAAAAATAATAAAATTCGTCGAAAGTAAAAAAAATCAAGGATGAATAACCCTTATGACTTAGAGGTATGAAAAATAGATATTGGCCGATTCTCAGAGCTATTCAATATGCTCTCAAAATTAGTATCTCATATTGGACTTTAAAGAATAAGTAATACAAAATATCCAAACTTTAATTTCTTATAGATTATATTGGAATAAAGTATCTTATCTAGTTTTTACATGAGAGACTACTTAGAACCGAAAGTTCTATGCTTTAGAAAATAAGTTGTGTCTTATCGCTCTGGGATCTTACTCTATTATATAGAAATGAATTTTTAGTTCGAATTATCAAGTGCATAAAAATGTATTGATTTAGTGCAAAATATAAAGAGATTTTGAAAGGAACTTGTGATGACCTTGAATTATAAAGAAGTTCAAATTATCACAGTTTGGAACTGTATATATGTTTGTATTACACATAAACATTCGCTTATATATATTACATATAGATGGAGCAAAACAAGTTTTACTTCAGCCGTGAGGTCTTAAACACATTGTTTTTAATTTGTTTTTTAATAAATTAGTATTTGTATTACATGAAAATGCTGGCCGATAATTATAAAAGCTAAATGCTAAAACTACATTTAATAGAATTTTTGAGTGTACAAACCATAGAATGATAACTATACAAAGGAGATCATTCTTTTTGGGCCTTTTTTAAAAGTGCCGGCCAACAAAAAAAAAATGGTACATATTTGTAGAACTAACCATTTGGAACAATAGTTAATATGGCGCAAAAGTTGTAGGATCCAAGATATAGAAGTTATACAAGTTTCAAGATTCATCATTTTGGTACTTTATTTTTTTCTGAAAGTGCCAGGAAACATAAAATAATGATTGATATTGCTAGAGTTAAGCTTTTCAAGCAAATCATAGCCATAATCTGTTAGAAACCTGTCGTTTTTATGTAATACTAGCGAACCCGAAAGACGTTGTTCCGCCAAGTATCTGAATGCATGCAACACATTTCTTGATGATTTTATTATTTGTCTAACCTAATATGTATATCGGGGTGCCATTTTTATATATTAAAAAAATGGCCCTAGAAGCACTTTTAACTGATTTTGTACCATTTCATGTCGGATTTGATCATATGACGCGAGAGCAAGTGGCGCAGAGGAACCTCATTGTGCCAGAGCGATAATTTGGTAATCCTGATAGTCTGATTGAAGAAAGAAAGACCATCTCTATACTTGATGGCACTTACATATATGTATTTACGGAAGAGCACTAATTTCTTTTTTCAAAGAAAATCTTATAGCAACCATAACTTTCGAAATCTTTTAAAGCCTTTTTTAAATATTTGTTGCAATGGAACCATAATAGCAGTAGATGGCCCATCGTTGCAACAACCTCCGATGCCCAGATTTTAAATGATGCACTGAATAATATATTTCACTGGTTTTACCGGCCTGGTGACATTTTTATATTAGACCATGGTTTTAGAGATGCTATAGAAAATCTGGAGTCATGCGGTCATATGATCAAATCCGACATGAAATGGTACAAAATCAGTTAAAAGTGCTTCTAGGCCCATTTTTTTAATATATAAAAATGGCACCCCGATATACATATTAGGTTAGACAAATAATAAAATCATCAAGAAATGTGTTGCATGCGTTCAGATACTTGGCGGAACATCGTCTGTCGGGTTCGCTAGTATTACATAAAAACGACAGGTTTCTAACAGATTATGGCTATGATTTGCTTGAGAAGCTTAACTCTAGCAATATCAATCATTATTTTATGTTTCCTGGCACTTTCAGAAAAAAATAAAGTACCAAAATGATGAATCTTGAAACTTGTATAACTTCTATATCTTGGATCCTACAACTTTTGCGCCATATTAACTATTGTTCCAAATGGTTAGTTCTACAAATATGTACCATTTTTTTTTGTTGGCCGGCACTTTCAAAAAAGGCCCAAAAAGAATATCTCCTTTGCCTTTTTAACATCGATTATGCGAATTTACGAAAAAAAAAATGAGACTAATTTTGAATTCACATAATAATTACCGTATAAAAATCTTAAGACTTTTAAACAATATTCGGGGGCTAATGTACAAATATAAATTACTATAGATACTTCGCAAATTACGTCAATTTATATTTAGAACGTTGTAGTTCCTCTGTAACCAATGTAATTTAAAACAATTATCATGTAAAAAAATGACCAAAAGTGCCGTTACAAGAACGACAACAAATTGCTAACGAAATTAGTATATTCATTTTGTCAGTACATAATTTGTTTTCGTTGATGTAGTCACGAAATAATATGTTCAAAACAATAAATACAAACAAGAGGGCTGTATGTAATTTAAATTGAGTAAACAAAAGAATGTATTTGATAACGGCAGACACTTAAAAGAAAACATAAGATTTATAAGATACTTTGTAGGCTTTCTTTTAATAATAAAGATATTCGTATTTGGAAAATACAAAACACTCACTGGGTAGCTCTTCTTTTAGAAAAACTTTCACAAAACGCACAAAAAGATCTAACCGCGGCTAGTTGATACGATCATACGAATTAGTGATGAAATTGTCACTTCGCTAGAACTTCCATACTTTATAATTTATATCTAAAAAACACTGCGCGCTATAACACTATTATTAATTAACTCATTTAACATACATTAACAATTACATACTTAAATAGCGTACACATTTTGAGTTGTTGCGAAAACAAAAGCAAGGTAATTTTGTCAATGCCAGTAAGTAAAGTAGTAAGTAGTAATATAACGACACCTAGTGAGTAATCATATTTAAATTTGGGTGTACAAAAAAGGTTAGCAATACGTATAAGATGCATGTTGAAAAGAGATGGGTAAAGGAAGTTATCATCAATTTGAAGTCGAATAATATTTTTTTATTTTTTTACGTTTAAACTGTAATGCATATTATTTATTTTAAAACCATAATTTTAAGGGATCTTTAAACTGCTTTAATTTTTCACAACTAGTTACAGCGCTTTATGTAGGTAATAATAATATTTGGGTGTTCAACGTAATATTGACAAAGTTATGTCATAAGGTGTCTACTTTGCATTCAATATTTTCATTCTCTATGTTCATACTTTTTAAGAAAAAATAATATAATAGTATTGACAATTATCCTCTACGAATTTAAAGCGTCTAAAAAAATAAAGTAAAATTAATTACTAATTGATAGGAAATTATTATATGTAGTTATAAATCTAAGGTTATCTGTGCAATATATATATTTTTTTCTTATTTTTAATTTTGGTCTTTCGGTCGGTTTATCTTAATATTTTTTTGTGGATAATAATGAATAATGGCTCTTGATAATTCCTCAAGACCGCTTCAAAAACTAAAACTGCACCAGTTTGCGATGCTACTGCCAATTTGGTTCCATCTCCACTCCAGGCTAAAGATCGCGCAGCATACAAATTAGATATATTTAACGTGGATAATTCCATACTTCCGGATTCCTTTATTTCACCGATCAAACAACCATCAAATACACCGAATGCTATTGTCTAAAACAAAGGTCTTCGTCACTTGTAGGTCCCAAAAACATTATACTGAATTGTTTTTATTTTGATTAATGATTATGATTATAATAACTGACCTGACCAGAAGGTCTAAGAGAAGCTGATATGATATCCCTTCTATCAGGAGGTAATGTTGGTTCTAAACTTCGCACTAGTGCTCCTCTCTGAGCCAAATATCTATATTTTTGATTCTATAGTCAAGTTTGTTTAAGCTCCGAATGTATTACCTTTGTAACATCTACATTCTTGATTCTATAGTGTCCAAGCTTTGAATGATAAACGACTTCCTATCCAATTTTAAAACTATCTTTTTTTTTTAAATTTAAAACTATACAATTTTAAAATTAGGCAAGCGAGACCTTAGGTCGTACGCTGGTAGTGATGCTGTGGCAGCGATGCGGAGGATTTGAACACAAGCTCGCCCTGGGAGGAGCGTCTATATGTTATGTATGTGTCTATATGTCTATATGTAAAAGGTTGACGTGTTTAATCCTACCTATAATGTTTTAAGTCATTTTGTTATAATGATTCACTAATTCTTATGTGTTCTACTTTATATTGTTTCTATTTAAGTAAAGAATGTATTTTATTATAAGGGAGCCGTCGCCGGAGCGCCACGAGTACTAGCACTCCACGACGGCTCAACACAGCAAGTCCTGATATTACAAGGCCTAGTTATATTATTGACGTTCTGATGATGCATGGCCTGTACAAGATCGTGTCCATGCTATGCCCCATAACGATGGTACAAAGACTATTCGTTTCTTATTGTGCTCATCTAATGTGTATTGAATGTCGATACTTTACGTATTATAAATGAAAATTATTTTAGAAATATTATATAATCGATGCAGTTACAATAATTAACCGATTTTATTAAAATGTTATTGCTTAAATATATATTTGCTTTCAACAGAGTTTATAGAATTATATGAGGAACTACTAATTGACGTTCTGCTCGTATATGGCCTATCTATTCGCATTTTCAAAATATTAGAAAAAAAGTAGTTTAACATATCCATATATATGTATAAAATATATTTATATTAACAAATAGTTTAATCAATTCTTTGATGGTGAATAATGTAACTAGATAATTAAGAAATGTATTTGTGGATTTTATGTGTTTTTCTTGTATAGGGATCGATTTCTTTTGTTCGATTAATAGGATCGAGTAACAGTCCCCCTAAAGCAGATAACATTTTATGTATTTAATGTATAACTTATTTTATCACTTGGTTAATTTGTATTATGATGTCGTTCGCAACGTTATAGAGTTTTCCTATCAAATCTGATTGTGTAAAGAAATACAAAAGAATCAAAATGGAAGGCAACTAAAATATATTCAATATTTCAATATATTTTATAATATCGATGTTATTTTATCATAATTACTTCATCTGCTTGAAATTAAAGATGTATGTACTTATTGTGAGCCGTTACTGAACTCACAATCTCTTTTATTACTTTAGTTTATTTGTATTAAATGTTTTGCTTATATACTTAGTTATATGTATAACGAGATAAAGCAGAAAAGTTTTTTTTAGAAAGACTCCAAAAGTGCGTACTCAGACGGTAAATAAATATTGTTTCGTAAAAAAAATAATCAACTTGCCATCTGTTCCGTGACAAAATTAAGTAAGTTGAAATGGGCTACGTTTTCTCAATAACTTTACAAACAAAGGAAACGCGATAACAGTGTCATTTTTAAAGAAATGTTTAATCCCAGTAGCCTTTATATCTTAAACAAGTAACATTTCAATACTAGAAAAATATAATATAACCATTTAATTTATTACTAATAAGTGAAGTAAAATAACATCATATACCTAATATGTGGATAAGCGTTAAATTTTTATTATTAGAAATACCTGTCTTTAATACTGTGGTACTACTTTATATATCCGTCATCTTAAAACCCCAATTTAACACTTTGCCTTATACGATTTGTAGCTTTCTTAAGAAACACTAGTATGTAAGTGCGTCTAGGTACTATTCTTCCAAGGTTGTGCTTTAGTGAATTTTCCCTATAGCTATCTACCGACATTGTTATTTCTTTTTATCGAAATAGTTATATATCTTTACACACTGTAAATACTGTTGTTTTTTCAAAAATTTTCTACGCACAACTGTTTCGTGATAGTATTAAAATCTTTTATAAAGTAGTACATATAATATACGTTTCTAACATATATTTAAATGCTTAATATTCAGAATATAAGTTCATTGTATAGGGCAATACCGATTGCTTTAACCTCTTAAACATTTATGATCCCTGTTAACTCAGACCCTACGAATCACAGTAGGAGAAATATTCATCAAAAACTTTTATTAGCTAAAATTCAACCCATACTTAATCGTGAATAATGTATTATATTACTTTCTTCGGACAAAAATGTAATATACTGTCCACATACGACGATATACACTTATCTGATCCGATACAGTACGATTTTCCTTTAAAATTGAACAGTGTATTAGAAATAAGCATAAGTACACTGTAATTTGCCTAATTACCAATTTTTAAGATCCTTTGTTTGTACTAAAATAATTTGTACCTAATTTAAATTAACTTCCATATATTGTTTCTTTGTATGTAATTGTAATAAAGACATTCGCAACTTCATTGCTACTTAAAAACAAAATAACATTGCCCTGCATTATCATCGTCGAATACCAATAGTTACAATTATAAGTATAATCGAGTTGTTCCCTTCAATATATTTTTACTACATTAATCAGTTTTATTATAGCTTTCTCTTTCTTATTTTAATTCTTGATTAAAGAAAGAAACACTTTATTATGATATACCTCGTGAGTGTTAATAGAATTTTCAGATATATTATTATTGTGAATCATTATGTACGGCTCCTCGTAGCCGTTTTAAATATACATATATTAATATTGATTCTATACATATATTTTAATTGGTGTTAGATACAAATTACATATCGTCGGAATTAGGGAGCGTTCAAGTATTACGTAACGCAATTTTTGAGGATTTTTGACCCCCCTTCACACCCTCGTAACGCGCAGTAACGTTTTTCTGAAGCCCCCCCCCCACCTCCCCCGAAATAGCGTTACGTAATACTTGAACGCTCCCAAAGCAGACTGAAGGAAGTTATAGAGAAATATCTACGGAATAATGATTATAGTCTTGGTGGAACAGAAATTTATGCATCTGAAGAATTTATTGAGAGCCTTAATGTCAGTAGTAAGTGAACACTCTCAAGTCAGTTATTATTGTAAATACAGAAAATTTACAACAAACACTACTTTGGCTGTCTTATTACTCAGTGGCGTGTATTAGGATATATGTTCTATAATTATACAATGTTTATTAAATATATTATTTGTATTTAAATATATATCTTGTCATTTACAGTTTAAATAATCGAATAGTGTGGATTTGACTTACAAAAGTGTTGCGTCGTCAATTATTTGTCAAAAGAATGTCTAATATACTATTATTATATAATTATATTGGAGTCAGCTTTTGTTTAAAAACTGTTAAAACTTTAAAAAGATATATTTTATTGTATTTAGATTATTATCTGATTATAACTAAGGAATTATTATTAAAAAGTAAGAATAAGACTTAGGTACAAAAGCGGTAACATGTCAAATATGTGTTTAATATACTGTTAAATTGTAACCCGCTTTCAAAATATAATTTACTAAAATATTTTCTATAATTTAAGAGTTATGTTTTCAATATGTATAAGACTTTTTTTTGTAATATATACTAATATTTTAATACATTTTGTAACACGTGCATACCATAGATGCAAATAAGCACTGCATATCCTACGCATATAACAACTAAACCTATATTTTTAAATTCTTACATACATATTTTTAATCATACATTACGAATTACAAATATTAACAGATATTTAAAACGATATTTGATTTATGATTTGTTAATAAGTGCCATCTATCTCCATTCGTTCGTTAATTGTCAAATGATACGGGACGCTCTGATTGGTCGGTAAACTGTTCATATATTTTTTCGCCATTTTGTTGTTTTTGAATATTGTTATTGGTCTTTCTAAGCAGTAAGCGCAAGTGAAGTAAGTTTTAATTAGTAAACAGTGGATTAATTTATTAACGAATTGTGTAAAATTATAGCTGTGAGCTCTGTGCTGGTGATATGTGTTTATTGAAATTAGTTACGAGTAGATTTTCATTATTATCATCCCTACTAATATTATAAATGCGAAAGTAACTCTGTCTGTCTGTCTGTCTGTCTGTCTGTCTGTCTGTCTGCTACGCTTTCACGCCTAAACCACTGAACTGATTTTAATGAAATTCGGTACAGAGATAGAGTTGACCTTGAGAAAGAACATAGGATAGTTTTTATCCCAGACTTTTGAAAGGTTCTCTTGGAAACGCGATATAACCGAACTCCACGCGGCGAAGCTGCGGGCGGAAAGCTAGTTTGGTAATAAAATTAAAATAAGTTTAAAGTCAAGGTGTGTGACCAGTTGAGATTGAACTAGAAGAAAGGTAATGTTATTCGTTTTAAAAAAAAGTATTATGATAGTTTTTATTAGTTAGCAGTTTGTGTACACACAAATAAGTTATTTTGTTTGCCTTGTTTTTTATTTTCAAAAGGTAACAATAAGAATATTTGTTATTATTTTTGATATTACTATTTAAATAACTTTTATAAAGCTGTGGTGAACAGATCGTAATCGTTTTAAGGTACTTTCGCGGCTCAGAGGTAGTTGAGAGATTCATAAAGTATAATATAGATGTTCGTTCTGATCGCACTGCTGTACCTAACATTTTGCGCGAAAATTATCAAAGTTTAAATGAAATTAATATTTTTTGATTACTTTTCGTATTTTATCGTGCACGCCACTGTTACTTATGTAGCGGTTATGGTGCAGAGATTAATGAAACTACGAGTGAGGTTGAAACTGGAATGAATTTTATTACAGATAAAACGAATATTTATACCTTTTAAGATGCTAACAAGCAGCGTACGAGTGTAGATTACTCTAGAAAGAGACGGTATTATCGGACGTCTCGATCGAGCGTGCGAGTGTAGATTATTCAAGAAAGAGACGGTATTATCGGACGTCTCGATCGGAGGTTATAAATATAAGTGGTGATTCCTTCGCTCGCCTCGGCAGTCCGGCACAGTACGGCGAAGGCGTATGCACATCACTCCCCCTCAAGAGAAGCGTACAGTTTTCTTAACAATGCGACCACTTCTTGTTGTATAAGGCTGTTCTGGAACTGTGCGCTTCGATGAAACTCCTCTCACCGTATTCGTTGCTCCTGAAGTACTGACTGTCGTGTCACTGAATGTGAAGGCGGGCTCTCGAAATTTCAGATTGGGTTGTTTCTTCAATAATTTCAATTCTTCATCTATGTGCTGGTCCGCGCTAAGTTGTTCGTAGTCGATAGTCGTGGGGCAGTCGATTTCATATAGCCGTGATAATGCGTCGGCAACTGGATTTTCTTCTCCTTTGATATACTTAATGCTCGAACAGAATTGACTTATAAAATTAAGTTGACGTTCACGTCTTGGTGTGTCGGTCGAACTTGCTGATCTTGTTAGTGCGTAAGCGAGCGGTTTGTGATCTGTATACACAGTTACATCGCAGCCTTCGATTAAGCGACGAAAATGTTTTACAGCTGCGTAGATCGCCAATAATTCGCGATCGTACACACTGTAGCGACGCTGAGTAGCACTCATCGTTTTAGAGAAAAATGCCAATGGCTTCCAGTGTTTTTCGACTTCCTGATTGAGAACAGCGCCTAGGCTGTGATCTGATGCGTCTGTCATGATAGCGAGAGAGCTGCCTGGTAGAGGATGACTGAGTGTGGTGGCCTCCGTGATGCTTTTTCGGCAATTTTCAAAGGCTGATTCTGCTTTTGCAGTCCAAGGAATAGGCGTTTTGTCGTTCTTCTTTCTGTTGTGTAAGTATTTGTTGAGTTCAAGTTGAAGTTCAGCTTGATGAGGTAAACAATCTCGGTAAAAGTTTAGCATTCCGAGAAAACGGCGGAGTTCGATGATTGTTTCGGGTTTCGGATAGTTCGTTATAGCTTGCACGCGTTCCATTGCAGGTTTGATGCCCGGCGTGCGATACTTCGTAGCCTAGAAAGTTTATGTTTTCTTTACCAAATTCACATTTGTCCAAGTTCAATGTTACGCCATAAGTGTCCAATCGTCGAAGAACTTGATGAAGAAGTTTTTGATGCTCTTCTTCGTTCTCAGCTGACAGGAGAATGTCATCAATGAAACAGAAGCATCCTTCTATCCCTCTCAGTACTTCGTGCATGAAGCGTTGAAACGTTTGACTTGCGTTTCGAAGTCCAAAAGTCATACAGTTGAATTCAAACATTCCAAAGGGTGTTATGATGGATGTTTTCTGCGCATCTTCTTTTGAAATAGGGATGGAGTAGTAAGCCATTTTCATATCCAGCTTGGAGAATATTTTTTTGTTGTGAAGTTGGTAAGTAAAATCTTGAATGCGTGGTATCGGGTAGCGGTCGGGAAGAGTGACTGCGTTTAAGCGTCGATAATCTCCACATACACGTAGTGTGCCATCTTTCTTCTTGACTACATGAAGCGGACTTGCCCAAGGACTTTTTGAAGGTTTGCATATTCCCATCTCCATCATACGATTGAATTCTTCCTTGGCCGCTTTGTATTTGTCCGGTGGAAGAGGTCGCGGACGACAGGAGAGTGGTGGCCCGGTTGTTTCAATATAGTGTACCACTTCATG
Organism: Danaus chrysippus; assembly: GCA_916720795.1. NCBI lineage: Eukaryota > Metazoa > Arthropoda > Insecta > Lepidoptera > Nymphalidae > Danaus > Danaus chrysippus. Next base: position 2,335,584 of record CAKASE010000074.1, read on the forward strand.
TTGTGGCGGTCGTTTCAGTGACATTGGTCGCAGAACATTAGTGTAGTGCTTCAAAATGTCATGATAAACTTGATTGCTGCTGACAATGTGGATTGATTCGCCAAACATTTTGGTTTCCAGGGCATCAACTGACAGTTGTGTGGATTTGTCAATTAGTTTCTTCTTATATATATCCACCAATAGTTTGAAGTGACATAGAAAGTCGGCGCCTAGTATTGAAGTTTTCACGTCAGCGACGACGAATGTCCAGCGAAAGTTGCGACGTAGACCTAAGTTTAGATCGATGGTCTTGGTTCCATACGTCTTGATGGGTGAACTGTTTGCTGCATATAGTGTAAAGGTTGTTGAAGACTTGGTGCTTTTCTTGTGAGTGGCGGCCAATACAGATATGTCTGCGCCTGTGTCCACGAGGAAACGTTCATGAGAGTCGCGATCGTGTACACAAAGGCGTTTACTGGTGCTGTTGACACCGACGTCCGCCACAGTCGGTGTCGGCATTAGTTTTCCGACTTCTTATTTCTTCTGCAACACGGAGAAACGCAGCGCTTCGCTTTATCACCGAATCGGAAGTGATACTTGCATTCCCATGTAGCATCTCCCGGCTTTACTTTTGAGGTCTTGCGTAATCTCGAATGCGAGCGTGAGCGTGAGTGAAAGGGACGGCGATATTGGCGATACGGAGCACGACCACGTCGTAGTTCAGCAACTTCGAGGGTAAGATTTTCGATTTGCTTCGCTAATGCTTCATATTGTGTAGAAGATGTTGTTGCGCTCGAAGATGACACTGCGGAGATGTTGGGACGTTCAGTGTACTCTAACATTTTGTCGGCCATCGCGGCGAGTGTGTCTAAGGCAGCCTCCGTGTTCACCGATAGTACGACACGGACTTGAGTAGGCAGTTGATTCAACCATTCGATTCTAAGTCCTTCATCTGTTACCATGCCGCTACTCAATTCTCGCATTTTTCTTAAGAGTTGCGAAGGTTTCTGGTCTCCGAGTTCCAGACCACTGATGAGTTTTTGAAAATTCTTGACGTCGGATTTTTCGTAGGCGGCAAGTAGTCGTGTCTTCACTGCTTGGTATTTATCAACGGCGGGTGGCTGATATAAAATATCAGTGAGATGTTGGAGGTCGCTTGATTGTAGTTGTTGCAGAACGTAGCGAAACTTTTGGTCATCGGATGTCTTAAGCGGGTCGACGACGGCTTCGAATTGAATAAACCAGGCTCTGGGATATTCGCGCCAAAACGGTAGTAGTCTTGACTGTACAGAGATTGCGCTTATATTTTCGCCGCTGATAATTTCTTCTTGCTTTTTTTCTTCCATAATGTTTCCTACGAGTTCAGCTTCTTGGTCGGGGTCACCAGATGTAGCGGTTATGGTGCAGAGATTAATGAAACTACGAGTGAGGTTGAAACTGGAATGAATTTTATTACAGATAAAACGAATATTTATACCTTTTAAGATGCTAACAAGCAGCGTACGAGTGTAGATTACTCTAGAAAGAGACGGTATTATCGGACGTCTCGATCGAGCGTGCGAGTGTAGATTATTCAAGAAAGAGACGGTATTATCGGACGTCTCGATCGGAGGATATAAATATAAGTGGTGATTCCTTCGCTCGCCTCGGCAGTCCGGCACAGTACGGCGAAGGCGTATGCACACTTATATTCTATAAAAATCTAAGAAACATTTGAATTTTTTCAGATTTCGACGAATGCACGAGTAGTCAGTTCAATGACTGATCCGAACACTCACGCTGTTTCAACCTTCGTGGAACTTACACTTGTAGTTGTTTAGAAGGTTTTACAGACCTTAGCGTCAACACTCTATACCCTGGAAGGATATGTTCTTGTAAGTCGATTTCATCTGTTACTCTGTCGCACGAAATATATGAGGTATTTTAGACATCAAAACATAACTCATATACATGGTGACTGGTGAATTACTATCAATATTTAAGGAGCATACTCGGTACACGATTCTCATTCGAAATATGTAAACAAAATAGGTACTTAATTTTTGACCAAATTTCCGTATAAATAAATAAAGTGTGGATACATTCCAAGTGTTCCAAGTGTGGACGCGTGCGGCGGCGTGCTGATACAACACCACGCCGCCGACGTGTGTGTGTGTGTGTGTGTGTGTCTATATACCTAATCTGTAGGGTGTTCACACGATGCGTAATTAATTACACAACTTTTGGTTAACTTTACTTAGAAGTTTATTAATATTTATGTTATATTAATTTTTATTTTGTCATATATGATCGTCAAATATCACGTCATCAAGTATCGATAGTAATTCACCAGTCAGCCTGTATATACATAGCTTATTTATAAACATGTACGTACATCCTAAAAGATATATGTAAAACATTAAAAAAGTTAATTAATATATGTATTGTATAATATTCAATTTATGTTTATTTTAAAAACTTAATGTTACACGCAGCTGAGGAAAATGAAAAGAAAATATGTGAGTAGTATAGTGCAGAATAACTTTAGAAAATTATTACACATACTTGACCTGGCCAAAAATATTGTTATATTTTAAATTTGGAGTCTGTCATCTTTTTCCCACCAATTTATGTAAAATATTTTTTAATATTAAAATAAGGATATACAGAATACTGAATGACTGTTAGTTTTATATAAAGTAGCCATGTAATCAAATACATTTTGTTAAAATCTAACTTCTAATAAGGAAGAACATATAAATGTATATATCTATGTCTGACCAAGATTTATATATTCGTTGCAGCGGAGGGGGAAGTTCTCCGGAGTATTGGCGATATGGGAGCAGTCATGACCTCCATCACACTCGGACCTGGAGCATTAAATGTAAATGTAACAGAAAACACATAAAAACTATATTAAGGTCAGAACCAATTACTAATATATAACTCCAATAATATTCACTTAGTTTGAAACCACTGTAAGAACAAAAAATATCTGCATTTTTGACCACAATACTCCCTAAAAAACTTGTTTCTTACTGAGATTTACAATTATTTAGTCGATTTATATATAGGAATGTATGTTGTTATTTAGAAAAAATATGTTTTTAAGTGTTGAGTATACTATAAAGGATAAATCAAGACTCAGTATTTGCAATCGAAATAATCAAAATGTGTGTTCTATTAGCAGGTGGTGGGCGGAGGGGCCCGTCAGCCTTGGCCCTGGCCCGGAAACATCCACTAGTGATGGAGACCAAGCTGAAGATTATAGAAATATTGCAGGTACGATACTGATAACAGTTCTGGAGATGTTACAACAACAGACACACATACTCAAAGCAAACGCACTCTTAGCTATTTATTTATTTTCTTTGAAAAACAAAGTTAACTATGCAATTTACAGTAAACGTTGACGTCCACACTAGGCTAGGCCTGTGTCGTGGAAAGTTATACTCTAATTCTTAATTATATTTATATAGATACGTTTGAATGAAACTAACTTTTTTTATGATAAAATCAAGTGTAGTAAAACGAAAATATTGGTTTATTTAAATGAATATTCACGAAAGTCTTAGATCTCAGTATGATTAAAAGGTTCTTCAAAAATTTGTATTGTACTTCTTATTCTTATTATATACTTATATTCGTATACTTATTTGTATTCTAAACTAACAATTCTTGGAAAGTATGTACTGTTTTACAAGTTTAAGAAAAACGTTTCTTCAGCTTGATACTACTATTATACTGACCAAAATAATACATTACTATGAAAGTGACTCAATATATACAAGAAATATTCTCCACAGTTTATCCTGGACGTTCGTTTGGACTACCGCATCAGCTGCCTGCTGTCGATCTTCAAGAAGGCCTTCGAGTCCTCCTCGCCGGACGCTCTCGGTCGAGTGGACGTGGAGGCCATAGGACTACAGGCCGAGGGGATCTTCAGCTGTCGGTAAGACACACACACACATACATACATACATACCAACACCGACTAGGCGAGATACAAATACAAAGTATAAGAAAGTCATTCAACTTAAATTTTTACTCGAACATTTATAAATTTAATCACATACATGTGTGATTTTATTCGGTTCAGTATCATTATATTAAAATGTTTATAAAATTTATCTCGTTTCGTTGGCAATGTTCACACGTGGTGTTATATTGTATTGTATAATTTCATGTAGATGTGTACTATTGTAACTAATCGGTGGCGGGTTGATAGTAACATGCGGTCTGTAGAATTTTTTTTCAACTATTTCTTATTAGTACTACTTTGATAAGTATTTATTACGAACACTTCTTGCTTCTATTAAACAATTACAAATTAATCAGTAAATTTCTTTCTATTAGATTCAATTGAAAACATAAAATTTTTACTATTTTTCTTTTTCACACTAGATAAATTACCATTAGCTCTAAATTATCTTTCATCGGTTTATCTATAATTGGGAATTAAAATCATAGGAAGCACTTTGAGATAAGAAAAACCATTTAATTCTTATTTCGTCATACTGGCGATCGGTATTAATAAATTAACAATTATTTCAGAGCAATTCAGACTGTGCCTGACAACTGTCTTCCAAAAAATGTAGATTTGTTAGTAAGATTGAAATCTATTGCATGATGCATGATGAAAGTACCGCTATTAACCGCATGTATGATGCTATGATTTCTTTGCTTATATGTGGACATCTGATATTTCTGTATTTCCTTAACTTAATTATTCGAATAAAAAGGTATTGAATAATTTCCATTACAAGATTCTGAAATGGACTTCGTACAATTAAGGAAATGTTAGAATAAAATAGTTTGTATGTTACGCATGTTTTGTCCCAAGAAGCTTTAATATTTTTTTGCGAGAAATAAAATCCTCATTACTAGGACTAACTAGTGTAACCTCTCCAACCGCAGCAAGCGATATTATACTTTACAGCTATTACAATAAAATCGACATCCTATTATCGGAAAGATTTAAGTTATTGTGAAGTGTTTTCTGTATAATTCTAACCTTTGTTTATTTTGATTTAAAAAACCCGTTACCCGAAAAGAGATTCTTTTTTAGGCATAACGCTTATAATCCTATTGTGATTTGTGCGTTTCTCATATGATATTATATTTGAAATCTTAATATTGATACAATAAGGTTTAAATTTCAGAGACGGTTTAGACCTGGATGCTTGCGGCGGTCGTATGGTGTTGAGAGTTCTGCTGCAGCTGTGTTCCCAGGGTGCTTCGGTCAGTCTCGTTTCAGGAGCCCTAGCGCTGCTATTCCGTCATTTCAGTCAGAGACAAGAAGTTTTGGAGGCTTTTAAGCAGGTCCGCTTTATAAATTAACTAGCTGCGCTCCGCGGTATTACCCGCAGATTTCCGGGATGTAAAGTAGCCTATGTGTTATTCCTGGACGTCAGTTTTCTGTATACAAAATTTTATCAAAATCGGTTCAGCTGTTTTAGCGTGAAGAAGTAACAAACATACACACACACACTCACAAACTTTCGCAATTATAATATTAGTAGGATTAGTATTATATCAACATACCTTAGCATATTAAATATTTTACAAGATAACTCATAAATGCAAGTAATGAAGTCAACAAAAAGAGATCCTACGTAGTTTCTCATCATATCTGTGAGATTTTAATGTAATCTTTGTAGACTATAATATATTTATCGTTATATTCCGTTCAGGTCCAACTGTTAGTGTCTGACGCGGACGTGGAGTCCTACAAACAGATCAAGGCCGACCTGGACATACTGAGACAGAGCGTTGAGAAGTCGGAGCTGTGGGTGTTCAATAAGGGACGCGCCGGGATTATAGATGATCACAGCGGTGAGAATTTAATATAGTTATCAAATTAATAAATTCAAAGTTTCAACTCTTTCGAATTGTCCTGCATATACCGGCAAAAATTATTCCATATACATATATATCTGCAGTTCTAAGATATTTTATAAATTTTCTATATCTAAAACATAACATAAAAAACAAACATTCATTCATACATCATGAAATAGTGGTATCTACATACTTAGGACTGTATAACTTGTAGATAAATATTAGGATCACCTGTAGATGATGAAAGAATATTGTTCAAAAAATATATAAATATTATTAAACATATATAAATCAATACTTTTCTAGATATAAAAGGCGCCGTATGTCCTGGCGGGGCGGTGTTGGAGCGAAACGCGTCCTTAGACAACGTGCGAGCAACGAGAGGAGATCGACAGGACTACGATAAGATTAAAGAGGTACAAAATAAATATTGCATTATATTTATATCTTCTACCCGGCAATTTCCCAGCTTTTAGCCAGGGTCTGCCTTACATGTTGTGAATAGTTTTGGCTAATTGTTCTTACGACCGGCCGCCTGCCTGACATCAACTCTATTTTGGGAATGCATAAATCAGTGATGTCTAAATACTCTTAGAAAGTATATATGACTCGGAAAAATCACATTGGTACTTGCCAGGATCGAACCCGCGCCCTCGTGCACGAGAGGCGGGCCTTTTAACCACTAGGCCACTTAAGTCAGTAGTTGACTTAAGTTGCATTTATATCAATGGCGCTAGCATAATATCTATTCATCTAAATTGGCGCTTCAATCTCTCAGTCACTACAAATGATAAGTTGATGTAAAAATTTATTCGTCAACTTTAATAAATACTCAGTAGCACAGTCGACATAGTGACTTGGATACCGTATCGAACAAGTTATAAGTTCAAATTTGATGGATCCCAGTCATTTTATTATAACATAATATCGTTAATTCATAATTGGTAATACAGAACTTCCAAGTTGTTTTTGTTGATAATGCATAAGATATTAAATAATTTTTTTAAAATTTTTATTTAATTATCACCTAAATTCAACAGGTAGACAATAAGATTTATTTTTTTGCTTTGCGTGAATGTTGTGTACATCTGTAATTGTCACTCATATCAGGTCCTAGATTTTTTTTCTATTTTATCTTTGTTTATGTGTGCTGAATATGTGTGATGTTGATGTACCTTTTAAATAAATAAATTTAAACATTGTATAAAACAGATCCTGGAACGTATGATCAAGCACTGTACCCAGGGCAACACGGCGAGGGAGGGGGGCGACTCGAGACCGCGGAGACACGAACAGAGGCTACTGAGGAATATAGGAGTACATAATGTAGTGCTGGACCTGCTGCAGGTGGGTGGAGGAGCAGTTAAAACAATATATCGATACGAGCAGGATTTAAACCCTATATATGTGTATGTATGTATTTATATATATCACAAATGTAAAACAGTATTCTCAAGGGTGGCAGGTTTCATTACTAGTCACGTCAATAATTAATAGTTCTTTCTATTTGGACTTCAATACAAGTCTTAGCTCCTTGCTGTAATAATAAAACCAATAATACTAAATACTAAAATGCTGAAGTGCAGGAAAAGTAAATGTTACTGCTTTTTTAAGTTTTTTCTTTATCTTCTCACTTAAAAGCCATTGTTGCTTTTACAAAACTGTTTCCGGAAATATGCTATACCTACACTCATGAATAATTTTCTGCTGTATGTTATAAATACATTCTGTAATCAATTATTTCCAGGTGCCACACGATGAGGACGACGCTGCTATGGACGAGCTGCTGGGCCTGGCGCACGAGTTCCTCCAGCACTTCTGTCACGGGAACACACAGAACCAGGCCATACTACACAAACACCTGGATCTGTTCCTCAACGCTGGAGTAAGAACAGGCTATTGAATATAAACAATTGTACTGTTATTTTGTTTAATATCGTATTTTATTAAAATTATTATTACAATTAGTTGGTCTTTTTTACATACATGTCTAAGTTTTCACAGTGTTTCATAAACCAATATTAGTTTTTCCGTACACTGGAATTCATCGTCGTTAACTCACAGTTACTTTGACATCTCAAGACATTTATATTTTACTAGAAGACCCAGCGAACTTCGTATCGCTCTATAATAATCCAGAAATATCTGTTACGTTTTTTAATTTATATTTTTGGAGTTTATCTTTAAGCCATAAATCTCCGTGTTTTGAAGTGCGACAGAATGATTGACATATTACATAGTTAGTTGTAAAATCTAATGTCAAAAAAACCGTTTGTATGGGAAATAAAAAAGCACAGTTTTTAGGGTTTTCCGGGAAATTAATAAAAAGTGCACAATCTAACAAATAAGTAACATATGCAAGGTAAATGTAACCTGATTATTATTATTATATATATACTATAGCGCTAAATTATTGTTTTACAATTATAGTATAGCCAGCGATCAAAGCATCAAAACGGTAGTTTTATTCAGACAACTTTTTACATCAGATCCGCGAAGCCCAGACGGTGTGCTCGATATTGGAAGAGAACGCAGTTCTGTGCGCTCACGAAGGGAACGAGAAGGTCGCCGCGCACTTCGTACACTGCATCGAATCCCGCGGACGGAGGCCCGCCTGCCTCAAGTTTCTGAGAACTATAGTACGAGCGGGACCTCACCATATACGGAGGAGCCAGGACCTGGTCATGCAAGAAGTAAGTTCCTCTCCCTTCACCCATCATAGCATGCATGGTTTTAAGAGACGAAACCTCTTAAAATTCCATGATTTCCCGTGGTAGCGAGTCTATCGTTGTAGTGAGAGGAGCTTCAATAGCTCTTAGGACTTGTGACCCAGGTGTAGGTTTAAGAGGTCCCTATCTAAGGCGCATTAAACGCTCACCTCCATTTTTAAAGCTCCTCTATCAAATATTACCTAACATAAAATTCTATTTTCAGTAATATAGTTATGTTATATCACATGCTTATGTCGTCAATGTATTATGTAAACACGATTTTTTCTCTGTTGTTCAATAATAAATCTATCTTCGTTAGTAAATATCTATTCTATCATTTGAGTTCATGAATGGAATGGAAACTCGGAAACGCTCAGTATTTAGTTAAACGACGCATACTTGTACTAAGGTACATATAATACATATATTTAATCGTACTTCATGTTTCATTATAGATGCTGAATGCCGCCGAGGACGTGCTGGTGTTCTACAATGATAAAGTACTCTTCAACTACTTCATCAAAATGATGAGGGAGTACAAACAGACGGGAGAGATGCCTGAAGCTCTCACGTAATATATATGCCATTATATGATCATTTCAAAATTTATATTCTTGCTCTGGCATTTAATAAGGATTTAAAATAATTATGCATTAATTACGAAAAGTGTGAAAACAAAATTAACCAACCCAATTTTCATTACTTTAATGGTCGAATTTGTATACATTATTAAGGTACAACAGCGTAAGATATATATGCAAGAAAGGTTTATCGATAGCTTCTTTGACAATCTAATATAAATATGCACTTAATATTACATATAATTAATAATATTTATGTATATATTTCTTGCAGGTACCACATAGACCTCATAAAGCTGTTAACATGCTGTACCCTCGGGAAGAACGTGTACACGGAGATCAAGTGTCACAGTCTGCTGCCACTAGACGACATAGTGGCCATGATCACACACCCTGACTGTATACCAGAGGTCAATCACACTTATACATATGTAACATACATCCATGTAGCTGAAATCGTGGTAGTAATTAATACTATCGCAACTTAGTCACAAAAATATTAATCAAGACCGAATGTTGGATAATTATTTATTGAAATATCAAATTGAATTAATTTTATTATTTAACTCAATTGGCTTGCACAAACTAAGCTTAATATTATAAAATGAATGAGAATGCTAAGAAGTTATTGTAAACAATATGTATATGATGTCAATAGGGCCCGGATTAATATTTAAATACATATTTTTAATTTACGCGATTTTTGGTCTAGAATGTGTTTTTTACATGGATTGTCATATTTGGACTGAACAACCAACTTTTATATTTTCCATATTTTACCATATTTCAAAGTTAAGTCCATATTTTACAAGAAAATGTCACAATCATCCATATATTCACAAAATACATAAATTTACGTTCCCGCCACTAATGTTTTGGATAAAAGTAAAGGATTTTAGACGCTAAAAAAAAACAAAATTCTGTGCGAAAGTTCCGAGTTTAATTATGAAAGTATTTAATTTTATACTGCATATTTTTTCCATATTTTTGATTTTTTTCGTCCATATTTTATGTACATATTTTAGATTTTTTAATACATACTTATCCGGGCCCTAGTTATGATACATATGTAATTGTATTATTCTTAAATTATTTCTGTATTTTATGACAATTATAATTTATTCTTTTGCTATTTCTAAATAAAAAATATTAAATAAAACATATCTTTCTTTATTTTTTTTTTACAGCTTATAATATGGGTTAAGTAAATGAAACAACCAATTAAATATGAGACATAGCGTTTTTATATTCAATAATCAATAATATTTTTGTTTATCGATAGAATATTTAGTATTAATAATATACAGGGTGACTGGTGAATTACTATCGATACTTGAGGACGTGATATTTGACGATCATATATGACAAAATAAAAATTAATATAACATAAATATCAATAAACTTCTAAGTAAAGTTAACCAAAAGTTATGTAATTAATTACGCATCGTGTGAACACCCTACAGATTAGTATATACACACACACACAAACGCGTGCAGCGGCGTGTTGTTGTATCAGCACGCCGCCGCACGCGTCCACACTTGGAACACTTGGAACGTGTCTACACTTTATTTATTTATACGGAAATTTGGTCAAAAATTAAGTACCTATTTTTTTTACATAATTCGAATGAGAATCATGTACCGAGTATTCTCCTTAAATATTGATAGTAATTCACCAGTCACCCTGTATACAAGGAAACAATAGCAACTAAATAGATCTTAAAACTTAATACAGCGATGATTCATTTAAAATTATGTAATATTATAATCAAGCACACATATTTCTTAATCAATTTTAACTATTTAATTTATCCTAGCGTTCTGCTTGGCTCTAACGCCAGCGAATGTTCAAGCTTGTTATTCTAACAATTCTAGGTCTTACGTGCTTCAGTCTCAAACCTTTTTTTATTACATTCCTCATGATACCATTCTTTATACATACATTTATATATATCTGAAAAACGATGTGAGCAAGCGTTGCCGTACATAGTATTTCGACGATCAAATCAACTTAATATTTATCTAAACATAAAACGTATATAAAATTATAATGTGTTAGTTTTTAATGAAGTTTCATTTAAAAATATTTAAATTTTAAATGGTATTAATTTAGATTGATTTTATACTGTCCGTCAGTGATACTGAACGTGAAAACCAATATAATAATACATTTTGTACCTATCTATCTAATTTTATCAGAAGTTGTGCAAATATCGAAACCAATTTTTATTGACCCATAAAAAGACGAGCCAACATATTTCGTCATAGCGAGAATGTTAGTTTCATTAACCGATCATTATGCTTCTAATATAACAATATCAAAACTGTTAGTATCAGATACTTGCACTTAATTTAAATCTTAATATTATTTGATATTTCTACAGTGTTAACATCATGTAAGCGGTTATTTTCAAGACTATAAAGCTAAGTTATCTATAGAGGTTAACGGGTCAAGTAATATGGACCGATGTCGAATATACGACGGTACAATTATAAGAAAATACATAGAAATTTTTCACCGGATAGATTAATGTTAGATCCGGGAAAGATAATTGTAAAATCCTTCATATGTACGAGTATTGTCTTTTCATTTTTATGGTTTACGTAAACATCCTGAAGCGTCACATTTCAAGTATTGTAAAGATTTTTCTTTAACATTTTGTAATAGCAAATAGTGTGCATTTGCTAAGCCTAAGCCGATAATAGTAAAAATGCATTATTATAAAGAGAATATGTATGCATCAGTATTTATTTCTTCGTTTTGCTAGAACTTGACGTCGGTTTTGGAATCATAGAAAGAGATCTGAAAAGAAAAATTCTTTCAGAACTACATCAACACACTATTAAATTATATGCATTTTCTAAGCGCACGGTAGTGCGCCGGCCAAGTTCCACAGGCCGCGCGCATGCCGTGCACTATATTTACACGAACCGTTTCGACCCACTTTTGACCCCCCTGTAGCTCAGTGCCTATTGCAAGTACAGAGATAAAATTGTACCTACGTAATCATATACTAGTACTAAAGCAGTATGCCAAATTTCATAGATAAAGCTTCAGTAGATCCTGAAATATGGCTCTGTGAAAATAGCTAATTTTGGCACTGACTCACTGACAGGTAATCAAAACCTTTATATAGGCGCTCAGCTCAGCACAATAAAATACATAATAATGAAATATTAATAATTAATAATATGAGTACATCTATCAATCGGTGACAAATGAAACTAAAAAATAAATCTAGTTTAAAAAAAAACTAAAAAACACGCTACAATGATGAAAGAAACCGCGTGGAAACTAATTTAACCTTTACAACCTTGGAAATCAATTTAATTTAAATTGTTTAAAATAAACAATAAATGGTATTATTGAAAAAAAAGCGTGAGGCGCTTCTCAAGAACTGATATATGAAGCTCATCACGCTTTTTTCACAAAAATACCATTTATTGTTTGTTAATTTATTTTTAAATTAATATTATTGTGAAAAAAATGTGGGGCGCTTCTTAAGAACTGATATATACAGGGTGACTGCTGAATTATTATCGATACTTGAGGACGTGATATTTGACGATCATATATGACAAAATAAAAATTAATATACCATAAATATTAAAAACTTCTAAGTAAAGTTAACCAAAAGTTATGTAATTAATTACGCATCGTGTGAACACCCTACAGATTAGGTATACACACACACACACACACACGCGTGCGGTGGCGTGGTGTTGTATCAGCATGCCGCCGCACGCGTCCACACTTGGAACGTGTCCACACTTTATTTATTTATACGGAAATTTGGTCAAAAATTAAGTACCTATTTTTTTTACATAATTCGAATGAGAATCATGTACCGAGTATGCTCTTTAAATATTGATAGTAATTCACCAGTCACCCTGTATAACGGATATAAAATATTGTCGTGTATTCATAATGCACACTGTATAACTTAATTAAATATTGCTTACCTAAAAAATCAGGTTTCTATTGTTTAGGTACGATTTCTTGAAAAAAAGTATTGAAATCTCACCAAAAACATGTCAGTTAAAAAGGGGGCCAAGTACCAATCGGCTAATTGTTTGCCTAAAAAAGGGTTGAAATCCAATCTAATGCCAAGATTAGATGCACTTTGAAATCGATCATAATCATCTTCATCAACAGCATGATCCACTGGTAAACATTTGCCATTCCCAAGACTCGCCACCACACCCAGTCCTCTGCCTTCCACATCCAGCCACTACCCGCCACCTTATTCACGTCAACGGTCCATCTGGCCGAAATTCACTTTACCATACACCCAACTTAAAATATGGTATAGTTGTGAAAATACGTAGGTGCTTGGTTAAAAATATCTATAATTATAATACTTCTAATTTGAACTTGGCAGGTTAATTTAATTATTTAAATTATATAATATTTAAATTATATAAATATAAATAATTATATAATATTTAATTAATTAATATGCAATAATTTTGTGACTATAGTTAATTATTTTTAGCTAATACAAAATTAAATTTCTACAAAATAAAGACAATGACACATTCTTTGTAGTGATGAATAAATCACAAAATGGTGGTAAGTCACCCCCTATTAACACTGATATAGAGGCTGGTGATTATGACGGGGTCACGAGGAACGAACAAGTGACTATTAATGGAGTATCACAGGTATTGTTCGGTGAAATATTGCTCGCGGGAGCGCCATACCTAGAAACGACTAATGTACTTCATCCAACAGGCAAGTATTAACTGATCAAATATAAATTGCTTTAGAACTAGTCTACTAGTTGTCGCTTTAATTTTATACTATATTCTATTTAAATGAATAAATTTTCACTGGTATAGGATATGGTAAAGAATGTCAACCAGATTGTAAAGCTTCGAGAAATGAAAGATGCCAGAGGATCGATAGTGTTATGAAGTGCGTGTGTAGACCAGGTTTCGCTAGAATGTTCCCAGATCGACCGTGTAAACGTAAGATATTACTATTTTTTATTATACTAAAAATACAAAATCAGTTAGTATTTTAACTATTTTAACATAATATTTGAAATATGCTCAATTTTAGCAACATACACGTACTCAGTAAGATAAGGACTAGGATCTAGAGACAACAAGGTGATCAAATTCCATAAGAATTTATCGGACAAAAGAATATGAGAGATTGTCATTGGCTACTCATGAAGGAATAAATAGAATGATAATGCAATCAGACTTACGGGATGTTTATCACGGAGTCCACATAACAGGATTCCATCCTATTGAGATGAGAACAAAAGACGGTGCATATGTGGGAGTTATTAATGATTTCTACGTTCAGGTAAACATTCAGTAAAGACTTGAAATATGTTGTTTGCAGCTTAACTTAAATGAATTTTTCTTTAGCTTTCCGATAACGCTCATGAAATACGTTATATGTAATTATAAACCTAGATTAAAAAATATATATTATTCTGATTTATGACTGAAGATTGACATCGTTCAATCAATTTACGCTTACTATTTCGATATATTAGTATGTATGACAGAAAATATTCTAATTTCTACATAACATAAGAGATATATAAATTTATTAACTATCATTATTACGTGCCTACTGAATCCCATTCCCACCGTCTCAGCACCAGCATATACATATAACCAGACGGCGACTTCGTACTGCATTATCTACACTTACTTCTATTCTACTTTAGTGTTGTCGTTTCTTCATAGATACAATATTTCAATATTCCGTTTTCGCGATGTCCAACCTCCAGAAATGCTCGTCATTGGAGTAGAACGTCCGATACTTTGTAACAAGATTTAAAACCATTGCGAAAACGGATGGAAATACAATACTAGTACGTAACAATATGTGTGTCAAAATATATTATTAAAATAAATGTGATAACAAATGAGTTTACTACAGCAGTATAAACACAAGCCTGATGTTTTATTGATACCCCCTTTAAACATTTCACAGGTTTTGTTAATATAAAATATATTTTACCGCAATTAAAATTTGGACTAAGTACCTATACATAATTGAATGAAAAGCATCAGTGTAAGCCATAAGGTTTACAAATTGATATTGTAAACATATAATTTTTGTAAAAAATACCAGATATCCAAAATCTTGAGCCTTTATGCTTGACGACCATATCTTTTCACAAATACAATCCGATCCTTAAATGTTTTCATCTATATTAATAAAGAGGAAAGATTTGTTTGTTTGTTTATTTGTAATGAATAGGCTCCGAAACTACTGGACCGATTTCAAAAATTCTTTCACTTTTGGAAAGCTACATTATTCCCGAGTAATATAGGCTATATTATATTTAAAAAAAATTAGGGATCCTTACTAAAACTCCGGTATTGTAACCCAAAGTGTAACAAAATGATCTGAAAAATTCCTTACGTCGCGTGCGCTGCGAAAACTATTGATTATAGAACAAAATCATTTACTACAACTTTACAGAAATCATCATTATCTACAAAAAGTGTCGCGACAGCATATGTCTAAATATTATAGTTATGTTGAAATAAGCGGTTTTTTATTCTAAAAAATTAATTTATATGCCGCCGCCTGAAAAGGCTCTTTATTTGTACCTTGGTATTAAACCTTATCAAAATAAATTACTTTATATTCAAGACGGCATTAATACCTTTTTATAACTCTTTGAATTATTCAATTCGGACATTTCATTCGGAAGATATCACAAGTTTAAAAATGCAAGTATTAGAAAAAAGTCGCGTGGTTGACGCTCACCTAGTCAGCATGCGATGTAGGCTCCATGTAAGCGTCACTGGGGTACGGGGGGAGGCAATCCCAACTAATATTATAAATGCGAAAGTAACTCTGTCTGTCTGTCTGTTATACTTTCCCTCTTAAACCTCTCAACCGATATTGATGAAATTTGACACAGACAAACTTTAGACCCTGAGATATAGGCTACCTTTTATTGCGAAAAAGGGGACGAAGAGGTTGAAAGTTTGTATGGGAATTTTAATTTTAAAAGATAAAATCATGAAACTTTATATTTAAGCACTTGATAGGATATATTTAAACAATTGTTCTGGCGTTTTTGAAATTTCGACCAGTGAGGGGGTCAAATAAGGGTTGAAAGTTTGTATGGGATATCTTAATTTTAAAAGATAAAACCATCAAACTTTATATTTAAGCACTTGATAGGATATATTTATAAATTTGTTTTAGCGTTTTTGAAATTTCAACCAGTGAGGGGATGAAATAAAGGTTGAAAGTTTGTATGGGATTTTGTCATTTTTGGGGATAAAAACATGAAACTTTATATTTAGGAACTTGATGAGAAAAAACAATTTGTTCTAGCGTTTTCAAAATTTAAAATCGTTTGTTATCTTTACCACCGTGGGGGTGAAATTCTACACACGGAATTCTCGAAATTCGAACGGAACAGAACGGTAACTACGAAGCTAAACTTTTTGTATACAAAATTTTAACCACTCAACCTAGGAACATCATGTTTATAAGTTTTGGGTGAATCAATTTAAAAAAAATTGGCTTTTGAAGTTAAAGTTCCTTTTAACGAATAAATATCTAAAATAAATAACGAAGAGTACCTACTCTGCATCGCCGCCGATGTTGTCGGTCGTCGGTCGCCGCACAGTGGGAAAGCCCCATACAAGGCCGTCTCAAAACCCCTTCACATGAAAGTCAAACTAATTAATGCAGTAAAACTAATTAATTAATATAGTCTTATAAATAAGCTTTCTTTTCTTTATTTCTTGTAATTATTTTTTGCAAACCATAATATATATTAAAAGGCATCAAAGTTGACTCATGTCCAATGGTGTTATTTTGGCCCAGTACATTACTACAATTCAACGACACATTAGTTGAAAGTTTTACTAATATTATAAATGCGAAAGTAACTCTGTCTGTCTGTTACGCTTTCACGCCTAAACCACTGAACTGATTTTAATGAAATTTAGTACAGAGGTAGAGTTGACCTTGAGAAAAAACATAGGATAGTTTTTATCTCAGACTTTTGATAAGTTCTCTTGGAAACGCGATATAATCGAACTCCAAGCGGGCGAAGCCGCGGGCAGAAAGCTTGTTAGGAAAATGAAAACAATCAATCATAAATACAAATTTTGATATTGATCATATTAATTTAACTAATGTGAACAAAATTCTGTAGCGCTTAACACTTCATAAACGTATACCGCTCTATAATTTTGAAAATAATGTAAGCTAAAGTTGGTAATGAAGACGTGACGAATTTTTTTTTCGCATATAATTTAATAAACACAATATAATTATTAAGCTTCAATGAAAATAGTTCAACACTTAAATATTAAGTATTCTTTACGACACAAAACGAAACTAATAAAGTTATTCCTTGTTTCCAGTTCGGTCAAAAAATATTCGATATTAAAGTTTAATAATGGAATGAAACTCAATAACTTTATGGATCTTTATTATATAGTAACACACATATTACCTACTATAGTTATTATAAACAAATCAATTATGTACTGAATTTTAAAAATAATATTTAAGTTACCTTACCATAGTAAATAAATAATATAAATAAAAAGTTAAAACATCGCACTTTGTTACAACTATTTAAAAGACATTTCAAGTTATATTTGACAAATAAAAACAATAATAGTATTGAAGGACTGCTAATAAAACATAAACACACATTCAATAAATTATAATCAGTAGTATGCGTCTTAATTAATAATATGTAGTGTGTGGCCACTAAACGTGCGAGTAGTCAGCGCGTCACGTCACGTGATGAGCTCGCTCGCCGACACGTCCGGGGACGAGTGACGAGCGGCGGAACACATCTACCTGCAGGTGATATATAAATATAAACGTTGGAAACAGATTGTCAGAAGAAAGGTTAAGCTGAAATATTTTCTAATTAACGATTTTTTCACAATTAGTACCAAATAATTACGGGGATTAGCACTATCCCCGACGATATGTAATCCATTCAATACATTTAAGTACTTACTTAAAACGTTCTGACAGCATACGTTTTATGATTAATAGATTCAATTTAATAATGTGTATATAATTTGTCAGTGATTATTTTTTTTGTGGAAACATTTTTTTTTATTAGACAAATACTAATTAACTCGCCTTAACTTTTTAACACAAATATCAATTAAATGTTCATCTCAATGTTTCATGTATGGGTTACGAAGTTTAAGTAATAATTGATTCGTATAATAATGTGTAAATGTAACCAATCGC
Organism: Danaus chrysippus; assembly: GCA_916720795.1. Lineage (NCBI taxonomy): Eukaryota > Metazoa > Arthropoda > Insecta > Lepidoptera > Nymphalidae > Danaus > Danaus chrysippus. Next base: position 2,353,898 of record CAKASE010000074.1, read on the forward strand.
GATGACAACGGATATCCGGTGATGACGCAGCACTGCTCGTCTGGCCCCAGTACGAGATGTATTTACCACGGTTGTCCAATGGCAGAGTCTGAAATTAAACAATAATATGTATTACAATAGACAGAAAATTGACATTATTATAATATACATGTATATATTATGAGGCTTATATTGAACGCTTACAATACATGTACTTTCAAATCTTGCTCCAACAGTAAAGTGACGATGGTTTCTTTGCAATGAGCATAAATATAAAACAATTTCTTTTAAGCAGCGAGTTGTCGACGAATATATGTATACCTTTGAATTTATTAAATATCGATATGATGTTAATAGACAAAGAATCGAGAAGGCTTTCGATACATTATAAAATAACTACATAACTAGTTATATAACTATGTATAATATTAATGATGCCGATATTTCAAATCCTCGCATTCTTTATACAGATTGGATAATGCTCGACTGAAATGATTCGGCCTCATATGTCCACCTAGATATTATAGTCACTCCTTGTACGTATATCAAAGCCACGTTAATAAGTCTGTGTGTACACGCAGCTGGTCGACCAGTCCCTCAACTCAGAGAGTGGTCCCTCGGACACACGAGCCCGACAACAGTAGCGGACTCTGAGACCAATCCGTGCACTCTGACGATTAGAAATATACATACCTAATGTAATAATAATAATATACTTTATTAATATAACAATAAAAATGAAATATATACAAAATAAAAGTAGATGCACAATAAGGCGTTCTTATCGCTAGGTCTAACCATCCATTCTCTAATGAACCTACGTAACTAGAGTAGGGAGATAATCGAGTACTTAAATAGGATAAATCGATTTTGCATCGAATATTAAATTAGGAAAACGATCTTGCATCAAATTTTGTCCTCAAAAATTGTACAGAAGTAAGTGTACAGTGTACTAAGTGGTGCTCCTAAATGCTTCAAAAGTCTATCTTTAATTTTTATTTATTAAAAAAATATTATCTCAAATATTTAAAAACAATAATTATGTAAAATAAAAATATATATAACAAATACATGATATATGTCAACATAAAATGAACATTCGCCCAATATTTATAACAATTACATAAAATATTAAATAACAATTAATTATGTTTCTTGGATAGAATAAACGACTTTATTTCATTCAACAAACTTTGTGTTTCCTACACCCCGTACTCAAGAATATGACTCATCCAACAAATAAAAACGATGACATTAGAAAAATATTCCACGATTCCAATGCAAAGGAAGCCATAGCATAACAAAAATATATAAAATACTTTAATAAATTGGAAAATCGATCTTGCATAAATATTGTAGTCGATAATTATACAGAACCTCAGTGTACTAATTGATGTTAAAATTACTCCAAAAAGCGTTAAATTTTATACATTTTAAAATAATTATCTCAAAGTTTTTAAAAACTAAACTCCTCCTAGTTTTCTTCACACAATACTCAAGATATATAATTCGTCCAACAATAAAATATTCCACGATTCCAGTGCAAAAGACGCCATAGCATAAAAAAAATATATAAAATATGTATCTAGATATAAAATAAGTTCAATATAATCATAATAGAGGTCCAATAGTTATACCAAAGTCGGCGTAGTCCAACATTAGGTCCCATCATCATCAGCGGCCTCCAGCAGCTCCACGAAACTGTGGTTCAGCAACACGAAGGACTCCCTGCCTCACCGCCCATCACCTCGCCACGTAAGTATACGCTGCAATGGAAAAGTATACACACATACATACAATGGAATTATTATTAGTACTCTTCTAATAACTTTAAAGACATTTACATGAAGATGTTATAGTCATTTCATATAAACATTGTGAGCAACTTGTGCATTATTTATATTTACGGCATAAGTAACATTAATTGAAGATCATTTCTTAGCACTTAGCAAATCTATCCTGCTATCATTTGTAAAAAACGTGACACCTGTCATGGCATTATATTATATTAAATCTTTCACGAAAATTACTAAGTTATGAGTAAACAAAATATGGTTTTCATATGCCTCTTCAGATAAAAGCTGTTAAAAGATTCGTGATAAAATTATAGATACGGTCACGTAAACAAAAGCTTTAATTAGGCACAATACTTATTGTAATAAGAATAACTTCCAAAACAACTATTAGGTATGTCATAAATACTTATTTATGCTTGTCTGGACTGAAATAATACTGATACTTTCAGATTTACGACGCGTTTTTAATATTTTGCCTATATACTCCCGACCTTTCTTTTACTTTGCAGCAACCGAAAATATTAGTTCTAATTCAATGAATACTGCCAAAGTCTTGAACTCATGCTTGTCTGGACCATTCTTGAAACTTTATTGATAAAAACAAAAGAAAATTAATACTTATAATATATAATAGAGTATTAATACTTGCCAACACCAGCAACAATGATGTCAGCGTATCGAGGCAGGGCTCGAGCTGCCTTGGACCAATCAGTAGTGTGATAGCCTAAACACATTAACATTCTATTTGAATTTACATACCTTTATATCCATAACATCAGAATTTTTCTTTGTAAATAACAACTAAATGACATTACAATTAATATTATAATTGCGAAAGTTTGTGAGTGTGTGTGTATGTTTGTTACTTCTTAACGCTCAAACGGCTGAACCGATTTTAATAAAATTTTGTATACAGGAAGCTGACGTCCAGGAATAACATATAGGCTACTTTACATCCCGGAAATACCGAAAATCCGCTGGTAACACCGCGGGGCGCAGCTAGTATTATATATTATTTGAGTTTTCTTTTCAAATCTAATTTGATCATTGTATAAAAACCTGTATGCTCCTTTCATCGGCTCCAGCTGTCACCATAATGGCGGCTGCTTCCTTCAAGGCAGGAAAGGCTTTGGGGGCAGCGGACATCCTAACAAGGATCTCACTGCATACAGCCTTGGATAAAGCACTGTCACTAGTAGACACTATCACTACACCGGCGTCATCTGTCAGATATTGTCGAAGTACTTCCAGAACTTGGGAAAGAACTTTTGGTATGTCTTCGCTCATAATATCTATGCCTTCCATACTCTGGAACATAAATTGGTTAGTAAACACATGCACCTATAATGTAATGGAAAAAGGTTTTTTATTATCTTGAATGGATAGCGCTTGACTGTCATTCCACGAGTTGGAACGTGGAAATTAAATCGTTGATGGTAATGCACTATACTGTTTAAATGTTATAAAAAATTATAATACACTTTTAAGCTAGCTTAAGTTTCAGTTAAATAAACAGTCGTTATAATTATAAGTTAAAAGATAAATAAATTAATATTGTTATTAAAATTGTGAAACAAGGCAAAAATTGCAATTTCAGCCAATCAAAACCATTAAACAATACAATGGGTTGTATTCATATTATTAATAATGAGTTATGCTTACTGAATTTATCTTGAACAGATGAGCAGCGTATCTGAGCCGTAATGTGCTGCCTTGTCCCAGCTCGTGCCACTCAGCGCTGCCACTGGCCAGCCTTCACTAACTTCTTCGGCGCTTCACTTTCTGAATCTGATTCTTTTGTTTCTTGTTGCATCTCTTCCCCCTCCTCTTCATAGTCAGCTCATGTACCTGGAATATTTAGAATAATATGTCACATCAACTAGCTTTCGTACAAACAATTTGATCCGAACTATACCAACTATCTTTGTATATACATCGTGTTAGTTACACTATTTATATGTCAAGAACGGCTGTACGGTTTGGCTGAAAATTTGTGGAGAGATAACTTAGAACAAGGGAAAGGACGTAGGATAGTTTTCATCTGATCGAAAAAGAAATAAATTGATAAAATACAAAATGCTCTTATTTACTGTCTTTAAGGTTGGAATAGTTTTAGTCCGGCAAGCTATACATTTCTAATTCTGACACTAACGCAAACGAAGTCGCCGACAGGAACTAGTATTTAAATAAACATATAGAGTGTTCTATATTTTACAATATATAACTTATACAAACTATCAATGAATGACCTTCGGCATTATCTTCATCCAATCCATCGACAAGTGACGCCCGAAGCTGTTCACCCACATCGCTCTTACCGATGGAAGCAAAACTGTAACAAATACGTATACATAAGGTTTACAAATTAAATATTTAAAAGGATTTTAAAACTATTTATTCAAAAGAAAATTATTGTATGTTAATAAAAAAAAGTGTCTATTTGCAAGTTACCAATACTTAAAAACCTGTATATTTAGGTTTTATCTATCTATCTGTTTATCTGTCAGTTTATGCTGAAAATTCCAAGAGGGTATACCTATTTTAATAATATTGAATTACCAGGCAACTTTGATACAAGGAACAATTAAGATTTTTATGACTTTCATAAACCGTACAATAACACTACAAGTGCATTTGTGTGTCATAGTATTCAGTGAGCCAGCAGGATTTCATTGTGAATCATGAATAAAACAACCGGTCATGTTAGATAACATAATGTCAGTGTTCATTTCACGTGTCAGCCTCCTCCTGTTGCTGCCCGTCAGCTGGTCCCTGGCCAGTCGCGCCGCCCAGCAGCACCTGTACTGCCTCCCACCACTCACCCCTAAAAACAAACATTCCACTTGATATCCAGTCCATACTGATTCATATAAAGATACTAGCTGCGCCCCGCGGTGTTACCCGCGGATTTCCGGGATTGGAAGATGTAAAGTAGCCTATGTATTCCTGGATGTCAGCTTCCTGTATACAAAATTTTATCAAAATCGGTTCAGCCGTTTGAGCGTGAAGAAGTAACAAACATACACACACACTCACAAACTTTCGCAATTATAATATTAATTGTAATGTCATTTAGTTGTTATTTACAAAGAAAAATTCTGATGTTATGGATATAAAGGTACTCGTATGTAAATTCAAATAGAATGTTAATGTGTCTGTTATGTTAATGTGTCTGTTCAAATAGAATGTTAATGTTAATCTGCCCATGATCACGGTTGCTGTAATGTAACCGAAACGTAACGAAAATATTATATAATGCGTAAATATTAGCGTCCGTAAATATTAGCTTCATTTAAATGAATACTCGCGAGAATCTTAGATCTCATTATAATATATCTAATAATTTATTTTTGAATTATTTTTTTAATTTTGCTCATATCCAGAACATTTGTCAATAATAATACTTAACTAATAAGATTCTTAGCCAGCATTCTATGAATTTGATATATATTATATACATGAAATAAAATAAAATTCATACCATAACACATAATTTAACATATTCCCGTCATTTTTGTGTATATTTTTATGGAATAAGAAATAATAATTTGAGATATGAATTAAATATACCTAGTAGCTTTTGTACACGTATTCGTCCACATATACTTACGAATTGTTTTAAAGTGAAACAAATGTGTACTTAATGTTAATGCAACCAACCACAAGCGACATCTATCGTGTGTGTCTGGGACTTCATATAAAAAATAACAGTAGGCGTGTTTCCGCGTAAAACACATGACTCCGGCGAATAGTCACTGCTCCTTTTGACAAATTTTCCGTTTCCAACGGTTCCATAAAAATTTGTGCTCTAAACTTGTCGCCATTATAGGACACTGAATCTAATTAATACTGCCATCTGTTAGAATGTTGTGTAACCTACAAACGGTTATCAATTGTTTAAATGATAGTGACAAAATAATAAACAAACTAGAAAAAAAAATATAAATAAAATAACATTTCTATTACAAAATTAAGATTCAAAGAAACCTATTTTTCAAGGAGGACGAAAAGCGCACGCAGGTTAAAAATTGTATTAATGATGGTTAAGTAGTTTAGGAGTTCATGGCACACAAACAATATACAGTGACTGGTGAATTACTATCGATACTTGAGGACGTGATATTTGACGATCATATATGACAAAATAAAAATTAATATACCATAAATATTAAAAACTTCTAAGTAAAGTTAACCAAAAGTTATGTAATTAATTACGCATCGTGTGAACACCCTACAGATTAGGTATACACACACACACACGTGCGTTGGCGTGGTGTTGTATCAGCACGCCGCCGCACGCGTCCACACTTGGAACACTTGGAACGTGTCAACACTTTATTTATTTATACGGAAATTTGGTAAAAAATTAAGTACCTATTTTTTTTACATAATTCGAATGAGAATCATGTACCGAGTATGCTCCTTAAATATTGATAGTAATTCACCAGTCACCCTGTATACAGGGTGACTGGTGAATTACTATCGATATTTGAGGACGTGATATTTGACGATCATATATGACAAAATAAAAATTAATATAACATAAATATTAATAAACTTCTAAGTAAAGTCAACCAAAAGTTGTGTAATTAATTACGCATCGTGTGAGCACCCTACAGATTAGGTATACACTCACACTCACACATACGCGTGTCGTGACGTAGTGTTGTATCAGCACGCCGCCGCACGCGTCCACACTTTAACACTTGGAACGTGTACGGAAATTTTGTCAAAAATTAAGTGCCTATTTTTTTTTACATAATTCGAATGAGGCGAGTATTCTCTTTAAATATTGATAGTAATTTATATATATGACGATTATCAATACCGGTGAGCGTGTGAGGCGGCTCGTTGTAACAGCGGTACATGAGGCGGGACAGACTCAGAGCTCTCCGGGAGATACTCGCGGGACACTCGAGACGCCTCCTCGTACAACTCTGAACATGAAAAAAATATTATTTAATCACACTAAACTACATTCAAAAATATTAAAACCAAAATGTGATGATAATACACAGCTTTCTTGAGTATTTTTTAAATTTAACAAACGATATCGCTGCTGTCAGTTATCCATCTTATAAATTTATTGATCTCTATCTTGTCGAAAAAAGTGTCATGTATGTTAATACTTAATAGACGAAGGTAACAAGCTATCACCATTTTATAAAAACTATCGTTCTTAACAAAGCATTTTGATATTCTTCAAAAGGAATTCTTCAGAGATACAAGAAAGTAATTTCCAAACGAACCCAAGTCTTTGTAATGCTGCACCACTTCTCTTATCATGAGAGCTTCAGACTGTGCCAGGTCCCCGCGCTCGACCAACACCTCCTCCGTCTATACACGTCACATAAAACTACACTTACTACACTACTATAATCATTAGTATAGCCAATGTAAGCAGAACTCAAAAAAAATTAACGACAAAACCTCTCCTATTATCAACTAATTAGCAAATCTTATCGTTTAAGAGTTTTATAAAGTAAATCAGAATAAAGTATATCAACATTGAAACTAAAATTACTTCACTTATCAAACAAAATATCTCACCATATGTGTGGCATGCTGTTCGGCCAAGGCAAAGCTCTTTGGTGATTTCCTTTAGACAGCCACATCCAAATCGCATCCTCAGCCGCCGAAGCTCTAAGAAAAGCCGCCTCAGCCTCCTCCGGGTTCTCTTCAGCCAGAACCGCTGCTTCATGCCTCGCTACTTCTCACTTCGTGATCCCACCACCTATCTCACTCAACTCGATTGCAATATCCCATCTAAATACATATTTGAATCTGACTATTATTGTGACATAATAACTAAGGACAATATGACATGGAAAAGTACAAATTTGCAATATTTCTAAAGAGATCCTGTATCCGGAGGTAATGCATTAGCATTGATAATCGATTTCTTAACTGAATTCGCTGTAATTGACGAGTTCCGTAAAGTTTGTTTGTTTTCCATAGAATAGAGGCAGTTAGTCGGTGGTAGGTTAATGTTTGTGAACCCCTACCTGTGCGCCTGGAGGCCCCGCCTCGCCCCGCTTGCTGCCAGTCCCCGGGCGGTCAATGAACCCGCCCACTGAACAGCAACCTGCTGCTGTACTGTAACCGAAGCGAGGGGGCCCGAGCCACCACCCACTGACCACTCGTGTCATACATCTGGATGGCACTTTTAATAATAGAAACAATATACCAAACAACATCATGTCTACAATATATTTATTTTATATTTATTCACATGCATAATTTAACGGACCTAGAGGGTAATGGCTTTTTTTAAAATGCGCTCGCTAATTTTAAAGTGCGTTGTGCTAATAGAGCTCACGGTTCCTTCGGAAATCAAAATTTCGAAAGACCATGCGATCAAGGTCAACAAGTGTTACAAGCTCACTAACGAACTCACTAAGAATAGGTTCGTTGTTAATTTATACGCTATAGAAGTGGGAGGACAGGTATGACAACCAAATCTCTCTACAACCTACTAAAAGACTTGAGCCTGTCCAGAACTAATATCAGGTCATCGGAACGTGCGTTGTAGGCAGCCCTTGTAGGTTCGCTTCAATTTTGGTTAGGTTTTGAGAGGAGCTTAGAGCATTTAACGCGCTTTAGGTAGGGATCTCTTGAAGCTCCTCTCCCTGCAACGCGATAGACCTAATGGCCACACAGCGAATCTATGGAACACGAAGAAGTTTGTTTTCATATTAATAGACGCATCTTTTTCCCTAGTGGGCTCACCGGCTTGTATGTAGGAGGTCGCTGGCCGCCACCAACCACAGCATCGACTCATACTGACACGCTTCCTGAACGATATTTAACAGCGATTTAAAAAAAAACATATATTTGTTCTATACATATAATTAAACAATGTATATTTCAATATTTTACCTTATACGTAGATATAGCTTCACCTGTATCTCCTAGTCCTATATAAATTTGTTCAGCCTTTCTAAAGTGCCCTTCCTGTCGTAATTGTTGAGCGAGTGGTCAGTAAATATCTCTCGTGTCCTCTTCTGCCAGATGTGTAGCGGCAACACGTAGACCTTCCGACACTTTGCCCGCGGCGTTGTACGCTCCTACACATTTCTCCGCCATACCACAGGATGTGAGAACTCGTTCCGCTGTATCCCATTCCTGTAAATGTTTGCAAAAAAGATATTAAATGACATATGAAACCTACTAGAATAGAATAAAAATCGACCCAAACTTTGAATTCTAAAAAATTAATAAATTGATCGTGACGTTAAATCCGTGTGTAAGAAATGAATAATTGAAAACATATTCGTTTACATTTATATTTGTAACTATACACAATAACTAATACGGAATGAACAAAATCGAATTACGTTAATAACAATTATAAAAAAATAATAACAACATATTACTTTTGTTCATTATTTAATATGAGAAGATATAAAATGATCCCCCAACTGTTCACATTGCTCCCGAATAGATTCTTTATCTTCTATAACATAAAGATATCAATGGATTGATTTACAATATATATATAAAAACAAAACCTATAGCAAATATGTTATCTTATATCTTTAAATGAGCAATTCTTGCATATATATTTATATATTATGGGAATCTCGGTATCGGCTCAAACGATGGCGATAAATCGATCTAGCTAGGAATCATTATCATCATTAATCATTTAGAAAATGTTATTTTACGTAATAAAGAATAACAAAAATTAGTCGTTTAAAATATGACTCTCCCTGACATCTAGTGGCGAATACTAATACTACTTTTTGCTACTTGCTTTTACTAATTGCTTTACACACAACAGCAGATGGCGTTGTTGAGTACCAGGAAGTCAACGAATGTTTGTTTAAAGGTTAGATTAAGAGATTAATTGTTGATTTATATTATTTTCTGTCTTGTTAACGTGTTGAATTAAAAATGCCTAAACGAAATTTAAAAAAAAACACAATTAATACTAATAATTCCTTAATACCCAGCAAATCTCGGTAACCAGTTAGGCCTCGGCCTCGAATTTTGCGGGCAGCGGAGCGGCGGCGGCGGCGGCACGGAAACGCATACTGTTCTCCAAACTAGCGGGCAGCGGGCACCGCTGTATTCGAGGGTCGGTCCATTTGATTATACGCGTGGGATCCTGCCGCTCCCGCTGCCGCTCCGCTGCCCGCAAAATTCGAGGCCGAGGCCTTATTATTAATAATAGCTGTACAATTTGAAGAGCTTTTTTATTATTATGTGCCTTCAGAGCCGCAGTGAGAGCATCAACGGATCGAGCAACCTCTATGAGATGAGGTACAGCGGCGCCCGCCTGTCGCGATGATACAAGCCACGCGCCCCACTCTCCTTCCAACCTGGTCACTTCACCGGGACAGGCCTGAAGAACAACAAATGATATAATAAAAATTTAAAACAAAAGTTTCAAATAGATAGTGCTAACTTCTCTTGCTAGTTGAACGGCTCTTGCGTAGTTGTTGCCTCTAATCTATGCCTCTAATAGTAATCAACAGCAGTTCTGATATCACCTTTACGCTCAGATATTTCACCAGCCATTTCCCACCATTCGTCCTACAAAGGAAACAAATTGTAAAGTTCATAATCTATGTCTCTAAATCTGATAATGGACCCATTTCCTTCCCTATTTTATTGTGTATCTGATAATGTATCCTTCACCTGTCCTAGTTGATCGTGCACAGCCTGCAGGAGCTCATCATCTTTCATGAGTGTGGGGTGATGTAACAGACGCGACACGCCTCGCACGTCACCACTTGACCCTAAACCCCCCCCCCCCCCCCCTCGCCGAGACGACCTGTACCAACAAAATAATAATTTACTAGGGCAAATAGATTATTGGTGTTATTCTAACGAAGATTTTATTAATATTTTTTTGCAGCGCGTAAAAATTATATCAATCTTAAATTATATTCTAACAGTTATAATTTTTGCACCTGTTGACGTGAGATAGTCCATGTATTGCTGCCTGAGTGATGTCACCGCTTGTCTATAGACTTGTTCAGCGAGGGCGATGGCATCTGCCCATCTATAGAACTGCTTATACATATTAATGGCCAATTCTGGCTGAGCGGCTCCACGTAGCATTCTTCGGCGGTGGTTAAGTCCCCCACAAATATTGCTAGACGTGCACGAACCTCGGGACTCTTTAAACCTATGCATTATATTATAATCACGATTAATAAAATAAATACTATTAATACAATAAGTGCGTACTTAAAGAAACATATATGAGGTGTTCCCGAAACGTTAAAATGCAAAAAATACCTTCATCAATATTCCCGTCTTTTTTGGTTGAAGCCAACTCGAAAATTTTTCTCTAGATAAAATGTTCTAGCTTCATCACCCACTGCTTTATAGCATTTCGTCGCCAACTGAAAAAAATATATCTGTTATGAGATACTAAAACGTTTAAATGTTATAATATATATATATTAGTCTTTCTCTAATTTGAGCAGTGAGGAATATACCACCACAACTGAATGGCTAACACTTAACCAAACATAACTGTTTTTCGGTATCAGGGTGGTCCAATCTAATTGACCCTACGTTAATGTAATTAAAACAATAATAAATTTAAGTAGTTATTCTAAAACCATTGGACAATCTTTATTTCTATCATATATACATGGTCGCTCATAGGTAATGTCGATTCATATGTAAAAATTTCAACGCATCCATTTAAATTTGTTGGAACTTCTTAAATTTATCTCTAGCTCTACAAACAGTACAGTAATTTTACTTTCTTTGAATAATTTTCTGTTTGTTTGTTGATGAACGACTACGTTTTGATAAAATAGTGGACAGGTGATGCAAATGTATGAGGTTTTGTTGAAGGAAAATTAAAATTACCGAAACCGGTTTTTTTTTTCAAGACAATTCTAAACCATAAATGACGAAAGTAACGCAGAATACGATCAAAGAACTTAGTGATACTAAATTCCTGCAACATCCGAAATTCAGTTCAGACTTTACACTTGAGATCTATGGCGAGAGTCTTTTGTACAAAATAATTTGAATCCAACAAATGTTATTAAAGCAGTGCGACATTTTTTTTGCATTTAAGGTCAAAAAAACTGTTTAACCTAAGAGCTTACTGCTCTTTGGGATAAAAACCATTAAATACGAGGAGCTATACATCTCATAGTTAGTCTATTTTATTACATTATATATTAAAAAGTGAACACTGAAAATCGACATTATTTATGAGCCATCCACTGTACTTATATCCTCTGTACTTGAATACAAATTCACATAAAGCAAATATCGTGAAAAACTTACTAAAAAATAGTAGAATGTTTTCAATGCGTTTGGTAACGAAGCCTTAACAAACTTCTGTTTATATTAAATCTAACTTTAATGCCATACATATTAACCTCAACATCGTATCCTGTTAGCGCCTGTTCAGCCAGTTGACACCACAACGACCCGACGTCCGCAGACCTCGACACAGCGTCCAAGTATTGAGCACAATCCTTTAAGTCCCCGCTACGTAACGCCGAATCTATTCAAAATAAATAGTAATTTCCATTTAATATTCCATATAAATTAACAATATAGCGATTGATGAAAATAAATTCAAATAGCGCTTAGAACATTAAATCAATCCTGTTATAATAAAATCGTTCATTTGTTGTCTTATACCAAAAAAAAATGGCTTAAAAGTACTCTGTATTATTCTATAAGTTAATCTGTCCAAAAAGTTACTTCAGCAACATACTGAATCTTGTTGTGTGGATAGTGTGCACCGGATTAACATTACCCTACCATAACCTTTAAATTTAAACGTCGTCTATATAAAAATTATATAGTAATCACTTCAAACAATAAAAAATAAATGAAAAGTAGGTTTTCGGATATTTTTAAATAAACGACATACTGCCTACGTTTCGGTTACTTTACAGCGACCATGATCACGGGCAGACTAGATGTGTTTCATTTAAATGAATACTCGAGGAAGTCTTAGATCTCATTAATCCTACTAATATTATAATTGCGAAAGTTTGTGAGTGTGTGTGTATGTTTGTTACTTCTTCAAGCTCAAACGGTTGAACCGATTTTGATAAAATTTTGTATACAGGAAGCTGACGTCCAGGAATAACACATAGGCTACTTTACATCCCGGAAATCCCAAAAATCCCGGAAGTCCGCGGGTAAAACCGCGGGGCGCAGCTAGTATAAAAATAATGTCAATACTGTAAAGGGTTCATACTGAAAGCCAGTCGATGTTCATCCAATACAATGGCCTGGATCTGACCTCCTTCCAGTAGGACTCGTCGCTCTGATACTGATACAGCCGAGACTGATACACACTCAGACATGACAACACACTGAGGCTCCCACACACTGTACCTGTAACACATACAAACACACATATATATGTAGGAACGACCTTATGACCCATGTGTATCTTACTGTATGTAACATATAGACATAATGAGTAAAAACTAGGATTAATTTACAGGAATATTTTGATATGTTCTCTCCCAAAACAAGAAATCAATATGGATCATTTAACCCATTGCCAATGATACACTATTTTTAAGTTAGAAGATTATATATAGTAAATCTTCAAATAAATTTTGTACACATAATAAGTTACTTTTATCCAGTACAATTAAAAAATATATTATTAAATCTTACCAAATCAGCAAATGTGTTGAGGTTTGGGCTACAACAGCGACACTGTTTTCTATCCATTGCACGAAACTAACTCCGCTCCCGATAATTTCCTAAAAAAATGAAATACCAGACAATAAAACATCATATTTATTTGACTCAATTTATCCAACTATGTCGTTTACGCTATATACAGGGTGACTGGTCAATTACTATCAATATTTAAGGAGAATACTCGGTACATGATTCTCATTCGAATTATGTAAAAAAAATAGGTACTTAATTTTTGACCAAATTTCCGTATAAATAAATAAAGTGTGGACACGTTCCAAGTGTTCCAAGTGTGGACGCGTGCGGTGGCGTGCTGATACAACAACACGCCGCCAAACGCGTATGTGTGAGTGTGTGTGTATACCTAACCTGTAGGGTGTTCACACGATGCGTAATTAATTACATAACTTTTGGTTAACTTTACTTAGAAGTTTATTAATATTTATGTTATATTAATTTTTATTTTGTCATATATGATCGTCAAATATCACGTCCTCAAATATCGATAGTAATTCACCAGTCACCCTGTATACGAGTATGAATGTGCTACCTTTTCACCGGTATCAATACGGAGAAGTGCAAGTCGTCGTCTAGTATGACGGAACAGAAGCAGATGTCCGCTCTCAGTCAGCTCCAACCAATCCACCCGAGCTTCGTGCCACCATGGCCCTAACTGAACTCCTACAACATTCACATCATTGATATTAATAAATATAATGCAACGACATCAATCTTTTTTTTCATAACAAAGGAACTCTAACATCTATCTTACGTATGTTCCGTACCTGTAACAAGATCAATAACAGCAATCGTCTGTCTGTCAGCAGATAGGCGAAGTGTTTTCGTTCTTCCTCCGTCTTCCTGCCCTCATTGATACGGACACTGAGCACGTGAGGATTCACACGCTCAGTACGAACCTCCATAAGATACGAATCATTTTAGTATAAATTAAATTACTTGACATTGTGTAGATCTTGATCTATACTCACGGTTTGTAGTACTCTATCGAGGCCGTACTCCACCACACTAAGTTCGCCAGCACGCTGCAACAGACAGGCTCCACCCACAGCTGCATATATACGCTCCCCTCCACCGGACCATGGTATCTGGAGTATTCATGACTATAAACTTTTAACTAACCTTAACTTTTTGTTAAAATATCAGCTGGCATTTTAGCAGTTTATAAATAATCAATTTTAACAAACTTCTCTGCTACTGCCTGTCTCACAGAATGGTATCTAACATCTATATGTATAGATCTCCTGTGGTATACTGGATTCAAAACAAGTTTTTATACACTTTGATAATCATTATACAAAATCATTGTTTCTGAATTAACTCCAATTTCAAAAATAAATAGCCTCCTTACTGGCTTCTCACATGGAAATATACTGTGCTTCTGTTGAAAACAAAGCTATATTTCTGTTTTCTACATTCAAAAGAAATTACTAAACCAGACAACTTAAAACAAAATCTAGAAAAAGATTTTTTATCATTTGAACCTGAACCCCAACTTGCATCAACATATCCTTGTCTATAACAATTATCCTTTCGTAAAACAAGGCCAAAGATTTTAGTAACTTTTGAGTACTTCAAAATTCGTTTTAAATGTTTCCAATGAGTTTCATCATATGAGTTCTTAAACTGACTCAAATAACATACACTGTAAGCTAAGTCGGGTCTGGTCAAAACAGATAAATACATAAAATTACCTACCACTTGTCTATATGGAATTTTCTAATCACAAAAACTGTTCTTAGATTTTTCTAGCCTTACATTAACCTCCATAGGAGTTTGCAGTTTTACAATGTAACATATTAAATCATTTCAGAAAGCTTTCTACATATTGTTCTTGATCAACAGTTATAACATTTTCATACATATTTACTCTTAAGCCTAAACAATGCTTTATTGGATCTAGATCTTTTATTTTATATTTACTGCTTAAATCTTGTATTAACTGATTAGTTGTCTTTTTACAATTAGAGAATACAAAAAAGTCATCAAAAAACAAATCTATTATCACTTTAACATTTCTTTCAAACTTTTTAAATAAACAAGGTTCATACTTAGATTTTAAATGACCTAAAGATTTTAACTGATCATTGCCTCTCTCATACCATGCATGTGAGGACTGCTCAAGTCCATAGACGGCATGTTTATTATTATCATCTTTATACAATACAGGTTTTTCAATATACACAGAATCATTCAAAAATATCATAGGTGGTAGAGCCTAGCTGTGGTCAAGTGAATGCAGCTCGAACATGAGCTGTCTCGACCGGGGAAGTACCACCCTCTCACAGAAGATCAGTGTGAAGTAGTCTTTAATGGCTGCGTTTCTTCCGATGAGTAGGAGTGCCGTTTGTCCTTTTCCTTCTCCCATCCGTTCCTCCCCTTCCCATTTTTCCTCCCCCTCTTCCCTAATCAAGGGTGGTGACACATCCACAACATGTCTTATGTATAGTGTAGGCCGTCTGCTCGGTTGCCCCCTTTAACATAAAAAAAAACATTCAGGAAAGCTGATGTTGTTGGTGTATATTTAAAACTAATTTTACAGTTAAAGAAAATAATAATCTTAGAGTAGAATAATGTAGCACAGGGGAAAGTCTCATGATAGTGTATGCCAGCTTTCTGTGAAAAACATATTGCCATTAATCTTGAATGACAATGCATCTTACCAACACTATCATACTTTGTTTTTAAACACCCATTTGTACTGAGCTACCATAGTATCACAAGAGTTATCCACAAGTTCTCATTCATCATTTATCTTAAACAATTCTTATTCTTCCTCCATACTTGCTCTCCAAATTACTCTCAGTTCCATTTAAAGCTCCCTCATGTGTAATATTCGTTTTAATCTGATCATCTGATTTGAAGAAGCTTCTGGAATATATGTGACATAAATTATATCACATTCAGTATGTGTGCTATCTGCATTACCTTTCTTCTTCTTTTTCACTCTGTTCCTACGCTTAAACCTTACTCACTCAATAGGAATATTAACTGTATTTTAGGTTGGTTACATTATAATGATGTCTCCACTAGTTTTACCTGAGTTATTATTACAGGATTATAAACCCTATAGCCTTTCAAAATAAGTTCTTTATGTTTCATATCCAATTTCTAACGATTTTCTTTACACCTGACAACTTGCATTATGCATTTTGTGTATTATTAAATAAATAATGTTACCAAATTCGGTAAGTAAAGTAGAAAACTCGAAAAATTCGAAAATTTGCTAACGGTCAGTAACTATTAAGCCAAAGAGTGAGACTATATTAGAAAACATGAAGTTGACCACCCCTATATGGTTACGAATTGAATATAGCAAATAAAACTTACCAAATGCGTGTACTATTAATAAAACAAATTCTGTACCTGTTCGACTCATGCCTTAATTTGAATTGCTTGTTTGTTTTGTTTTAGGTAGCGATAAATTTCTAATGCATTGATACGTGGTAGGGTGGCCTGAAAAAGAATTTGTCCTACTTCTCGATCGTAATACAAACTTATATTCTTACATCGAGTTCTGTTCCAAAAACAAACGGTCCTTGTCTTGTCGACGCGACTTGTTGCGAGACTGATGTTAATTATCAGTCATCTGCTTACTCAATCAACCAGTCACCTATAACACACGCAAGTAATAGTTAAAATAGATTTTAAAACATAATTGGTGTTTTATTTCATTTATAACTCTTTATGTAATCAAAAACGTATTACATAAATGTAACTGTGAACAGTGAACGTGAATAGTATCCCATTTCTGATT
The DNA here is from genome assembly GCA_916720795.1 of Danaus chrysippus. Lineage (NCBI taxonomy): Eukaryota > Metazoa > Arthropoda > Insecta > Lepidoptera > Nymphalidae > Danaus > Danaus chrysippus. Next base: position 2,371,100 of record CAKASE010000074.1, read on the forward strand.
TTAGTATTCTAAAAAAATACTCACAAAAATATAGTTTTCTTATAAAGCCAGTACTTTTAAATAACAAATAAAACCTTAACTAGAACAAACTAATAATATTCCTAACTCAATACACCTTAAATAAGTTAAATTCAATTTACAAAAATAAAAGTCGTGTTTACAAAGTACTTTCCCGCGTAAAATTAACAAACAAATCGTCATCAGTGATCAGTGTTACCAGAATATTTTATTCTCGAATCACCCCGCCGCACTGGAGCGAGCGTGTAACCCCGAGATAACCCCATCACGGCACACAGGTAGTTAAGGCGGGAAAGTTGAAATAAATTCATGAGCTTATTATTGGTTTTATATTAATTAAATTCGTTCTATTATTTTACAATAATAAATAATATTTTAAATACAAATAAAATTCAATTATTGAAGTACAAATGGTCTAGATTTTTTTATTTTTATTGATTGCACTTTGTTTTTAAAATAATTTACCTGTTTCAGTTAACTTTTTCTGTTTTTTACTAGTTAAATTTGTTGCCTTGTGTTGATGAGTTTTTTTGCTGCAATGAACTTTTAAATCATGCTTATGAGCACGTAAATTCACCCGGCACCATTTACAATATGCCTCTCCTAGACCTGTTAATATCAAATCAAATCGGCTACCTGATTTCAGCAGATAAAATAATATCGCCACTCGGTAAGGGAGATGGCCCCATTGGCGCTATATAGCCTCACCTGGCAACACTGAGCGTCAGCGTTTCAATATCACTTTGGATGCGTTGGGAATTTAAAAGTTCGGTTCAATTTAAAAGTGTGTTTCCTAAGTATATTATATAAGTTTTCCATCAACAATATAAAAGCAAAACATTAGCGTTTAGACAAAACAGCCGATGTCGTCTATACAACACTCATTTGATCTGTCAAATAAATATCAATAATTTTGTCGATTGTCTTTCAATGATCTTACTTTAAATTATTTACTGTTTCGGTTCTATTTGTACTTATGATAAATTTTTGGATTAGTAATTTTTTTGTTGAAGAAAAACTAGTAAATCTTAATTTGTTCATGTTACACTACTATCATATTCAGTTGGTGTTTTTCTGTGGCTCCTGAGTTGTATCACCACGTCGTCAGTCGTGGTCAAAATGAATGAAATCCATTGCCTAGGTCTCAGGTCAACTCATTTATGAATTTCGTCAATTGAAGTTTGCTTTTGATACACAGAACCAGTCTTCTGGACCCAGGAACATATGATGTTAGAACTTGTCCTGTAATGTTACAGTATATTTTAATACTAGCTTTTGCCGCGACTTCGTCTGCGTGGAATAGTGACTTCCGGCAGATTTTTGGTTCTTCCCACATAGTTCCCGTTCTTGCGGGGTTTTCGGAATGGTCGAGTTCCCGTAGAATTTTCAGGATAAAACCTATGTTTTTTTTTTTAATTCACAATGAAGTTCTCTTCACCAACAACATATTTATTTGTTTATTTGAATAAAGATTAATATTATTATGTTGATACAACTTAAACAAATTATTTCGACCAAATTAGGTACCATAAAAACGGTTTTTGTGAGTTAATCTTAAAAGATAGACATACATTGTCCCGGACTGTTTTTTAGATCAGTAAAAGAGCTATTATTCTTTAATACATATTTTTTGTGTGTATCTTGAACCGTTTTCACGGCGCACGCAACGGAAGACTTCAAAGATGAAATAATTTCTCCCGTTTTTTACACATTTACCACTATATCTTTGCTCCTATTGGTTGTAGCGTGTTATGTTATATAGCCCACAGCCTTCCTCGATAACTGGACTATCCACCACAAAAAGAATTATTCAAATCGAACTAGTAGTTTCGGAGAATAGCGCTTTCAAACAAACAAACTCTTCAGCTTTATAATATTAGTATAGATTCGCTAAGACAATAGTACATTTAATATTTCATTTTAGTCACGTGCTTTCAGATCTCAGATGATACACTCAAAACCACAGGGATTGCGTTTCTAGCCTCTTTTGGAGAACCCGTCCCAAACCTTACGCTTTTATCTTCAATTCCTACTAAATATATATATATTTTTTAGATCGAATTCCTTGAAGTAGTTAAAGTTCAGTTATGTTCGACTAAATTAACTCAATTTAAGAAAATTTTAAGTTTCATAAATACAGTTCTTCTATATATTTTTCCAAGGTATTTATTAAATCTTACAACACCAGGGGTCCTTTAATGCTACTTTTAAACATAAAATAATACTCATCTATATTTTAAATAAGCTTTTACCTGGTACGTATTGAACTATATATTATTGAAATATATACGTATTGGACTATATATTGTTTAATTCGTCGTTAATTTGAGTAAATTGATTAATGCGGAAATTCTCGGATATTTAGTATAAAAGTAAAAGAATCGTTTAAACTTTTGTTTTTATTTATATCTAGATATAATTTTCTCCGAATATATCGACAACACGTCGTTTTGCCTTTTTCTTAAATATTCGTATAATGTATGTACCTATAATGTCATGTTAAACTACATATATCTAGTATATAAACAGCATCAGATGCAACAACTAGCTATGACTAATCACATAAATTAGAAATTTCTAAAAAAAATAACAGCAAAAAACTGAACGTTATTTAAAATAACGCAGGATAAAACCTAAAACATAATAAAACACATAGTTACTTCACTGACATAAGTTAACTCCGTCTCTTTGTGCCTTTTATATCATAATCTTGTCGCACAAAAACTAAATACAGATAGATTGGGAGCAGATTCTTTTTACTTTTTCCTATATGAACTGTGTCAGCTTCGTCAATAAAGTGTTGATAAATATCGGGACATTGTTTAAAACTCGTTACATTGTTACCCAGCTTTTGAGAGCTTACTTTTTTTAACTATTACTTTATTGGTTTTAATTTTCTATATATGTACTCGATAAAGTAAGGAACATGTGCCGTTTTCGATTAAGTTAAATAAAAGTATGCATCATGGGGATGAAAAACTGTCATATAATAACTTTGACACTATTTTCCTTTATAACTTTATAGATGGCGTAAGTAGCTCTGAAATTGGTTTGACAATTGACATTAGGACAAATTTTAAATTATTTCAGTTGTTCATTTGCCGTTGTTTACTGTTGTTTTTGTGTTGTACGTTCTTTTTCAAACATTTGACCCGGCTTAATATATCATTGACTCCTATTTCGACGCTTTTGACGATCGAGTATCGACCCCGTTTTTTCTCAATTGGACTTTGTTTTCTGCGAGTACGATCGACCCCAGCTCTTCTCATTTGGATTTTGATTGCAAACCACGAATTTGGATTATCGATAAGTTGAAAAAATGCCACGAAAATCGGCTATTAAGTGTTACTTTCGGTGTGCGACTAAAGGTACTTATTTAGTAAAATCTAAAAAAATATTATTTGTCGTATATATGTATATACAATCAATTACTACTCTTGTTACATCAATTTCAACCGTAACAGTTTATTGACTTCTAATAAAAACATTTCAGGTCCTTTTCATCAATTTCCTAAACCTGAATACCCAAAATTGGAGAAAATAATTCAATGGAAAAATATTTTAAATGAAGACATGATACAAAAGGAAGATTCTTACATTTATAACAATATAAGAATATGTGATGATTATTTTGAACAGTTTTACCATTCTTCAAGTAAACAACTCACTCAAAATGCTGTACCAACACTATACTTAAGTAAGTATCTAAAGTAAGCAACTTCCCAAGTAGTTATAGGCACACAATACATTCTATTAATATAAAAAGAAAACTATAAATATTTTATAACTATAGATGATAATATACATTATTATTATTTTACTTTAGAAATTGGTGCTCATAATTAAAAATTATAAACAAAAAATAATGATTTAATTGAATATAATGAAATAGGTATACAAGTCATCTTAACATTTTTATATACTTACATGTGGTTTGATAGATTTATAATGTGCCCTCTTTATTACCTTTTTTATATAAATAAGAGAAAATTCCTACAAACAGTATTGAAAAATAACTACTTTTGTCACTTCTTTACATAGGTAAAACAAAAACAAAGTGTTCTAAATATGCAGAGATTATAATTTCATTGCATAACTACAAACCAAAAAAAGTTGTTTATAGTTTTTTATGTAATATAAGAATGGCAGTGTTTAATTCAGTAAAAATTACAAGTCTATTAACATTCAATCAGAAACTCTAAAAGAAACAAGGAAGAATGGTACTTGATTGTGGGCCGGATTTGTAATAAATTTAGCAAAATAGTCTGCTTGCTCTAGAATAGGATTATTTGCTTGTTTTGAGACAGCAGATGATAAAACTCTCTTATTTTATATATAATATAGTTAGTTTTTGAATGTAATTGTGGATTTTGTTGTGCTGTCAATAAACTTAAACTATCCGTTATTATAATCCACTTTTGATGAGTCTGTGTTTGAATGTGCTCCATAGCAGTATATACATACATATGCTGGATTCAGCGGAGTATATGCTTGTGAGTGAATTCAGCCTATGACCAAATCCACCCTTGATCTGACTATCATAGACAGTTATAGAGACTGCTTCATTGTTCCTAGACCCATCTGTATATATCTGATGATATCCCTGCCACCTATCAAGTTCCCTATAAATGTCTTCCTTATACTTTACAAGACTCTTGACTACAATTTTTATCTGAATAAATTTTGATTCTTATAACCCAGAGTAACAAGGCTATACCATGCTAGAAAATATATTGTGTTTATTAAAAATTTGTTCTGTTTCAGAAAAACCTTGAAACAAATATGAATTAATATTGGCAGTCCTGTTAATAGTGTCCCGCAGTTTAACAAGAAGTGGATGATTACTGACGGAGAGCAACCTTGCAAAAAATATTGATTGTAAGTATATAAACCTAAGTGCTAATGGAGGTATATTACATTCCACCTGCATTGACACTATGGGAGTAGTTCCCATGGCACCCATTATAATGTGTTAACATTTGTTTTGTATCTTTTCTAATTTGTTTACTATAGTTCTTACCCCTGCAAAACAAAAAAAAGCATATTCAAAATGACTCTTTACTAATGAATTATACAATGTTATGTTAATAGAATACTTGGTTCAGCACCCCAATATGTGCTAGTTAAAGATTTTAAAACATTACAAGCATTTAAAGCTTGAGATTCTAGAGTTTCAGCATACTTATTCATCTAGAGTTGTTTGTAAAAATAACACCTAAACACTTTACAGAGCTCTCTACAGACATTACATTATTATTGAACAAAATATTTACATTCCTATTTCTAATTCCATTTTTTCAAAAGACAAAAACTTTTTTCATTGCTGACCTCCAGCCGAAGGCTATCAAAATAGTTCTTTAGTCTTAGGAGAGCTACATTGAGGACTGATTGTACACTTTGTACATCTTTGTAAATCATCTGCAAACTGCAGATTAGAAACTTCACACCCCAGAGTTAAATTTAGCTGATGTATGAATAGGATAAAAAGCAATGGGGTCAATACACCACCCTGTGATACACACCTACAAGAATATCTTGGACCAAATAACTGATTGTTGACCTTAACAAACACCTTTCTGTAGTTCAACAAATTAAAAATCCAATTTACAACTTTTCCAGGTACCCGCAGTAATAATAATATTGAGGATAATTTGTCCAGATCTACATTATTGAAAGCCCCTACAATGTCAACAAAAACACCAACTAGTACTTTATTCTCGGAACGAGCATCGTGGATATCCAGACAGAGACTCTCACAAGCAGAACGGCCACAATGAAAGCCAAACTGATTGTGAGGTAAAAGATTATTACTTTCTATGTGAAAAATTAGTCTCTGTTTTATTAATTGTTGGAAAGTTTTTCCAACACACTCCTATTACAGGACGATAAGAATCAGCCAAATTAAAGTCTTTGCCAGGTTTTAATATTGGTACCAAACAGTCAGTTTTCCAATCCTCTGGGACAATAGAAGACGTCCATAAACTATTTAATAAACTTAAAAAAATAGATAGAGTTTGAACATTTAAAAGTTTAAACATCCTGTAGGAAAGCCAATCCAGGCCACATGAAGAATCTTTTCTTGAGGCTAAAGCAGATTCTAACTCTTGCATAATAAAACAACCGATCATGTATGAATTATCACTATTTACTCCAAGAACATTATCTATACTTATCTGTTGTGAAACAGTATCCGGTGTGTATTTATATAAAAATGTTTGAACCCAATTGAGGTCAGAAAATAAGTTAGAAGTCGGAAAGCTTTTTTTGAATTTACTTTAGTCCAAATGCGATTTATAGATATCAAACGATTTATTGATGAGCAGAATGCAGACCAACTTTTACAACATTCTTCTTTTAAAGTGCGTTTTAAGACTAGTTTTGAAATTAATGTAGGCGTTCTTACAGTCTTCTACTACTTTTGAACATTTATCATTCCACCAAGGTACTTGACACCTTTTTATAGGACGGTTATTATTACTATCAGTTATGTTATGGTTTAAGCTGGGCCCGGAGAATTTGATTGCCAATAGAATAATTGAACAAAACTTTCTGTATGAGTCAAGGAGATCACTATTGTCAACTTTAAAGTTCATTAACATTTTATTAACAACTTGTCATAACCATCCCAATTTACTAATTTCAGATTGCTGTGAAAAGGAATGTTGTTCAAGGAAATAGAGGGCTCACGTTGATCTCTTACGAGACTGAATTTTGTGATAGTTGGCAGATGAGAACTGCCTAAAGGGTCCTGATGAACTTGACAGTCACAAGGAAGAAATAAAGAAGAAGACACCATAGTTAAATATAGACTGTTTGGTTTCCAAATATGAGAGCCTATAGTTGTTGGTTGACCATTATTTAAAAGTATTAAGTCATGGATGACCCATGTAATCCATAATAGCTCTGCCCCGAGAATCTATGCGACTACAACCCCAAAAAGTATGTTGGGCGTTAAAATCACCTGCAATTATCATCGGTTTTGGAATACTGTACAATAAACGATCGAACATCGCCCTTTCAAAAGCAGGAAAACTATTACCAGGACTGTAAAAACTAACCAAAGAAATGCATTTATGTTTCACTTTAATAATAATTACTACATTTTGTAACGAATCATCATAAAAAGTATCTAGTTTAGAGAAATGTATACCGTTTTTAATTAATATTGCTACGCCATTATGATCATTACCGCAGTCATTCTTAATAATGGTATAACAACGTAAATTAAATTGAATGTTAGGTTTGAGCCAAGATTCTGAAATAAGAGCTACATGTATATTATTTTGGTATAAAAAAAATTTTAAACTCAAGTCTTACAACTTAACAGACTGAGCGTTCCACTGTACACTATTTAAGATTTGGTGGTTGAATGTGACGATTTGTTATTTTTATCCTGTATGGTTTCTTTAATAGTTGAGCTAATAAATTGTGAACTAATACTTATATTTTGAGTTTTATTTAAAGTTATAACTTTTACTATAGATTCTGTTAATAGTCATAGTTTCAGAATTTGATAGTATTGCTTGTATTACTTCTTGGGTATTTAATTTTTTATAAAGGGAGGGAAAATTTAATGAATCTTTTAACGTGTCAGCATATGACTTGGGTTTACTGTTTGCGATTTATTTTGTCTTATAGGGCACTGGCTAGAGATGGCAATGTGATTGCCATTACAATTAATGTTAAGCTTTTTCAATGTTAACCTTGCATTCTTTGAAAGAATGCCCCTCTGTGCATATGGAGCATCGCGGTGAATTTTTACAAAACTTAGCCAGATGATCATAGCGTAAACATTTAAAACACTGTTTTATAGGTGGGACATATGTGGAGACAGGCAGGCGCCACATCTTAATGTGAACATAGTTATTATTACGCTCTGAGTAGGTTGCAGTGTGAAGGTGTTATTTTCTCCTTTTACTTTACGCATTATGCGTCGGACAGAAATGACTTTTTTTGTTGTTGATATTGCTTTATATATTTTGTGATTGGATAGATGAGTGGGAATCGAAGAGATAACTCCCGATAGTTCGGTAGCCCCTGCTGGTATTGAAGCTTTAAGTCGTTGTTCCTTTAGATATGTAGTATTTTCTAAAAAGGCTTTTGCCAAATTCGCACGTTGGAAAACAACACCGACCTTATATTTTTTTTTTTTTTTTTTTTTTTAATATAGTATACCTTTCACAGAGCGTATAAAACTAGTACTAAGCGACATCATGTCCCTATTACCGAGTGGGACATCATTAGTACTTTCGACAAATACTATGAATTCAGACTTGGCTTCCGCATCTTCAGAGTATCGCCTACAATAATCAGCGACCCTAAAGGGAGCGAAGGCATTTGCATCCTGCAATACTGGCGAATCCTCGCAATCGGAATCGCTGCTTGTGCTGAAATTCAAGGACTCACCCGAATCCTTCTTTTTACGTTTTTTCACCATCTCTCCATATAAACACTTACATATATACATATTAAGTTTTACTTCTTTACAATAAACTAAACAAAAATTTGCAAATTATAGTATAAAACTATTTAAAATAATTAAAATTTTCAAAAAGCCCGCGTCAACGTTTCAATTCCCGCGCTCTTTTCTAACCATCATAAACCATACATAATAGAAAATTAGAAACTATATAAGAAAATATATAAACTTAACATCCGTCACTTGTCATCTGTCAAGATGTCAAGATGTCATATATATAATACTTACTCTTGATACTTTAAATGAATTGGAACGTAAAAAAGTGAAAATTTATATTTTTAATATCTACCTATTCTTAAGAACATATTTGAGTCTTAACACGAAAAAAAATCTAAAAAATCCTCTGTCACAGAGGCCGCTAACACTTTCGAATAAATAATAGTACTTACTAAAAAAATAAAAGTACTTATACATATAATATAATTATAGCTTTACACTTAATTATTCATTTTGTGTACATCCCAGTAGTAACAATTTTATTAGCCAACTCTCTTCTATTACGTTTGGTCGCAGAGTTTATAGTTTCCATTTATAATATTAAATATAGTGTAATAGGTATGAAGCTTCTTCAAACACACCGATAGAGTGTAAGCATGTAGTATGTACCGTACAGAGCGCGTAATATTTACATGCACGTAATGGCCGCACATTAACAGCTCAGCTTCACATGAGCTCTTATCAAAAGTCACCGGATGGTTTATAACTTCCGTTTCCGAACATGGCGGCGGCGCCCGTGGCTACACCGCTAAAGTGCACCTGTTGATTAGCACTTTTATATACACTGAGAGAGTAAAACGTTTTACAGTTTAGCTTAAATTTTCATCTCAACAATTCTATGTTCCAAAATTATTAAGATTTTATTGGTTACAATTTTTAAAGCACAATGTCCTACTTTTAGTCATATCCTATCTTCCGCTAGCTAAAGTAAAATATAGTATCGATAGATGTAAGAAATTTATTTACTATAATTTAGTGTTAGATCTATAGTTAATTAGCTTAAGTAGTTATATATATTTCGGATTCTAACAAAATCATGAAAAAATGTAGTTGTTTTATAAAGCCTCCTTTTAAAGGTTCGGTTCAAATTAAATGTGTGTTCCCTAAATACATTGTATATTTAGTTTCACGTAATAAGTGTAGACACATTACCGTTATGTTATAATTGTCAGTTTGTTGTCTTGTCTTTATTTTATTGGCCAGTAGTTATCTACCACGTTTCAAGACGGCCGCTCCTCTTATAACTTGACTGCATGCCCTTGGACTTTTAATTTTACTATTTTCGTGGATAAGACGTAATTACATTGTGTGAGGTTTTTTTATATCGATATGTAGGTTTATCGATCACTGCCTCATCTTAATATTCATAATTAAAGACTATTTTATATACAGGGTGACTGGTGAGTTACTATCGATATTACGGAACAGGAAGACATAAAGTGGGTGATTCTCTCCTCTCAAGACGGTATTAATCTCATACGACTTTATCGCTTTACCTAACAATTGGCAACCAGAGATGAAACTTCTCAGCATACCATGGATTAAACGTGCGGGTGCCGGGTTCATGGCATGGCTTTATTTGTATGTGTAATATGATTTACAATATATGTTTATTGAATGGTTTTATTTAGCTCACTCTGTTTGTTTTATTATTTATTCTTTTTTTTATTCTTTTTTCATTTTTCATTTTTCTTGGGTCAAATTTAGTAATTCAAATTTCACCCTCTTCCTGTCAACCGATTAATCTGATTCTAATTTTGTATTTAATCAGATCTAATTTTGTATACACTTTGGATTTTGGTGACAATACAATTATGTTTATTTATTATCATTATAAATTCAAAATGGCGGCCGCTACCAAATGAGGGATAATTTATGTTTTATCAATCCCATCAATATGGGTATCAATTGAAAGTGCTCAACCAGTAGAATACAATGTACTATAAAAAATTAAAATCCAAGATGGCGGCCTCTACAAAATGGCTGATAACGTAGATTTTATCAATCCCATCAATATGGGTATCAAATGAAAAGTCTCAACAAGTAGAATACAATTTACTATGCTAAATTGAAATCTAAGATGGCCGCCGCTACCAAATGGCTGATAACAATTTTTTAGAGGAGTTGGACTGCAATAAACTAACGGGCTTGAAACCTTGCAATAATGAATTAAACAGAATGCGAAATAAAAACTAAAAACTAGAAAATAAAAATAGGTAAAGAAACTTTTTAAGTTAAACGGTTTTACGTAAAACATACATTGCAATGTTTAAGATATATGTACTAAAAACGTCGTGGGAATTATAAACATATGCACAGACTAGACTAAAATAAAAGCGTGGAATAGATAGAGAGATATTTCCAGTGTAAGTAGAATAAACACTCTCTGTTTAATCCCTATATTATGGCTCAAAATACAGTACAGTGCTAAACGTTAAGAACCTATCAAAAAACAAGAACAGTTAGTAAAACACACTTTGGGCGTTTCTGTGTGTGTGGAAGAGAATTCAAGTGAAAAATTCATAGACATTATTTAGGTTAACTATAGAAAAACTGCTAGTCATCTCCCAAGAAATTGACTTACTAGCGACATCTGTTAGCGGATAGCTAAACTCAAAGCGGTAGTTCAATCGACAAAATCGACCAAGTAATAGTAGTACCACAACTCGCCAAAAGAGGGCACTAATATTAAATATTTTTAAAATCAAGAAACTTTGTTTACTATTATATTTTTAAGCGAAATGGAAGATATAAAAAAACTAGTTAAAAGTTTTTAAATACTAACACTAGAATTATTACTAACAGTAATAGAAATATGAACAAATAGCGATAAAAAATATACTCGTACTTACTGCTAACAATTACTTATATAATACTCAAAATTTGTGAGAAATACAGGCTTTTTTATTTCATTTTTATTTATTTATTTATTAAAAACATTAAGGCTGAACGCTGAAATGTAACTTTCGAACCTAAACAAAAGTACTAATAGGAATGGAAATGATCAAGTAAGTATGTAGAAATAAGGGACATAAAAGAAAGTTTATTATTCTCAAAAACACAAAGCAAATCCAATACCCATTTTATTTTCTTAACATGTATGTTTATCGATATTGGATACCATCAAACTGTGTTTGAAAGATCCCAATCAATGAATATGTAACCCCCACGACAACGACGTCCTAAGCCGAGGTCCGGCCTCCTAGAGGCACCCTTGGGACGGGCGTATCCCTGGTCGGGCCCTTCGGGCCCGAATTAATCGGGTCGGTCCCATCAGGACCACCCACCCCTCTCGGTGACGCTGTCAAAGCCACTAGGGCTAACAGCATATGTCAATTCGAAAAAAAAAAAAAAAAAATGTAACCTGAGAGGAGAAAACGTTCAAGGAATTTAAACCCACGGTCCTTGTGTATAAGGTGTTATATTGAATGAATTATTATTATGTTCATTCAATAAGGAGATCGTGCCATTTATATAACTTTACCACAGTAAGTAGTATTATTATTTAAATGTTTCGTATGTTTTGCAGATTAATGATAATATGGAAAGGACCCAACTAAATAAATGTTGAGGCCAGAAAGTCTGTGTCATGATTATGAATAATAGAAAAATATCTCCTGAAAGTTACTTGAGAAATAAACAGAAAATCGGTGTTTCATTAATCCATATAAAACTCAAAGACTTATTTTATTTTACAGATCTATTATGTTTTATAAAATACAGGCAGACGGTACTTACAATAACTGATGTTGCTAATCAAAAACTGTATAGAGATATGCCATTATAGAATATTTGACGTTTATTTGAAAAAAATCTCAAATTGTTTATTGTTCAATAATGAACATGCAATTTGATTATTTCTTTGTGAACTGCTATAATTTTTCAATAAAAATAATGAATGAAGTTTGAATGAGAAGTATGATCAAGAAAACGCTATCTCACCAAAAACATGTATGTTAAAATGGGGGCCAAGTTCCAATCGGCTAATTGTTTGCCTAAAAAAGGGTTGAAATCCAATCTAATGCCAAGTTTAGATGCACTTTGAAATCGATCATAATCATCTTCATCAACAGCATGACCCACTGGTAAACATTTGCCATTCCCAAGACTCGCCACCACACCCAGTCCTCTGCCTTCCACATCCAGCCACTACCCGCCACCTTATTCACGTCAACGGTACATCTGACCGAAATTCACTTTACCATACACCCAACTTAAAATATGGTATAGTTGTGAAAATACGTAGGTGCTTGGTTAAAATATCTAAAATTATAATAATTCTAAATTTGAACTTGGCAGGTTAGTTTAATTATATAAATAATAAATTAATGATACAATTAACTAAGTGTTACGTACAGCACGAAAACCTATTATTTATCTTAAATTCCAGCCAATTTAATACAACGTCCAATTCTGCACCTGAAGGAAGTACGTGTAAAATTATACTTTAAACTGTTGGTAATAAGATTTATTTTTGTTCAAACAGTTTTCTAGAGAGCCGCAACAAATATGATACCTTCAGAATGCAGACAAATCCTACTTATCAATTTAAAATACATTTATTATTCTTTTACTTTAGCTTTCTGATATAAATTGATTATGTTTTCGTTTTTCTTTGAAAACTTAGTAAATAAATTCAAATAATTTGAAAATAAAGAAAAGAAATATAAATATTATTTCAAGATTTTTTTTCACTTACCTAAGTATCAAAAATTAATATGATTTCCATGAATTTCCAAGAAAATGGTATTTTAAAGTCTTCGTCATAATATTTATTTCGTAAATATTATTACGAAGACTTTTACTATGCCAGTCAAACAAAACGGAAAATATTTTTTGTATTTATCAGAACAAAAATGTATGTTGCTATAATATTTTAATCTAATAAAGACATTCTCAAGTACAAGAGGTAGCAGACAAATTATAAAACATGATTTCATTAGAATAGAAATAATATTTGAAATATTGAAGTTATTTTTGACGTGAATGTAATAAAAAGTCAGTACTATTAGTATTTTAATTCGCAATATTTTATCAGCACCAGTTAAATGAAATTAACGATAACATTAAAATTTGAGCAAATATCGCCTTACTGAAAGAAATTAAATTATCATTTCAGTCATATAAAAGATAACACAAACTTATAAAAACCTATACCAAAATAATAGAGTGAAAAATGTTTTCAAACTATATTCATCATTTCATTGTACTATTTTAAAGATAAAGTATTTTAAAAAACTGGTTGTTTAAATACAAATGTAGAGGTGCTGAGAAGTATCTGTACCTATAGTAGGTATAGTCAAATGTTTGAAACTGAGATAAGCTTTTGCTACAGTACGCGAATAATAGCACGTTACGAACGAACCTAAATACATACATAAAACATGAAGGAGTACACGAAACAAGTGGATGTGGCTGTGCGGATTGAGACTTACTTGACTATTTAACACAACATTATATATTGAAACCTTTGGTGTGGTTTTTTTAATAACATAAATATAAGAAATTAGTTTGCATAATATTTTGTATATATACCTACCTATACGTGACTATTTATATAAATTTACTTGATAATTTATGGCGTAGCTGTCTAAAAACAAAAACTCAATAATATATTTAATAATGTTTTTTATCACTGAAACAATTAAAAGCGCACTACTGTCCGATTAATGATTTCCAACATTTTTATTGACGTCATTAAATAGCATATTTTACGAGTAAAAAGCTTCTAATCGTTGTTATTTAAATGAATGATACACAATTGTGCTATTCTAATATATACTTATACCAAACCTAATAGCCGTATTTTACTCCACTTAATACCTACGTATGTAAATACCTCTCTGGCTAAATGTATCCTTATGTAACATTTGTATTTTCAAACTGTTTGCTACACGGTGCAAGTTATGGTATTCACAGTTAAGCTTACTGTCAATTTCAACCCTGAGGCTATTACTTTGAACAAGTATTTACAGAAATTGTTAAGCATATACCTTAATTGTTCACTGATACCACTTTTTTTCAAATATCGATACGTTTCACTATGTTACGAATCAATTTAAAATAACACTTAGTTAACTAAAACGTATACGGCTCGAGAATTCACTGTCTTCATCGTTTTCGTTTAAAATCCATCTGCAGAATGCCATTCTAGGCTCGAAGTCGGTAGGAATTAATAACTGTACTCGACGATAATGGTACGGGTGCCGGCCATTTTCCTTTAAAACTTTCCATACACGCGTATGGTTGACACCGAGTTGATGTCCCACCGAGCGCGTGCTTTGCGTAGGGTCCTGGCGAAAAATATCTAATATGTGTTCCTCTAGATCGTCATTATTAACCCTCGGCCTTCCCTCAACGTTGTTGTTCACGGCCATCGACTTTTAAGAAATTGTACATGCGTATATGAAGACGCTCAAATGCCTTAAGTGACGGTAATGGTATGTTTCTTGGAGAAGCAAACAGTTCGTCATAAAGTCTACGCGATTCCGCATAATTACAACTACATTTAACTAGACACATTAACATATTGAAATATTCCTGATTGGAGTACATTTTTTATAAAAAAACACAATTTTATAAAACCGCAACCAAAAAGTAATCCACTCGGAAGAAATTTCCACGAGGAACTAACTAATAAAAAAAATTATTAAAAGGGCGGCTTGGGCTCGAATAAAAAACATCGATATTTAAAAAATCATAACAATAAATAAATATTTCATATTCATATTATTTCGATACTTATTTTGATATATCAAACATTAATATTATTTTTGATTGTAAAAAACCATTTTTAACAGAAGTAGATTAACGATTTATCCTAATAATACAAAATAATTAATTTACCTGAAAAAGTTCCAAATTATAATATTGATTAATAATAATTATTATTAATAAAAGTTATTTTGAATGAAATTATTTTAATGTGAAAAGCATAACTATTTATAGCAATATTGAAAATATCGATAGAATATTTATCGATATACCTAATTTTTAAATTTGCGAATCGCTAATCGAAAAAAAATAATAATAATAACTCCGGCGGCCCGGCGCCTGCTATGAATGGCCGCGCGTGCGCCCGCGAGACTATACGGCGCCTTCACCGTTTATGGATCTAACAGGTGTTCTAAACATTTCTTACACATATGGTCTAAACGTTTCCCAGGTGTTCTAAACATTTCTTACATATATGTTCTAACATCTGATTAACTTGAAACTTTGCATATATCTCAAGGACTAATGACAATGAAATAATTCGTTAACAATTTCCCATTATCCTTGTTAGGGCCGCAACGATAAATATATTCTTTTCATAAATCCTCTATGAGATTGAAAGGGACAGAGCTAGTGTGCGATCTGCGCATGTCCACAAAAAACTAATTGATAAATCGTACTAAAAAATACAGGGTGACTGGTGAATTACTATCGATACTTGAGGACGTGATATTTGACGACAATATATGACAAAATAAAAATTAATATAACAAAAATATTAATAAACTTCTAAGTAAAGTTAACCAAAAGTTATGTAATTAATTACGCATCGTATGAACACCCTACAGATTAGGTATAAACTCACACACATATACGCGTGCAGCGGCGTAGTGTTGTATCAGCACGCCGCCGCACGCGTCCACACTTGGAACGTGTCAACACTTTATTTATTTATACGGAAATTTTGTCAAAAATTAAGTACCTATTTTTTTTACATAATTTGAATGAGAATCATGTACCGAGTATTCTCTTTAAATATTGATAGTAATTCACCAGTCACCCTGTATAAACTAAACATTAGTTACAAGCGTCTTCTTTTTTGTATTTTTTTTTAAACTAATATTTATTTATAACTGTAATCAACTTTGAACTAAATATGTTTATGAAAATATTTTTCCTCTCCTCTCATCTCCTCTGCATTTTTTCACATCAAGCTACACAAACCAACAATATCTTTCATACAACTCCTCCCTAGCCTTACATATTATTTTAGATCAAACCATACATATTGGATTATTGGCATTTCATTTTACAAGCAACTCAGTCGTTAAGACTATTTTATTTATATCAGTCCATATTTTCCACTTAATATTTCTACCGTTCTATCAACCCCCTTAAATCATCCATGCATTATATAAAAGGCCTTGTAACATTTATATCATGAATGTATGTTACGAAACATAATATGACTATGATGTTGTGTAATGATATCATAGATTTTCGTAAGTACACAATACATTTCCTTTATTTATTATTTATGACTTTGTATTTGTTTAGTTGTGCTTTGATTTTTCAGTGATGTTATTTTTGAGCCATTAAACAATCCTTCTACATACTTTTAAGTAAGTATTATATACATACAAGTACAAATCGTTTTAATTTACTGCTGTTGAAGTATGTTCTGTGTTCTAGATATTCTCTTAGGAAGCTTCTGAACGAAATTTAATTTGTATCCTAATGGTAAATCTTTAACCAAGTTGAGGTTATTTTTTTTTTTTTTTTTTTTCTACGAGGGGAATCTTTTAAAGACTTCCTGCCGCGGGGGAAACGCGACAGGGGCATGTGGGATTTCCACCCACTAAACCACCTCGACGTTCTCTGCGCTGTGCGTAGGCTAGTGAGCGGGAACGGCAAGCCATACTTCCGCTCACTACGCACGAGTCCCGAAAGGGACTCCGCCATCGGCAGGGGCATCAGTGGCTGACCACACCACCCCTCCGACTCAAGAGCAGCGTGCCGGGAACGCCAAACACGCCGCTCTTCCTCTAGCCTATGTTACCCGGACGCCGGTTCCCCACCGACGCCCGGAGGCTTCCTCACTGGGGAGGCAGGTCGCGAGCATAAGCCCGCTGCCTTCGACCCAGCCTTCGTCGGCGCAGCGGCGCCGAGGAGGGGTCGTCTTCCCTCACTCGTTCAGCAGCCTCCTTCTGCAAGATGACTCTCTCGCTGAAGTCGGCCACCGCCTGCCATGCCCTCTCGCTGCCGACCATGGCCTGGACCACTGCCGGCAACGAAAGGTCTGCGCCAACCACGCGGATGAGTTGGCTACGCTCGGATATCCACGCTGGACATTCCATCAAGGTGTGGTCAGCGGTGTCTTCCACGCGACTGCAGTGGTGACACGTCGCTGTCGGCTCTCTCCCGACTATGTGGCACAAATACCTCCCGAAGCTACCATGCCCCGAGAGGATCTGCACCAGCCGGAAGGTCAAGGATCCGTGTCGGCGGTCCACCCACTCCATGAGGAGCGGGCGAATAGCCTCCACGGTTCGCAACCCGGCCACTGGCTCAGAGAGCCTTTGCCTCCACCGATGGAACAAGGACGACCGCGCAGATCGTCGCCAACTATCCACCCGATCCCGGTCCGGACTCGTTCCCCGGGATCGAACTCGCGCGCGCTGGTGGTAAACCTCCGCCAGAACCTGGGCATCCAGTTCCCAGGGAGGCGTCCCAGCCAGCACGCAAACCAAGTTGAGGTTATTGATCGACCGTTTCTTAACAGATTATGGCAAGCCTGATATGTAGTTCAACCATTTTGCTGTATCCTTCCTTGACTACCAATATTGTATTAATATTTTTGGATCATACAAAGGTTTTACTAAAAAAGATAAATTATAGTTAAAAATATTATAACGCGTGGGTGTACGCGTACGTGTCGCGTAAGCGTCGTGAAGTAGACACGTATAATTTTGTTGCTTAAGTAATTAATTCTTTCTTAGTGTAATTATTACTCTTTAACAGAATCATTTTCTCTATTCGTGCTTAGTTATTGTAACTTTTTAATATTTTGAAATGTTATAACATTCTGTGTCTTATATTTGACGATATTAAGCAAAAAACTATTTAACCCTAATGAGTTCACTGAATTTTCACAACACAGTTTGTTCCAAGTACCACGTACTAATACCACGGACTTGTTTAAGAACCAAGTACATTGCGTTCGTGGCGCAGCCGTAGAAACCACGATTGCCCTATCCTATTATTACGTCCAGGGTTCAATTCCAAGCTCTGCAGAAAACATAATATTTATTTTCATTTTTTTCTTTTTTCACTCAATAACCATGGCAAAATGTATGTGTGCTGGGTGCCCTGATGAACTTGATGACTCTCAGGCGTTACAATGTCACAAATGTAAAGATAGATATCATGTCATATGCACACGAATATCAAACCAGGATTTTACTGAGATGAGTTAAGAAATGAAAAGTCTATGGGTATGCGATGCATGCAGACGTAAACAGCCAAGGAGAGGTGATCATTCCAATACTCCTGGTCGCAATACTCCTGTAGAAATGGAATTCGTCACTCAGCGCGTTAAGAGTCGTACTACTACTTGCTCTTGTTTATCGGCTACCTACTAATGTTCGTGAAATAATTAGAGAAGAATTGCGCTACATTCTAACTAACGATTTGTATCCTAAAATTCAAGAACTAAAGAACACTGTTGCCTCATTTGAAGTTGCCTTGACATCTTTAAACTGTGATATTGAAAAAGTTAAATCGGAACAGTCCACCCAATCTGTACAGTTGAATTTGAATTTAACTTCGTCCTATGTGTTTTAAATTTTTCGTTATTATTGAGCTTTTCAACTATTTTGGTTACTAGGCGGCTACATAAAAACTCATTACAGAATATTTTAATATTTTTACAACATCTAGGACTATCAGCCATGAGGATGAGGCTGACGACGCGCACTTCTTTTGTTATAATTATTTGTATAAATTCATTATCACTTCCCTTGTTACATAAATCTAATTTTTAATCATAATTTTATATATAATTTTCCATGCAAACAATAGGTTACATAAATGTGATCAGAATCAAATGGAACAGAATCTTAATAACAGGTGCTGAATAAAAATATTTTTAAACCTTTTTATCTAAAAATTTCGACCTACTTAACTTTATTTATTACTTTATGGTTTATTTGTAACTTCTTAACATTTTCATATTTTAAACTTAATAAACTATAAAAATGTTCTACTTTTAATTTATATAATATTTACTTGTTATAATTTTGTATTATTTTTATGTATTAATCTACTAACAGCGAAATGTTGTATCTGTATTGAATGACTTATTTTCTACGCTAATATTACGAATACTCAATTATATAAATAGATAATAATTTAATAGAATAATTGATGGATCCATCGAAAGACTGATATATTTTTGTATGACATTTGTTTATTAATCACCCGTAGGCCATAAAAATCTATATGTATAAAAGAAAGTCGTGTTAGTTACTCCACTTATAACCCAAGAACGGCTGAACCGATTTAGCTGAAAATTGGCAGGGAAGTAGTTTAGAGCCAGGAAATTGCAATAGGATACTTTTTATCCCGTTCGACAGTATTCCCGTGGGACTTTACATTAAACGTCAGTCACTATAAAACGTGGAATAACGAAACACAATTGACAGCTATGTAATTGACGTGTAATGACAGATATGTAAATGACGTAATGATGACAATTAGATATTTGTAAGAGATTTACTACATAAAAATAAGTCCGGTCCGGAACGAACTAATTTCCACGGTTTTGCATTCGTTGGAAAGGTCTCGGGTTCCGTGAGGTATATAACAAAAAAATTTCAACAGAAAAGCGGGAAAATCTTTTTCACATACAGCGCCATCATACATAACACGTACTACAAATCAATATTTTAAGTAAATGGTGCCGGTGCATGATACATTGTTTGACAGCTACTCATTGTTCTCTGCTCAGTTAATTTCATGTGACAAACCGGTATTGTGTTTGTAGTTTGAAATCTTAAAACTATTTAGTATTTGCGGGATAAATTTAGAAAACATTGTTTTTCACATGGGCGTTATATTTTGCGTGTTCACGAGTTTGGAAACCATCCGCTTTATTTGTGTTAAAGTTAGACCAAAAAACAAAAAAATGTGGTTTACAAAGGAGCACTTCAATGAAACGGATAATTTGCGGACACGTATAACGCTTCGATTCGGTATCTACTTTGGATTCACTTTCATTTACTTAGAGAAGTTCAACTAAATAACACTTCATTTTTGTAATCGAAATGAATTCATTACTGTTGTGGAATGAAACAAAAATTTTCCTTTTCAAATATAAAACAAAATAAAAATTTCTTCATCTTTTAATTACCAAACGAAATGTTATATAATACAAAGCCTTCTGGAGGCGAAACGGAGTTCGCCAGATTTACTAGTTTGTTATAAAAATTCGAACACGATTTTAGTTAAAAGAAAATATAGGAAAAATTTGCAGATATTTTTAAACTTACTAACTGCCTTTATTATAAAACTTTTTTAATATAACCTTTGCTACAACATTCTTCTGATAAGCAAGTTCGATAAACCTAACTACAAGTTTTTTGCAATTATCTGACAGTTTTTCACAGAGATCACACGCTGCTATTATCGATTACTAAGATAATTGTACTAGATAGTTATTTAGTTTTACGACGGGTAAAGTCATATTTTGTAGTTCTAGGTATAAGTTGTTATCGAAAACCTCATTATATTAATCAACTGGTTGCGTTGAGAACGAATTGTTACTCATATCAAGGTAACATTATCATTGATGAGGGAAAATTGACAAATTTTGTGAAGTGATTCTGAATTAGGAATTATATATCTTAATTAACACTGAACAGTCGAATTATTATTTATGTGTTTAACCTTTATTATTTAAATTTTAAAGCATTTTTATATTTGTCAAATCTTCTAAAGTTGTAAAGAAATATTTCCGCCTTAACGATCTGTTATATGATTAAGACGTTATTGAAAGATCTTACGGTGTTAAGAATGATGTAAATTGTTAAGAAGTGAACAAGAATAGATCATTTACGCATAGTATTATGGAAACAGTTTAATATTTGATATGTAATATGAGAATTAAATCTAAAGCCTCTAAATAGAGTTTACACCAATAATGAATTAAATCTCTATTGAACGAACAGATTTGGTAATGTTATCGAAGGATTAATTAGTATAGGAGCTTATTTCATTAATTTTTAATATCGTCACTCACCGCTATCAGCCACTCTGGGTTTTAAATGAATTGTTAATATTACGTTTGTTGCTAACTGAGGTTAAGAGTCTTACTAATTAAAACTAGACAAAAATTAAATCTTCACATTTATAATAAATATGAAACATATAAATCACAATATACAGAATACTAAAAAACTTATATACTAAAAAATACATTATTCACAAAACAAATTACATTTGGATTACTTTTACTACTTTTAAATAACCGTACTAAATACAAGATATAAAGTTGTTTATACTTCAATTAAAACATCCTTACATTATATACATATAATACTTATCTTTATGTATCTGTGTCGGATGAAACGACGTGCAAGTTAAACTCCACCTGGCCACTTCGTAAGTAACATAGCCCTTCCTTTCCGTTATTTTAAGAGGGGGCGACTGCTACACAAGGATGTAATGACTACTCCTGGAACCAGATTTGAAGTGGACGTTGTATATGAAGGACAATTACAATACTTTAACGCGTATGTATATGACGTCTCTACCTTCCCTTATACTCGTACATTATTTCACTATATTATGACCATTAATCATTCTCATACAAAAATTATAGCATCCGTGATATTAGAAAGAAAATTTTAATTTTAAACGGAAATAAAGTTTTATTTAAGAAATATTATTTATATAAAAGCAGTCTGTATGTTTTTAAATATTATGTACACATTTAAACTGCAGCCTTTTATACTGCTATGTACATACATATGTAATACAAAAATGAAAATCAGGAGAAAATATATTTATATTACATATGAAGTATAATTACTACAAAAGATATATACATTTATAACAATTTGGAATTAAATAATTTAACAATTTCATGTTATAAGTTTTAAAATACGTTTTCAACAATACTAGTAATAATTGTATAGTGAATGATAAACAGTGTTGTAGTCTCCAACAGGTTCGTTCAACCAAGTTTAGATTACATTCAGTTGTCTGTCTGTTCATCGCTAACAGTTTACTAACTACTGGTAAAATACAATACAAACATATACATCGTAGTTTAAACGGCTGCAGTTTAAATGTGTGGCTTTATAATATTGTCTTCGGTATTTAAAAAACAAGAGCCGTTAAATTTTAGATGAGTTGAAGGAGAGTGTTGTGATAGGTAAAGCTAGTTTATATTATAAGTATTAAAAGGATACCAAGTTCCTTAATGTCCATCATAATAAAATATAAAATATTGTGGTGGACGTATAAAATTCCTTTTATTGGATCACTGTGCAGGTTTTAAACTGTCCACATAATCATTTTTTCATATATTAATACTGTCATGTAAGAATTGTAATTCAATTTATTACATCGATGACAATTTTTTAACTAATAATAATTAATTAACGCATACAATTTCAATGATACATATCATTGCATAGAACACTTTTAATCTCCTGATTGATAACGTTCAAAATAAAAGAAGACAGAAATCACATTGAATTGTTACTTTACTCTTAGAAGGGTTTAATGTGGAGTTTTAATATTAAATTTGTTAAGTCTGTATATTAAAATTAAATATCGAAAGAATTGTTTTAAGGAATTAGATGCCTGAAATCTGTTCAAGCGTCTAGATATCCATCAACAGTGCATAATATGATACTGATGAGGATATTGCTACTTTAACTATTTAGAGAGTTTCTTATAAATTAATATTTTTTTTGCATGACATCTGACGTGAACTTTGCTGGCTATTGAAACACATTAAACGTAGCCACGTATTTATTGACCGTTCATTTTTTTATCGTTTTCAATGCACTAATATCCGGAACAAAGTGTGATCCGGTTTGTAGCTCGGTTTAATTAGTAAATAATATATCTTTTATACGTATATAAATCTTAATTCTTTTCAACAAAAATAAATGTTTCATTTTCGTATTGAGAAGACTTTCTTTGACATGTTTAAGATCATTTGGTCTGTCAAATGTCATCGCCAGTCTTCAGACCGTAAACAAGAGAAAATAAAAGTTATTCGAGTTATTTGTAATACAAATGTCATAAAATATAAGAACAAGAACGAAGATGAGTTGACGTTTATAAGATGTTAAAAAAAATAAAGAATTAATAAATTATACAAACACGAGATAAATCATTCAAATATAAAATAATATTAGTATTATATTAAATACAGGTTTGATGCAAACCTTTATTCCATACAATATAAAGATGTGCACCTGAATACTTTCTAACAACCAGTATAGTAGTCTTATATACTATTATAGTAAAATTAACTGTATAGTTTTGTCATAAAATTATCGCAGGTGCACAAATATTTTATATCTTTTCGGACATAGGTATTTATATTTACTGTAGCCTAATTCAGTTATAAATAAGCCTTGGAGCTGTGTATCGATCGGTCAGCCTCCTATAGTCTGTACAAAAAAATATTTTAACAAATTTGTGTGATACACAAAAAAGTGGGAGAATGTAAGTGATGTAAAGTAGAACATAAAACAAAACAGATGGTGAGCTGTCTTGCACTTGGTGGCTTGATACGTTTTTAAATATTCACTGAGTTGAAAAATCCCAGCTCAATGGATTAAAATCTGTTATAAAATTACAAAGTTTCCTCACTTTAAAGTAACGAGTCTCGCTTCCTCTAGATTAATATAACGAAGAATTTATTGAATTCATCAAAACCGTTAACAATGCCTTAACTTTTATCAAAGTATTATTATGATTGTTCAGAGGAAAGTGTTTATAAATGTTCCCTTAAGAAATAACGCAAATAATCTTTGAATTCAGATATCAGAGATTTAATAAAATTATTTAACCAAATTTTGCCCATTTATTTACTTATTATTTAAAATAACAAACAAAAATTATTATTTACCTACCTAAATATCAATTTTCTGTATTTTATTTACTAAGAGTTAAATAGAAATTATCATTTTAGATTTTGCATGTACGTTTATCAATTTCTTATTATCTTTATTAAAAGAAAATTAAGAGACAAGGCTTCCATCACTCTCATACCCTGTAGAAAACTTAGCTGTAGATGCGTATTTCAAATACGTACATTATTAAACAATGAACAAATATTCAATAATTATAAATTATAATAATCATTAATCAATGAAATATCAACATATAGGTGTTACATATTGATTAATAGACTTTTGAAATGATAAAAACATTTCGGAGTAAACTCTTAAATCTGGATTATCAAGAAGGAAAAATTAATTATAAATATTGTTTTTAATTCAGTTCTTTGTGTATAAATTTTTTGTCCAAAGTTGTTTTAATTTGGGTAGAATTTAAAAACGAGATTACCAATTAATATAATTATTTTGATCTGATTTTGTGGTGAAATTTTATAGAAATGAAGTAAATGAATTTAAAAGCAGTATTTCAACAGAATTTCACAGAATATGGAACACCCACAGTGGCCATTCCGGAATATAAGAATTTAAATACTGGTAGCTGTTGTTGTGAAATCCTCAAAATTGGATCAACGCTGCAGTTTATTCGGTATCGGTGGTTTTAAAATACCTTTTCACAGAAACCCTGAATTCTTTAACTGGTCTAGCACTTGTACCGAAAAGCATTTTTTATTTCTTTTGAAAATGAAATTCAAGAGACTACGTGAAAACATGTCATTTGTGGGATCTACGTATAATAAATAATGTTTTGTTTCGATTCTTTGTAAACGTTACATCTAGAAGTCATTTAAACTATTAAAAAAATATTATTAACATAACCGGTTTATTGTCATATTGAATTTAATGGAATGAAATGTTGTACTAAATGCAAACGTCAGTGATCATGAGTCAAAGATATTCAAAGTTAATAAGTCAAACAGAGCAATTCAATATTACATTTAAACAATGTAAGTAGTCAGTTGTGGAGTTAAAACACGTAACTTCAATGAAAGGTAGTTGAATCAAGTTTATAAAAGTGAACGGACAGGTAAACGGACTCCTATTAAAAGTCGAATCGTAGTTTGACCGTAAAAGAGAAATATATTAACGACTTGTAACGAAAAGTTTCAAAATAATAAGCATACATTCATAAACCTCAACTGTTGAAGATATTTAAAATATAAAATATTTTATAGAAAAACTGTTTTGTGGTTCTAGATCTCAATACAAATGAAACTTTTCATTACATCAAAGATGTTAAACAAATATGTTTCTGAAAATTATTCGTATGAGAGAATCGAAATCCGAGTCGTTCTCATTAGAAGTCCTGCGACTATCAATGAATATATAAAAAAAAACATTGAAAACATTATGTACATATGTGGTTAAATATTATTTGGTTTGTAAATATGTATATCACAATCCAAACTTTTAACGAAACAATAAATAATAGGCGTTGGTTCAGCAATTCTTATTTTATGTTTGAAAATTATTTCTATACATTCATATATTGAAATTATTAAACGAAAGTTAAAAAGTAATTCAACATTTTTTTAGATTAATAAACACCTGATATATATAATGTAGTCCGAAATAAGCCAGGAAATAGTTATGTTAATGTTATAATATCAAGGTAGAATAGTCTAAATATCTTGAGCTGTTTAAATTAAATTCTGCTATTCTGAGAGAAAGCTTGATAGGTTCTTTGCATCCTTAAGTTTGATGTTTCCGTAGAAATTATAAATTTTGTATCAATAATTTTTAGTTCTTCTAAGCTTTGAAAGTCAATGTTATACTTAGTTGGTTAAGTATATCGTTCAGTTTAATTCTTACCTCCTAAAGCATTGAAAAAACATATTGTTTTGTAGTTTTATTACAATTTATAGTAAGTTATCCTGATATTTTTGAAATTATTATTTCTTTTTTTTTTCTTTGTAGCCATTAAATTGATAAACAAAAACTTAAGAAAAGATTATTCATTACAGTCATTTTCATAGGGATATTTTAAATTGTATTTATTTTATTACATTTCATATTAGTTTTAAAACCTACTGTCAACATTCATATTATGGATTATCTTAAATAACAATTCATTAAATGATAGCGATAAGTGTAACATCGGGTCGGGTGAGGTCGGGTTGTAATGTTATATTATAATCTCGCAGCATTAATTCATCTCGTTAAAAATCACAAAGGTAATAAGTTCGAAAAATGCCAAGAACTGGAAAATAAAAT
This sequence comes from Danaus chrysippus, assembly GCA_916720795.1. NCBI lineage: Eukaryota > Metazoa > Arthropoda > Insecta > Lepidoptera > Nymphalidae > Danaus > Danaus chrysippus. Next base: position 2,397,722 of record CAKASE010000074.1, read on the forward strand.
TTCTGTTTAAAATTTCGTGTTAATTACTTGTTATCAGATTTTTCAGTTCCTCGCACATTAAAGCAGTTCTGAATCAAGATATATTTTATTGTACTGTTGTTAATAGTTATTGTACCTCTCATTATAACCACACCATGAAGTGCCGTACAAAAGCTATCATCTATTTCGAGTGCTTATTTATTTTGATATAAGTCACATTTTAAAATATATTCAGATATCTCACATGGTATAATATCAAATCATTTCTCTTATTTGATTATTAATAATATCATTGTATATTTATATTATATTGAAAATCTTGATTTGTTTCTTCAGGAATTCATCAGTGAGAAAAGTCATCTAAGTTGTGGGGCAGAATAAATCTGTTTAAACGTACCACGGTCAGACGAGTGAAATGTACGTACTCAGCAGAGAAAAGATAATATAAATTGATATTATATTGCAACTCGACAAGTGGCCAAGTGTTTGAGAAGATCTTGGACATTAGCTCTTAGACACTTAATATATGTAATAAAACTAGATTTTAGTTAGATGAGTTATTAAAATTGAACATTTTCAACATTTTATTATAAACCATTCCTTTGTTGTAGTTTGTGAACGCTTTGATGCTCGACGTATTAGTCTTTACGCTTAATGTTTCTTTCAATACAGTCGTAGTTATTGGAAGCGGTGAGTAGCAAGCAAATAATATTAAGGCGGAAATCTTATTATATTTCAATTAAATTAATAGCGATGCATCATATTTAGGGTTTTGGTATATGTAGTTAGAGGGCATACATTTGAAAGAACAGACTAACTATAAGTATTAGATTAATTATTAATTATTATTAGTACTTCTCGTTTTTAAATAACATTTTTCCTCACTGTTCAATCTTTACTTATGTATTAAAAAACCTTTTTATAAATTTGTAACTAAAGAAATTCAAGCGTAACTAATGGAGAAATTTTTGAGAGTGAAGTTGGAATTTATACAAAATTACTGACTAAATACATTTTTTTTTCTATTTAGTCTTTTGCTACTATTCAATATGGAAATAAAATGTATTATTGAAATTTAAAAAAGAATAAGAAATATACAATTGTAACAGAACTTCAAATAACCGCCGAAAATTATGAGAAATGTTAAAGCCTTTACAAGACGTTGAACAAAGTGCATTTAATATTTAGTGGCTGCTTCACCGAGGTCCTACAGTATTAGTGACGCTACAATATTATATAATTTATTCAGATGAGTCCTCAGTTAAGATTTGTCTAAATATTAATTATAATGTAAAATAAACATTTTCGTTTCAACCATTACAATAATAAACAGTTAATAAGTTGTGAGTCGGGGTTTCATCTTCATGGACTACTTTATATTAAAAATACAACTTTAAATACAAAAGTTTTATTCTTCTATAACTTAAAAACACACGTACATTTTCATTAATATTATTAATGATTTAATGTAACGTGTAGTAGTAACATTGTGCAGCCATTACACACACGGGTTTGTTTCAGTACAGACTAGCTTTACTTGATCAGAAAAGAACCTTCTACAGGATCTCAATTTTGTCACAAATTATTTTATTTTGTACATCCTTCTTATATGTTATTGATTGAGACGATGGATAAATTTAATGTTATATTTTTATTAAACTTTAATAATTCCTTTTTTTAAGGGGAAAATCATCAAATGACCCCTCTTGTCCTGGGTGGGGCAAGAGGGAGTGTCAGACTCTTACTGACTAAAAATCTACTCCTGCTCCGAGCCCGGCCGCGGTACATCATTGCGCTTACACCCGCGACTTGGCCTGGCATCGGCTCTAGGGCCCCATCTGTGTTGGTCTTATGGCTCTTTGAGGCGCGCGCGGTACGCTACGCGCCTTACGCTCGGGAAACTTTAATGACTCCTAATACTAGAACGATTAAATGCTTCTTTTGTAAGAGAATGTCTTATCTATATTAACTTTATAAGTATTATTATTTCCAATAGTCAACAATCTCGTATGACTTTCTATTTCATTCTCAACAGTTGATCTTTTTCGTTACATTTGAACTACTTAATTCACAAAGTTTATCAAAAGTAGTTTTAATAGAGTAAAGATTGAAAAGAGAGAGAAAATATCCTTTGAAAACGAGAAGTATTATTACGTAGCAGTTACTGTCAGTATGCTCCTTCAAATAGTTTATAATCTTTCAGACGTATGTGCCCAAATACATACATTAAATCCCTAACTATATAAAAGATACCACCACCGATAAATTGATATTAATTTAATTGAAAGATTTATTGTAATGACTTTTGTCACTGTTACCTTACTTAATACTTTTTTATTATTTGTTAAACCGTAGCTAATTAAATAACAAATACTTCCTTTTCGTTGCGATATCATACATTTTGCAAAATGAAAATCAATAAATACAATTCTTTATTCTTAACTTTATGTTACTCTGATAAGTTCAGGGATTGAAATAAAGGGGATTTCATAGTTTAATCTGACTACTACATACTTACGACTCATATTTTATAAAAAGAATTTAAAAATCTCGAAGATCAGTTAAATCTAGAATATTATGCAAAAATAACTGTGATATCTCAGAATTGCTCGCGTATTGATTGAAATGAAACTAAATCACAACGCGTTTTTTTATTTTACAACTACTCTGAAAGTTTGATCTCGTCTGTCCGTGATCAGGGTTGCTGCAAAGGAACCGAAACTATACCAAACTGAAAAAGTAATCAAAGAAAGTCGTTAGTTTGGTAGATTATATTAATTTCCTCGTCGACTCTCAGACGCGAGAGGTCGTCTAATGTTCACCGAGTATTAATTAATATGAAGCTTGTTTAATGAACTACCAAAAGCGTCGCTTGAAGCAAAACTAACTGTCTATTGGTGTAATAAACATTCATTTGGACTTTAACAGATGCAGTATTCAAAATAATAATAGATTTATTTGATTATAACTTGAAAAACAGTTTTATGGTCATTATAAAATTAAACTGTGAAAGAAATTCATGGTTAAATAAGCTACTATTATTGGTATCAGTGAAAAATATATTCTTTTTGAACAGAAAATATATTTGTAAAACAATGACCACAATAAACAAGTCATTTTTTTCGTATTTAGACCAATATCTTATTATAGTTTTTGATGTGACTTGTATTGTATATGTTAAAATAGCCCGTTAGACTTAAGCTGAGCTTTGCATTTGTGTGAGTGAAAGAATAAGTAGAGTTAGACAAAAAAGTTTTAGAATTAAATTTTATTATATTTAAAATAGATACATAACATAAATGCTATAAAATAATCAAAACTTGTAAAAGACCAGATGGAAATATTATGAATATTATGGAAAAAAAAATTAATTAATAAAAAATTTGAAAAACCTCTACAAATTTTTCTTCACTTTACATTGCGTTTTCAACATTTGATTTTGCTACCAGAACAAAAGGTGAAGTGCGGAAGGTGCGGGGCGGAATACAAACAGAATAAACTGGTTCAAAACTAGAAAAAAACGTGGCATTCAAAAATTTTACATCACGCCTACACTATTCGTGTGCACTCACACGATTGCAAAACTCAGCTGAAATCAAGCGCACTATAAATTCCTATTTCAAATATGTATTTGGAATATAATAGACAATAGACTGGTCTTATAAAAATACATTTTTATAATATTGTATTTTATACAGATAGTATTTAAAATATACTACATACTAGCGGCTCGCCCCGGCTTCGCACGGGTACATACACCCTTCTTTTTTGCGTCGGGTTTCAAAAAAAAGTAAAATTATAAATGAAGTTTGTTTTTTTTATTAATGTTTTTTTTGTATTTTTTATTTTTAAATTTTATACAAATATCATGTTATCTACAAAACAAAAGCCATTAGTTTTAGTGAGTCAGAGCTTCCCTGTAAACGATATTTGAAGTAGTTTTATTTTATGACAGCTAAATAAATTGATTTTCAGGAGCTCTGACACGTGATAGGCCAACATACAGCTGGCCATGAGTGAAACATTGTTTTCGGAGGTCTATCCCTAATAATTCGAAGGTTTGGCCTTGGGACTTGTTAATAGTTAACGCGAAAGATAATTTAATCGGAAACTGAAGTCGTTTAAAAGGGATTGGCAGATCAGTTGGGATCATCGGTATCCTCGGTGACCAGCTGCTGGGCCAGTGATAATGGTCGCTACGGTTAAATTGTTCTTCAATTCCTTAATAAGCAGTCTCGTTTCATTGCACATGCTCGGAGGGCTTAAAAGCATTATTGGAATTCCAATTTTTAACGTCAATTCATGTGGTGGCATACTTTGTATGGTGGTACAGCTGAACTGCGTCTGAAATGAAATATACTTGCAGGTATTGTGGATTTTGACCTGATGGTGGTAAAAGGCTACCTATAAGGTAATATACTTGTCCCTGTATTTTAAAAGTCGGCTTAAAATTTTCTTCTCGAATCTCTTTCGCGCCAAACGAAGTCATTTGAAAAAGGCTATTGTAGCTACGTATGCTTCGTAAAAAAAATGTCCACATAGTGAATGATCATTTGTTAAAAGACTTTTTACTGGCTGTCGCGGCTCCTGAATATTGGAGAAACTAACTTTTCCAGAAGCACAGCAAAAACCATTAGGTTCATCGACCCATTTTTTATCAGAGCACTTAGAGCAGATCTTAATCATGGCTCCGATTTGGACGGAAGACTGTTGAGCATAATCAATCTGTGGATGTGGATGTGGTTATTGTAAGCTAAAACTCGATTACGGACTCTAGTCGTTGACATTTGTCTCTCTCGCTGATCTCCAAGGCGTTGGAAACGCTCGATACTCGACTCTCGCGCGCGTACTTGAGAGGTTCTCAAATCTTTGCTTGTTGAACTATATAAAGTACTTAAGCTATTTGAATAATTATAATATAATATTTATTATCAGGTAAGTAGTAGGTACTTAATAAAAGAAAATGAAAAATATGGTTTTAGAAAACTACCTTTTACTAAATTTTTGCTTAAATTTTGAACAGGAATACCTATACACTACTACTATAAGCTGTTTGAATAGTTACATTAAAATATAATATTTATTATCAGGTACTTATTTACCTACGAAACGAATTTAAAGCAACTTCAAAATTTCTTCAAGCTAAAACCATACGATCACGCACACGACCGCTGCGTAGGGAGCCGACCGCGCGGCCTTTTATTTTATTACATTGACTCTCCTCCCCGTACCCCAGTGACGCTTACATAGAGCCTACATCGCATGCTGGCTAGCTGAGCGCGGTGAGCGGCACCCACGCGATATTTTTTCTAATACTTGCATTTTTAAACTCGTGATATCTTCCGAATTAAATATCCGAATTGAATAATTCAATAAGTTATAAAAAAGTATTGAAGCCGTCTTGGATATAAAGTAATTTATTTTGATAAAGATTAATACCAAGGTACAAATAAATAGCCTTTTCAAGCGGCGGCATATGAATTAAATTTTTAGAATAAAAAACCACTTACTGTGACATAACTATAATATTTAGACATATACTGTCGCGACACTTTTTGTAGATAATGATGAGTTCTGCAAAGTCGTAGTAAATAATTTTGTTCTATCATCAATAGTTTTCGCAGCGCACGCGACGTAAGGAATTTTTCAGATCATTTTTTTACACCTTGGGTTACATTATTAGATTTATAGTAAGGGTCCCTAATTCTTTTTATATAATATAGCCCATATTACTCGTGAATAATGTAGCTTTCCAAAGGTGAAAGAATTTTTCAAATCGGTCCAGTAGTTTCGGAGCCTATTCATTACAAATAAACAAACAAATCTTTCCTCTTTGTTAATATAGATTTGACATTATTGAAGACACAAGATTATATAAATTAATTTTTAATTAATATAATATACAAATATTCTTAATAAAATATTATCCGATATTCTAGATAGTTGGAGGTATGTAAGACTGATCATATATTCGACTCAACACATACTCATACCCCATGACGAACACGTCTTGACAAAGCTAACAGATGTTAGTCGCGCAGTAAAAGTTTATCAACTGTTCTTATTGTAATTACTAGGAGAACATAGTATGTAATATTGTTAAAAGATTACACTAGTTTTAACACCTTTCAGCGGTCTTTTATAACTAAAGTTATTATTTTCTTACGCCGCCGTATCGGTTTTGTCGTTAATGTTTATGTGTTTGGTCCACCGTAGCATTTTGTTTTGTTCTGTTCTGTAGTGAGAATAATAAACAAAAACAATTGTTTTGCGAGTTTGCACCATATGAGTAAACATGGTAACTTTAATTTGTTACTACAACTTAAACAATAAGTTAGTAAACATTTATCATTCATAAATCTCTGGAAATCTGGCTTACATTATGGCCAACTGGTAACGTTTATGATTTAACTATTTTATTTACTTAGTGTAACAACATTAGATGTTTTAATTTAATCCATGATTTCTATTCACACGGCTTTTCCTGAGGTCATAGCTGCGATGTAAAACACATGATCATAGTTGTAAGAAACTTGTATTCTTATGTGAATCCATTTCCATAAAAATGTCCACATCAACAATTAATGACTCGCCTTGTGCCAACTCATTCGTAATGCTTTAAATCCTGTATAAATATCACTGACAATAGTGATGTAAGCTCAGAAACATTTGACAAATAGTGTTATTTTATGAGACTTTATACATAGTTTATTTAAGTATATATGGTTATGTTGTATTTAGACTCATTACACATACCCTTAACTCGTATTATCGATAGAAATATCAAACGATAAGCAAGTAAAAGTAAAGAAGTGACAATAAATAAAACAGATATATAAGAAAATACCGCCTAGTTGTAAATAAACATAATATAGCTTTATTATTGTTCTAAACATTAAGGGACAGTGTGCTTCTTTGAACTGTATACGGAACGTTAACAGTTTCTCAGCCATGAATCTAAGCACATAACTTTATTGTATTAGGTCATTTAATGAAAAAACAGAAATTATTTCGTATGTTGTGTAACGTTGCAACTTAGAATAAGTATAGAGTAAGTTTTTGAAGCGGTATTACTAATACAAACATTAGTAAGTTATAGTAGTGAAGAGAAAATAATATTGGTGTGCTCTATATATTACAAAAAATAACTTTAATGAATAATACTGGAAATGCAATGCATTGTGTAACTTAGATATGGTCACAAAGAGCCTATGATCGTAATCGCTATATTATGTACATTACTCAATTTTTAATCAATACTATTTTGAAGTGGAAAGCCCCAATAACTGTCTATTTAATTATATTACTTTCTACTGTCTATTAAATACTAAATGATATTTAATGTGTTGTAAGAATATTAATTTTATATTGTTTAATAACAATTACAAAGATATTAAATACATTATAATACCGTCTGTTGTTCTGAAGTCACGTAACAAGTTTAATGCTAATATAGATAATTTTATGTCTTGGATCCAGACGAAAATTTCAATTTTACACTCGTTAAAATATCTTTTACATCTCTTAAAAAGTTTTTTATTGTTTAACATTCCGTTACTTTTAACATTTTAAAAGAGTTCTAATATTTGCATTAAGTACTTATCTGATAAATATAAAATAAAAGAAAAATCCTCGTGAAAAAAGAATAGATAACTTTTTGGGAAAAAATAAGATATTTTTGAATATTGTTAAATTGTTAGGAACTTGCGAATGCAACTTAGATTTTCTTGAACTACAATAACTATGTTTAGGAATTACTTAAATTAAACCTAAATAGCATCTTATTTCTACAAGTGAGCAGGAGAGTTTCTATAATTTACAGATATTTTATATTAAGTTTATTCAATAGGATAGGATCTGTCGCCTACATTATAATACTAATTTGTTGGTTCTTAAAGTAAAAGACAAAAATAGCCAAAAAATTTGTTTAATATATCATAAGAACCCTCGACACACTTCCTGAAATATGAGTGTAACATTAATTTATGACTGAAAACATATACGGTGGCTGTATGAGCACTTAAAGTATACTGAAGTCAACGCTCTCCTAAATATAAGATTATGAAAAATATATTTTTTCATTTTAATATGTATTATTTAACAAGGATTCTTGTTTAATTTATACAATTAACATACTAAAGAAGGTGTAATAACAAAATTTTAACAGTTTAATTCTCAATCTATGATAATATATCGTGTAGTGATGAAAACGACAGTAAATCAATATAGCAGTACTATTTAGTTGGTCTCAAAATCTTGTTTTCTAATTAAAACGTTATGAAACTGAGCTTAATTTGATATATGAAACTAAAATAAAAAACATGTTCTGAAATACATTTGTCATTGTTACAAAATTCTTATTCGAAACTAAATAATTCTGTAATATTACCTAGAAAATGTTGTGTGAAAGATACTTCTACATTTTCTTACATCTGCTGTGAAGAAATTATAAAAATTATCAGAAAAGTTATGCAAGGAAGAAATGGTTAATATTATAAAATGGATATTATCGCTTTACGTCATATATTTGATTATTTTTTTATATATTATATACGTGTTAAGATTTAAAGTGAGGGTTGGTTTTTGTGGAAAAAAACAAAAATAAGTCTAGCTCGTTATATTACATGGTTAATCACAAAAGAAAAGAGTCTTTCTATTTTATTATATTTTGTCGTACCTTTTAATATAAATATAACATTAATTTAAACGTGTTATGACTCCAAAATATTCAATATTAATAAAGGAAAGAGTCAGAGTAAAGAACTAGGTCAACAGACAGATACTTGGCATATTTTATAATATAACTAGAAGACCCGTCGAATTTCGTATCGCCCTATAATCAAGAAATATCTGTTATTTTTTTTATTTATATTTTTGGAGTTTACCTATTAAAGATGACTTTAATAGGTATGACCTATTAAAGATGACTTTAATTTATAAAAATCTCCGTGTTTTGAAGTTCGACAGAATGATTGACATATTAGTTAGTTGTCAAATCTAATGTAAAAAAAAACGTTTGTATCAACATCTATTCATAAATTAAAAATTAATTTAAAAAACATCTCCAAAATTGTGAATCTAAACCATTCCCAGATCCCCTTGAACACACACAAAAAATTTGATCAAAATCGGTCCAGCCCTTTGAGGGAAGTTCAGTGACATGCACACTCACAGAAGAATTATATATATAAAGATTTTGAACAGAATAGTATTAATTGTAATAACAACATGTAGTGATACTACTCATTGAAATATTTTTTAATTTAAATTACTACATATATTATTAAATTTTATGAAAAAATGTTATCAATCATTAAACTGTTAAAATGTACTGTATTATCTGTTAGTTTTTGAACATTTAATATATTTTAGTCCACTGACTGCTTATAACAAATTTAATTAACAAATTCTCCATTTATTTTTACGTTTCTTTGTAGAGTTTTTAATACTTTAACAAACGGAGTACACTAATGAATATCCCTCCTCTTACTGTCTCTTTGCGGTGCAGGGAGAGGAAAATTCTTTGAATGTTGAAGCCAGCAGGTGAATCAGTCCGTATTTAGAGGAATGGTCTTGGTTTTAGTGAAAATTATACTGACTATAGATATTTAATGTCGTAGTTAATGAATCTCGGTTAGAGAAAAATAATGGCTAACGTACTATAGTTTTAAAATTATTTTAAACATCAAATATGTAAGGTATTATTATTTACTTACTTTACTTATTATTATTTACTTTATTTAATATTTTGTGTAATATTTTTTTAGTTATTTTATTACTTAAGAGTTACTTATCCTATTATTTAGATTTTAGAGATGAAACATATTGTTTCTTTGTATGCTCATGTTAATCAATATTAAAGCTATTGAGTTAAGGGTAGATTGGTATGCAAATAGATAAGGTAATATAACATTTAAGTTGTATACAAAATATTCACTTATTGATGTATGTACATCGCATTGCAAATTGTATCAAACCGGTCCTAGCCAAACCCTTGCAGATATAAAAGAGATGATGACAATTGAATTAGTTGCAATTAAAATGAGAAAAATCTTCTCAGCATACAATGGAATTACAGTGCGGGTGCCGGGTCCATCGCGTTGCAGGGAGAGGAGATTCAATCCTATCCCCTATTTACCGTGCGTCAAACGCTCACCTCCTTTGTCCAAGCTCCTCTCTCAACAGAACCAAATTTAAAAGTATGTTTTATGTAAAGAATATAAATGATTAGTAGTAGAACCATTATATACAGAGAAAATTCAACACAGTAACAATATAAAGTTTTGTACACCACGTATGTGGAAAGTCGAATGATGAGTAAGAGTTTATAAAATATGTTTTAGTCTTAATTTTCTCAATAAGTGCAATGTAATTTTTTTTTGAGAAATAAAATATTTTTAACCATAAAATAATTATAGAATTTCAGAAAAATAACGACCACAGTTTAAGATTTACTAATAAAGTAAGTACCTACTTCTATACGTCCGTTCTAAAGTCATCTGCCGCGTCTGTTTGTCTGTCTGACTTGATAAGGCTTAATTTACTGATCTGTAAAAATATAGTATTTAGTGTATGACATTAATACATTAAAGTATTTGAACTTAAATTTTCTTATTGCTTTCGTTATAATTTTACAATAATTGCTCTGAAAATTTTATAAATGAGATTATTACCGTATCATAATCCGATACATAATACACTTTCAAGAGTAGTTTTGATTGGTAAAAGATGATCAAAAAATTATAGCGGTAGATGATAAAGTTTTATTTATATAAACCCACTGTTACAGGCTTAATATGAAATTAATAATATGATATGAATATACAATCATTACAGTAATAAATTTAGATTAGCTTAAACAATATCACCGTGAACTTGAAATTAATACGGCTTATTGAATTCACGATATTGTTTCATCGGAACGGTAAATGTCTTATCATTCGTTGCATTCGTTCTTTGTTCCGTTCACAGACTCAGTTTACTTCAATATATATTCCCTACTGTCGTGTTGAAAATTATTTTTTCTTTAAGATATTATTTTTGTCGTGTTATCTGTGTCATAACAATCTCGTGTTAGTTTCCTCAATTCAATTAAACTTATGTGTCATCACTTAATTAAAATACAGGGTGACGTGGAATTTCCGGGCCCTCTTTAAGGCGCGTCCGCGGCCTCTCCTTCCCACCAGGTTCGGCACTCGAAAACCCCCACCCCCAGTTTCAGTGTCGGAGCCAGATATATCTGAAAACAGACGCTTGGACCCCAACTCCGAACCTGGGCGCGACGACATTGAGTCGTCCGCACCAACACACCTCTCCAACGACTTCCAAGAATCTCCCCCCGAGCATACTAAAACATCCTTAAAAACAGCAAAAACACAACAAAAACAACTAAAGAACTCGTCTTCAATCTCCAAAAAAAAAAGGGGTGACGTGGAAGGTTAAATAATTTAATACTAAATAAGTAACAATTTATGAGAACCTAAAATTATAATAAGAGTAATAAAAAATAAAACTTCTGATTGATAAAAAAACATAATATCAATGTGTCCCTTTAGGAATTGACCTGCCCAAGTCTCAAATGATTTTCACGACTGACAAGGTAACCAAAGGACCAATAATTTCAAAGATACATAATACCTGATTACCCGAAAATGGGTACGACCTTCTATAAGTAAAACAAAATTCATATATGTATGTAGCAACAATTTTCCTTTCTAAGTACTTCGATAAAGATATACATACATCTCTTTGATATTGAGAAATTGAGTCGTAATTATTTTTTTTTACCTCGTATTCAATAAGGTCTGTTATCACATGAAGACAAATTAGTAAAGCAACGTTTATTGTATGACTCTTTTAATTTTGCTTTCTGACTCAAGGAATGGTTTAAAAAGGAAGTGTGACTTTTAAATTAAAAATAAATTACATTCGCCTAATATGAATAAATAATTACTAGTTATTCATTGTCAACACTTTTATCTTACAAATCTATATATATAAAAGAAAGTCGTGTTAGTTACCCCACTTATAACTCAAGAACGGCTGAACCAATTTAGCTGAAAATTACCAGGGAGGTAGTTTAGAGCCAGGAAATTGCAATAGGATACTTTTTATCCCGTTCGACAGCATTCCCGTGGGACTTGACATGAAACGTCAGTCACTATAAAACGTGGAATAACGAAATACAATTGACAGCTATGCAATTGACGTATAATGACAGATGTGTAATAACTAATGACGTAATGATGACAATTAGATATTTGTAAGAGATCTACTATATAAAAATAAGTCCGGTCCGGAACGAACTAATTTCCACGGTTTGAACTCTTAAAACCATTTAGTATTTGCGGGATAAATTTAGAAAACATTGTTTTTCACATGGGCGTTATATTTTGCGTCTTTACGAGTTTGGAAACGCATATGTGCATTTGCATTTTTTATTTGTGAAATTAGTTATCCCAATTTCGTGCAAATAATATGGTCAGCTATTCACCAACACTCCGCTGCACACGCACACACAGACAGACACAATGTACTCGCCGCGCCCGCGCCCCTCTCTCCGAGTGCCGTCCGACTAATAAGAAGTAGGTAATATATAATAAGTACACGAAATAACTACATTATGATTTATGATTCTTCTTTCCATCACACTTTTCAGGCTTTAGATTGTCGACATTGAATTTTTTTTTAATGTGAAATTTTACTATTACTGATTTGTTAAATTAAATTTGTAAATAAAAATTATTAAACAGCTGATAACGCGTGACTTGATTAGACACCACAATACCTACGACGAAGTTAAACACAGTCGGCGTGTTTAAATGGTGTGAATCAAAATATTAACAATAATTTAAAGATCATAAACAAACTTACAGTTTAATTTGCACTCGCACGGCGTTGTCGTTTTAAAACATTTTCAAAATGTCCACCGCCTTGTTCAATGCACTTTAATGACAGTTTTCGCAATTGTGGTTTCATCTATACTAATATTATAAAGCTGAAGAGTTTGTTTGTTTATTTGAAAGCGCTAATCTCCGAAACTACTGAATCGAATTGAATAATTCTTTTTGTGTTGGATAGTCCAGTTATCGAGAAAGGCTGTAGGCTATATAATATCACGCTACAACCAATAGGAGCAAAGATATAGTGGAAATGTGTAAAAAAACGGGAGAAATTATTTCATCTTTGAAGCCTTCCGTTGCGTACGCCGTGAAAACGGTTAAAGATACACAAAAAATATGTATTAAAGAATAATAGCTCTTTTAATGATCTAAAAAACAGTCCCCGACAGTATATGTCTATCTTTTAAGATTAACTCACAAAAACCGTTTTTATGGTACCTAATTTGGTCGAAATAATTTGTTTAAGTTGCATCAACATAATAATATTAATCTTTATTCAAATTAACAAATAAATATGTTGTTGGTTAAGAGTACTTCATTGTGAATAAAAAAACATAGGTTTTATCCTGAAAATTCTACGAGAACTCGACCATTCCGAAAACCCCGCAAGAACGGGAACTATGTGGGAAGAACCAAAAATCTGCCGGAAGTCACCATTCCACGCGGACGAAGTCGCGGCAAAAGCTAGTTTTAGATAATACTGCAGTGTCACTTTTCACTTTTACAAAGGCGGTAATTATCTTATTTTTTAGTTCCTCGACACTTGTTGTCTCTGTGTTATAAACTAGCGATTTAATTCGAACCCACAAAAAAAAGTCGAGTCGCGTCAAATCAGCTGATCTAGGAGGTCAATGGACACTTGCGTAGGTATTTGATGTGTGCCGGCTGTCGCTGTGCGTGCGTAGATATTTGTAAAATACTATTTTAGCCTTGAAACAAGTATCAGTTTTCTTTAATTGAATGATGATTACTAATTTAATATTTCATTTTAAAAATCTTAATGCTTTGACTTATGATCCATTTTCATTTCAATGAAATGTTTAGATAACTGTGTGTAGGATGACTGTAATTTACTTAGTTCTATCTAAATTTGAGAAAAAAAATGACCTACATAAAAAACTATAAAAATCGATCCAGATTCCGATTCTGAACAAACTACTTTCAGGGTGTGCGTTAATTATGTTACACGTTGTATATATACAATATAATTTATTATTTGTTTTTGTATTTATGTATTTACTATTATTTACTATATTTATTGGGTTATATCTATTATTATTTTATAATGTCTTGTCTGGAAGAAATCCCTACTAATATTATAAATGCGAAAGTAACTCTGTCTGTCTGTCTGTCTGTCTGTCTGTCTGCTACACTTTCACGCCTAAACCACTGAACTGATTTTAATGAAATTCGGTACAGAGATAGAGTTGACCTTGAGAAAGAACATAGGATAGTTTTTATCCCAGACTTTTGAAAGGTTCTCTTGGAAACGCGATATAACCGAACTCCACGCGGCGAAGCTGCGGGCGGAAAGCTAGTGGCTTATAAGCCATAAGACCGCCTTTTGCTCCACCAATGTATTTTGTGTTAAAGAATATATATATTTTTTTATGTATATTTGGTGTGCAATAAAGAGTTAATGAAAAAATTGAAAACCTTTTAATTAAATACATACTTTAAGTAAAAATTTATCGAAATAATTAAAAGTGTAGATGTTTGTTTCTTTGTTTGTTTGTAAAAGTAATGCTGTTTTAATGACATCTAAGCTATTAACGAGTACTCATTTAAATGAAACCAATATTTTGGGATTTACTACGCGTAAGTTAAAACGCGTACAATGCGTAGTAAATTAGAAAATATTAGTTTCATTTAATGTTTGTTTTATTTTGCTTTGCAATTAATTTTGACTATGATTTATGTACTTTTATGCAGCAGTGAGAGATGAAATGAATAATGAACCTAAGTAACACTAATGAATAACTAACATCAAATATAAACTCGGTAATGAAATTAAAAGAATAATGAGAAATTCTCTATTTCATTTACAATTATAAAATTTTACTTGTTTTGTTTGAATAAAAATAATAATATCGGATTTTAATTTTAGAAAATAATAATACGATCATTTTGTGTACACTTTCGTTTATTAAGCATAACATTTTTGCAGACATAATAATGGTTTTGGAACCATGGTGAGCTATGTATATGAAAAAATAATTAGGTACGTGAAATTAAGATTTAATTTACATGGAATTAATATCAATAAACTGGAAATATCTAAGTGTGTTTTAGTGTGTCAGTCTCAGTGAGGATTATTAAAAGTCTCATTTATTTATTTATTTATTTATTTTCATTGGAAAGACATTTATACTACTACTCATTGCACTCTTAATATGAAGTTAAATGATTTTAACTTTTATATTTCTGACTAAAAGGTTACACTCATTGTATAGTTTCATTAGACATAAAGTGGAATTCTCTCTGTATGTTATTAATTTTCATTACTCTCATTATAAAAGAAGCATGAAAGTATAGACCAAGTATGTTTATTGTTGAAGTACGTATACACATAATGTAATACAGTCAACTATTAATATGATTAACAAAGAAAGTTATGCAATAATTCAGACTTAATCAACACCGAGTTTTTATTAGTTTTTAAGTACAATCTCAAATATTCGCATCTTAAAATATTACTATTACATATGTAATAACTTGACTAAGTTCAGGATTTTCTGTTTTTGAAACTAATTACTAAAACTTTAACTTGGGAATATTTTAACTTTAATTCAGGTAAGTTTATGTTAGTTAAAGTTCATTAAAATAGACTTATATTTTACGACTTCCAACAAGAAAATTTTTGCGCAGTTACGTGAAGTATTTTTATAATTCTTTAAGCTGCATAACTTTATTTCACCATGAAAGTTCGGGGTGAAATGCAATGGGGGAATGCGTCTGTAAATAAAATAAAGTTTGAATCAATGAGTTATAAATACATAGTATAACATCGATGGCGTTAATCAAAAAAATTAAAATTTTATTGCAAAATAAAATTTTTAAACAATTATTTAAATTAAATTTTCGTTAAGTGTATAAAATACTTAAATCACTGATTCTCGTCAGGTCCCGATATTTTAATTGGTAAAGTGATTGGAACCCAATATTCAGGAAGTGACAGGCGTGACGTGTTTAATATGTTTTGTGTAAATTTTAATTTAAGTAGTAATCTCGCCGACGATATTGGCGCGGAATGGGTATAGGCTGAATTTAGCAAGAGGAATAAACGGCGTTTAAAATATTGCTTCTAGAGAATTATAACAATATTGTAAATTTTATGAAAACTAATTGTAAATCAAATTTAGCGTTCATTACTTACAGACGAAACTGGACATCTCAGAATATTGCTTGAATAAAAAAAAATCCATTACATAACAGACTTGTGTAATTTAATATTAGAAATGTAAGGAATTCTAAAATCTCAAGAGTACAACAGCTATTTTAACACATCAATAACTCACAATGATCCTCTATAGAAGGCTTTTTTAAAGCGTAAACGGGAATTTGTTATACGTTTTGTGAGATATTGGACATTTAAATCATTAACTTAATACAAAACGAATTCAATATTATTAAAATTCAAATATACTTATTGTAAATAATAATAAATAAATGAGTAAGATTAAATGGCGAAATAAACATGAAATTTTAGGTTATGTTTTCCTATTTTATTGTGTGTGAGTTGCAGACAAGGATATAAATCTATATATAACAATATTTTTAATAAAGTATATTTGAAAAAAAAAACAGGATTTATTACATTTTTATTCTGATATTTCTTTATAACATTATAATATTTAATCGATTTCAAAGTAAATGAAATAAATACAGTAAATATTATCTTTTGTAAAATAAAATAAATCTAACAATAAAATATAATAATAATACTCTATGGTACTCATAACAAAACAGGGTCATGAAAAAAGAAAGTACAATGAGCAGCCTTATCGATAAGAAGCGATCTCTACCAGACATCCAGACATCTCTACAATGACAAGAAAAAATTATAATTTTTAGAAGATGTATTTAGATGACATTGTTTAATTTCAGAATATTATAAAAGTATTATTTTTAAGAAGAAGTGCTTCTTTTATCGGAATAAAGATTTTTTTATATTTGTAATAATTACAGTGTTAGGGTTATTTTATTTTTATATAAAACCTTACGCAAAAAATTACCATCTTCTTAAACTTTCATTCATTGAAACTAGTAATTTTTGAATTTTTATTGTATATATATATTGCATAGGTCTGCGTACTATCTTCATCTACAGAGATGAAATTCAGATAAAATCCCGTACTTTCAGTTAGAAAATAGTAGAATTGTATTCATGACTGATTTTGTCGCTTCTTTTATACGAAAACCTTTTTTTTGTCACAAACGAAGGAGACTTGATAATATCTATCAATAGAACAGAACACAAATAATTGTTTGAATTTTTTTACATATATAAATATGATTCCTTACACACTTCGTTTAATGTTCATACTTTAAATATTATATCAGTTATATTCCATAAAATAAATTGACACACCAAAATTTAATATTCGTATGAATGTGACATATATCTCATTCAAAAGTAATAATTTAAAGAAACATTCCATTAGTGAGAAGTATTATAATTTATAACATTTAAAATAATTAATCAGTAATAATCTTAAAAAAATCTACCCTTATTAAATCTTATGTCATAAGTATCAGAAACAAAAAAAAAAACATAACAACAACAATAGCAAAAAAATATGAAAATTATGGATATACAATTATTTATTTACAAAGTTCCTGAGTACTCAAAAAAAAATAAAAGTATCAAACAAATACCATACTTGTCTGTTAAGGTAATTTAACTGATTTCAATAAAAAATAATATTAAAGACACATTGGTCTTACTGAAAAAAAAAAACATAAGCTTCAGAAAGAACTGGAAGAAGTGGAAACAATAGATCTGGTAATTATCATTCAGCTCCATCTGTAGTCATTTTATATTTTGACATCTGAGTGTCAACTGACAACTGGAGTGTTTCATTACAATCCGTTCATTTTCTATTTTTTACTTAAACAAGGAAACAAAACGACTATAGGAATAACACTTGTCACTACACCAGTACAAAATATTCTAATCAAAAATATAGAAGTCCTAATGAAAATGGTATAAGATGAACATAGACGAACATATAAGGTTGTTCCTTATTACTGCAACATATATCTTCTATATATATAAAAATGGATTGCTGTTCCTTAGTCTCGCTAAAACTCGAGAACGGCTGAACGGATTTATCTTATCTTAGTCTTGAAATGTTCGTGGAGGTTCAGGGAAGGTATAAAAGGTGAGAAAAATTGATTCATTTCCGGGAAAACCCTAAAAATAGCCCTTTTCTATTTCCCATACAAATGTTTTCTTTGACATTAGATTTGACAACTAACTAATATGTCAATCATTCTGTTCGATTGAAACAGGAAAAATCTGATTATTTATGGCCTCTAGGACGGAATTGAGTTCGTCCGGTCAGCTATACATATATTACTAATCTAATCATGAAATTAACGCGGACGAAGTCGCGGGCAAAAACTAGTCATTATTAAATAAAAACTTATTACGTGTGTACAATATCTAACATATTTTCATCAGGTCTGCCCGTGATGACGGTTGCTGTAAAGTAACCGAAACGTCGAGTTAAATGTAACAAAATCGTTTAGTCTATATGAAAATCGTAGTTTTTTACATTACTGCCAACAGCGGAAAACTGGAATATTAAAGGCTAATGTCTAGGTAAGGCAGACTAATATTGAGGCGCCATTATCTGCAACCACTGACCGTGTAGCATTTTAATTATCAAATAATCATAACTTAAAAGTTAATTGGAATAAACATTTATAGCTGGATATTTAGTCTACTATAGATTACACTTTTTCAATTATAGGGTTAATATTCAAAACATCCTTTGAAATTTAAGCAGTTATCTCAAAATATATTTAATTACAATAAAGTAATCATAACAGCTGTTTCTATTTTTAATATACTCAGAGAACCGCTATGGTACTATAAGAGTTATTTAATCGATTGATCAATCAATGAATTTGTCGTTGTGTTACTGAATTGCGAAAACTATATCTCTAGAGAGTAATACTGGTCTGCGACTGTAAGATAAACTTTTCTCATTCAATGTCAAAAGTTCGACTTTAATCTATTGTCAAACATTTGTGTTGACTGAACAATGTCTTTTGATTTTACTTGAGAATACTGAAAACTTTAATTTGTAAAGTGAGATTAGATCAAATAAAGTGTACTTTAAATTTCAAATGATTAAAGTAGCTTGATTAGCAGGTAATTTTCGTTAAAGTTTTTGGTAAAACTTTACTTTTATGATTGTAATGAAAGAATCGTTTAGTAAGTTGGTCAGTCTTGCTTGTAACAATAGCGACCAAGTGGAGTCCATTCAATAAAAAGTATGTTCTGAGAGAAAAAATGAGACAGAGCGAATGTCGTATAACGTTTTAGATTTATATAAATATAAACAAGATTTATAAAATAGTTCGCCAAAGAAATTTCACTTCTGGCAATGTACTTTGTACGCACTCATTTTTTTATTACTACCCGTTATTTAATTATATTAGCTAAATTACCTGACATTTCGATTATTTTACAGCGACCGTGATCCCGGGCAGACGAGTTAAGCCACTCATTCTCTCGAAAATATTAGTTTCATTTAAATTAATACTTAGATGTCCTTAATTAATATATTAATGTGTTTTCTCTTTTTCCAGATCTACAACCAAAGCACTATTTGGAACAAATCAGCGACATTCACTAAAACGTAAGTTACAAATTTCATTTACACCATTTTAATAACGTTTTTATTATTTAAATTCAATTTAACAAAAGTGTTTCTTAGATTTTATTAATGACTCAAAAACATTTAGTAATAGCATAGAATTTCACAGTATCCGTTAAATTTGTAAATAATTTTAAACATCGAAATTCTACCTCAAACAGACTGCAGGCATATTTTTAGACACTATTATATATTTTTATATTAAATCACGATATATATTATGTTCTGTGAATGCGTAAACATCCAAATAAAAAATATAAAGAGGATATGTAGGTATTAATTAAATTTACTCAAAGGAATTATTTAACTAATTCGTACATAGAAACGATAAATCACAAAGGGTTAGCATCGATAACATAACCTACATTGACGACAAAAGCGTTCGGGTTCTACTTAACTACAAAGTTTAGTTTGTTATGACCCACTAACTCTTACCCTCACATCCACTTGCTTGAAAGTTGAATATATTGTAAACAATTTCAAATACATCACGTTATTAATAACAATTGATATTGCAACAGTAGATGAAACAATCTGCTTTTACACTATTCGAAACCTTTTACCAAACTAGGCCTCTTCTCAATGGAGAAATGGTGATTTCAAACGTATAATTGGAAATTATAAGTCCAAGTTTCCTCACGATTTTTTCCGTCACTGCATGTCAGTGGTATTTCAATACTCTTAAAAAGCATAAATAACCCGCAAGTTACATTGGTAGTTGCCAGGTATCGAACCTACACTCTCATGCATTAGAGGCGGGCCCTTAACCTTCAGGCCACCACCACTTACACTATTATGTGTGGGCATTATTATTATTTAGTTGATTGTACATAGTTTACCAAACTGACTATAGTTTTGAACATAAAACTCATAATAAGAATGTACTCCTGTATTTTTAACAGCCTATCCTCATATTTCTCTTTCACCAATAAACTTTGTTAAAGCTGAAATAAAGTGGAACTAACCCGTCTCAAGATTCAATTACTATTGTCAAACTAAATAACGTGAGTCTGTTAGGTACGTTCGGTTTGAAAGTTTCTCATAAATAATACTTCTTACACAATGCATTTGCTAAACAAAGCCTTGAAATGTTAATAGTTTAAGCTGACAATGAAAACAAACTAACTATAAATTAACGAAAACCTATACTATGAAAATATTAAATAAAAAACTAATATAATTATGATTTTTAGATAGAATTCATACACATTGTATATAATAAACAGTAACATGATATTGAATATAACAAATACAAAGTTTATAAAAGCAATATATATGTGTCAATGAAGTCTTTTATATAGAGATCACTCAATGTAACCGTTGTCACCAGCAGATAATTTATAGTCACCATTTATTTGCGATACTCCAGTCGCATAAAACCGACTTATCTCAGTTGACTTTGGATTTTTTTGTATGAAATAGACTGCTTTTCTTTTGTGAAAGAAGTAGGTCGTATGAATCAAGATTTCAGAAAATCGTATTGAATTATACTTTATTATTTATCGTGTCACAAACATGTACAAATGAGTAGAATGTTTTTTATCGCTCAAGAATACGAAAGATTAAGCGCAGACAACGTATTATTCGCATATATCAGTGAAAACCTAATTATAACTGATTTTAACCACAAAAAAGAGCACATTCTATTAATAAAGAGTCATCAATTCTTAATGAAATACGTAATATTAATGAATCAGATAAATTCAAGGTATAATGTCAGGTTTCAATGTAAACTATTATTATTCAATATAAATTAGCCTCTCATTATTAAAATTACTTTTACTGCTATAATATTAAAAATAATATTTTAAAGATATTCAATTGTATTAAGAATAATATTTCGCAAAACAATGTAAGGGGAATTATTTGGACATATTGCACCCTTCACCGTAAACGCCTCTCCATACTGACAACGTCACGAACAGATTGTTTATGACTGTTATTTATTTGCTATTCTGAAAAGATCGTCTGAAATATCTTACTTTGGAATTTATTGTATATTTCTATTTCATACATATACTACCGCTGAAAGAATAATTGTAATCTAAGTAATGTAATATACGTATTATGTAAATAGTATTTATATTTTACTAGTTTTTGCCTTCAACTTCGTCTGCGTTAGTTTCAGAATAAGGAATGTATAGCTAACCGGCGAAGTCTATTCTACCTTAAAGACAGTAGATAAGAAGATTTTGGATTTGATAAACTTTTTTTTTTCTTTTTCAATCGGATGAAAGTATACTATATCCTGTCCCTTGTTCTAAGTTATCTCTCCAGCAATTTCAGCCAAACCCGTACAGCCGTTCTTGAGTTATAAATAGTGTAACTAACACGACTTTTTTATATATGTACATATAAAGATTATAAGGCGTTATATATGTATATAGTATACAAATTGTTTCGTATTTTATTAAAATATTTTATAATATTGAAGTATATTATTCATATTGAAGGATTAGTTGAACCATTATCTATCAATTATTTTAATATCAAGAATCCATTAGACCGAAACGCTAACTTTGGTAATATAATTAGTTGTTCAGATCTTATCGGCAGAACGATTTCATTCTAGGATTAGAAATTAATTTGGATTTAATACTTTAAAGCTAAATAGAGAAATAATTTCCAATTTTTATGTCTTTAAATTTAATAGCCATAATTATCAGAACGCCTAAACGGTGTTTAATTTTTTTGTTTTTATATGTGTTCCGAAAATAATGACAATATTATAAGACGAAACATAGCATTCAATGTATTCACCGTTCGGGTGCAGGTCTATTGTTGTAGTGAGACAAGCTTCAACAGTGCCTGGGACTTGCGACCCAGGTGTAGGTTTAAGAGGGCCCTATATAACGCGCGTTGAACGCTCATCTCCACCGTTCAAGCTCCCCTTTCTACCCAACCAACAAAGTGCTTTGTAAATACGTCAATAGAAATTAAATGTTAATAAAACATTCTATGGATTATAAAAAGTTGAAGAGTCAACATTCAATAATATTTATGAAAAAACTATTAAAGGCTTTATCCAAATAGAAGATTTAAGTAGTGATATGAAATATATTAAGATTATAAGTTCGTTACACGTACAATGCGTTTAATTATATTAAAATATAAACCAATAATGTAAAAATCACGTCACATATAATAAAATTGCCATATTAAGAAATTATTATTTTTAAGCCGATTTCTCTTGTCTTCAATCTGAATACAATGCAATGCAATACGATTGTATTCTGATCAATTCATTAACTATAATATATTATTAAGAATAACATTAATTAAAAAGCTACTTATTTTCATTTAGCACAAGATTTTGTTTCTGTTAAAAACGGCCAATTCAATTATTGTAATCCAAACATCGTCTCCCAGACGGAGAGCAAATTGCAATTCGACCCAGAATAATTATATCCCGGACAGATTCGTGTAACGGTTAATGAGCCAGTTAATAACATTGGACCTAACAGCTTTGGAATCAAATCAACTTGGATGGTAATTTCCATTCCGTAAATAGAGTGTCTGCTAGGGATAGTTGTCCTTTTTCAACTGCATTTTGTTTAAAGTGGGAATTACAAAATATACACTCATTACGCATACACATGCCCGTGCATATGTACATGCATACACACAAAACAGAAACGCACACACACGCACAAATACCATCAAACGCACACATACACACATACCATCACACACACAAAAGCCCAAGAAAAATAACGTAGTCTTCAGTTAGGATTAGTTTGAAGCTTTCTGTTTCTTTACAAACAAATTTTGCTACATCATAACGTCATATAATTATCCTCGTCATCATGTTAAAATTATTGCTTTAATGAAACCATATTTTAACATCACAGGATTCCTTAACTTAAATCCGCATGCATGTTGGTATATAAAAAATATGATCTCCATAACTGATATAGAAGAATTTTATATATTCAAATCATGTAGGAGTAAAAAAGAGAAAAATTTTCGTATTTCTTTCTAATGTGAAACGTATTTTTGTTCAGATTTAGATAAAAGAAGATTACGTCGAGCTCTCACTCATAATAGGCTGGTTATAACCCAACATTTTACTGAGAGAACCGTTACACCCGGTGGCGATGTAAGTTATTTAATCATTTTCTCCATAAAACCCAAACTAAATTGTAAATATTAAAAATATAATATTTATTCAAAATATCCCACGTCAAAATCACAACATCAGTAGCAAATTGCTGCACAAAGGAAAATTCCTAGCTTGTTGCATGTAGTCATGTTTTGTTTTCATATTTTATTTATTGGAAA
This sequence comes from Danaus chrysippus, assembly GCA_916720795.1. Lineage (NCBI taxonomy): Eukaryota > Metazoa > Arthropoda > Insecta > Lepidoptera > Nymphalidae > Danaus > Danaus chrysippus. Next base: position 2,421,774 of record CAKASE010000074.1, read on the forward strand.
ATGATTTTACATATGTTGAATTGTTCTGGTCATTTTTATAGTATATCTTATTGCTATTTGATTTATTATTACCTTATTTTCAGATATGTATGCAATATGCCGCCACTGGTGATAGACCTCCTCAGTTTGTTTGGGAGCGAGATGGAGTTACTGTTTCAAGCAACACATATCCTAGGTATAGCATATTTCTAAGCTATTTCTTTAATCTGATACTTTTTAGGTGTCTTTTGACTTGTCCTAAATTTCGTTCTATTTACAATATAGTTGCCCCGTATGAATCTAATTTTAAAAACTTTTAAGAAAATAACTCTTGTCAATGCTAAATATTTCAATTTTTTTGATTATTAGATGGAAGATACTTTAGGTTTTAAAAATTTTTTTTCTGGCGTTTAAACAAATTAATCCATGAATAATTACTTTTCATGAAAATATCATAAAGTTTTTAAATCGTTCAAAGAAATTTATCCCCAAAATTAAAACCAATTAGCTAGATAAGATCGTGCCAATCACACAGAGACCGCATGACATTCCGTTTCCAAATGCAATTCCGCGTCAGTGCTATCTTGTAAAGCTATTCCGAGTTTATATCCAGCATAAACTTTATACTTCTTTAAAACAACAAAATAAAACTCTATATATTTCGTGGATTACTACGAGTATTTTATTATAAATATTTAAAAATTATGTATTCCGACGTTTAGGTTACTTTGCGGCAAAAGTGATCAAGAGAGACGAGATGTTAGTTATTAATCCGAAGTTATTAGTTTCATTTAAATGAATACTCACGAAAGTATTATATTCATTCTTACTTAGAGTTTTATGCCGTCTATTCTTTGGTAATTAATTTCCAACTGTCATTGTGACGCCGTTTAGCAATTTGAATACGTCATTTAATAACAAGATACACTCGCTTTATGCTCTTGTTTCTTTCAAACTAAACCAAAACTAATCGAAAAGTTTAGTTCTTTGAACTTATGTTATGTTAAAAATATATTTAAGACACATTTTATATCTATTCGATGACTTATATTTAATAAAATGAATTCTATCTCTCTCTGATTATAGCAAAATCGATTGGGAACACAAAGGCAAAACAGTTAACCTAAACAATCTTTTTCAATCACGTTATAAAAGAACACAAAATCACCAGAAAAGAAAATCAAGAAGAAGTATTGTCAATATACACGGAGTATTGACAATTCCTGTGAAGTAAATAAAGAAGATAATGGTGCTGTTTATACTTGTATAGTGACATCACCGTCTGGTGAAACGTTCGTTTGAAATACAAGTTATAGAGGCACCTATTTTGGAGGATTTACTGCTTGGTAATAACCTACAGGAAGGTCAAATAGTAAATATTTATTGCAACGTACGAAGCGGTGATTTACCGATACATTTCGAATGGTTGAAAGACGGAAAGAGAATTTCAAGCAATTTGAAGGTATATTCGAGAATTCTGCACTTTATAATAATTGTTCTGAGAGATTTGTTTTTGTTTATGTATAGTAGATTGTAGATTTATTTATAAAAACTTTTTATATGGATTATAAAAAGTTTTTATAAATAAATCTATATATTTGTAACGGTTTAAAATATTAGCACTGAATTAAATGTATGCGTCAACTCAAAGGGACATTTCAATAGAATTAATTGCAATACACATCAATGCTATTGAACTAATGGAATGAATATTTGATTAAAAGCGTATAAAGCGCTTTTTACATCAAATTACTCATATAGAAATTAGTCAATTACTTGATTGTAAATGAAAATAAAATTCAACTAAGTTATGTTCAGGTAGTCGAAAGAAGTTCGGAATTATTCAGTGCACTAGAGATCAAGAAAGTTGCATTGGAACATTGTGGTACATATACTTGCGTGGCATCCAACCACGTAGCGAAGGTCAATAAGTCTACGGAATTGTATATCAAAGGTAAATTTTTCATATTGTGCTTCATTTATTACTGCTCTGCAAATTGCCAAAATAATCATTCTGCTTATTGAATTGACAAATATTACGTGTTACACACACAGAATTTATACACAAAGAAATTAAGGCAATATAAAAGTTATATAAAAATTATGAATTTTGTAACTATTTTTCCTTGTTTCAATTCGTCTCTCTTGCTCGGAAGAAAAGGCATTGTATCATGCAGTGCGAGCGGCTATCCACAACCACAAGTACATTGGATGAAAAAAGATGGTACAAAAAAACAGTAATATTTGATCTCGGTATATTAAAGTGAATTGATATATATTCCATTTTTTACCAGCTCTTCTGGGTACTTGGCAACCTGTCCTTGAACTAGCTGGAGGAGGAATCCTAAGTCTTCCCAACGGAAGTCTTGTCATTGAAGAAGTTTCTTTGACAGACGAGGGCTTGTATTCGTGTAATGTGGAAAATGGTGTTGGAACACCATTGAGCAAAACCGTCTCGATGACAGTCAATAGTATGTAATTTATATAGAGAGTAAGATTTTTATTTTCATGTGATGATTAAATTGTGCCAACGTCAATTCACTATGTCCTTATCATGAGCTACCGCAGATTCATGTATTTTTACTTTTATTTATTAGAATATTTTTGAAAACTAAATGTTTTATTTTGAATTTTGATAAGCATTTGAAATCATGAGCAACATCGCTAATTTTTTCCCTATACCCTAACCTATTTACTTATTGTTTATAAGATAACGTATGTATGTATAATATTTTAGAACCAGTGCACTTTGACACGGCATCAGCTAATGTGACATCAGGACTTGGCCACGCCGTCTCTTTGGAATGTCGCGCGCTTGGTGATGACCCTATCAGAATCACATGGAACCATAATGGAAACAATATAGACTTCCAAAGTCACAGGTATGGCATAATGTTCCAATTTTTGACATTAGCTTTTTATCTAAAAAAGGAAAAAACTTCAGATGAAGAAGTCTAAAATAATCGAAGAATCTATAATTCAAAAATATTTCACATAAGTATGTATAAAATGAAAATCCAAAATAAAATACTTTTGGTTCAATGAATTTTTAGCAGTATTAAATTTCAATAAACACTAGGTCGTAATGATAGTAGGTAGTATAAAATCTAATCATCAAAACAAATAAAAATGCTCTTTCATAAATGTACATATATCGCTCATTAATCTTCAAAGAAATCGTATCAATTAAGAGTTAAATTATCCACAGAGCAAAACACTCAGAGACGAAAACCTCGCTCGGTGTAACCAGCACCATAAATATACAGTATTCAGAAACAGCCGACGCTGGCTTCTATCAATGTAGAGCGAGCAATCCGTATGGATCAGCTAGCTTCAACACATTCCTTACTATATTAGGTAAGTTGAGTTGTTTAACAAATACTGCAATTATTTTCTTTTGGAAGTCAAGAATATCCTTGCAATTTGACACCACATGACATTGAATTCTTTCACCAATCTAATAAAACTAAGAACTTTGCACTGATATTTAAAAAAGCAGATAAAATTTAATAATTAAATAATAAAAATATTAAAAAGAATTCAACAATTTTGTAAGCTCAAAATTTTAAGCTACCCAATAGTATGGAAATAATGTTCCCTTCATCTTTACATTACAAAAAAATCTGTTGAAGTTTCGACAATTTTAGTGCTTACCTGTTCATGAGTTAGCTATCAAAAATATCACAAATTAATAAAAACGTATACATAAATTTAATTATTACACACAGTTGGTCGTAAATAATATATGTATATTAATATTTGTTATCAACGGAACCCCCCACCCCTCCCTCCGAACTCAGAGTAGAATCAGTTAGATCTCGTACAGCATCAGTTTCATGGAGAGACGGGGCACACGCCGAGTATTACACATTACAACACACGCCCGCTCATTACGCCGATGACTGGGAATACGCCGTTAGTCTTAATATTACGAGGTAGGTGCTATACTAATATATAATGAAAGGAATATGGAATAAAAACTTGAAAATGATCGTATAAAGAATACTTGAATTATAAGTTGTATTAATGACATCTAATTAATAATGAGAAAAAAAAATATTTTTTATTAAAATATATTATTGTATTTAGGTAGGGTAGATTGTTATCTTTACAAAAAAAATATTACCTTTTGAAGGCTTTCTGCCAAATTTCGATTATTAAATTAAGTTATAAATTTTTGATTACACTGGAAAACAGCATGTCTGTTGCATGAGATTTTTCACATGAATCTGAATGGTTTTTCCACGCTTATTTCAAAAATATATACCGTTTTTACGTAGCAGCTCTAGTTTTGGAGTTATGAAGAGACAGGGTTTTTCATTAAATTGCACAAAATTTAAGTTTAAAAAAATTATTAAATATATTTATTCTGAATAAAATTTCCTTTTTGTGGATTTTCTGGAGGGAGAGTACTATTTTGAATGCTCCAACAATAATCAGTCATCATATATTCCTTCCAGTACCCCTGATACCTGCTCTCCATAGCGCGAATATCCTGTTGAAAGCGCTCTCCTTGTTCCTCGCTTAGGTCACCGAGATTTTCAGGAAAATAGTCTAGATGGCTGTGAAGATAGTGAAGCTTAATACTCATGTTGCATCCAAGCCGCTGGAAGTGTATCAGCAACTGTTCAACGTGCTGAATGTAGCCGTCAGACTTAGTATTCTCAAAAAATTTCTCACTACTCAAACAAACTCTTCCCATGCACATTTCTCAACAGCTGTCATATGGTTGATGAAATTTTTATCATCTATCAACTTTTAAACAGGCCAAGGTCCCTGATCAAGTCATTTAGATCATCTTTATTTAGTAATCGGGGACTATTGTCTCTACCACTGTCGTCGTTTCGGTTTGTCCGCTGCACTGGTCTGGATTTCCGAAGATCCACATGGCTGCTGTGATGTTGATGTATCACTAATACTCAAGACTGGTCTTATGACAAATATTTAGTTTGTATATATCCACTTAGAGCAATTTTTATGGTTTATTCCTATGATTTTGGTTACACAAAAATAAAAGTCGTCATGATGGTTGGGTGGTTCACGCCACATCAGTGGAGATTTGTAGTTAAAATTTGGTCTTTTTTTGTTTGCCTATAATCACAAAGATTCAACACAACTTTTACACACCAAAATTGGTATCAAAGGTTTAGCGTTTGATGGCAATGGAAACCCAAAGTAGTCTAAGTATGCCTTTTTTACAAAGTCTGACACACTTAAACGACATTTTTGGAACATATATTATCCGCAAATAGCACAAAACACTCAGGAGTATTTAAACATGTCTCTCTTGAGAAAGACATAATGAAATTTATAAAGGGACTAGTTAAGTTACACCGCTATTGGTAGAAACTATTGACAACTTATGTAAATTCAAGACGGACCTGTATCTGACTAACTAGAGCTGCTACAAAAAAACTGAGGTCAGATTTAGAATTAGCGCACCCAAATTAGTAAACAACAGTAGAAAAACTTCATGCAACAAAAAAAAAGTTTGATTTTGTTGTGCTGTGTTATTAATACTAGAAAAATAATATATATTATGTATATATAATACCTATGTATTTTTGGAAAAATATACAAGGAAAGGCAACGACATTCGTCAAACGATAGAACTACAGAATATCCGACCTGCGACGGCTTACGCGGTGCTAGTAGCAACTGGTAATGAAGTGGGTGTCAGTCGTTTTACGGCGCCTGTACATTTTACAACACACGAGGAAGGTAGTTATTATTTTAATTTTAAATTTAATTTACTATTTAAACTGCTAAATTTAAAATGTATTTTATGCAATATACCAATAACACTTTTAATTTAACGAGTAACATTCAAAACGTCTGATCTTCGTAAAAATAAAACATTTGTGCGCCTCGGGACGCTCAACAAAAGTTATAATTTAAACTATTTAATACATAAATTTTGTATATAAATTGTGTAGGTTATTACTTAAATCTTATAATATAACTTTTTTAGTAATATTATGAAGCGGTTTATCCTCCCATAAGAAGTTATCACTAGCATGTTAATTTCAGTTGAAGACAAGTATTTCCTTTAACAACCCATTTATAACAAAACCTCGAATTACATGAATTCCATCACAAATTAAATTTTTTAAATTTAATGACACAATCTTGATGTTAACTTAGAACCTTCGATATATATTTTTAGTTATATTAATTACATGTAATATACAATTAAATCAACATTCTTTTAATGTTAAAATAAACAATAATTTTAACTCAATTTACAGCTCATCCGTCAACACCTATTAATATACAAATTGAACAAACTGACAATCCTGGAGAACTATTCGTCTCCTGGCTACCTCCGCCTAAAGACACTCATAATGGAATCATAACAGGCTATCATATTGTAAAGGCTGTGCCACAAAAAGGATCATCTAGTAAGTTCTCCTAAGAACTCCTCAACTTAGTTATGCAATTTAAATGAAACTAATATTTTCGAACTCTACTTCGCCTATTTATTTTTGATTATAAACTACATAATCCCGACGTTTCGGCTACTTTTCAGCAACCGTGATCACGGGCAGACGAGATGTGAGTCCGAAGTAAAATCCGAAAATATTAGTGTCATTTAAATGAGTACTCGCGAAAATCATAGATCTCATTAATTATGCAATGTTGGAAATGCAAATTTATTGAAATTAATACTTTTTTTTTAGTTTTAGCAGACACTGATACAAGGACTTTGAAAGTGTCAAAGTTATCCGGAAAACAAGAAACAGTTATCAGTGGTCTACTCAAAAATACCAGGTAGATGGGAAATTTTCATTACTAATCATTTTTACTATTTGGTGTTGGAGGAACTTTAATTTGTAATATTAAGGGAGTACATTTTATAGATTAAGATAAAGACAATCAATTATATGTCAATACTACTCTAATATTCAGAATCTCGAAGTAACTCTCATTTAAACTGCTAAATGTCTGACAAATAGAATGACTGAATGAAAAGAGTCTACTGATACTTACCTTAAAGTTTTATTTTTCAGATATGCTGTTTCCGTATCAGCTTTCAACAGCGCCGGATCAGGTCCATTTTCGATTCCAGTATTTCAAGATACTATGGAAGGAGGTAAAATCAAAAATCTTTACCTTATCATTACAAAGATATACTTAATAATTACGGTTTTGCTCCATTTGATATATCAGTTAGTCTGTCTGTTTCACCAAAACATCATCATCTCGAGGAATTTTCTTTGTTTATTACTTACTAGTTTTCGCCCGCGACTTCGTCTGCGTTAGTTCAGGAATTAGAAATGTATGAAACCGGGCGAACTCTATTTTTGCAATAAAGACTGTAGATAAGAAGGTTTTGGATTAAATCAACTTTTCTCTTTTGAGCTATTCCTCCCCAAATTTTTGTCCAAATCCGTACAGCCGTTCTTGAGTTATAAATAATGTACCTAACACGTTTTTCTTTTATATAAAAATTTAAACATTAAATAAATTTAAGGGATATTAAAGTAAATATTTAGCTATAATAATACCTGTTGCAGCTCCCGAAATCGCCCCATCATCAGTTGAATGTACGGCTGTGTCATCTACGTCACTACGCATCGGTTAGCAACCAATAGCGATACACGAACAGGGAAGTTCTTTGATTGGTTACTCCATTCTGTATGGAACTGAAGGTTATCACGATTGGAATCAGACTTTACAGCAAAATAAGAGGCTTTAAATTAGTATGAACAAATTATGTATTTTTTCTTAAAATTAGTAATGTGTTCGTAATATTCCTTTCGAATTTTTAAATTATTATTTATATTTATCTAAGATTTTCCTTTTCCAGAAAGCTCTTGGCAGAACCAAACCTCTCTCCACACTGAAATTTATTTCCAAGGTCTTTCTAAGTACAGCAACTATACGATAAAAGTTGCAGGTTTTTCCAACTACGGTGCTGGGCCGTTCTCGTTCCCAATAGTTTGCACTACGTTACAAGATGTTAAGATAATAACGACTATTTGTTTTATGTGAATAACCCAATAACTACATAATATGACATGATAATTTTATAAATAATGTGGTTCTCGTCATGAAATCAAATAAACTTGAAAAAGTAATCGAGAGCGTAGTTTATTCAAAAAACATAGTTTCATTATAAATGTGAACACACGAAAATCTTAAATTTCTTCTAAATTCTTAAAATTCTATCCATTCTACTTCCTACAAATATTATAAAATGTGTGTAACAATTTATAGTGCTTCATTTATCTAATTAATTTCAATATAATTATAATTTCATATACATTGACTAAGTACATTTGACCTATAAAGATCCCCATAAAATATAGACGTCGTTTTAAAGGATCCGTTAAGAATGGTCTATAGTGTAAGGAGTAAATCATGAGTATAATCCAGGACAAAAACAAACATTTATCTTAGTCAGCTTCACATAAAAATTTTATGAAACTAATATTATTTGGATCACAACGCGTATTTTATTATTTTAAAAACTGTAGGTTTATCCTCGATGTTTCGATTACTTTTCAGCAACCGCGATTACGTAAATAGGTATATTGTAAAAAAATGTTTTGTACATTTAAAGGTTTTTTTTGCAGAAATGTAAAATGTAGCTATAAAAGGTTTATTATTAAACCATCGTCTTCCATTATTTTGTCCACAGTAGTATATTGTTTCATTCGTGACGAACAGACTTTTTAGTAAAGGATTTTGGAGTAAGGGACAAGATGAGGGAATGATTTTCGGTGTTGCTGCTGCTTATATTTATTTTTTTATTTATAATGTCACGTTTTCTTTATCAGCGACAGTAGTATAGGATAGCATAAATTGAAATGAAAAAAATATAACCATAATTAAATCATCTGACTTAGCAGCAAAGACCCAGGACTACAATTTCGACATTTTTTGAGAAATACCCATTTGTTGCTTTAAATATTTATTCCAATATTCAGGGAAATAAATATATAATATAATGAGCAACTTGTATATTTCAGTTCCTGATCCACCTTCAGATATCAAAGTTCTTATTCTATCATCTACATCACTGTTGGTCAGTTGGAAGAAGCCGGAACATTGTAACGGAGAACTATTATATTATACTGTTTATGCGAAACCAACTTCAGGGTAAATTTACTGCTTAAATACATAAATACTTTAATTAGTCTTAAGATGCTACTTCACTTGGCGTTGCGTATTCGCCGCATTTGTCCAAATATTTGTACGTAGTCCAAATAGCGCAAACACGACATCCACACTTGGCATGCCAACAACACGTCGTTACGCGTTTTCACTTATTAGTGTATGTGTCTTATTTGTGCAAATATGTCAAATGAAGACGAATGATCCACACATTACATTCACATGGTCTTATTTAACCGAACATTATAAATAAACGCCAAGTGAAGTGCCACCTTCATTGTTCGTATTGATTAACAACTTGTTGAGTGTTACCAAAAGTTGCTAACAATGTTATTAATTACATATTTCAATCGACTGTCATATACTACCTATAGATAAAATATGAGATTAAGATCCTATTACTGAACTAGCAGTGAAATAGTCTATTACCCTTCAAAGTTTTAAAATAATCACACCGTATATATTATTAAAAGTTTACATTGTAACCGGTTTCGAAAAGAAAAACTGTAAATTCATGTACAGTTTATCTTGTTTTCTCCTTCGTCAAGGTAATTATTATTTTAAAGTCAAACTTTTGCACAGCCCTGGTCCACCTCTAACGAGTCGTGTGGATCGAGCGGAAGATCGTATGAAGTGTGGGTGACTGGAAGTACCGCGGCTGGCGAGGGCGCGCCTAGTAGGAGAGCCTCGCATACACCCGCTAATAGAGGTACACATATACCGATGTATATAATATATACGTTCACTCTATCCTTACTCGTTTAGTGCAAATAGCGCTTCGTTTTCAAGTGTTATTTGCTTGGGTTTTGCCATTTTCAAAAGAAAATATACGATCAGAGCAGTAGCTGATATATTTCGAATATAGACAATGTTAATATCACAACTTTCACGTGCTAATATTCACGGGCGACTATATAGAGTATGAAGACGTTAAAACGACCCAATACTAATAAAACCACATCTTTTCCTAAATTAAGTTGGTGACAGATTAAGCCATAAAAAACCGGTTTCGTCAAAATTAAGGAATTCGTTAAATATGATATATGTGGTATAATAATCCTTTTTGCGTTTGTGTAAACAGTCGTAATAGTTGTAAAACTTGAGATTATTGTTACCGCTATTACTCGGCATTCATTTGTTTTAAAGATAGGTGTGTTTGCAAACTTTTGGACAGTATGTACATATGTAAGTATAACCATAATCAAGATAGGTATATAGATATCGAAAAATTGTCGAAAGGAATGTGTAAAAATTCAAAAATTTTACTATTTTTAAACAAAAAATCCTAAGGCACGTCTTACATTACTTCTTTAGGTATATTACTACAATGGTTACCCTTTTAATATTTAAATAATAAATGAATACAGGAATAATGTTCATTCATTATTTAAATGAATATACGCGAAAATCTTAGATGTCATTAGTTGTGGAATGTTCTGAATTTCTCTTACTATTATTTGTTCCCAGTTGTGGCCGGAGTCGCATCATTAGGTGGCACCATATCAGTGGGAGTCAGTTCATCCTTACTACTCGTGTGTCAATGTGTCGGAGTACCACCACCTCGCACTGTGTGGTACCACAAACATAATATAATAACGCATCATCCGAGATTCACGAGGAATCATGACGACAGCTTGCTGATTAACAGTAAGTGGTGTATAGAAGATTATACAAATAATTTTATATTTTTAGACCCATTTATTGTTTGATAGAGTAATGACGATTAATTAATGAAGTGCTTTTGAAGTTAAAACCAAACAAAGCGAATTTTCCGTACATTTAATTCAATCTCAAACCTTCCAAAATTCCTATATTTTTTGGGATAACAACATACTTCAAAACACAACACCTTTAGGTAACTTGATTATCGCTTGTCGAACATTCTTGTATACGGAATTAAATATCATTGTATCTACATATATTATACTTAGACTTGTATTACTTAATGGGCACCCAAAAACCTGTATTCAGTTCATGTATTTTGTAATTAATTAATATTTTTTTGTTATGATTTCCAGACATCGACCAATCCCTGAGCGGCAACTACACATGTCTTGCAAAGAATCTGTATGGTTCTGATTCAGTGGAGTACACCGTAGTAGTTCTACCGCTGCCCGAAGCACCAACACTACGAGCCACGCCATACAAAGACTCGATATTAGTTGAATGGGAACAACCTTATAATAGCATCAGTAACCGTAGCTCGAACCAGAAAATTAGTAAGTTGGTTTGTGAATACACTAGCTTTTCGCCCGCAGCTACGCCCGCGTGGAGTTCGGTATATCGCGTTTCCAAGAGAACCTTCCAAAAGTCTGGGATAAAAACTATCCTATGTTCCTTCTCAAGATCAACTCTATCTCTGTACCAAATTTCATTAAAATCAGTTTTGTGGTTTACGCGTGAAAGCGTAACAGATATACAGACAGACAGAGTTACTTTCGCATTTATAATATTACTTATTAGTAGGGATTTAAGAATCACTATAGGATAAAATAGCGATATATTCATGTCTGTGAAGTATGGAAATGAAATTAAATATGTGTTGATAAAAGAATTTAAATTTTAGCATCCAACTCAATAATTGAACTTCTAAGTCTATGAAAGTACTCGTAGATATAACTGAAAAAGATTCAAAAATAAACTTGCCTCGACTATCGTACTATACGCGAAATAATAAGAATGTTAGCTGTTATTTTTTCCTGTTTAATATAATAATAAAATGGACAAATAATTGACAATGATAGTCATTATCTAATCCTACATTTTTCAGCTTATAGTCTAACATGGAAAGAAGCAAGCGGTCCGTGGCAAGAAGTGTGGTCACCAAACAAAGTACCTAATAAATTATCAAACCTCTCTGGAGTTCAAAAACATGCGCTGACTGGTCTTAAATGTGGCACGAAATATTCTTTGAGGATCACAGCTACTAACAAAGTTGGTACATCACAACCAGCGTATTTGGATGTTAGCACGTTGGGCGGACGTAAGCATACTTAATACATACATGACGTCGATTTCCATATACACATATATTCTCATATTATGTATAATTTCATCAAACATTTAATCACATTACATATAATCACTCGATATTTCTTGCAAAATGTGGTCATATTTTAATCATCCTTTTTTTTGCTATAATACTAATAACCATACAATTATAAGTCATTGGTGGCCTAGTGCTTAAAGGCCCATCTCTCGTATAGGGCACGGGTTCGATCTTGGCAAGTACCAATGTGATTTTTTTCGAGTCATATGTAGGTACTTTCCTTTAATAAGATGCCTTGCTCAGCAGTGGTCTCTGATAGGTCGAGGACGCTACATTAATATTCGTATCTTAATCTTTTAGCTCCCATCGCTCCTACGTCAACGGAGTGGTTCTGGAGCAACTGTTCCCACGTGTTCATTCAGGCCGCTGGTTGGGATGACGCGGGATGTGAGCTCCGAACGTTGGAGCTAGAACACCGGGCTCTTGGAGCGAGGAGCTGGATGAGGCCTATCAATATATTGGTAATGTAACATACTAGTATTAAAATGATTTATATAAATGACGTTTGATAGAAAACGAGCGCTCATTATAGCGATTTAATAGAAATGTGTTTTGATATAAGATTCTTAAAATTTATGGATGTACTTAGTTGTGCTTTGAATAATAAAGAATATAAGGAATATTAACTGTACAAAAACTGCAATTTATAGCAATTATTTGCCCGTGACAATGGTGTAATGCTATTTCTTTCTTTTAATAACTTGGACATTATATAACCTTTGCAATATAAATTATGGATATATAAAACTATACACCTGTGATGATATGCGTGAATAATTTTATTATAATCGTAGAAGTAGCAAATTAGTGAAGGATTAACAAAAAAAATGAATTATTTTTAAGCCAATATCTCACTTGTTTATTCATACGTGTCTGACAAAAACGTCACATATGATGGCTAATTTTAAAAATAACTTATTTCAATTAATATTTATATTTACGTTTAAACTTAATTTTTTCTTTACTCACTTTTCAATCAAATATACCATCATGACCTATACAATATTCCTACGAAACTATTTTGCCTATACACAAAACTATTTATTTATTGCCTCATCTAACATATATTCCCTGCTACAACACTATATTCCCAATGTTTCCTCGTCAGTCATACACGGGTCACCCCTACCAGTACCGAGGCTCGTTCGCTGTATCAGGACTGTCCGCCGGCACCTGGTACGTGTTACGTTACAGCCAGCAACGAGGCGGGGAGCGTCACCACCGTTTACAACTACGCGACTAAGAACGAGGATGGCAGTGAGTTAGCAATTTAATGTGTGATATAACTGTATTATTACGTTCAGAACAATGAATAACTTAAAAAAATACTAATTACAAACGAACAATTTAATAGTTCTTACAAATTTCTAAAGGTTTTTAGTGTGATACTAAAATACAACGATGATTGATACCTCACAGAATGTAACAATTTGATTATAAAATGACTCACGATACCGAATTTATAGAGCTCTGACTGTTACAAATGTTCACGAGCAATAAAAAGACTCGATACAAGACTACAGATCTTTATAAAAATAATTTATGGGTACTTTAGTGAATCAAAGTGAGCGTTACTTATTATATAACAATTTTCGCCCGCGTGGAGTTTGGTTATATCGCGTTTTCAAGAGAACTTTTCAAAGGTCTGGGTAAAAAACTATCCTATGTTCTTTCTCAAGGTCAACTCTATCTGTGTACCAAATTTCATTAAAATCAGTTCAGTGGCTTAGGCGTGAAAACGTAACAGACAGACAGACAGAGTTACTTTCGCATTTATAATATTAGAAGGGATTGTATAGAATAAAACATATCGTATGTTTGAGTCTAAAAATTGAAAGTCATGATTTTAGAGAGACACAAAAAATAGTTCCAAATTTTTTATTTAATGACCCTTTTTATTATTTTACAGGTGAAGTTGGTCCTCCGTCGGAAATCTTCGACATCAACATGTTGGTGATAGTCTTAAGCTCAATTCTCCTAGCCGTCTGTCTTATCTGCTGTGCTTATATTCTAGTTAAGAGGCAACGGTAAGTCTTACATGTCCAAGAATCTAACTGAATTTAAGCATTTTTAATAAAGTTTTTACTTCAAAGTAAAAAGTATATACATATAATTTCATGCACTAGCTATGAAATTAAGCGAGAAAGAAAATGTGCGCACGCACGGCTCTTTTCCTTGGCCCTACAATAATATACAACCGTAACACACTCTATCTGTCTATCTTCACTTACTTACATCTCCCTCTCACTGTCGTTCGCCTCGTTCGATCACACTTTTCGTAACCCTTTCGTAACGCATTCACCAGCTTACTCCCAAGTCAAGCGTGCGTAAAGGAGTTTTACTTTAAAACCGTAAGCAGTATGTATATCTGTATCTACAAACATGAAGTAACCAGAGCGAATAACCCAAGTAACGTATAAAGGAGTTGATAGTTTGAAACTTAATCGAATATGTTTTTCAGTAATGTCAACTTAACGGGATACCGCGACTTAATAACGGTCGACAAATCTGAAAGTGGCAACATAACAGCTAACACATCACAAAGTAACCTAGCGAATGTTAAAGAGAATTCAATGAACGCTCAGAACAGAATATACAGCGCTCCGATACATGTTAGAAATAATAGTAAACATGGTGAGTAATATTATAAATAATTAATACAAATATCATAAATATGGATTTTTTTATAAAAAGATTTGATAATAAATGTTGCATTTGTTTTTTTTTATATTCAATGTAAGATGTTTACTGTGGACCTATACTGATATATTAGCGTAATGAAAAAATAATATTTGTACGACCAAGTTCTAAGACGGATTTCTTTTGCAACGAAAACTCTAGAATTCAACACTTTTATTTGAAACATTCAAACGATTCTTTCTATCTCTATATTTAAGTATGTATTTTAATTATTTTGTCCTAAACTATAGCTATATTATTTCAGAGTTATACGAGATAAGTCCTTACGCGCAATTCGCTGTCGGCTTTCGAACGTTTGGTCACGCTGAAAACAGTGACGTGCCGAGACACATCAAATATACAGATACAGGTAGTGAGGACAACGAAACAAGATAAAATATAATAACAAATTAATATAATGAATGTACCACTTATTAATATTTATGAAACCAATCAATTTAAAATATACGTTACAACTACTACAGTATAATAAAATGGTTCAACAAAAAAATTCATACTTATATTTGTTAAATTTCGTATATACCATTATAAAAAAAAATATGATACGTAAAGATTAAAAACAGAACATCTCTTTTGTGAACTTTTTGCATTCAAAAAACGTAAATTAGAGTTATAATCAAAACGTCGGCATTTCTTAATGTTTCCGTCAATAGTTGAACTTGTATAAGTGGGTAAAATTCACTTTCACCATTGAACTTATTTTAGTTTTTATATATTTTTACAGAAACGAGTTTTCAAGTTTGCTCCGAGTCAGAAGACAGTGACAGCATATTAAAATCAACCCTCAAGAGCGTACCGAGAAGTAAGTTACGTCTGTATCCCTACTAATATTATAAATGCGAAAGTAACTCTGTCTGTCTGTCTGTTACGCTTTCACGCCTAAACCACTGAACTGATTTTAAGGAAATTTGGTACAGAGATGGAGCTGACCTTGAGAAAGAACATAGGATAGTTTTTATGCCAGACTTTTGAAAGGTTCTCTTGGAAACGCGATATAACCGAAGTCCACGCGGGCGAAGCTGCGGGTGGAAAGCTAGTTATATACTAGCATATATAAAAAGTTGTGTTACTATTCATAACTAAAGAACGGCTTATTTTATTATCTCCCATATATTATCTCCCATATTTTTGCCACAACGAGACTTAACTGAAATCGAATTCTAATGTTTCTTTGTTTAATGTTCTTTGTTTTTGTTTCTAATTCAGACATGCATATACAAAAACTTTTACTTTAATATTCAAATTTCAGTAGAGGCATATTCTTCGTTACATATGATTAAATCTAGGAATAATTTTAATAACTCTTCACTTAAAATTTAGTTAAAATTTATTTATTTGACTACTTGACAAATTTAATATGGACGCGCGTAGATAAATTCCAATTATCGCATAGCTTTTGTTAATTCGTTTTGCATTTCACGCACAAGTATGTTACACTGCACCCTTTACTTTTTATCAAAAACATACTACTTTTGAGAAACGCCTAAAACTATAACTGTTTAAGAGAATAAGATGGTCGTATTTAAGACGTGTTAATTCATGCATCGGGAATGGAAATATGAAATATGAAATGCTATCAAAATCTTTATCATTCATAAGCAGAGTGTTGCATATTAATATAATTGTTAAATTGACGTTAGAATTTTAATTGCAATTATATAATTAAAATAAAAGTTATACAGGGTGACTGGTGAATTACTATCGATATTTGAGGACGTGATATTTGACGATCATATATGACAAAATAAAAATTAATATAACATAAATATTAATAAACTTCTAAGTAAAGTTAACCAAAAGTTATGTAATTAATTACGCATCGTATGAACACCCTACAGATTAGGTATACACTGACACTCACACATACGCATGTCGTGACGTGGTGTTGTATCAACACGTCGCCGCGCGCGTCCACACTTGAACACTTGGAACGTGTCAACACTTTACTTATTTATACGGAAATTTTGTCAAAAATTAAGTGCCTATTTTTTTTACATAATTCGAATGAGAATCATATACCGAGTATGCTCCTTAAATATTGATTGTAATTCACCAGTCACCCTGTATAATAAATATAAGGATAACATATTTTCATATTATGCCAATTTTTTTAATAAGTCTTTTTTTCCAATTTATATTAATATTATAATACGGCAGAGTTTGTTTTGTGTATTTATTTGTTTGTTTGTTTGAACGCACTAACCTTAGAAAACACATATTACTTACCACTATTTCAAAAATGCTACAATTCTTGCAAAGTCCATTTATTGAGAAAGGCTATAAATTATTCATATTTTATTATTAAAATAATTTAAGTTCCGTAAAAACAAAAACTACTTTATAATGCAAGATGTGAAATAGAAAACCTAAATAGGTAAGATAGATAAATATGTATGTAACGCCAACACTTGACATTGAACAAAATAATGTATTACGAATTAGTGGGTCTCATAGAGATCAAAAAACATGTCCGCAAGAGCATTAATCATAGATTAGGCACAGCATTCGCTTTTGTATTAAAAAGAAAATATTAAATCGTATGAAGAAAGAAACTAAGTTAAATGTTTAACGTAATATTAAACCTATGCTAATTATTAAGTTATTAAGGAAATTTATGAAAAGTAATAAATATCCTTTTATTTTATTAGACTGGACTTCGTTCAGTTATCACGAGTATAAAATGCTTAGAATTGGTAATTAATAATGGATTATTTGTGAAAGTGTTTTATCCACATAGTACACCTAATATTAATCTTTAGTATTTTGACAATTGCACAAAATTCTTATTTATATCATCAAATTACTTAATTTCAATTAAGATCTTAGAATACTATCAATATTAATTAGAATAGTATCAATCTTTTATACATATAAAAATTTCGTGTCACATGTTGGTCCGCGATGGACTCCTAAACTACTAAACCGATTTTATATTTGATTTGCATTCCGAGTGCATTTTGATCCAACTTGAAAGATAGGATAGCTTACATCTCAATTTATAGTCACAATATTTTTTATTGCAAATTATTTGTCTATTAAAGAAAATTATTGGTCATTATTACAATTACCTGTTGACTGAGTTAAGTATTCAATAGATGGCGCTATGTTAAAAATACAGACGTCTTATATGAGCGACTATTTAATAATAGTGTAACCACTACGTGTTTCTGAGGCTAAGGTATAATAACCTTAATTTATTTATAAAAAAACGTAACAGATATTTCTTGATCATAGAGCGATACGAAGTTCGCCGCGTCTTCTAGTATTAATAATACAAATGAGAGAGTAACTGTCCGTTTGTCTGTTACGTTTCCATGTCTAAACCACTGAATAATTTTTGGTGAATTTTGTTACAGATATAGATGGAACCCAGGAAGACAAAGAAAGATAAAGGCAAAATTTTTTATTGATCCAGAATCAAATCCTAAACCAAACCGGATCCCAAAAACGGAACAATGAAGTGCAATTCGGGTTCAGTGTCTGTAGAGACAGAGAACAACAGTGATGTTCATGAGGACGGAGTCGTGGGAAAAAGTTAGTTAATATATAAAATAAAAGTAATACAATGACAATGTTCAAACTCTTAAATTAAAACATTTCAGTGATTATAGTACACTATACGAGAATTCAGCTAGATAAAAATATGTGAAACTAATTCGCTTGACTTTTTTGGGACAATTAACTAGTTATTTTTTAAATTTATAAGAGTTTAGACAATGTTTGAAAATAGAATATTTTTTTTAAATTTAGAAGTAAACCAAGCCTTTTTATTTATTAATTATACACATTCTTTTAATACACAGAGATAATATTATATCTTGTTTTGTGTTCTGGACTTAAATAAGCCTGACAGACCTTTTAAATATTAGTGCTTAAGAAAAACATTTCCTTTTAAAATTTATTATCAAGAATAATATAAAAGAACTTGTTCAAAGCAGTTGATTTTTCTAATAGTTGTCTGCAAGAATTAGTTATAATTTTAAACATAACCTTATGTTTAGGTACATATGTATATATGTATATGGATCCTGGGAGTCTATTTGTTCAACAATTCATTTGATAAAAAACATATACCTCTAGAACGCATTGCTATTGCAATAGTATGCTGAAGCTGCTTTAGTTTGATGAAACTGAATAATGCATAACTTGCATATTGACTTATAAATAGACTTTATAATGCTTGTTTCCAAATTATAATATGTTATCTATATACAAAATTTTCCTCACTCATTTGAAAAAAATAATTAATGTAAATTTAGAAAAAATAACTGGATATGAAGTGCAATAAAACGATTTTTTATATGCGGTTGTCATGATTTGCAGAATTTTTGTACGTTCTAGACATTTTATGCACTTCTATAACAGCATAATAAAATCTCAAACTAAATTTTCATCAAACTTAATCAGATCTAAAGTGTTTTAAATATTTTATAAGCAAAAGTTTTAAAAATTACTGTTCAAATGAAAACCTCTTTTTATTATTATTGCTCAAATGACAATCTTATTACTTATCCTAAATTGCTACAGGAACTGTCACATGTCGATTAAATATTTAAAAGCTTTGATAATATCGGAGAGAACTATAATTGAGAATGATTTTCAATAAAAATTGGGATATTTGACTCTCAAAAGAAAATAGTATTGTAGTAGCTTCTATGATGAGGATTTCAAAAATACTGTTCTAGATTGACATCATTAATAAGAGACATTTAGAAATTTGTTTTATACTATAAAAGCTAAAAATTGTCATTATAAATTGAATGTTATGAAAGGGTGTACTAAGGATAAGAAGTCTAAGATTATAACTCTTTTCTCGAAAACGTCTAAATTGTAAAAAGTACAGTCAAAACTCTTTTCTGCTATTCAATTATCTCTTGAGAAGATAAATGAAGGGAGATCTCACACTGTTTTCTTGTAATAAATTCTAATATTATGAAAATCATATGATTAAAATCCTAATTCACATATGTTTATAAAATTATGTCATTAAAAATATCATTTTGGTTGAATAAGAATAATATTTCTTAATAATTGATTCATGTGAAATTGTAAAAATAAAGTTGAAGGCTAAATAAGTTTTAAAAATTCTAGTGTATCTTTTTTTTGGAGAATGTTACAGGTTTATATCTTAAATTTGATAAAAGGTTACGAATCATGCTGTGTCCAGATATTTTGACCTTTAGGTAATATGCTTTGGTAAATTAAAGGATTTCTAAGAATCGTAAATGTAAGACAATATCCGTATAATATTCTTATTGAATCCAATATTGTTTTTGCGTAGTCAGGTTTCTTCTCAGTAAAGCTTAGTGGGGTGAGAAACCTCAAAATGATAGGTAATGCAAATAAAAAAAGAATTTGGTAGATAGTTCATTACTTATCTTTAATATAGAAAATCATATTTTGAATTCTACAATAAACTTATAATTTACTTGAACTCTGACTTGTTTTGATACATTTACACCAAACTACATATCTACATTAGAACAATAGAAATATTGATATAACACTTATATGTACATACATAGAAATATGGGATTAAAAAATTAAATTCTCTTTCTAAAAGAAATTTATCAAGTCAATATTATATTATAATTATATAAAAGGAAAAAATATGGTAAATGCAATCTTATCAAGGTTATATAATAATTAAGACTATTATAGCATAAATATATTAATTGATACTATTCTGGGTTTATCAATTTGCATTGCAATCATAGCTTTGTTGTTGACTAAGTCTACAACGAAAGTCTTTATAAATCTGTTACCGAAAATTATTTTTCAGTAAGGTTCAACAAGAGTTTTAGATTTCTTGCCAATCCACAAAAACATAGGACATATGAATGTACTTATTATACAATATACTTTTTGTTACTAAAGACTTCTAAACCTGAAATAAAAAAAAAATACATTAGCAATGTCTCTAACTGGCCAATTCGTAACATCTTTAGTGTAACCCATTTATTAATAAATCTTTATATTTATTTTCCAGAGTACTAAATCGTCGTGTAAACCGGACAAGTCGACTCAACAATGATAGCATAGCAAAATGCTTGAAACGATATTACACTGCAGAATTAAAGACGAGAAAAACTAGATGTTGCACTATTAAAATTTTTAAAAATAAGTAATGTTTTGAGTACCATTCTTAAAAGTTAGCAAGAAATGGAAATACCATGTATTGTATATATACAAATTTTAAATTCTAATTTCAAAAACTCGGGTATGAATAGATTAAATTAGTGTTTTGTTAAAAAAACTTTAAATTATATTACAAACATCACTCACACTTTTATATTATTTGACAAATATACATACATATATACTTGTAATGTAATATTTCAAATATTTTGTTTAATGTATCCATGTTTGTGGTTTTGCAACATTAATATAGAATATAATATTCAATTTTGCATTACCTATTAAGTTAAAACATAAATCATAATTTATTTCAAATTAGATATAATTTTATGAACTCGTATAGGACTTATTATGTTACATGTAAAAAAAACTGTTATTGTTGTAAAGGTTTGTTTAAATATGTTTTACTTAGTGGTTATAAGATATTTTTATGAATATTCGCGAAGCTGAAGAGTAAATAAATTAAAACATGTATAACATGCATTCATTAACTTAATTGTCTATCTACTACTAAAATAAAAAAAAAGACAGTAGTTACAAATAAAAGAGATTTATTTTATAAAAAGAAAATATTATGAAGTTAATGAAATAAGTCTAGTAAGAGTTTATATAATGAACTACATATTTACTAGCTTTTATTTTTGGCATGCATAAATAATTTAGGAAGTCTTATAAATTTGTATAACGAATATTAAAATAAATTTATATAAGTGCAGAAAAAGTCCTTTAAATTATTAAAATATTAAAAATGTATTAAATAATAGAACCTCAATCTAATTCTACCTTGTAAAGTAAATAAATGTATCTTTAGGTAAGTGCTCAGAATCTTGATTGAATGTAGCTTCATTAAGTTTTGATATGTTCACATGGAAGAGAAGAAAGTGTGAATTAAAAGTATATATCTTTTTAAATTCTTTTCATATTGAATATTATATAGCTTATTTAAAATTAAGATAAGTATACTATGGTAAATGACAAACCATTTGTGTATATTAATATATATAAGGACATACAATGATTCAATATTAAAATTTATCAACAGAAGGTATTTTCATAACTTCGTGTTCTCAAGATCTGGAAAGTTTTTTTTATAAAGTCTTCTTAAAACTTTAAATATTTTTAAAAGTTTAAAGACTACGTGTTTTTCTTTCTTCGCATGAATTAAACTGTCTATAGGACAACACAATATAGATAATGTCTATAAATATTCGACATGTTCCCTTGTATGTAACAGACGAACATCGCTAATGGATCACATCAAAGTGACTGCAAGCATTTAGAACGAGTGACATAGTGAAATTAAATTGAGGAAAATGATTTAGGAATTGCCGTTTCATATTGCGAGGACATTGAATATAATCATAAATTATATCTAAAACGAGAAACTCAAAATAAATGATGATTTTTTTAAAGTATTTACATGGTATTACAAAAAGTCAGTGGTGGCCTAGTGGTTAAAGGGTCCGCCTCGTTGCCGAGGGCGCGGGTTCAAACCTAGCAAAGTAACAAAGTGATTTTTCGGAGTCATATGTACTTTCTGAGAGTATTTAGACACTATTGACATACGGTGAAGGAAAACATCGTGAGGAAACCTTGACTTATACAACGTGTAACATAATTAACGCACACCTTGAAAGTAGTTCGTTCAGAAGCGGTATCTGGATCGATTTTTATAGTTTTTTATGTTGGTCATTTTTTTTCTCAAATTTAGATAGAACTAAGTAAATTACAGTCATCCTACACACAGTTATCTAAACACTTCATTGAAACAAAAACGGATCGTAAGTAAGAGTATTAAGACTTTTAAAATGAAATATTAAATTAGTAATCATCATTCAATTAAAGAAAACTGATACTTGTTTCAAGGCTAAAATAGTATTTTACAAATATCTACCCACGCACAGCGACAGCCGGCACACATCAAATACCTACGCACGTATCCATTGACCTCCTAGATCAGCTGATTTGAGGCCACTCGACTTTTTTTTGTGGGGTTGAATTAAATCGCTAGTTTATAACTCAGAGACAACAAGTGCCGAGGAACTAAAAAATAAGATAATAACCGCCTCTGTAAAAGTGAAAAGTGACATTGCAGTATTATCTAAAATAAAACCGCAATTGCGAAAACGGTCATTAAAGTGCATTGAACAAGGCGGTGGACATTTTGAAAATGTTTTAAAACGACAACGCCGTGCGAGTGCAAATTAAACTGTAAGTTTGTTTATGATCTTTAAAGCATTGTTAATATTTTGATTCACACCATTTAAACACGCCGACTTTGTCGTAGGTATTGTGGTGTCTAATCAAATCACGCGTTATCAGCTGTTTAATAATTCTTATTTACAAATTTAATTTAACAAATCAGTAATTATAAAATATTGGCTTCACATTTAAAAAAAAATTCAATGTCGACAATCTTAAGCCTGAAAAGTGTGATGGAAAGAAGAATCATAAATCATAATGTAGTTTTTTCGTGTTCTTATTATTACCTACTTCTTATTATTGTCGGACGGCACTCGGAGAGAGGGGCGCGGGCGCGGCGAGTACATTGTGTCTGTCTGTGTGTGCATGTGCAGCGGAGTGTTGGTGAATAGCTGACCATATTATTTGCACGAAATTGGGATAACTAATTTCACAAATAAAAAATGCTACCGCACATATAAATAATATTTGGTGTATGCATTGCGTTTATATTATTATATTCTAATTGGGGTGTTTGAGGGTGTGCGTTAATTACGTTACACGTTGTAGTTTCACGATTATAAGTTTGAAATCACCAACCCGTCTTGAGAAAACGTAGTGATTAATGGTCAAACCCTTTCCATGTGAGAAAGAGGCCTTTGCTCAGCAGTGGGCGCTGATAGGATGATGACGACATGGTATTACAAAAGGTTTAAAGTTGTTACATTAACAAAATAATGTTTATTTAATATGACTTAATTAATGAACTCTAATACAATGTATTAAGGTTCAATTTATTACTGACTTTTCATTTTATGTTCTAGTTACCCTGAATGGTACGTGGGTCAACGAGTTCGACGTGACGTCACTTTTGATAAACAGATCGGTGACGGAAAAATGTTCGGAACACTCGGACAAAACGATAAGGGACTCTTTGTATGTAACAATATTAAGTATTATATAATAATAAACTGTATACTCTTTAAACTTTCTAGTAGAAGGGATGGTCCATAGAGTAGTGATATTAATTGTATTTGTTTATAATGTAGGGTGAGGGGGGCTACGAGCATCAGATGTTCAATGATCATCGCGGAACTCTAAACGCACAGGCGTACGGAACCCGCGTCCTTGGACCAGCCGGGGACTCCTCGCACCTCGGAGGAGCTCTCAACTGGAAGAACCCTAACGCAGCCGCCTCCTTTGATATCAGCAAACAGATACATGGTGGCCCTTCAGTGAGTACATCTACATTTAATATAACAATTTATATTGAAACAGTATGATGATGTATTTATATTGTATCACAGCTAAATACATAATTCCAGTATCAAGCAGCAGCTGGTGGCAGATGGCCGGTCGGTAAGAATGGTGACTTCTCTCTCCAGGGAACGTACGGTAAACAGGCCGGCATGCGCAGAGAATACGGCGGTCTGGGTAGCTTTAACTACAGGTGGTGATGCTGTTCGTTATTGACTGATAAGAATAGTTGTAAATATATTATGATAATAAATTATTTTTAAATAACAAAATTGCACTTTTATTTATGATATAATTACGTAATATGACTTTTAGTACTTTTTGAACCTTTTACCTGAGCATCTCATCTTTATAAATGCATTCAGAGAGGAAATTTAATATCAGGAAGGTAGCGAACAAGAAGTAAGAACTAGGACAATACGTCTCTTCTAATTTTTAATACATTGAATCTTTAATGATTATGAACTTAGTCGAGGTCGGTAGGATACTAATGAGATATTTTCAGAAGAAACCGAACGTCAAAGTTTTTTGTATTTACATGCCACTGTCACTATAAAATTGTAACTGAATATCGTGAATCAAATAACTCAAAAGCTATATGTTATTTAACTTTTCATGATTGTTGTATTTAAAAAATCAATCTCAAGTAGTTACCTTATTCATGTGTATGAAGAAATTATAAACTGAACGCCGATTTAAAGTTTTTTTTTCGGTCAGGGGATTTGAGAAAAGACGGCAATAACACAAGAAGCCTATGAGAATTTGCAAGATGGATAAGATCATTTGACAATGAGCCAATTGATTAATTGATTTAAATCAATTAACTTGTTTTAATAACTTTTTATTACAGTCATAGTTATTAGAATAAAGTTTACTTTTGCAGGTTTAAGTGCTAGAATTATAGTTAAAATTTTAAAAATTATTTAATCGGAGATGTATAATAATAAAAATGAAAGGATTTTTTTCAAAATACACGTATCCTTGCCATAGCTAATATAAACAAACCTATTGTTAACATATCAAAAAATATAAATTATAAATCTAATTATTACCCGGGATTTATCTAAAAATAATATTAGCCTTATTATGTACGAGTAACTGCTTAATGTTCATGCGATTTGATAATTTAAATATGTAGTACCTACCTTGGAGATAAATGTTAATGGAAAATTTAGGTCCCAAAAGTTAAATGAGACAATGTTTATATTCCATAGATTACTGTCAAAGAAAAATGTATAAAGTACGTTATAAGTTATAACAATACACATAGTAATTCCAATAACACATATTGACTGCAGCACCATCCGCCGGCTTGATTTCTGAATCTAAATCATCTGGAGCGTCACAAATATACATACGAAAACTAAAACACTAATCAGTCCGGCCGATAGGGAGCTGTTCAGTGACATACACACGTTCAATAGTATATACTATATAGGATGTTTTCAAGAATACACCATTTAATTTTTAGTTAAGAGAATGTTCTTATACCTAATCTTCAGGTTTTAAAAACAATTATAAATTTGGAACACCACTTTGCGACAAGCATACTCGATGTACTTTTATTCACCCAGGATAATTAGGTAACTAAAATTTTAATACGTTCTTAAATTTGCATAGTCAATGAGATATACATACCTTATACGAGTATGTTCTCCGCAACAGAGTTTAAAATTGTTACATTATAACACATGTTCCACTTAGTAGCTTAGTGGATACATTAAACCGAGGAGCGTTTAGGTTAAGTACTACAATATTTACGACTTACAGAGGATTAAAATACAAAGTTTCATCACTATTTATAAACAACATTACGTATTTTACAATTATGTAATTAATATTTATTGTCATATTGCTTGATTATATACTGCATATCGTTTTATATGTTGAAAATAAGTGAGAGGCGCTCTTCTGAGCACTCAGGAGTACATGGCAATATTTTTCATTTATATTTTCCTCCAATTGACGAAATCCCCTGTAGTATTTATAAATTTTCATCAGTGAATAATTTGATGTTACGCTAAGTTTTAAAGTTTAAGTCAATTCTGATAGGTAAGGCTGATAGGCAGATTGAAAGAAAAAGGTCTACCATTGATATATATCTGATCGACTACTTATTTCCTATTCCATCATTACTACTTTACAATAACGTCAATATTAAAAAATAATTATGATACCCTAAAGTACAAAATAATAAGAATTTTATCTCTTAAATGCCTCAAATAAAAAAGGTTTACATGGTTTTGGGCAAAACATAAGAGAAATTAATTTTTCTTCAGTAAATTTGTAACGACAATAATAAAACTGTAAATTTAATCATCCAAGTACATTCATTCACTTAATTTCAAATTAATACATGTAAAGGTCAGTTTAAAGCCGCAACTACTAATAATTAATCAACATATAACATTAAACCACAACACGTTTCAGTATCTACTTAAGAACCAGGAAAAGGACACATGTAACTTATCATCTGATCGAAACAGAAAAAGTAAGATGTTAAAATTCAAAATATTTTTATTTATTGCTTTTAAGGATGAGAGTTCCTCCGATCAGCTATACGAGTACATTATGATACTGAAACAAACAGAGTTGAAGCCGCGGGAAAAAGTAGTATAACATAAAAAATATTTAATATTTTCTATTGAGTATTAAATCGCACTTGGAAATGTATGAAATTTATAATAGCAGTAAAAAGATTTAATGTCCCGAACTCCAAACAAAACACACAATTTTACACATATTATGAAGTTCCAAAAGAAATTTATGTTAAGCAATTTCTATCACAAATATTTTTATGATGAATTAATTTTAAGTGTTAGGGGTACATAATAAAAATAATATTGTTGTATTGTATACTTTATTTCATGGAAATCAAAAGGAGGAGCTATATAATAAAAACTTAGATCAAATGTTAGGAAAATCGTTTTTAAGTATTGTTTAATAAAAAAACATCAAGTATAGTATCTTCTAAAAAGTTACAAAAAGGCTATAAAAACTTATTTCCCCCCTTAATGCCTCTCATTTTATTATTAAAATAGTCTAGACCCACATATATCCTTGCTCATTATTATCTAATCAATCAGATTTATATCTCTAGGCTTCATTCAAGTGACTCTTAGCTTGAATTCATAACATTGCAATATTGTCAACTTATTATTTTTAATAACAACTGTATATAACCACAAGTATTAAAAATATTTTAATAATTACAAATCATAATTATATTTAAACTATAACAACACACCAACTTGTAATATAGAAATGTTCTATCAATCAATCAATTGTCATTCTCTTCTGTTCGTATTCTCATGTGATCTGCTATATACATAGCTTACGGTTTACAGTGAGAGATAAAGTAAATAACAAACATAATATACATGTATTACTATGTTTCTATAGCTAAAGTCAAATTTATATATAAGGGTTTCTGTTCGATTGTTTTATTTCTTATTATATCTGATTTAAACATTATGTGATATTAAGAGTTTTCCTTCAGGTATGTTTAGATTATGTTTTTTAAGGGGAACGTTTAGTGAATAGGCCGAGTGTCTTTAGTTAGAAAATTTATGACATGATAAGTGTTCTATCAGATTCTGTATTAACATATGTCTGAATGTAGCTGTTAGTAAAAAGTTTTCAAAGAGGTTTCATATTATCAATATATGTACCGACCTCTGTTTGACGGCACGTAATGTGTTTTATGTGAAGGAAAGAAAATTACCTACAAGGAGTCTTATAATTTTGGTAGAAAATCTACAAATTCTTTTAAATGTTTTAAGCAAAAAAATAAAATATAGGGAGATGTAATGTTTATCACAAGGACTCGAGAGTATTTGAACTAAATTCATAACTTATAACATGTAACAAAATAGTATGTAGTAATATCAGCTTTACGACGTCGTGTTTTGCAATGTAACACTAATGTAGTGTTAATAATACAATTAGGTATTTAATCACATACATAAAACATAAATGTTTTGTTTATTGAAGTACAGCACATGTTGTAAGTATGATAGTATCTGGGTATCGTGATAATAATAATTTTACACTGATTATCTTGACTGGTTTTACTTAACTTTCACTATCGTAGCACAGAACATTTCACCTTAGCAAAACTGTCAACAAAATCTTTTTAAGACTTGATTATCATTGTTCTTAAATCTTATGATGATTGCATTAATTCCTGTCTCGGGCATAAAACTCTTAATTGAACAATATGTTATATTTGAAAATAAAATAGATACTCATAGACTTTTAACGTAGTTAATATGAAAATATGCGAACTCTTTTTGTCGTATCCAAATAAAGCTTAATTAGATCTAAAAGTAATAAACATTATAAATTGAAATACAAAAAAGTTTCATATAATAACCAAGTAATTGTAATGAATACAAAATTTATTTGAGGATATAGTTAAAATATTCTTAAAATTTAGTTTAAGCTTAAACATTTTTAATATGAACATTAGAGATTAAAATAAGTACAATGTATTAAATTACATATTATTAGGGGTCATTAATTTATTTATTTAATAATGAATCTGTGTAAATAAAAGTGTAGACGTTTAGAAGTGTAGTGGAAAATATAGACTTAGATTAAATGGTGAGGTGGTTTGGGGTTAATGAAACTGAATAATGCATAACGGTGAGTATTGAACCTGTAACAGGCGTGGTAAAGTTTTAATTATCTACAAACTTATTAATTTATGATTTTTTTTTGTCATTCAAAAAGTTCTTACGAGATTTGTTATATGAGATGTTCATTTATTTAAAGAATTTATACATGGTGATGTACTTAATGGAGTTAAAGAGTATTTCATTTTAGGATACTGTATAACAATATTGTAATAAAACACCTTAATAACTTAGTAATACGTTAATAAATTTCAACAGATATAATAATTGATCCTAAATATTTTATAAGTAATCAAGTTATAGAATAATATGTTTTAGAAAAGGTTGAATATTAGATCCTTCAAATGTGAACCTTCTTTTATTAAAGTTGTTCAAATGACAGTCCTCTTTTCTCTCCACAAGTGCTCCCGGTACTGTCATATGCTGATTAGATTTTTGCATGATTCGTTATCTGTTGGAGATGACTCGCATTGAGAAAGATCGTTCACATGAATCGGAATACTTGAATCTCAATAGGAATTGGAATCACACATACAAATAAAGAGGTATTAAACAATCATATACTGCTTACATAGTAAATAGGAAATACTATTATAATTTTAACCTAATTTAATTTAAAATTGAAATAATGAATGTAACATTTCTGCTCTGTCTGAAATATGGGAATGGAGTCGAATGAAAACATAATTAGTACTATTCAATTGAATATAAATTAAATTTCAAAATTGATCTTTCTTCTCTTTTTTGCAAATCTAGTTTTTTTACTTTATTTAAAAAAAAAAAACTACATATCCCAACCTTTCGGCTACTTTTCATCAAACGTTAGTTTTCTGGCGTACCACTCTGGTTCGATTAAAAAGACGATGGTGGTAGATGATAGACAACAGGATGAACTTTCTTTAATTCTTTTTAGTAATATTTTAGTTTCGGCTCAATATTGTTTATTGCGCATGGACCCATAATGGGATATTTTATTTGGTCATCTGACTAGATCACATAATTTTATTGAAAAGTATTAGTCATAGCGAAAATATATCAGAATCTTATATAATTACATAGTGAAACTTAATCTGCTGAAATGAATATAAACTTTTTATTGAGTAATAAATATATAATATTAT
The DNA here is from genome assembly GCA_916720795.1 of Danaus chrysippus. NCBI lineage: Eukaryota > Metazoa > Arthropoda > Insecta > Lepidoptera > Nymphalidae > Danaus > Danaus chrysippus. The sequence goes on from CAKASE010000074.1 coordinate 2,451,956, forward strand.
ATATATTGAGACGAAATATACAAGAATTATACTTTTTGTACTTATATATTTTAGACGTAAAGACTTTATAACTGAATTAAAAAGCGGTATGGACGTGACGAGTCGTAACTACGAGGATAGCATAGCGAAACAGCATATCAAGCATCAGACTATTTGTGGAACTAGTGATGTAGAAAAACTACATCTTACAAATATAATTTGTATAAATAAACAATTTAAATAACTAATATATGTATAAAACAGAAGAAATTAGAAGGTACAATATATTTTTTAGTTGTAAATATTTAAAAAAATTCTAGAATGTAAACATTGCTTGTAAATGTTTTGATTGTAAAAGTTGTAAGTCGATTTATTAAGTATGTCATTCATATACGGTCCTTTCACATGTTCGGGAAACTTATTGGATAGATAACGTTGTGTTATATAATTATTATACAAAGTATAATATTTTATGTATGTATCTATATTAAAATACTGTAGCTAAGAAATAATAACATTTGGTACATAAGAAGGATAATTTAATTAATAAGTTAATTAATAACTTAATTATTCTATAACTTTTAAAATGATACAAACAGAATTAGGTCTACTTGATTAATAGTTTGCCTGACAATTAAAGTATATTAGAAACACGTAAAGATATATGTGTAAGTATTTAACATTCTCTTAAATCTTGATATTTTGATAACAGGGTAGTCGTTAGAAGTTTTCCACATAAGCTGATGCAGCGAGATGCATCTAGAATTTGCAAAAATCTGTAAAACGGATTCTGCCTTTCACAAGTTTTGCCTTTTATTTTCCACGTTAAAGAAGTTAAGAAAATAATGACGCATATTTTGGAACGAAAGTGTTACAATAGAAGTCTGTTTCTCTTAAATAAAGTAATAGAGTCCATAACGTTTAAATATCATTGTTTGAAAACGTAGACTTATCTTCAATTTATCCAAACTTTCTGACTAAAATGTTTAGTAAGATAAACTTAGTTTACTTTGAGAAGATCCTGAAGTTAAAATGTCTTAAGTTTTACTTTTAGAACGTCGAAAGTTTATTTTGAAGTCCCTTGAGAATTGTTCACTTGAACTGACTTGCAAGTGGAAGTGAATATGACGAATGTTTTTGTAACCGACATCAAAATAGAAGGCAATTATTATATGTTTAACTCATAGAATTTATTGTCAAAAACCAATACATTATTATTAGTCACAAGTTTATTTCATATTTATTACAGCTATTTTTATGTCGAACTTTGACTCGACCTATCAAACGCAAGCCGTTATATAACACTGAAGGCAGACCACGTAGATCGTTGTGTCTGAATTCATCAGTTTGATTGATCGCTTAGTTTATTTCTCAGGTATTAAAATATAACTTGAAGTACTCAATTTAATTTTGAACTTTTAGGTATAGATTTGAAGGTGAGTTTGATTCTGTATTAAATATATTTCAGAGATGTATTTTTATTCGTATCGTTTCTTTTCTTCAAAGAGTCCGAGAATTAATAGCTATTACATCCATACCGAAGCAAACTATTACAAAATACATATTTGGAAGACACATATTTGAAAACTAACTACGTCTAGCCAATTGCCCCACCATATCAACTTCACATTACATAAAATTATTTTTTTTTTTGATGTCGCAGGGAAACTATTTTTAATAGCCGTCCAACCGGCCTTGGTGGGGCCGGAAGGGATGTGTGAGGCTCGGCCTGGGCAGGCCCCTACTCACTAAAACCACTGCGAAAGCCATCGGCCGCTATGTCGCTATGTTAAAAATAACAATTGCTTCATTTAGTTTGCTCGTAAGTATTATGAAAGTACAAGTCTATCATTTATATATCAGGATAAATAAAAGTTGAATGGTATTTGCTATCTGCTTTTAGTACTTCTCTTTAGTTTTCTCTAGTAGTTGCACCTTCATTAATTTTTGCTGAACCATTGAAAAAATAAAAAAGTAATCAACGTAGCTTTTCGTTCCGAAAGTTTATTTGAATCTATGACTTTCAGAATACAAACAAGAATTAAACTATTCTTAGTTACTCTTTTCCAAAAAATCATAACTATTCATAACAACAATTTATAGTGACTTGTGATACAAGTCAGAATTTAATCTCTATTAATAAAGAGGAAAGATTTGTTTGTTTATTTGTTATGAATAGGCTCCGAAACTACTGGACCGATTTCAAAAATTCTTTCACCTTTGGAAAGCTACATTATTCTCTAGTAATATCGGCTATATTATATTAAAAAAAAATTAGGGACCCTTACTATAAATCTAATAATGTAACCCAAGGTGTAAAAAAATGATCTGAAAAATTCCTTACGTCGCGTGCGTTGCGAAAACTATTGATGATAGAACAAAATTATTTACTACAACTTTGCAGAACTCATCATCATCTACAAAAAGTGTCGCGATAGTATATGACTAAATATTATAGCTATGTCACAGTAAGCGGTTTTTTATTCTAAAAAATTTATTTATATGCCGCCGCTTGAAAAGGCTCTTTATTTGTACCTTGATATTAATCCTTATCAAAATAAATTACTTTATGTTCAAGACGGCTTCAATACCTTTTTATAACTTTTTGAATTATTCAATTCGGACATTTCATTCGGAAGATATTACGAGTTTAAAAATGCAAGTATTAGAAAAAAGTCGCGTGGTTGCCGCTCACCGCGCTCAGCTAGCCAGCATGCGATGTAGGCTCTATGTAAGCGTCACTGGGGTACGGGGAGGAGAGTCAATGTAATAAAATAAAAGGCCGCGCGGTCGGCTCCCTACGCAGCGGTCGTGTGCGTGATCGTATGATTTTAGCTTCAAGAAATTTTGAATTCGCTTTAAATTGGTTTCGTAGGTAAATAAATAATAAAAATAAAATAAAGATAAAAAAGCCTTTTATTTCCTTCAGAAAATACATACTTAGTAAAGTTAGTTTTTTTTTATAGTAACGAAAGAATAAATAGCACAAATAAAAAAATAAAAAAGAAAAAATGTTTTTTTTTTTAAATAAGTTAATAGTTCCAGGTTTTATATGCATGTTTTTAATAATTAATATTATGTCTTGTTATTTTGTCGGAACCCCTCTGCAGGTAAAGGCCTCCTCCAAAAGTAGCCAGTTTTCTCTGGATTGCGCTATTTGCATCCAGTTTGGACCCGCTATACGTTTTATTTCGTCCTCCCATCTGTTATAAGGTCTCCCTTTCTTTCTTTTGCCCACTGGCCCCCTCCATTCTGACACTGTTCTTGTCCACCTGTGATCTTGCAGGCGTGATATGTGTCCGGCCCACTTCCATTTTAACGCCATAGCTTGTGCTAAGCAAAAGCTTGTTGCTTTTGTGATGTTGTGTATTTTTGTATGTCTTATTTTATCTATTCTCTTAATGTTAAGCATACTCCGCTCCATTCCTCGTTGGCACTTTATAATTTTTTCTTTGACGTTTTTGTTCCGTTCCGTTCGAATTTCGAGAATTCCTTGTGTAGAATTTCACCCCCACGGTGGTAAAAATAACAAACGATTTTAAATTTCAAAAACGCTAGAACAAATGTTTAAATATGTCTTATCTAATGCCTTCATATAAAGATTCATGGTTTTATCTTTTAAACTTAAGAAATCCCATACAAACTTTCAACCCTTAGTTCACCCCCTCACTGGTCGAAATTTCAAAAACGCTAGAACAAATGTTTAAATATATCCTATCAAGTGCTTAAATATAAAGTTTCATGGTTTTCTCTTTTAAAATTCAGAAATACCGTACAAACTTTCAAACCCTATTTCAACCTCTTCATCCCCCTTTTCGCAATAAAAGGTAGCCTATATTTTTCTCAGGGTCTAAAAATTGTCTGTTCCAAATTTCATCAAAATCGTTTGAGAGGTTTAAGCGGGAAAGCGTAACAGACAGAAAGACAGACAGACAGACAGAGTTACTTTCGCATTTATAATATTAGTTGGGATAGTTATTATATAATAATTATGAAAATAAACCATTAATATAATGAACCACCACCAAAATGCAATGTTGGGAGACTAACTTTTCCAGAAGCACAGCACGAACCATTAGGTTCATCGGCCCATTTTTATCAGAGCACTGAGAGCAGATCTTATTCATGGCTCCCATTTGGACGGAAGACTGTTGAGCATAATCAATCTGTGTAAAAAATATTTAAACCATCAAAAATATTTAAACCATCAAAAATATTTAAACCATCAAAAATATTTAAACCATCAAAAATAGTTAAACCATCTACGTTTTGCCGACGACTTGGTACTGATATCAGAGACAGGAAAAGAACTACAACACATGGTAAACTCACTAAACCAAGCGAGCAAGCTCGCTGGTCTAGAAATGAACCTCTCTAAAACTATGGTAATGACTAATAACACCAAAGTACCAATTTACGTCGACAACAGTACTCTTACATATACGGAAAAATACATATACCTAGGCAAACAAATAAGCTTCGACAGGCTAAACAATTACCAGGAAATTGAGCGCAGAGCCCAGCTGACGTGGAATAAATACTGGAGCTTCAAAGAAATATTCAAGAGTAACATGTCAGTTAAACTGAAAACAAAGGTCATGAACTCCTGCCTTATACCATGCCTAACCTATGTCTGTCAGACATGGAAGACAATACCTTTGACAATAGACATTCTGAGAAAATACCTTATGCCTACATAATAAACATTTTCAATCCCAGCTTAACTTTGTTATCGCTTTCATTTGTTTTTATGATTTAAACTCTGTTAAAAAAATAAATTCCTTTTGTTGCAATTTTGACAAATTGTAAAATTCCTTAGGATTTTTTAAATATAAAATATAAGTTCCATATTGGATGGACCACATGGTTTTTACTTACAACGTCTTCATTTAATCACGTCACGTGCAGCTTTGAAATGACTTCAATTTATAATTTTGACAGAGAAAATGAGAGGATTGTTGAAATACATTACATCCTATAGGAATCAATTTGATATAAATATAATTCTTTATAGTTTTTCATTAAAAAACCTATATTATTTTTAATATTCCATTGTAATCTTTACTGAGGGATTATTTTCTTAATTACATGTTCTATGTCTCGGAGGTGGAATGTTGAACTCCCTTGATCTTACCACAAACGTCACGAGATAGTATACATAATAATACTGATCATTAAGATACTATTCACACAAATAAAAACAAACATATGTAATATTAAGTCTGTAGTAGTATATTTAATAGAGTACTGTGTATTCATTTATAATGAAAATTTATATGGCAAAGAATATAACGAAAGAAAAATTTACACATTTACACTATACTTAAGACATATATAATATATATATAGTTTTAAATCACCAACTCGTCTTGAGTAAGCGTGGTGATTAATGCTTAAACCTTTTTTTTTGTTAACGCCGTGAAAGGTTTTATACCTACCCCTCCGTCTAGCCAGACAGATATAAGAGTAGGCCAGAGAGACAGTGACAGATGCCTTCTATTAACATAAGTCGATATTGATGTACATATTAAATAATACCCCTCACATTCCGTCTGACGCAGGTCTTAACCGGGCACGGGTGCTTTGGTTACTACCTGTGTCGGACGGCCAGGAGAGAGCCGGGAGAAGGCTGCCATGAGTGCGGCGCTGCGGTGGACTCGGCCCAGCACACCCTCGAGGTGTGCCCGAGATGGGCTGCGCAGCGCCAAGACCTTGTGGCGGCTCTCGGCGGAGTGGACCTGTCGCTTTCGAGTGTCGTGGAGAAGATGCTCGAGAGTGATGGGTCCTGGTTGGCGGTGTCCTCCTTCTGTGAGACGGTCATGTCCACGAAGGAGGCATCTCAGCGGGAAAGGGAGAGGGCGGCTGATGCTCCCTCCCCCCGCAGGCGACGTACGGGGGTGCGACGGAGGCAATTCCTACGCCTCCAATAGCACCCCTGTGTTCCGGGCTGGGGTCGGCGTGGTAACCCGGCCCTTCTGAAAGCCCGGCGTCGTCGGGGTGGTCCTAATTGCCGGGATCGCCCCCATTCTCCGAGGGAGTAAGTCCGGTCTTTGCCAGGACCGGCCAGTCGCTGGTGTGCCCTGTCGCTGACAGATCCGGGGTACATCGACATAGCGGCCGATGGCTTTCGCAGTGGTTTTAGTGAGTAGGGGCCTGCCCAGGCCGAGCCTCACACATCCCTTCCGTCCCCACCAAGGTCGGTTGGACGGCTCGTAAAAAGAGTTTCCACTACGTCAACAAAAAAAAAAAAACATATTAAATAATGCTTAACACCCAAACTTAAATAGACATACAAAAATTGATTGATACTACATATATATAATTTTAATGATTGTACTTTGTTATAAACAAATGAAATTTAAACTTTTGAATGTTAAACATTTATGAGATTACATACAATAATCTATGTGTATAAATACTGTGTTTCTCATGAATATTGACTACAGTATGAAAGAGTACAATTTAATGATAGTTTTATTGTTCTAAAGTACGTTTAATATTCTATTATAAAATATCTTTTGAATGTATTCGAAGTTAAGCACAAACAATGTCTATAATGTATTAGTTTTATTCAGATATACATATAAATTCGTAAGAATCTGATCTTTGATAGATTTTATTAGTTTAAACCTCGTTATACAAACAAATATACCATAATTTTCACTTGAATAACATGAAAAGCAAACCATAAAGATCATACATGAAGTGTATTTTTGTTATCTCCTATTTGACTAATCTGATAATGATATATAATCAAGGGTATCAAGTACATATGTATGTCACAGCTTGAATCTACTTCTATTGGCATGTTTTAGGAGATATAACATTAAAAGATAACCTTACACTCATAATTGTTATAACGGTCACAATGACTAAAGGACTGAAATTGACAATACCTTGAATCCTATCGGCTTAGACAATATATGTAAACTAATAATTACGACAGAGAATGGTTTAATATGTTATAAATACAGATTAACGTCACCAACAATTTTTGTTTATCAACATCTAACACAAAAAGATAAAAGGCCAGTCGACTAATATGTACATATGCAAAATCGTTTCATTTTTACCATTGAGGTATATGACCACAATAAATCAATTAATTAAATCCTTTCTATTTGTTCCTAATCGATTAAAATATAAATTTCTTTTTACAAATAATCAAACGACTTCTATTTAAACTCAAACTTAATCTCGTCTCATTTTAACACTTAGGTACAGCCTTAAAGCAAGTTATGAACCAAATCACTAAGATTTCTCGGAACAATTTAAGCTTCTTGTCATAGTTGAGACTTGTGGTTAATTTCAGCTTCGTTTTTGATAAAATTTTATTTCTTATAAAAAATTCAAAAGCATGGAAGGATACAAACATAAAAAAATGCAAAAGATAAATGTTATATGAATATTCATCTTCTTTATATAAACAAAATTGATATTTTTAATAGAATATTAGAAGAGGTTTAATCTCAAGCGTATTTCAGATGAGTCAGTTATATCTTTTTAATATTTTTACTAAGATTTCGAGACGACTTAAAGATATCTCTCTCTACAATTTTACTACCCAAATTTCATAGTGGGATTAAAGTCAGCCATCTTTTATACCGACAAAACATTTAATAATCTTAACATCCAAAACGTAAGCCGACTTGTCTGTAATACATTACTTTTTTAATTCATGTTATTATCTGTCTTTTTCATTTATTTTTGACTCAGCTCAAGTAGAGATTTATGTTATAATTGAAAATATACAAATATATACAGTAAGGTATGTTAATATTCCACAACATATAAATCTATTTATTAGTATAGAAAAATACTGAAAAGTCTTTTGTAATTTCAAATTAACAGCTATTATCAAAATTTTGAGCAACGATTCAGGATATAAAACAAAAAATTTATTATAAAATGTAAAGTTCAACTTAATGTTCTATTAACTTTCTGCTTTCGTTTGACCTGGAAACGTCTAGAACATGATTTACAACCAAAGTTGTAGCACAATCTCTTGGAATGAAACCTCAAAGATTACTATTTGTTGGAAAGTGAAATTTTATAAACATTTTTATTTTTCCGAGTGAAATCTTAACGGAAATTCAAGGTGGAATCTCTTTTAAACGATAAGCATTTTGTATATTGGTTTTCAAAGATTTTAATGAGAATTTTCAGGATTCAACTATTTTATTTATAAACTAGAAGACCTGGCGAACTTCGTATCGCCCTATAATCAAGAAATAGCTATTAGGTTTTTTTTATTTATATGTTTGGAGTTTACCTGTAAGCCATAAATCTCCGTGTTTTGAAGTGCGACAGAATGATTGACATATTGGTTAGTTGTCAAATCTAATGTCAAAAAAAAAACGTTTGTATGGTAAATAGAAAAGGGCTGTTTTTATGGTTTTCCCAGTAATGAATCAATTTTTTTCAGCTTTTATACCTTCCCTGAACCTCCACGAACATTTCAAGACTAAGATAAGATAAATCCGTTCAGCTGTTCTCGAGTTTTAGCGAGACTAAGAAACAGCAATCCATTTTTATATATATAGAAGATATGTTTCGTAAATTTTGAGAGATCTGATAACTACATACATAGCTGTCACACTAATTATGATATTCTTCTACTTAATTTTAGTAATTTTTTATTTCAGTTATTGATTTTATTAATAAAAGTACTGATATCTTAAGAAAATCCTGATTAAGATTTTCGAATAAAAATTTACACCTCGTCAGGATATTATACTGTATGCAAAAATAGTTGTAGAGATAAAACATTGGAGCGTAAACTTTTCAGTTACTAATACCCTTATTTCATGCAAAATAAATTAAGAGGTAGAGTTTAAAGTGAGGTTTATTTAATCAGTACTGTTTAATATAGTTGTAATGATCAAGATATTATCGGAAACTGTCGGAACAAAGAAATTAGTAATTATACTAAACTAAAGTTACAATCATTAATTACTTCATGAAAACCTCCAACAGAATAAGTATAAAACAAGCTTTTGTCACTTGTTGGGTAATACAAGAGTACTTTTTTCAAGAAACATTTTTATAAGAAAGAAAACTGTCTCCATTTTATTGAAATAACAACAGAAGTAGGTTGGAAGTCAGCATCAAGTACTTTGTTGCATATTTTTTAATGCGCTTCAGATTTTTTGACTGTTTTACATGTTTCAGAACAGTTGCTTTAAAACTAAAAAAACTTTAGTTTTTGTTTGGTCATATTAAAACACCTAGGAAAAATATTTTTCAGATTTGGCTTATTACATAAAAAAGTATTAAGTCATTTTTAATTATAACAACTTTTAAAATATATGTGTATACCCTAAACATTTGTATACTATAATAGAAATAAAATTGATATATTTTGATTACATTTTGAACTACATACTTCTGTCGTTTCGGTTACTTTTCAGCAACTTTGATCCTGATATAAGTAGTCTTAAATAGAATTTTTTTTTTGTTTTACATAAAAACCAATTACTCGCATTTCTTATTAAACTTTTTCCCTACAGTTAAATAAAGTCCAATTTAACAGGATACTCACTGCGCTGAATCGACTCAACTCATCTCATCTCATTAGTTATTTTATATTTAAAATATTTAAAAGATTTCACTTCAAAGACAACCTTATTACATCCCCTATTCATTACGTTAGGCTGCTCTGTCTTTGACGAAGCCGTGTATATGTAAATATTTTAAACAATTCTGGAAGAATTAAAGATTATTTTTATTTAATTAAAGCTAAATTTATTAATATTGATCAGGTCGTCAAGTTATAATTAAATTGAATATAATAAAGGTTTTTACATTTTTACAGGCAAAGCTTATATTTCTTGTCATTTTCTCTGTTAACTGCCTATTACACATAAAAATAAATGTAGCTTCCATTTGTTAGCCCTCCGAAGGAAACATTTTTCTCCCTAAAGCGACATTTCAGAACCGATCGCACGGAATAGAGCTGCCGCCCGTCAACGTTACTCTTGCGACTATTTGGCTTAAGAAAAATTAAAACTTATTTTAGAATTACTCTTAAGGAACTTTGCAATTTAATAATATAAACTGATTCATGCCAAAACTTCCTATAACAATACTTTTAAATGGCTATTAGAAAATATTAGAGAGGCAGTTGAATGCAATCGTCAGTTGGAGGTAAAAAACTACATAATTAAATAATAGGTTGTATTTCATTTAATTAACGTTAACCCAAAAAAAAAATTGACCATAACCCAGGTTGGCACTTAGTTACAATTGTGTCCTAGCAGCCGACGCGACGTCCGATTTAAAGAAATGCAAAGAACGATCGAACTTAAGGTACAAGTGAGCAAAAGCACTGTATTTTAATGATTTTACAGCTTTAGGATTAAATATTTCATATCTTGTTGAATTAGGAATTAAAAATTTTTTTTAAGGATGTAAGTCTTACATAATAATAAATAAATGAAATACGTCAGTTAGTTAATCAGAAGATAAGTTTACTTAATGAAATGAATACGCCTGCCGAAGACGGAGTCCATGGGACTCGTGCGTAGTGAGCGGAAGTATGGCCTGCCGTTCCCGCTCACTAGCCTACGCACAGCGCAGAGAACGCCGAGGAATTTAGTGGGTGGAAATCCCACACTCCCCCGCCGTGTTTTCCCCCGCGGCGGGAAGTCTTTGAAGGATTCTCCTCGTTAAAAAAAAGTAATGTAATGAATATACCTACAGATAATAATTAATATGTCAAATGTAACTGTTATTAACAATTATGAGGAACGTGACAGATTATAATAAATGACGCTTTCAAACGCCTCGTCTAACGTGTGAGGGTACGTTTGGATACTAATTGCTATCATGTCACTCTCGTTTGAATTGTTTATAAAACGCTATTTAAAGTAAACTCAACACAAACTCGTTTCAGAGATAACTTATTTAATGAAAGACGAAATCGAAAATTAAATTAAAATTATTTGTTTCACATTTTAAATGTGTCATAAATGGGTCCAACTTTTTACACTTCGGTTAGTGAACGTGAAAGAAAACCAAAAATTACGAGGACACAAACTGTTTTAGACAGGAGTATTTACGGAAGAGATGTTGCTTAGTAATCATAACAAATAAAAAGGCTCCTAAAAAAAGGTTTAAAGGCTGAAAGTTTAGTCTAGTTTGTGACTTATGAACTCCAAATAAATTTAGTTCTTTTAGTAGTTTGATTGTTAAAAAATAAAATTTTATAATTTTTTTTTATTTCAACTCCATTATTATTTCAATACTTGTCTTTAGATTTAAGTCACTTTCTTTTTATACATTAAACAAACATCCACTGGATACATTGAATTTGTTAGATTTACTACTCCCTAAGATAAGACGAAAGTGCTAGTCCTATTCTAACAGTCAAGTCTTACAAAAAGACAAAGTTGGTAATGTAACTTACATTGCAAACTATACATACTAGTTTAAAAGCAGTTTCGTTGGTACAATTTTCCTTGAACTATATAAAAGCGGTAAAAAGTTATGAGATATAATTTTTATTTTATTTAAGTTATAGGACTTAACATTTTACGTCGCCATAGTTACCACTCATCACAGAAAGTTATGCCGCTGACCGATTTCAAAGTTTTTTGTATATTGTCATATGGAATTGGTGCTAGAATAGTGCTTAGTTTATTAAAATGAGCTTAAAATTTGAGAATATTAATTTATTTAGAGCATTTAAATGAAACTAATATTTTTCAGATGTACTACGCGATCACGGTTGCTGTAAAGTGACCGAAACGTCGAGAGTATGTAGTTTATGAACAAAACAATAATCGCGTAGTACATCCGAAAAATATAAGTTTCATTTAAATGAATACTCTCGAAAAAGTTAGATCTCATTAATTTAAAGCATTTCAAATAGTGCATACGCTTCACTTATAAAATTCTTCAATCTTTATATTGATCCACAAAACCCTTCTTAAAAATATGTACCCATTTGACACTCTAAATATCATATTATTATTCTATCTATCATGATTGCTAATGACTCGCGGTATTGGTTTGTTTTGACCAATCATTGAATTAATTATTGGAATTAGTTGTCACCATTTATTGGTCACCTGTAATAATGTATGTATTATTTACCCTTCCCCTTATATGTAAAATTTGAATTAAAATATAATGGATTTCCTGAATCCTATTTATTTAAATTTTCCAATTATATCTCGGGTAACAAGTTCCCGACTAACATAATTTATATAATCAGAGAAAGTTTTACGTGTACTGTGGTTTAACAAAACCACGTAGCATTAATCCTGGCTTTCAGTTTTAAAATTATTCTTGGGTCCAAATAAACTTACTACTGATAATGCCTGCGTATTACTCATAATACTTTAATCTTTCTCAATATTACACAGCTCGATTCCTTCAATATAATACAAGGAAAGTAAGGTCACCCTGTAATGTTTATTCAATGAAATTATAATAGCATGAAAAGGATTATAATATTACGATGAAAAAGATCTTTTGTTAGATAATTCTTATTTTTGAAATATATTTTACTCTTTAGTTATTTACTATTGTAATTTATTTAGTTCAAACTTAATCGCAAATGTGGTGGTGTTCTGTTTGTGCACATAACTACAAGTATCGGCTCACTGCTTAACTCCCGCACGCGCGTCCGTCTATCTGCGTGGTTCCAAGCAAAAGTGAGTTAGGGAGGAGTATGCTCCGCTCCAACACCATATTCTAACGTGCGTCGTGAGAGAGACGACAGAACTTTATAATATAATCTACATACATGCACTACAGGTGGTATTCATAATTTCAATTTAATTTACTATAACGTAGGATATATATGTAAAATATTATAGTATGTATTATATTTTTACAATAATAGTATTATTAATTTTATTAAATGCGACTATTTTAAATATAAAACGGATACCATATTTAATATATAGTAGGTAAACCTCAGTAATCTCCGTTCTTAGAAGACCTTCGTAAAATAGTTGTCCAACTGAATCTTCAAACTATTTGCAATCAGTTTAACACCTCCTTTCCTGACACTTTCAAACAGTTATTGCAACATTTTTTAAATTATTTGTTCTAAAAATTTTCGGATTATACAATCGGAACACTTTAACTTTAAGTACAAGTTTCGTTGAGTAGTATATATACAATAGTAATTTGGTAACAATATTCCATTTTCTATAACTTTAGGTAATAAAGTAAGTGATCGTTTTTTTTCATGAAAATGATTTTAACGTTTTCCCCATCCCTTTTTTCATTATATAACTTGATTGCGTAATAATAGATTATCATAATGGCAAAACTAATACGATGTTACTACTGAATCAACCACAGTTATATCAACAATCATAAGGATTCACAGTAACCATTTTAATATTTATACATATTATACGAACATTATATAATGAATATTCATTTGCTATGTTTTTCTCACAACATAACTATTTTTTTCTTTTCATTAAGTTATAGACGGCTTTTTCATGAACTTCTAGTTGAGAAATTAATAAACAAAAATGAATAAACATAATTATGTTGATATGTGTATTCAGTTTTGCCTTTGATTTTACATTGCTTTGAGGTTTTCACAAACACAATTTTGAACTACGTTTACAACTAATTTAATATACCTAATACAAATATACTTATTTCAATATCATTTTATTCCTAATAAAAGCACTCGTAGATACTTGTTTATTTACAATTATTATATTCTATTACCGATCATTACCAGAATCAACAGTATTTAATGATATGAATATACTCAAATACATACATAAAATAGTAATAACTGAAATTAGTAGGAAATGGTTGCGTTTATACATAATATAGATAAAAATCTTTAAGTTATTTTGGACTAGTGTGCTATCGTTTAGAACTTCAAAAGAGGATTTTTAATAGTGACAATAATTAAGTATAAATCTTTTTATTCATATAAATGTATACTTCAGGTTAATACAAATTCTTGACCTTATTTAAGAATTAATAAAAACGATGTATAACATACTTTTTTAAATTCGTATATTTTTTAAATTATTCTATAAAAAGTTGATTCACTGAAATATTATAAAACCTTATTTTAGAAATAAATAATGCAAAGTTTCATATAAATTTAATAATTATATTTATCAAAAGTGAAAGATTCTGATTCATCTTAACATATCTTAATTACGATAGAATTTAAAATAAAACAACGTAATATTGTGTTATTTATGCTAATATACAAGTATGAGTATGTTCATTGTACGTGAAGTCATTTATCGAAGCGTGTTTGTATTTCATGAGAATATTAATTAGTAGATATGTATAATAATAAGATGAAGATCAGTGACGTGTGCTCCAACAGTCAGCTATTACTATTTTAATTATGAATTATCTTAAAAAAAATTCAACAAAACAATCCGTATTCTAGGAATAAAATTATTTCCATTTTATCTAATCTTTCTAATTTATTTGGTACTTAAACGCGTTAACTACTTTTCTTATCTTTAATTTTCTGATTGTAATAGTAAGAGGTATAAAAAATAAGGCTTCATTTGAAATCAGAAAGAACATCTTTTTAAGTAACTTCGTATTATACGAAGGCAGTGGTAACAACACATCTTAATTTTCATAGCATACGTGGCGAATAAAAAATGCATTGTTTACTTTGTTCCACGTATTTATGAAACAAAAATATTCTTACTTTTTTTCAAAAACATATGTTTCTGAAACCTATTATTATTTACTGTAAAATTAATTGCATTATTATTTAATAAATATAAACGTACTTCTTGTATTAAATTAAAAGATAAAAGTTTTTATAGTTGGTAGTTCTCAATTAGTTTTTGTAAAAACATAATACTCGGTAGATAAGATGGTAGATAAAGGATATGAAGGTGGAGATGAGTCGGTTTCCTCAATATCGGAAACTAAGTAGAAGATATAAAGTTTCGCTCTTCAGAAGCCGGTGAACGTATTTGAATAGAGATGGCTATCACATAAATAATAAAGTTGTGGTAAAACATGTATATTATAATAACTCAATACATTCAAATCAGTTTTAAGTCATACATTTCCATTGAAAAAATTTGTACATTAATGAAAAGACAATCACAAAAAAAGGTTTAAAATCATAATGGTCTGAACGACTAGTACATGTTTAAAACTTAATATTATAATGTTCATTGGTTGTCGTGACATTTTAAGTTCACAAATCATCTTCAAAACCAGTTTTTTATATTATACTAGTTTTTGCCCGCGACTTTGTCCGAGTTAATTTCAAAATAAGTAATAAATGTATGTATGGAACTAAATATCCTATGTTCGTCTCCTGGTTCTAAACTATCTCCCCGCCAATTTTCAACCATATCCCAACACAGCCGTTCTGGAACTATAAATAGCAATGTACTGTTATTTAAACTGCCGCGTTCTAAAATTACATTTATTATTATTTTTTGAGGCTCATGAAAATTAATTGTCAAAGGAGAAAATTATTCACTAAGAAATTCCTGTAATTATAACAAGATTATAAAAAGAATACAAGATACTTTGAATATATGATACTATGTTTGAGATGCCTTCTTAGAGAAATTTTACATTGAGAAAATAAACAAGTATCGGTCGTAGCATTATGTTATGTAGCCCACAGCCTTCCTCGATAACTGGACTATCCAACACAAAAAGAATTATTCAATTCGAACCAGTAGTTTCGGAGATTAGCGCTTTCAAACAAACAAACTCTTCAGCTTTATAATATTAGTATAGATTCACTCATTAAACATTAAGCAGCGTATTCAAAAAGTCTGTAATTGTTCAATTGGAAACATTTCATTTATGTAACAATTTACAAACTCGAATCACTAATTATCAAGTTTGATCTTTGTTACTTTTCTTTAGTCGCTTAAATACTCATATAAACAAAGTAAATAAAATAAATCTTTGCTTCTGGATTGAAGAACAACAAAAACATTATCAATTTATTGTGACATTTATATTAAATTTAAAACCGTCTATTATAATATAAAATATAATAATTAATAATAAACTTAAACATTCCAAGAAGGT
The DNA here is from genome assembly GCA_916720795.1 of Danaus chrysippus. Taxonomy (NCBI): domain Eukaryota; kingdom Metazoa; phylum Arthropoda; class Insecta; order Lepidoptera; family Nymphalidae; genus Danaus; species Danaus chrysippus. The sequence continues at coordinate 2,467,961 of CAKASE010000074.1, forward strand.
AACGAGTATTTAGTCTTTTGAAGTTTAATAGATGAATTGTTTCAAACAAATGATTTTCTTAAGTCACGTAACTACGACTTATTATGAATCCCTAACATCTCATATATTGATATAAAAATAATTTTGTTTAATTATCTTTACATATTATTAGACACATGTTACTTACGCACTACATATTAAAAATTAATTGAACATCGTCGTGGTAACAGCGTTGTAGAGATAAAATATCATATAATGAGTGACGCCGCTGACTCTGCGGAACGAACACCAAGCCGTGTGAACCAGAAGATTCCTGATACCACACGAGCTATGGAATGGTATTGCTATCCTAATATCCGGAAAATCGTGTAGTCTAAGGTGTAGGTTATAAGGTTTAGTATATAATTCTCATTATAATATACACATGTATAAGTAAGTTTCGTAGTTTTTCTGGAACCTCCGGATACCACCCTACATAATTCACATTTCAATATTATTGGCATACACTGATATATTTATTAAATAAACTTATTAATATTTTATTCAAAATCACTTTGCTCATCAAACTTTTTGCGTTAAGAAAAAAATACCATTTTTTTACTTTTATGTTTTATTAAATGGTGTACATTCAATGAAAACCTTTTTTTCCTTGAATACAAAAGTTAATTGAATGTTTGCTACAAGGTTTCTTCAAATCGACTTTCTCGTTTCTTTCCTTGACACATTATTCCCTTGAGTGACTTTATACCTCCGTTGACCTTTTTACAGGATTTGGACTTTTTAATCTTTGGTAAGAATCGGTAACATATTTTTTAGATCGTCTATGTGTTATAGGTAAAATTTTCATCCTCAAAACTACTCATCTTTTAGTTGATACTAATTGTGTAATTGGTAATGTATTTACAGAGCTCATTACTCTAAAACATGTTCCTGAGGTTACGCTTGTTTCAAGATTAATGTTGTATAATATGTAATTGTAATAAGAATAAGGATGATATAAAATAAAAATTATTTTAACTGTTTATAATTATATGTATATGAAGAGATAAATAAAAAATATTATTTTAATAATATTTTTTTTATTTAGTCTTAGTCTCGTAAAATATTATTTGCTGACACAAAGTTACGTACAACCACAATGTGTAATAGAAGCTATATACTTAAAAAAAATCAAAGTCATTATAAACCAATAACTTCCAAAATTACAAATTGCTCGCTCAAACCTTACATCGTAAAAAGTATGTAAAAGCTGTCGTTTAATAAAAACGTTCACCTTTTCATTACAGCATGAGACGTTTTTTTTTTCAACAAGGTATTATTACAATAACTACTTTGGTAGAATATTACCGAGCGAAGTTGGTATTCTCATGAATAATATGAAATCAAAGTTTATTCGCTCTCCTGCAGCCGGCAGCTGTAAATCAATCAGCTGGTTCGTCGAAGGTTTCCGGACTGCTGAGATTTATAGGCGATAACATTGGTAAATGAAGTCGCAGCATATTCCGATAACAGATTTCGAAACTAAAACCTATCTAAACGAATATATTTACATACTATATTGAAAAATTTAGTTTATAACTATTGTTACATATAACATTTTTTAGGTGGTAGAGCCTAGCTGTGGTAAGTTACTACAGCTCGAACATGGGCTGGCTCGACCGGGGAAGTACCACCCTCTCACAGAAGATCGGCGTGAAGTAGCCTTTAGTGGCTGCGTTTCGTCCGATGAGTGAGAGAGCCGGTTGCCCTTTTCCTGTTTCCCACCCTTTCCTACCATTTCCTTATTCCCAGCCCTTCCTATCCCTAAAAAACAAGGGTGGCAACGCATCCGTAACAAAGATGTTGCGGATGTCTATGGGCGACGGTAACCACCTCCCATCAAGTGGGCCGTGGGCTCGTTTGCCACCTTTCACATAAAAAAAAAAAACATATAAAATAGATAGTTGGATTTAAATTAATATTATATATAAATCTATGTACATCTTTTGGTGGCCTTAAGTCCTGACTAGGTGTTTGTAACATTTTAATAACTACAGAAACAAAAAAATTTAACGAATTAATGTTGTTCACTTATTGTTTTTTTTTTAAATTCTCTTTACTTCAGATTCCCAATTTCATCAAAGTTTTTTAGACAAAAATAATTTGTAAACCATTTAATACTTTCTTGATTTCCATATTATATTTAAGTGTAAATGAAGAGTTAAATTTTGCAATGTAAATAGAGTTGTCGTTCTAAAAAACTCTAGTTAAAGACACTATGAAGTCAGAAAACTTTTAAAAATGCACTAATTACGTATCCCTGAGCTTATTAATTTTTAAAATTCAAACTAACGATGGCTCATGTCTCTCTTATCTACTTGCTTCGCTGTATCTAGACTTCAAAAATTGCTTGTAAAACTTGTTCTACTTTCATTACGAGTCCGAACCACAGCACCGACGTAAGCTAGTTTTTACCTTTTCAGTGTTGTTTTTCTTATTTAACTCAGCTGGTTTCAAATTAATTAAATTTGGTAGGTATCAAAGAAAGCTTAACTTTACTGCTTTTGCTCTACAAAATTAAAAGTTGAGTTATAATGATGTCTTATGTTGAGATAAATCTCCTTTAAGGAAACTTATCATTCTGTTTATTAACAAAGAAAAGATATATTAAATTTAAAGAGGGTGATATATGGTAAAAGACAGGCTACAAATCTGGCACAAGTCTTCTGTTAGATCATAAGTATGTGTCCCGTCTGTCCTGTCTGGCGTGTCATAAGGCCGTATTAGTCATTCTTTATATCACTGGTCTCTTATAATAAAAGGATTTTTAACGACTAAGTCATTAATTTTACCAATTGAAGTGACCTCTTGACTCTTATAGATATAAACGAGCGTATTCTACAGTTATTCAGAATAGAAAATGACTATAAAATTCACGATATTTTATGTCTTAAAGTATGTTAAATAACATATTAATTTAAGACTTTATTACATATTTTCGGGCCCTTAGAGAGAATCAAAAAAGAGGAGTAGGATAAGATGCTCTCTGCATTTAGTCACTGTATTCCTAATCACAAATATTTCTCTTAATATCACTTAGTAATGAATGCAGCACAAGAAAAACTAGCAGTCTGATCAGTGGTTGTAGTTATACTAATTGTCACCGATCTTTGACATTTTTTAAATACTCATAGGACAAACAATCCTGGAAGGTAGGTTGTCAGGTGAGAGGAGAAAAACATTATCTTCTATATGTATAGTAGCCATGTGTTTTATTTATGTAATAATAATAACTTTTGCGTCGTTTCTATTTATACACCCAACCCGCTATAATTTTTTTTTAATGTACATAATGAACCAGCTTCGCGCAGGGTTTAATTTTTGTTCCCACCGAATAAAAAAGATAATACTTTACACACTTTGAATTCATTATTTTCACTGCTCATCCATAAATTAGAAAACATAATATAATATAGCATCAACCCAAATTTATTGCCGTTTATTTCTCGCCAGATCTGTTATACTGTTTTAAATGTAAAAAATAATAGGTGCGCGTTTATGTAACATTAAAAAATAAATTAACTTCAGAGTATTTTTTATTAATAAAAAATCATAATTCTTTATTACTCAACATTTTACCTGACATTTGGATTACTATTCAGTTAACGTAATCACGGGAAGATAAGAAGTAAGTGTCTGTCAGTTAGTCTCGTTTTCTGTCACCTACCAGCCACAATTTACGGAGAATACACTAACTCAATCTTGAGGAATCGTAGTGTAGTCAGGGACATATAACTTTATATTCTCATAGTAAATCAGAGAAATAATTGTTTTATTTAAATGATTACTCTCGAAAGTCTTAAACACTATTATTTGAAAATAAACTATTATTTTATTTATCAACTTGTGTTTGAGTATAAGATTGTTATGTTTACAGTCGGCAGCCTTTGAGCTCAAGGAGAACACTTTATTAAGACGATCCATCGGAAATTTAAACAGGCTCCCGCGACCCTCGATCATTATATAACCTTTGATGGAATGATTTACTTTGAAAATATAAAGAATAAAATGTGATTGTATTACCATAACTAGCTTTCCGCCCGCGGCTTGGCCCACTTGGAGTTCTGTTATATCGCGTTTCCAAGAGTACCTTTCAAAAGTCTGGGATAAAAACTATTCTATGTTCTTTCTCAAGGTCAACTCTATCTCTGTACCAAATTTCATTAAAATCAGTTCAGTGGTTAAGGCTTGAAAGCGTAACAGACAGACAGACAGAGTTACTTTCGCATTTATAATATTAGTAACACTTTCAAGTAATGTGGCGTTGAATTGTAGTAATGTACTGGGCCAAAATAAGACCATTGAACTTAAGTCAACTTTGATGCGTTTTAATACATATTATGGTTTGCAAAAAATATTTTAAAAATATAGAAAAGAAAGCTTATTTATAAGACTAAGTTAATTAATTAGTTTTACTGTATAACAACGACTTTCATGTGAAGGGGTTTTGAGACGGCCTTGTATGGGGCTTTCCCAAGTACACTATGAGAAAATCGCAAATGTTCGTCTCAAAGCTCCGTATCTCAGTTATTTCAAAACTAAATGATCTATAATTTTGCAGAGTTAGGTGTCGTTAAAAAAAAGTAACCCGAAAATTATACCATCTTAAACTATGGTGGTTAATTGTAATTTATTTATTTAATATACAAAATATTATTTAAGAAACGTTATAAGGATATTATAAGCATTAAAAAAATATATATTACTTATACATTTATATAAAAAACTTTCGAGTAATGTGGCGTTGAATTGTAGTAATGTAGTAGGCCAAAATCACGGCATTGAACATGAGTTAACTTTGATGCCTTTTAATATACATTATGGTTTGCAAAAAATAATTAAAAAAAATATAGAAAAGAAATCTTATTTATAGGACTGTATTAAATAATTAGTTTTACTCCATAACAACGACTTTCATGTTTTGGGGTTTGGAGACGGTCTTGTATGGTGCTTTCCCAGTTATCTTATCAATTGCTTACATATAAAGTTTTATGGTTTTATCTTTTAAAATTAAGAAATCCCATACAAACTTTCAACCCTTATTTCACCCCCTCACTGGTCGAAATTTCAAAAACGCTAGAACAAATGTTTAAATATATCTTATCTAATGCCTTAATATAAAGTTTCATGATTTTATCTTTTAAAATTAAGAAATGCAATACAAACTTTCAACCGCTTCATCCCCTTTTTCGCAATAAAAGGTATGTTTTATCTTAGGGTCTAAAGATTGTCTGTGCCAAATTTCATCAAAGTCGGTCGAGAGGTTAAAGCGGGAAAGCGTAACAGACAGACAGACAGACAGACTTAATTTCGCATTTATAATATTAGTTGTGATTGACTCCATATAAGCGTCACTGGGGTACGACCCCACGAGTACGAGCCTACATCGCATGCTGGCTAGCTGAGCGTGGTGAGCGGTAACCACGCGACTTTTTTCTAATACTTGCATTTTTAAACTCCTGATATCTTCCGAATGAAATGTCCGAATTGAATAATTCAAAGAGTTATAAAAAGGTATTGAACCCGTCTTGAATATAAAGTAATTTAATTTGATAAGGATTAATACCAAGGTACAAATAAAGAGCCTTTTCAAGCGGCGGCATATATATTAAATTTTTAGAATAAAAAACCGCTTACTGTGACATAACTATAATATTGCGACATATGCTGTCGGGACACTTTTTGTAGATGATGATGAGTTCTGCAAAGTCGTAGTAAATGATTTGGTTCTATCATCAATAGTTTTAGCAGCGCACGCGACGTAAGGAATTTTACAGATAATTTTTTTACACCTTGGGTTACATTATTGGCGTTTTAGTAAGGATCCTTAATTTTTATTAAAATATTATATAGCTTATATTATTCGGGAATAATGTAGCTTTCCAAAGGTGAAAGAATTATTGAAATCGGTTCAGTAGTTTCGGAGCCTATTCATAACAAATAAACAAACAAATCTTTCCTCTTTATAAATATATAGATATAGATAGATAACATTTTAGAATTGGTGTTTTGAAAAAATATGGCATATCAGATAAATACTGATTAAAAATAATTGCACCTTAGTTAATGCTTTATACTAATCTATGTTTTCTTTTAAATTTCGTATGTATAATAAATAAAACTTAGCACTAATACATAAAAAGATTTGTATTAAAAAACGATCTGAAAAATTAGAATCAGAATGTCATCATGTTTATTTTTTTGTTTAATCTCAAAAGCCCTAAACGAGCAGACGGCCTACAAGATAGAAGGTAGTGCAACATAAGGGATGTTGCAGTTATGTGGTCGACCTTGATTGTGTGAGAAAGAGAAGAAAGGGTGGAAAAGGGGAAAGGGTAACCGGCCTTCTTATTCCTTAGACAAAACGAAGACATTAAAAAGCTAGACAAAATTAATTGATTAAGAATATTTCCACAAATTAAATTAATTCATTCGGATGTAGAGCTACGAATATATAGAAAACTTTACCTCGATCCGTTAATAAAACCTATTTGAAACTTGTTCTGCAATATTTCACACTAACTAACTACGTACATAGATTAAAAAACATTCTTCTAAATGTCATTAAGATGACTGTTCTGAAATTATTCTGATCTACGGCTATAAAACTTATCTAACAAATACCATAAGCTATTATATTGAAGCTCGTCGTGTGACCGGTCACCGGTGAACGCTAATGGACTCTGCCATAATAACATCAGTATGATGCAAGCCTGATCTATAACATAAACATACAATTCATTAATGAGCAACGAAAGCTTAACCAATACACAGTATGTGGTCAGTTGATAAAGAACATGAAAATCAATTAAATTATTATAAATAAAAAAACAACAATTTTGTATAACGATGATATTTCAATCTAAATAAGATTTGACATAAGTTTCAATTGTATTGTAGTACAATGAAAGATGTTAAAATGTCAACTAATTTTAAAGTAATCTTTCTATAGTATTTATTATATAAAACCGGAATGAGAAACTAATCTTTACGTTCAATTGATACATTTATTTAATCGATTTTAATAAAATATACGAAATTATGACAGAATTATATCGCACACGAGGTAAAAAAGGATTAATTTACGAATATTATGTTTATAGTATAAAATTCACTATCAAGAGAGAAAAAAAAATGCTTATCGACTGATGGGGACCTATGTGGTTGCAAACTGCTTCATATTAAAAACTAATACCCCCTAAAGTAAATTATCTTAGAGACGTAGTTGGTCAAAATCATAAACTAATATAAAACATATATATGTATGTGTATATAAGTAGAGGTTGTAATGTTGGCGGATTCATTTCTATGATACTACATTACGGCGTAGGCTGTTAAAACCTTACAAATGATGCTCATGTGAGTTATAAAAGGCTGAGAGGGAACAATACGTAACTATGTAGATCACTGATAAAGAGCTTCAAAGGGATCTCCTAGATAATTCAATTAGACGTAAACTGTAAACACAATTTTATATACAAGTATTACTATATTTAATATTTAAAACATACATTAAAGCCATGTTATAACGCGAAATTCATCTCTAGCAAAGCCAAAGTTACTAAAAGGAAAATCTTGTTGAAGTAACTCAAACACTCGTATAACATCTAAGGCTGTTAGAATTTTATTACAGAAATCTCCAGAACATGAATTACGTCATGTTAATTATGTTAAACTTAAAGTTTTGACAGTCCAAGTTACAATAATTCAAAACTGCTGTACATTTTCATCAAATTTTTTCTCTTATTGTCATCTGATGCGCATGTCTTTAACATTGTTTGTGTCAGTATGAAGTAAACCTCTGATAGTATAACACTTTATCCATTAAAGTTAAAAACAAACTGTTAAAATCAAACATTATCGTGTGTAGTATATAATAAAAGTAATATTATAGTTTAGTTCTGTGTGTTTGAATATTAATTGAAGAATACTATTTCTAAGTATTTTGTGTTGTTAACAAAATGTGGTGGGTTCTTCAACGTGCAGGACTATCTGGGAGTTTATTTTTCAGTAATTCGTCTACTGCTACGACCAACAAAAATAAAAAAAGAGGCAAGTTAATTCAATATAAGGATTAGGGAACACAATATTATGGTAAGATATTAAGTTATTGAAAATATATATTGAAAAATAATTGTTTTTGTTTCTACATGAAAAGTCTAGTTTATTAACATAAAACAAGCAATAAAAATTTGATATTTCGTTCGAGTTTCATATATATAAATCAATTTAAGTATTAAACATAAATATCCTAAAGATTAGCCAAAAAATATAATTGCATTAAAGATATAACTAGTGTTTAATAAATTAAAACACACAAAAAAACAAGCGTCGTTATACATAATAGGATATTTATTTCATCACAAGTATTTTTAATATTTCAAAAAAATTATAAAAGTTTCAATGATTTCAAGAACTGTAATGAAAACATTACAACTTTTTATATAAAAAACCATACCATACTGATGAAATGTCCAACTAATTTATCCTGAAAGATTTTATAAACCCTAAATTGGTCTCCCTTCCGCCAACGTTTGAGAGTATAAATGGTCTTTGTGAAATCATTACATTTATTCTTTTATTTTTAAATATTGAACTACGGCGAATAATCTTAGTTATTCAAATGAGCACAAAACTTTACATAAGTTTTAGTAATTAATTATTAAAACATCTAATCTTAATATTTTATATAAAACATAATTGATTAACATTGATAAAGAATTGGTTACTACTTGTCTTTTTACTATAAGTTACAGAAAGATTAATCTTCACATATTCACAATACGAATTAACATTAACTGTTCTAACTAATACAAATAATACAACGATCTGTAGAACAAATAATTTTGTTAAGGAAATCACTATCGTTACTATTGATTATGTCACATCTAAGTAAAATACTTATGAAGACAGATATGTACCCTTTATGGTTTTCAATGTCGTTACGAAATACATATATGTATAAGAACTCTTGTAATTCGTTTGTTTCTTTTTAAGAATATATGCTAAAAGAATTCAAAACTATAGTTATTGTTAATAAGAAAAAAAAAATATTTTAAGTGTTTTTGTTTTCTAAATCTTATTTGTATAGAGAGTATAAATATTAATATTAATGTAATTTATTACTAATTACTTTTATAACTATTTTGTTATACAGTATAGAAAGTTCATTTGGAACCTTTAAATGCATGTTCTTACTCTTCTTCTACCTAGCAATTTCCCAGCACTAGCCAGGGTCTGCGTTACATGTTGTGAATAGTTTTGGCTAATTGTTTTTACGACCGGTCGCCTGCCTAACATCAACCCTCTGTTGGGAATGCATTAATCAGTGATGTCTGAATACTCTCAGAAAGTACATATAACTGTGAAAAATCACATTGGTACTAGCCAGGATCGAACCCGCGGCCTCATGCATAAGAGGCGGACCTTTTAACCACTAGGCCACTACTGAATCGGCATGTTCTTACTATTTAGAAAAAAATAATTTCTATATAAATATTGTCAAAGTGAATTTAATTGTTAAATACTACTTAGGGGGTTTTTGTAAATAAAAGATCGTATAAAGATTAAAACTTGTATATTGGTACTTCATATATTCCTTCATTTACAATATCGAATCTTTAAGAATAAGTATCGTGTTAAACGACAAACAAAAATATTATTACAACATAATATATTATGAAAGTTCAAAGAATTAACAAGCTATATATAATTTTAGTGTAAAAATCATAGATTCAAACAGTATCGAACAATTTCACTAATTATAGAAATCCTATTAATATCTATAAAACAATTTTATTTATTAATTTTTTTTTTTCGAAAATTTCTAAATTTAATATCATGGGCGTTTACACGAACTGTACAAAACCTGTATAAGTCAAAAATTTTATTTAAAGATTGAAAATTATTGCATCACTTATTCGGAGAATACTCTGTGTAAAATCGACACAAGATGCAAGGGCTCTATGCACTTGTGCGGTTTTAAACGATGGGTAATATGTATTATAGACAATACAAATAAAATCTATCATCACACACACTTTTGAAGACGATATTAATTTAAGAGAAATAAAAAGGATCTATTGCTTGCGTATCTAACATCTACGCGATGGTGTTATCACTAATGAGAATTTCTAATAAAATTTATAATTATATTATATTTTAGAATTAAATACTCGTTGTCATTTTTTTTTATATACTTTCTTTATGTTATATAATATATCTAATATTTACATAGGAGGATAAATATACAAAGTATAATTCAGTCACAGTGCAGTTGATAATCCGAGTTGATCGACATCGTAATGATCGCAAAATATAAATAAGCATTCTTATAATTAATTAATTAATTAATTACACATTATATTGAACGTATACATTTATATAGAAATTATATTTATTATTATCATAAGATTAAATGATTTTTTGGTGTTTTTTTATATTATAATTAAAACTTATCAGATTATAATTTAATTTACATTATATACAATCAATATATGTTATACAGGTTGTTTAAATTGTATCTTATACTAAATTATATATATTTGATTTAATTCATAACTTAATTAATTGGTAACAATGATTTTGTTTAATTATAAATAGAGAAGTTATTAAAATTTATTTATATAAATAATTATGTGTGTTTATTAATTGAAAGAAAAAAAATGGCGTGATAATTACAAAGTGCGTACGAAGAGCTATAGTAGGCACGAAGGCAGTCGTTTTATTAAGTCTAAATAAAGGTAGTGTTATATACATTTTAATTCAATTAAATTTATGGATGAATTCAAATTTATTTATGAACATGAAATATATAATTCATAATAAAACAAAAATGTTTATAACACACACTAACACCATATCTTTACAACGATTGATTTTTAATGATTCGAATTCCATTTTTTACAAGTATTTTAATAAATATTTGATTATTAATATAAATTATTATTTTATAACAATATAATTATTAAATTTCTTTTAATTACAACATTTAATTTATTTACACACCAAGCTTAAAATTAAAAGAATAAATATATGATAATTGATAAATTAAATTAAATTTATTTCACAGCCTAATTACTACAAAACTACTTATTAGATGTTGAAGCGATATTAAATATTTGTAAAAAATGGTATTTAACTATTCATAAATGATTTGTACTTAATAAGCGTAAAGTGACTACAAAATGCTAAACAATAACTACAGATTAAATTAATATACATTATAGGAGGAATTAACATACTTTATACATTTCAAATCCATTAGTGTTTGCAGTATTTTTTCGTAATTTAATTATTTTATATAGTTTTTCTAAGATAATTTTAGCCAATTTATAAATTTTCATTATAAGATATTGGTTTATAATTAACAAATTCTAAGAAATATTCACATTTTTTTTAAATATTAAAACACCTACTGTAAAATGGTTTAGTAAAAAATATTTAAAATATTTATTTTGTAAATTAAAAAATAAAAGAAACAAGGAATCTACAGAAGCTATGAACACAGTAAATCCAAGCATTGGAGAGGAAAGTCTGTGAAAGTTCATGAAAGTTTATGAAATTCTGTGAATGATTATCGCACATTGTAAAGACCTGGTGCCGCTCGTTGTTGGGCCAACATAATTCTGTTAGCAACACAGGTAGGCTAAACATCACTTGAACAGTATACGCCTAAACGCTCTTCTGAAATCCTTGTTAAATATTGTATAAATAACAGGATTCAGCACAGAATTCATATACCCCACCCAAACGCAATCGCGAACGCACTAGCCGGTATCATGCAACTCCTGCATGCTGCTTTTAAAATATAAAGGAAGAAAAACGGCAGCCAACAAGCTATAAAGCTGCCCATAATTAAACCTAATATTAATGTCGCTCTTTTTTCTTTCTTTCTAGCTAATCTTCTTTTCTCACGTTCTGGATCCCTTGGTTTATGCTGCTTTGGAAGCGCTGGTTCTAATTCTGCTTTAGGTGGCTGTGCTTTTTCCTGTCTCCGAGAAGATTCGTGTTTTTTGCCGAATATCGGCTGACATATTCTTAGCTTAAGAGGTTTTACTACGGCACAACGAGAAACGACACCAGAATCTGATGATGAAGGTTCTAATTCTGATACCATGTCCGTGTCTATTGCGACGCTTGGAGCTCGGCCTCTTTGTGCCTGGAGTTGTAATTCTCCATTCACAGATAATGTCGAACTTCTGTATGGACATGCTGCTAGAGGATTTCTTGTTACTTGGGCCGCTGTTACCACCTGTAAAACATAAATGTTCTATCACTATGGTATTTAAGTATATAGGAAAGTTTACAGTCCTATTGTATGTTATATATAAAACTAAGAGGACGTTATAAAATATTTGCAACGCATACATACAGAAAGAACGTTCGTATTAGAATTCAGCTAAAATAAATCTTCATACGAATTCTACATCGAATTTGCGGCTGCAGGTGCAAATACATTGAATAAATGTATTTTTCAATTTTCTCAAGAATGGAGCATCAGCAGAACTGCATCCAAGTTATTTGAATGCCGAAACCAATATCTTTCAATGCAAATCGTATATTTGTAAATCAACCTCACATTATTATGGAATATGGCTTATTCCTGTTGGCGTTATGCCTTTATTTAGTTATATTTTAAAATTTTCTCTACATAAATAGCACTAACATTACAAATATTTAATAAAACTAAGAATTTCAAGTTATTTGTAAACAAAGCGAGCAAATAAGCCGTAACCAAGAAACATTTTACACGGTAGGTGAGTTTAAAACCTAGACAATGTAATAAAAAGTATCACACCCAGATGAATATGCACCTTTTTTCTCTATCTCAAATGGGAAACAATTAATGTTTTTCTCTTGAATTAAGATGAAAAGCGGAGGAAATAGTACTTTCAACAGAAAAACGAATTCTCTCATTTTTTAAATGGATTTTAGAAGAATGCTAAAAGCTTAGAAACCTCATCGAGTTAAAGGATTGATTTTTATCCTTTAGTTGCTTCTTTTTTAATTTTATTTTTTTTAAAGCATATTTTTCCGTATTGTTAATAAATAGAAGAAACGTCTAAGTACCAATGACCAAATTTTAAGAAGTTGTCTGATTTATTTTATTCGCATCTATAAAAAGATGCATATGAATATCATTTATCTGATTTAAATGAAAATGTTTTTTTCATGTTCCTAGAACCAAAAAAAGACGAGTTTAACGTTATTATATAATTTATATGATACGGAATATTGTACTATTTTTTTAAACCTAAATTCATCATATTCTTAATTAATGAACATAGTCGAATCTATTACAGCATATATCTTTTGTTTTATTTAATACCAGAAGTTCTTCGACTTGTCTCCTCCTGTATATAAGTGCTACTTTGTATTTATAAAAATGAATAAACCTTTAATGTGTCCTTTCTTTCATCAACAGCACCGCCGTCTCCCGCCTCGCTAGTTGATATATCAGAGGCAAAGTCACAGGTCACTGTTGGTATCGCGACTTGTTGTGTCTCGATAGTAGATATCTGACCTTCTCTGTAATTACATTTATAGTTTCAAAGCTTATGAAATAATGGAATTAAATTATAATTCTTTGTAACATTTGACATTACTGAAACAATTATTTCAATTTAATTTTGCTTAATATTAAGAGTTTTCTATAACGAACAATAATTATTTTGATAGTGTTGTGAGTTCATCAATCTTATTCGTTTCCAAGTTACAGATATCCTTTCATTCAAGGCCATCATAAACGGGTTGGTTAACTGTAAAATTTATTGTTCAGTTGAAATTCTAAAACACTGCAATCAATCTACTTTAACTGTCAAAGTGAAGAGAAAAGCAATTTACAATGAAATAAACAATCTGCAGATTTACAGAGATTCTTTTTGTCATTTAATTTTCGGTTGAAATACTGCAGTGGAATTTCATCAATTTTTAGTGGAACTCAGTAATTAAATAAGATCTGAGTTAAGTTAATAAAACTAGAAAGATTTAATTGAGGGAAAGAAGTTCTACTCAAGCGGAGAAAATTTTCGTTCTCGTTTTCTTTGTAATTAATGAAATGGAAAAAGCAGTCTTAATTTCTGCTGTCTTTAATAAAAAGGTACAGGTAAATGGTACATGTGTATATGACTGGTCAAATTCATACATGGGTCATGTCTTATATAACCCAAAATAAATATCTCAATGTACCTTCCTTACATACTCCTTTTTAATATTAAAATTAAATTAAAAGGATATTGATAAGAAAGTACTATTTATTCTAAAACAATTAAGTCTAGACGTTACAATATTTAGTATGTTTTAGTTTCTTAATATTAGTTCTATATAATGGTTACCTATTATTATTAGAATTACTGGCATCTACACCGGGCGGCATTGACAGCGAGGATGATGTCGGCATAGGTCGCGTGCCTTTCGGCGCGTTTGAAAAGCTCGTCTGCTGTTCATTCTGTTGATAAAATTATAGTTAAAATGAAATGTAATTAAACTTGATAAGTATACTTGGACATGCTATTTGAATAAAAATGTAAAATCTGATATCTTTGAGTGAGCAAATGACACATTGAAGACTTGTAATTTCTTTGGTGTACAAAAAATTTCCTTGACATCACTTTCATGTAACTTGAATTATCTTAACTTAGTCGTAAGTAAGTTTACATGATTTTCAATTATAAAGCAAAAACGAAGAGACTGTTATTTCTATAACAGTAACAGTATCCATAGATAATTAAGTGTAATACCAAGTATATTATTCAACTAGGGCCTACAAGGATGGGGTTAAACAAAAGCCGTTACACTATGATAGACAAAAATTAGATTCATACAAATGTTTTCTGATACTATTAGCTACATATAAAACGAATTTATGGATAACTTTCCAGTACTGCACTCCGATCTTACATGAAAAGGAGGCGCTAAGCTGAGTCTCACAAAATACCTTCATAGTCAATCTTTTATTAACCTAATCAATCATTCAGATTATAGAAGGTTAATTGAGTGGTCGTTAATCAAATTCTTTTACCGATATATCCATTTTTTCTATATTTTCCATTCACATTAAGAAAATAAATGACAACACCATTTCCAACACTACTTACGTTAAAAGAAAATTCCTAGGCACAAAGATTCATTAAATGCTACCTCTACATATTTTTATAACATTATGAACTCTGTAAGTTACGTGAGAGTAATCTAGATAGTAATAGACGTATAAAACTAGCATTAATAACAGTAGTTTAGTAGAAAAACTTCATCCTTACCGGCCGTGGTCGCGGGTTTTTTCTAATACCTCTTCTCGCTCGTGCTTTCGCGGCGTAGTATATTCTTATATATAAAAACACCATGATGCATGATGGGATATAGAAGCTGCCTAGAGCTGAATATACCACATAGCCGATGTCATCTGACACCTGGGAACAAAAGAGACAGTATTATAAAAATATCCATATTTTCACTCCTAAAGTGAGCTCTAAAATTGTGTTATATGTATATGTATGTAGTTATGTTGTCATAGCTTCCTTTTGGTTATGTAAACGCTACCTAAAATCGTGCGACCGTGTTCCAAAGCAATGATCACTAGCCTATCTCGTCTCGCTGTAGCTATGGACACTTGAGCTCCTTTTTGAAATAGAACTTAGAATAAAATGGAGTTAGTATTATAAATAACCTCTTTAAAATATTCTTACACTTATTCACATATGTTGAATCAAAATCATTAAATAATTTCAAATTGTGAAAACATAAATACCTAATGTAAAATTTTACATGAACTTATAAGTTGAGAAGTTGTGAAGAGATTGGAATTAAAAACATCTGAATGTATTTATATCGATTTTATTTAAAACTAGAAGACCTGGCGAACTTCGTATCGCCCTATAGTCAAGAAATATCTATTACGTTTTTTTATTTATATTTTTGGAGTTTACCTGTAAGCATTAAATCTCCGTGTTTTGAAGTGCGACAGAATGATTGACATATTAGTTAGTTGTCAAATCTTATGTCAAAAAAAACGTTTGTGTGGGAAATAGAAAAGGGCTGTTTTTATGGTTTTCCCAGTAATGAATCAATTTTTTTCAGCTTTTATACCTTCCCTGAACCTCCACGAACATTTAAAGACTAAGATAAGATAAATCCGTTCAGCTGTTCTCGAGTTTTAGCGAGACTAAGGAACAGCAATCCATTTTTATATATATAGAAGATGACATTAATAGTCAAAAATAATCTCTACTAGATAGTCAATATATTTAAAGTGTCATATTCAAAATGCTTTGAAATTCGTTAATACATAATTTTTACTGGAAATAAGCCTTAATTTAAATTATTTAGGTTAAATTTTATTGCTTGTATTCTAAAAATCAAGATTGTTTCGGAATAATTACTTTTGATACAATGGCATAGTATTGAATATTTAATTAAAAAAAAAACTACGTACGACAGGTAATAGTTTTGCACGATGAGTATTCATCAACTTCGGAACTGGACAAACTTATCACCTTAATGGGAAAGTAATTAATCAAATAAGCCTTCGTTTACCAGAAATACGCAATGTCATTGACATTTAATTTCCAGGCAATCAAATAAACTTTGACGTCATACCAACACTAATGATTGTACGAATCAACGTGTTCATTATAGCACCTGGCTTTGAGCTAGGCCGCAATAACTCACAAATAACTGAGCATAAATCATGTAATTCCTGAGTTTCACACATAAAGACTTCAAGGCTATGTATCATTACAATATTTTTCCTTTTGGCAGACATTTTGGAACATTTATTTGGAGTGCGTACTATATAACTGCGTAAAAGGTTTTAGCTGGGAGCCATTATTGCAAATATACAGAGATGGGTTGCGCCATTTAGTCTTGGAAGTGTTTTTATAACTCTATAAAAGTTTAAAACCATTTTGCGGTTTTAAGATGTTAGGTTGAACACTAACGTAAGACTTATTACATTATTATTGATACACAGCTAGGATTATAAAGAATGAATAATTTATAATAAAAAAATCTAATTTACTATAGTATCATTGGAATAACTCCAAGTAATCCATTTCAAAGGGCCGAGTAGAATACTCTTAAAATTTTTATCAACAAAAAGAATTCAAACTTAAAAATAATTACAGGTAACTGGTTAATCATATTTGGCAATTTTTCTAAATTAATAATTTAAGTTAAAATTCTTATTAATCAATTAAAAATATACTAGTCAAGACCACTTTGTCCAGTAGGAGAGAATGCATCTGTGAGAAAGGGCATACAACTTTAAGGGGTTGTCTTACTTTTGTCCCTGACCTTGAAACGCAGATATCATATTGGCTCTTCTATCGAATACCTGAAAATGCAGTAAGATCTTTTCACGACCTCCCGTAACTTATTGCTTAACTCAACTGGTTTATACTGCCAATCAAACCACAAATAAACAAATAAGGTACGACATGATACAACCTTGCTAGATTTTCGTAAAATTTTTGTCTGCTTAAATATCACATAGCATTGTCCCCACAAGGGGGTATTTTAAGGAATTGTTTCGTTTAATACTGTGAGGAAATTGACTCGATAGTCCATTGTGTTAGAACTTTCACCTGCCTATGGGATGTTTCAAATTGTCAATAGTATATTATGAAAAAGCTACCGAATGCGTCAAGGCTAACCAATTTCAAGATCAGCAGGATCCTAGCACTTCTTCTGACTGATCGGTGGTTTGTCACTTTCCCTAGGTTATAATTTTCTTCGTTTGTTTCCTTTGATTTAAAACAAAAATAACAGAATTCGGTGTTAATATTTTATAACATGTCATTTTTTGTATATCTGGTATGTTTATAGTGAAACTACTTGTAATATTACCGCGAGAAGTTCAGTTTAAATAACTTATTTATGGTTGCTAAAGCTATAGCTTACTTAGATTTTTAAGTAGAAAATGGTTACAAAACAGTAATACATATATATTGTCAAAGCAGCTTAAATAATGACATTATTTTCAAGAGCCTACAACAGCACGTAAATAGTCGTTAAGAGGAAAAAAACGCATTATGTCGTTATAACAAGTTTCAATTATATATAAAGATTTATGTTCAGATCGTGTAACATCGGTACATTAAAACATAAGAGTGTACTCCATAATAAATAACAAAACCAACTCAACAGGCCTTGATGGTTTGCACTTGGAGTCATATTTCAACATGTGTTCAAAAAATGTTGAATAATTAACAACATGAGATCACTCAGTTGACTTTTTTCGTCCCCAAGCCCGTTTATTAACACGAACGTACTTAATGAAGGCTCTGAATTGATATATGTATAAAGAGTATAACATTTTCTAGTTTATATATATCTTATGATTGCTATTGAGAGCGAGAGACTTCTGACATGCTCACACCTAACTCAAGCACATCAAAGAGGTTATTTATGATAGAGAAAAAATGAGTATAATAAAAGAATATATAAGTACGAAATTATTTATTAATATTACTAGTAAATATAAAATAAAACGTATAAATTATATTAAATGATTAATCATTCTGCAAGACCATAATCAAATAAAATAGATAAGTAATATTCCCTTTTAAAAAAACATCTCGAAGCTAAAGTACCGAAATTAATTTCAAGTATACGATGGACCTAATTTACGCCATAAGTCAAGGCAGTAAGATTGATTATCCCGTAACTTACACCACATAATGGTCCAAGCAAAAAGGTTAGCAAGTGAGGACGTGACCATTGTATCTGTCTAAATTATTCCGTGAATTACGTGAACGTATTACCCTATATATTACCCTATATTTTACCCAATATTTGACGGTAAATGTGGAAAACATTTTGACGCGTAAAAAAACAAGCAAAGTAAACACTTACAAAGTTACACTTCATTTATGAAGTCATTGACATTTACTGGGTTTTGTCCTCAATCCATCCGTCCACTCACAGAATTTATCCACTTCATCCAATAGTACTTGACAGTGTTTGGGGTTACGTGTCAGTATTGCGAGATCGTCAGCGAAGGCTAAAATGGATTCCGTGTATTTATTATTAAACTTAAACCGATAACCCCATTTTTTCTCGTTACAGATTAATTTGTCTACTGAGATGTTAATTACGATATTAAACGCAATTGGAGATAGACAACAACCTTGAAACAGTCCTACATTATAACTCAAACTTTTTGAAAGGGCCTTCTTTAGTTATTATAGAAAACCTTAATTTTGAGTAATACGACGCGATCATATCACTAAATAGGGGTGGAAAGTTTAGTTTAGGGTGGAAAGGTAATACTACTTTAAATTTAATTACGTAAACTCATTAATTATAATACCCATTATTAATTAATTATTAATGGGTAAATTCTTTATAATCAACTTATTTATATTTCAATCTTAAATATACTCAAAGTATTGTATTATTTTAAATACAATTTACTAAAAGGCTAAATAAATGTCTCATTGTACCACAAGCCTTATCTCAAAGAAATAGGTCGAGCAAAATAAAGGCAACTGAGATTTTAAATGATATTATACTTCCCAATGCAATTTCATTAAATTATCAAAGAAAATATGCTTAATTTTTTTCATGAACCGACTCTTTTAAGTTCTGGAGATAGTTTTATTCGTATTATTTTTGAAGAAAAGAAAATAAATTCGATGTGTAATCTATATATATAAAAGACAGTCGTGTTAGTGACTTCACTTATAACTCAAGAACGGCTGAACCGATTTAACTGAAAATTGGCAGGGAGGTAGTTTAGAACCAGGAAATTGCAATAGGATACTTTTTATCCCGTTCGACAGCATTCCCGTGGGACTTGACATGAAACGTAAATCATTATAAAACGTGGAATAATACAATTCACAGCTATGCAATTGACGTATAATGACAGATATGTAATGACGTATGGATGACAATTAGATATTTGTAAGAAATCTACTAAATAAAAATAAAAATATTTAGGTAATGTGTTTGTAGCTTGAACTCTTAAAACCATTTAGTATTTGCGGGATAAATTTAGAAAATCATTGTTTTTCACATGGGCAGTTATATTTTGCGTGTTCACGAGTTTGGAAACCATCCGCTTTATTTGTGTTAAAGTTAGACCAAAAAACAAAAAATGTGGTTTACAAAGGAGCACTTCAATGAAACGGATAATTAGCGGACACGTAAAACGCTTCGATTCGGTATCTACTTTGGATTCACTTTCAAATAAAAATTCTCCTTTTCAAATATAAAACAAAAAATTGTTCATCTTTTAATCACCAAACGAAATGTCATATAAAAGCTCTGGTGGCGAAACGGAGTTCGCCAGGTTTACTAGTATGAAATAAATTATGTAAACTTTTTTCAAAACAAACAACATACAAATGAAAAACAAGTCAAAATTTGATTTTTAAACTTCTAAAGATCTGATAGAAAGATCTGGATATATTTTGAAAGAAAGATATCAATATAAAGAGAGCTATATAAATCTAATAGAAATTACTCTATGGTATATTTATTCGCCAATCCGCTTTAGGCAAGTCTGGTTATTAATCTTCTTCATGTGAAAAAAGATCTTTGCTCATCAGTGGGCACCAATAGGCTGGTGGTGATGAGAATATTATTTCTGTAAATTCAAAAAAGGCTAAACAAGAATCATCACCCTTTTTTAGTGATACAAAGTTATTGATTAATGATATATTAATTTAAAAGTCAGTGGTGGCCTAGTGGTTACAGGGCCCGCCTCTCGCTGCCGAGGGCGCGGGTTCAAACCTGGCCAGTACCAATGTGATTTTTCGGAGTCATATGTATTTTCTGCGAGTATTTAGACACCACTGACATACGGTGAAGGAAAACATCGTGAGGAAACCTGGACTTATAATTTCACAATTATAAGTTTGAAATCACCAACCCGTCTTGAGCAAGCCTGGTGACTAATGCTCAAACCTTCTCCATGTGAGAAGAGGCCTTTGCTCAGCAGTGGCCTCTGATAGGCTGATGATGATAATGATGATAATAATTTTGTAATGATTATGAAACAAATAAAATCATTCAGACAAATTCTATTACAATTTGAAACTTAAAGTGTACAATGTAGTCTTTTTCGAATAAGCACAACTAAGCACAGAGTTTATTATTATTTCACTTATACAATATTACTTTTAAACGACTTCATGGGATATAGCTTTAAACTTTAGTAAACTCAGTTAGTATTGTATATACTCAAAATATTGTTTCAATAGTGGATACAGTTTTCTTAAAAATTGACAATAGTTTAAAACTAACTTCTATGTACTGACCCCTTGAATTTCATATCGGTAATATCTCATGTAATCATTAGTGGATCATTAACTAGTAACGATTACTATTTCAAGTTTTTAATTACAAAATGATTTCTTTTCTATTTAATCCCGTTTCTTCGGACGGAGTGTAAGGACAATTTGAAAGCCATTTTCTGATTAACTTGTCTTTAGTCTCGAGTAAAAATTTATTATGTTATGATTATCATAAAATAACAAAGGAGACTTAGTAAAGGAGTTTTTTCTTGTGATAAAAATAAGCTTTCAACGGATTGAGAAAATTTTTTGTAAATTTTTGCTTAAAGATAAACGAATTTTTTTTTCGTTATATTTTTATGAAATTTCAGATCAAAATTAAATAAAAATTTCAAAGAGAAATTGTGTATCAAATATTATGTCAAAAGAGACTCTTATTTTTACTTTAGAATAAGAAGTTAAAAACATTGCTATGTTTTTTTTTTATTAAAAAAGTAAGACAGTTTTTCCACTATATTTTGTTTCAAGTCATTTTTAGAGACCCATTCTTTAGTTTTTCCCACTCGGACATTGACTGACTTAAATACGATTTTCTCGAGATTCTTCCATAAATTAGTTTTACAAGTCAACAACATTGTTTTCAGTAGAAGAGGTGAGAAGCTTCTCGAATTTAAATGATTGCTTTCAGTACTTTGTATTTTCTGTAACCTTTAGAGGTTGTTAAAAATCGACCTCATGCATCACTTTGCACAGAGTTAACTTTTTGCTTTAGTGATGGGCATTTGTCGATAAAATGGTTTTAAAAATGTTCCAAAGTAGGACATGCACGTATGTAATAAAAATCATATATTCTGTAATAAATGTATTTTATTGTAAGCATAAAATTTTATTTACACCCAGTATTCTTTAAGTTTTAAGGTCAATATAAATTTTATTGATATAGGAACATCAAACAAGCGCATGTCATAATAAACTTGAGCTACATTCTTGCGTGTTCCATTGCGAAGACTTGCAATAAAAACTTTAACAATCATTTGTAATAAAAATTTAAATATAAAAAAATCGAATACATAACTCAACCAAAATAACATTTTGCATATATTTTCAATAGTAATTTTAAATGAATTCCTTTTTAATTTTAATTTCAATATCGATATCAACACAAGCTCTCACTTAAACCTCACATCTATAGTAATTTATTTAACAAATGTGTTTGTTGCCTTGCTTTCATAAAAATATGTGGAACTTAAATTTCCTCTTCCTCACGGACCATAGATTTGGGTAAAAGCATTGCATTAATTCACGTGATTGATATGAATCCAGGACAGAATTTATAATATTTTGCGTATTCCTCAGTTTTCCCGCATTTTGGTTTAGGCTTGTCACTTGAAAAATAACCCTTTTTCAGTGTGGATAATGAGAACATTTTTTTAAATATTGCCGGCTACAGCTCTTTCACGAGATATATTAAAACGAATAATTTTAGGGATCCGTAGATTGTATTGAATTTGAAATTAATTTACAATATTTAATATATTTAAGTTTAAAATAATAGTATTCATAAAATTAAAACATACACAGAAAATATGTATAATTTAAATGCCAACAAACAATAGACTTACAAAACAGTTGCATTGTTGAGTTGAATTTCTCAGACTTTATTTGTGTTTTTAAACAGTTCAGATTATTTAAAATTTCTTGTAAACAATTCTATGCAACTTTGTAAAGAAGTTTCATGAGTCTTTTTTAAACAATATATTTTAACATTTAATCAAGAAAAGAATAAATAAGTTCCTATATTAAAAATCTGGTTTATATATTAAAAAAGGTAAATGTAAATCAATTTCATCTCATGCTTGACATTTGGACTCAAACTTTTAAATAAATATCGGAAAATGTCTAGGAAAATGTATTGTGTGTTTGAAAATATCTACGACATAAAATACGAGATTCGCTGGTCGAGAATTCTGGGATTTGAAACAAAAATCGATGTAATTACACGTAGCGTTATTATCCCGGGACGAAAGCCGTTCACTTTTGAACATCATCAATTTGTATGAACCCCGGGGGATTTATTCTGATTTATTAAATCCGTTTCCTTAAGGTTTTTGTTTCTTTGATATATTATTAAATATCTCATTTTAACGCAATCTGTTTGTGATAGGGATCGTTATATAATTCATATTATAAATGAATTATTAATATTATAGACCACTCAAACTTTATATAGACGTAAAAGTTTCACCAAGCTATTAGAATTTTCTGGGAAAGCTGTGGGAATCTAGTATATTCTAATCCAGTAACTCTATATTTGCATAATACCCGCAAAGTTGTAACTTGTTGTAACTCATTTTAACTCATTTTAACTAGAGTAGAAAACCTCTATAGCACAAGCGAAATACTTGCAAATGTGCATTTTAGCATATGCACTAATGTATCAGACACAATATTTTATATTTTAAACTTATAATATAACAAATTTATAATTCGTGCTATGAAAATTTATATATTACTTTTAAACATGAAACAGATTCTGGATTAGATATTTTTTATATTATATTTTTAGGTATAAAATTATTTCTTTTAAATTTTCATCTCTAGACTCCCATTAGTATTATGATTTTGATATGTCTATCTATATATAGAGTCAGAAATCTTTGAAGGAGTCGTAAAATATAATATACCCTTCATATTTCATTCTTATATATTTTTATAATATATTTAGAAGGGATATCCGAATCTAACATTGGTAAGTTATAAAATTATATTTAATTCTAAAGTGCTTATTAATTAATTAATTCTGTCCACGAAGATGCTGTTATTGACACAATATGGATTGCTAAAAACAAAGTCATATTATTGAAGTGATTCTTCTTATGGGAGAGTAAACCGTTTCATAACGTAACGTGGCCAATGAGTCTGTTTTCTTTTTTTCGGAGGTAGATATCCCTCATGTATTACATGCATGCAACAAAAGTGTTTCGAGTTGTAGTGTATGATGTACACACATGTATGTAACTTATAAATTAGAACAACGAATACACAGTCAATCAGTATCATTTGAGCATCCGACATGTTTTATTTCAATCTCCAATCCCAACCTTATATGGCGACCCTGTCGGTTAAGCCTCGCGGATCATATTCTTAGCGAGTGTGGAATATTCCAGAACCTACAAATTCGTTCTTTTTAATATATATCAAATTAATAATGTGTCAGTCGAAAGTGGAAAAAGAAGATATTTTCATAAATCAAAACGGAGCACAAAACACAGCGTCTGTTGAAGAAATTAAGTGGCATATATCTTCTATCAGCATCGTACTTTTATTTATATGCAGCATCGTTTTTCTTGGTGTGCTCTATGTTTTATATAAATTGTACAAGAAATGCCATGAAACGTGGATACGTGAACAAATAAGCAGACATATTTTCCGGCGCGGGCGTTCCATGAACGAATCCAGAGCTCGACGTGGTGCTACGAATACTTGTGAGGAGTGCATCTATCGGAAAAACCAAATGGAAAACCAACAATCCATGGGAGCGAAGGAACTTATTTTTTTTTCTTTTCTTTCCACATAGACATTTTTTTTTCATACATGTACAAGTGACTGTGCCTGACTGTGATCAACTACATAGTTATCAAAAAGTGAAAGAGTCTGTTTGTTCCGGCGATTATTTCGTATACAAGATACTTATTTTAATTATACTCTATAGCATTATTATTGTACTAATCAATTATGTACTTTGAATGTGTAACTGGTAGGTACATATGTATGTGTAATGTAGTTTATTATAGGTAAAAAATAATAGTAATGTATGAGGAATTACTAAATTATATGATGAACTTTTTAATATAAAAACATATTTAGTAAAAATTGGACCAAGTAGAAGAAAAGGTGAATTAATTATAAGAAAGATTAAAGAGGCCGATAATATAGTTGCTAGATTTAATTTGATTTTAGAACATTTAAATAATTTTTCTGATAAATTTAAAGTTGATGAAAGTTTACGTATAGAAAGAATAAGTTCCGATTTTTTCGAATTGTATGAAAAAATTATAAAGTTGTGTAGTTCATCTTCAGTAGAAACAAACGAAACAATGGCTAAATTTGATCTTAAGATTGCTATGAATTTATTACCAGTCGCATCTGATGATGAGGTCAGTATTAAACAGCTTATTGACAGTATAGAATATTACACGCTAGAACTCGATTCTGACTCCCAGAAAAAATTAATACATTTTGTACTTAAAAATCGTCTTTCACAAAATGCTAAAAATTGGAAAGTAATTATGATAGTATCGATAGCTATCGAAGGCTATAAGGTCTAATTTATTACCTAAAAAGTCAGCGCCCGCTATCCAGGCGAAGCTTAACAATTTTAAGCAAAATAACCTCTCAATTGAAGAGTATGGTAGGCAAGTAACGAATATGTTTCTGAATTTAACGATTTCTCAGTCTTACGGAAATGAATCTGACTATAAAGTTTTAAAAACCAGAAATGAGAAACAAGGTAGTAAAGTTTTCGCCGACGGACTTAGAAATCGTCGTCTTGGAACTATTGTTACAGCTAGAAACTACTCGTCCTTGAATGATGCGGTACAGGCCGCCCTGGACGAGGACTCCACATCTGCTTGTACCGGAGATATTTTAACTATGCGCCATAATCACTATAAAAATTACAATCAATATCATAATTACAGAGGTCGTAAGAATTTTAATGTCGGACAATCTGGAAATTGGCGTGGTCGAGGTATGTATTTTCATTACCAGGCTCAAAATTCTCCGAGAGGACGAAACGCGGGACAGGCGACCCGACGAGGCAATTTCCAGAGGACTTCGAGACCACATAGCAACAGGGGTAAGTCTTTTAATAATAATTATTATTCTAACAGGAACCAAACATCTAGCAAACCATGCATATTTTGACGAAATTCGACAGTTAAAACCCTAAATTTGATAACCCTAATGAATTTTTTCGTGACTAAAAATTTAATATTATCTTGCAATAATACTTGTCATATAACAGTAACTTCATTTAACAAATATTCATATAACTTGTTACTCGACACTGGCGCCTCAATATCCGCCATAAAATATAAACAAATAATTGATCCAAACATTCCATTTCATAAAGAGAATCTCGTAGCCAGCGGTCTTGGAGGCAAAATCAACTCTATTGTATATGTTTATCTAGATCTTAAGATAGGGAATCAAATGCTCAGTCATCGATTCTATGTATTTGATACATTGCCTTGTAAGGCTAGTGGCATACTGGGACATGATTTCTTTATTAAATATGACGCGATATTGAACTTTAATACTTATACTTTAACTTTATGGAACCTAGGTGTTAGGATGGATATACCAATAAAGATGGGTGATAACGTGTTAAAAATACCAGCGCGATCAGAATCCATACATTTTATTCACACTAATATGACTGAAGAATGTGTTGTCAATGCAACTGAAATACAAAACGGAATTTTTATTGCTAGTACTCTTGTTAAGCCTAAAGATGGACAAATACCTATACGTATCTTGAATACTACTGAACAAGATTTACAAATAAAATATGATGACTTTAAACCTGTTATTTTATCGACCACTGATTTTTATTTTTGTTCTTTTGAAAAACCTACTAAAACTTCAGGCAGTTCAGAAAGAGTAAAATCTTTATTGTCTATTTTGCAATTAGATCATTTAAACAAAGAGGAAAAAAGAAGTATCTTATCCACATGTGCTAAATATAACGATATTTTCTATATCCAAGGGGATAAATTAACTACAACTTCATTGTATAAGCATTCTATTACGTTAAAACCTAATACAGTTCCAGTGTACTCCAAGCCTTATCGACTTCCACATTCACAAAAGGGAGAAATTAATAAACAAATTAGTAATTTACTTGAAGAAGGTATTATAGAGCCATGCAATAGTGAATGGAGTAGTGCGGTCCTTTTGGTACCCAAACGCTCAGACGGAACAAAGAAATGGAGATTAGTTATAGATTACAGTAAACTCAATAACTGTATTGTAGATGATAAGTTCCCTCTTCCTAATATAAATGATTCTCATCTGGGTTTAAATCAAGGCTTTTATAACGTTGAATTAGAAAAATCGAGTAGAAAGTACACCGCATTTTGTTCTGGCCAATATCAAATGACTAGAATGCCCATGGGACTCAAAACTAGCCCTAGTTCCTTTTCTCGCTTAATGACCATGGCAATGGCAGGACTCACATATGATAAATGTCTCTGTTACCTTGACGATCTGATCATTATGGGGCGAAATTTAGAAGACCATAACAAAAATTTAATTGAAGTCTTTGAAAGAATTTGTAAATTTAACTTAAAATTAAATCCAACTAAGTACGATTTTCTTAAAAAACAATTACTTTATTTAGGGCACATTGTTTCAAATGAAGGAGTTCTACCAGATCCAGAAAAAAATTGTACAATTAGCAATTATCCAGTTCCACAAAACGTTGACGACATTCGGAGATTTGTAGCGTTAGCAAATTATTACAGAAAATTTATACCTAACTTTACAGAAATAGCGTATCCATTAAATTTATTATGTCGAAAAAATGTAAAATTTAACTGGAATACTAATTGTCAAGAATCATTTGAAACTTTAAAAAAATGTATTATGTCCCCACCAGTTCTTCAATATCCCGACTTATCCGATAAAAATCAATATACAGTTCAAACAGATGCTTCAGGTTACGCGATAGGAGCTATTTTATCTAATTCAGACGGACGACCTGTCGCTTTTGCCAGTAGGACTCTTAACAAGGCTGAGAGACATTATCCTACAATAGAAAAAGAACTATTAGCAATTGTTTGGGCAGTAAAGCATTTTAGACCTTATTTGTACGGCCGAACCTTTAAAATTATCACGGATCATAAGCCCCTTATTTATTTATTCAATATGAAAGATCCATCTAGCCGTTTACTAAAATTTAGACTCGTAGTAGAGGAATATGACTATGTAATTGAATATGTGAAAGGTAAAGAGAATGTAGCTGCAGATGCATTATCTCGTGTGATAGTGACTTCAAAAGAATTGAATGAAGAAAGCGATGAATGAATGTGTATTTGTGATGACGCGTGCTCAGACGCGAAGAATGAACGATATGAATGGAATGAACACGAAACCTCAAACTGACTTTAATGAAACCGACAACACGAGGCCTGATCAACCACGTGTGGTCGAGACTTATACTAAACCAAAGAATGCTGTAGAATTACGCTTTATAGATAAACGTAATTTGAATATATTACGGAGTAATAATAATATTTATTATGAGAACAATATTTTTTCATATGATAAAGCTCACTTTAATTTTTTTATAAACTCGTCTTCTCAATCTCAAATTACGCGAGACGGATTTGTGAGAGAGTTGAGTAACGTTTGTAAAAAATGTCGATCGACGAAATATACGTATTAAAGAATAAAAGTAACAGTATATTTGTAGAGAAATTAGTGAGCGAGATTAAAAATTATAAAAATTGGGAGGGCCCTCGCTTGTGTAGTTTAAAAGATGTTGAGCGTATAGAAAATATTGACGATAGAAAAGTAATACTAAACGATTTTCATCCATTGCCCACGAGTAGCCACGCGGGCATTAGAAGAATGATAAATAATATTAAAAAATATTATTTTTGGCCAGGCATTGAAAAAGACGTGACCAAGTTTGTGAATAAATGTCCTAAGTGCCAAAAACAGACAGAGGTACGGAATTCATGTACGACACTTTTAAAGAGGTATGTAAACTTTTAAATATTTCTAAATTAAATTCCACAGCGTATCATCATCAAAGTATTAGTTCATTGGAAAATTCACATAAAAATTTAAACTCGTTTTTAAGAATTAACGTAGAACAAAAACCCGAAACGTGGAGTTATTGGCTACCGTTTTGGTGTTTTGCATACAATACAACTGTTCACACCTCTACCCAGTTTACACCGTACGAACTAGTTTTTGGAAAGAAATGTTGTTTACCAATTAACCTTACAAAATCTGTAGAACCATTATATAATCACGACAATTATCCTCTTGAACTAAAATCCTCTTGAACTAAAATACAATTATTAAAAATGAAACTGGTAATAAATTATCGAACCTTTATTCTGGACCTTACACTGTAATTAGAGATATTTCACCGAATGTAGAGATCGAAGTTAATGGAAAATTAGACGTTATTCATAAGCATAGAATTAAGCCTTATTACGAATAACATAATGATAGAACTCTATGTAAGTTTATATACACTTAGGATTAGTGACTCATCTGATATTGCACGATGAATGAATTGTAATCGGATATGCACCTAATCATTTTATAGCTTATAAAATTGTATTGTCAAAAATAATATTATAATTATACGTATACATAAAATATGTTATTGTAATGTTAACAAATTCATACTTATATACATAGTGTTAAAAATTTATATATGTAAAAAAAAAATATGTACTATTCGTAATATTTTTTTTCCCCTCGATGGGAGGTGTAGTGTATGATGTACACACATGTATGTAACTTATAAATTAGAACAACGAATACACAGTCAATCAGTATCATTTGAGCATCCGACATGTTTGATTTCAATCTCCAATCCCAACCTTATAATCTATATATATATAAAAGAAAGTCGTGTTAGTTACTCCACTTATAACTCAAGAACGGCTGAACCGATTTAGCTGAAAATTGGCAGGGACGTAGTTTAGAGCCAGGAAAATGCAATAGAATACTTTTTATCCCGTTCGACAGCATTCCCACGGGACTTGACATGAAACGTCAGTCACTATAAAACGTGGTATAACGAAACACAATTGACAGCTATGCAATTGACATATATTCATATTTATTAGATACTAGCTTTCCGGAAGCAGCTTCGCCCACGTGGATTTCGGTTATATCGCGTTTCCAGGAGAACCTTTCAAAAGTCTGAGATAAAGACTATCCTATGTTCTTTCTCAAGGTCAACTTCATCTCTGTACCAAATTTCATTAAACTAAGTTCAGTGGTTTAGGCATGAAAGCATAACAGACAGACAGACAGATGGACAGACAGAGTTACTTTCGCATTTATAATATTAGTAGGGATTTTTCCATGACGTTAAAGGATACATTTATTCATTATTTAAAGCAGTGTCTAATATTTTGTCAGCTGATTGAGGATACTCTGTAAAAATAAATAGAGTGGAAATTACCGCAAGAGTGTACCTGAAAGTGTGTGTACTTTGAGAGCTCCCGTTTGTTTGGGAAATATTAGGTACGTCCTATTGAGAGACTACATACATGAATAAATTTTAAAATGAAGTTAGATAGGACCGTGGAAGGAAAAGACATATATGTAAAACTGTGTAAAAAGCAAGTTTAAATAAAAACATTAATATCATGGTCTCATACAATTTTGTAGCAAAACATAATAATATATAATCATCAATCAATGGTGTTACTTTCTAGTTTATACAGCAATTTTGAACAACATAGAAATGCGGTAAAAACAAACATAAAAATATTTTTTATATAAATGTTAAGCCATACCTAAGACAACACATATTTATTCAAAAGAATACATATTTTGTTATCTTTTATTAATTGTATTTCAAACTAAAAGTCTATAAAATATTACATTAAAATTCATCTGACTAATATCGCAGTACCAATTTTCTTAAGTTTTGTTTATTATAGTAAATTCTACCTTTATCATAGTAAATTCTATGAACAATATAAATTTTATAAAACTATTATTATTACTAGTTTTTGCCCGCGACTTCGTCCGCGTTAGTTTCGTCATATATAGTAACATATGTATTGAACCGGGCGAACTCTATACCGTCTTAGAGACCACAAATAGTTAGGTTTTTCCTGTTTCAATCGAACAGAATGTTTGACATATTAGTTGTCAAATCTAATTTCAAAGAAAACGTTTGTATGGGAAATAGAAAAGGGCTGTTTTATGGTTTTCCCAGTAATGAATCAATTTTTTTCAGCTTTTATGCCTTCCCTGAACCTCCACAAACGTTTCGAGACTAAGATAAGATAAATCCGTTCTGACGTTCTCGAGTTTTAGCGAGACTAAGGAACAGCAATCCATTTTTATATATATAGAAGATATACTATATCGATCTTAAAACAGTACAGTTAGTTAATGGTTAATAAATAATTTTGGCTTAACATTTAATACAGCCAAATTATAACATTTTAAAAATTGATACATATTTTTAATTCATAACGTTAATGTTACAAATAAGGCAAATAAAAGATGTTTAAAATGTTGCGGTAAATTGTAGTTCAAAGTTACATCGCCCTTTCAATCACGAACTGTCAGAAGCGCAATACCTTGGGGGCCGGTCTGTGAATCGATAATAATGGATAACACAGTCCAGGAATGAAAAAGCTATATCTGTGTGAAATTTTCAGCTAAAACACATATCCAGACATATGTACACACACACACACAAATAAGTATTTATTTTAATATTGTAATATATATGTATATACAATGCAATATTTTTAATAAGAAACAATGAAATAAAGTGTACATTCAAGAAAAGTGTATGTATGAAATTGTATGTAAAATATGTATATTTTTATTTAAGTTAATCCTGTGGCCTGAGTGTATTGGAATATAATTACCATGACATAAGAACTTTAGATCTTTCGCAAATAAAATAAAAATGAAAAACAAAAGATCCTATGCGATTTTAATATACTGAAGTGGCCTTTATAGATAAACAATACATTTTTAAGCTTTGGCTTTATAAAGTAAA